>CM076850.1:61546564-62746564 GCA_039519185.1 Astragalus membranaceus | reverse complement strand
AGCTTAATAGAGACCCCATGAGAGAGAAGCTTGGCGCGGCAAAAGACAGACCAACCATCCTCCAAACCACAAAGGGATTGATTTTTGTGATCATTGTTGATACCACAGATCCACCTGTGGCCAAAGCTATCCACCATAGTGACTTTAAATCTACCAGGTGGCATGAGATGTTCGCAAAAATCAGCAGGTATGAACTGCAATCAATAATGCAATTCATTTAGCAATTTAGCATTATGAATAGAGAAATCAATTAAAAAAGAAAGCAACAAAAAAAAGGCAAAAGAACACACCAATCTGCCTGTACGAACATCATCTCTAGTTAATCTTTTGTATAGTGTGTGGTAAATAGTAGGAACCCTAGCTAGTTGTCGTAGGTATTGCTCACCAATAAGAAATTCAACAGCGTCGCTTAGAACCGGGTCATGACCCAATCTAAAATTTTTGGGTGGAGTTGGATACTCAACTTCATCACCAAACCTATCCTTAACTTTGATAAAACACTTGTTGTTCTTGACATAGACCACCCTCACTATACCACCCCCATGCAAACAATAGTAAAGACCCATTTCATGCCACCCAGTTGTAAAATATGCATGCCCATCAAACTTCCTAACAATGATTTGAAATTCATTACAAGCTGGATCACACAACATGACCAGGAAAGAAACCTCATCAATGTGTTGTTGGTTGAACAACTCAGGGAGCTCCACACGCAGCTATATATGAAAACAAAAGAAATAGTTAGGAGAGTTAAAAAAACAAAGTTAAAAGGAAACAAATGTAAGCACAACACCAACAAAAATCCGCCACAAAGTTGCTACTGACATTCTCAGGCATAAATTCCAAGTAGTATCTGTCAAAATTAATTTCATTTTCATAAAAACAGTCTGGATCATCTCCAACAATACTCATCTGTACAAATCGAAGATGAAAATTATGTGAAGTAGAGTATTTGAATGTATATGGAGAGACAAAAAACGAAATTGAACAGAGTAGAAAACACATAACGACGCTCAAGTCAGGTAGAGAGTCTAGTACAGGTGAGAATATGGTGAGATAGCATACATTTAATGCTTGAATCAAATGCTTATTTATAGAGTCAAAGTGGTGTTTGACCTAATTGATCTGGACCGTTTGATCTGGCGCTTAGATCTTGGCCATTGGTTCATCGATCTGTTTCTGTTTATGGGTCTCACTATTGTGGATTGGGCCCAATCCGCCACAGTTGCCCCCCATGTAAGGTCGCGTGTGAGGCGATCTTGACTTGTAAGCTTATCCGAGCTCCAGAGCCGAGTTTACTTTCTTGAAGGTTTTATTGACCCTTTCTCAGAGTGACTCGGATCTTGTTCCCGAGCTGCGATCTTTCACAAAGCCGGGCTAGTGCTCACGTGGGTTATTGCCCCCAGCTCCGATCTACACGAAGCCAAGCTTGTGTTTACGAGGCTGAGAGGACCGTTGAGTGAATCAAGGTTCCTGTTTAATGATGGCGCTTCGATTTACGTGTCTGCCATTAATGTTGCTGATTGGACATGTCGTTCGATGGCGGCTGGAGTAATGATGGCACATCGTTTCACGTGCGTGTTAGTGATGTGATTAATTGGACGTGTCTTTTTGACTTTGGCCCAATTCGTGACCTTTGGCCCACTATATATAGGGGTTCATCCTCCTCCATTTGTTTTGCTGTTTGTGATTTTGCTCTGGCTACCTATCTTTACATCGGCATTTCGAGCTTCCGTTACTTCATTTTCGAGCTAGCATATCGTGGAGAGAGTCCATCTGTTCCAATTGAGTGAGATCGTGAAGCTTCGCAAAGAAATTCGGCGTCGTCGCGCTTCTGGTAACCGAGGTTAGTATCTTTACCTTTCTTCTCCCCCTGTCCGCTTTTATTCACACAGGGTGGGGGTCGTCAAGTCGGGTTTTGACTTGGTCGCGGACCCACCACGTCGCTTGATCCTGACATTGCATGCCCCCATTCCTGCAGGTTCAAACTGGCGAGGACGAAACAATCCCTTAGAGTCGCCTCAGATAATCGTATGAAACTAGTAAATTGATGGCTTTCGGTTCAGAGATTCCGAAGGACAACCGTCTTGGCAATAACACACCTGCCGAGCCCGAGGTTCAAGAGCACCCCGACTTAGCTCCCACGAGTGACCAAGCAGAGGACGATCTTCGGATCGATGACCATTCTCCTGAAGTTCCAACAAATGAACCAGATGTGGAGGACGTTTCAAATGAGAATCGATATACGTGGAGGACGTTTCAGGATGATGATCAGTCCCCCAAAGATCCAATATAGGTGCTAGATGTAGAGGACATTTCAAATGAGAATCGATAGGTTAACGTTGTGCTAGTTGGGTCGGATTCGTCTGAAGCTGTTCAGTCCAGGGAGGAATATGGGAGCTCCAAATCTCAAGGATCTAGTGACACGAGTTCTGATTTTGAGGCTAGTTCCGAGAGCGGGGAAGAGAGTCGGAACAATGATGACGACGGAGATGGAAATCGAAACGTTGAAGACAGCGAAGGAGAAAGTTGGAATATCGAGATTGCCAGACACGTGTATTCCAGCACCGGGGTTGGGGCCGTCGACGTACCCCTTTAAATGCCTTTGTCAACCCCTCGGGAATATTCTAGGATGTCCGAGTCTTTAATGCAGATCCGATCTCTATATGTGGCCAGATGTGATATGAGCAGGATCGTCGACAAAAACTCGGGTAAAAAGGGAATGATCTGGACTACAGAGGGAATAAAGGAAGATCAGCACGTCGTTGTTTGGGCTTCTACCCTTAAGTTTGTGATGTATGATGTGACGATCACGGATATGAATATCCGACCTCCGTTTACCGCCCTTCAACAGTCAGTTTTGGGCATGCTGAACTTGGCGCCCTCCAAATTACACCCCAATTCATGGGCATTCTTCCGGGCCTTCGAGTTGGCGTGTCTTCATCTCGAGAGACCGGTTTTAACCAATCTATTCTTCCATCTATTCGAGATCAACAGAAGGCATGAGACAGGATCGGGAAATCGTTATGAGCACGTAAGCCTTCGTGCAAGGAGAAAAACCAAGATCTTCAAGCCTTATACCGATTCTTTGAAGGGTCAGTGGAAGGACAAATTCTTTTTTGTTGAGCCCGTCAATTCCAAAGCTATGGATTATGTTGGGAAGTTCAGCGAGGACGGGCAGTCTTTGGAGTTTACCATGTTCCCCATTGGTTGGAGCCTCCACTATAATCATAAACCTGCTACATATACTGTGAGTGAGGTGAGGTTGAGCGAGGTAGATAAAGAAACCAAGGCGATTCCGATCCACTGTACCGATCAGATACCTTTTACCAATCCTGCTATCAGGGTCTTTAACACCGAAACTTTGGTTAGGGCTGGTACTAGATCAGCGGTCTCAAGAGATTTAGGTAGGATCGGATTTCTCTATTTATTTCTTCAAGTCTTCTAACTCGTTTTGATATTTGTTTGTTTTGCAGATACGATGTCTACTGACAAGTTCGCCCACATGAAAGCTTTGGCTGAAAAGAGGGATGCCATGTATCAAAGCAGTGCCGAACCTCAACCAACCCCTTAGCTGACCCCTCAACGGGATGAGCCTGCGAACGTCGTTCCTATCACCACTATCACTACTGGAGATCTTGAAGATCAGGCTGCCGACCTTCAACATTGGAGACGTCAGCAAAATTTGGCGCAGGTGGATCGGCTCCCCCCAATTACTGCTTCTTCCAAGGTCTCCCAAAAACGCCGCCTTGAAAAGACCCAACGAAGAAGCGTAAGTCTTCTAGCATCTCGACAGATGGTGAGTTCATGAAAAAGACCTTTGAGGAGTACTGTGTCAACCCAATGGAAGCCTCAGTGCAAATCTTTAGCCACCTGGCCGACATTTCGAAGGCACATACGGAAGAAGCTGAAAACCGGGCTAAAGGTAACATAGGAACTCAAGGTCTCCTTCTTTTACTGCTTTTGCTGGCTATGTTCTCAACTTGTATTGTTTACTTTCTTTTTCTTCAGATGCCCTGAAAGTGAGAGATGAGGAACGAGCTCGGAGGGAAGGGGATCGGAAGATGTATGAGTCAATCTTTGCCCCTTTGGCTAAAGCGCAGAAAGACCTTTCCGATCTCCAAAAGGATAAAGGAAAGCTGGTAACTGAGAGAGACTCTGCTAGCGGCAAGGTTAAAGAGCTTGAGCTTCAAGTTGCAGGGTTTGAAGCCAAAGAAAAGCAGACTGTGGAGACGGTTTCATCTTTTAAGAGTCAGAATTCTGAGCTTGAGGCTGAGCTGAAGAAAGCTAGGGAGGAATGGATCAATCACAACCCGTATCCCCAAGGTCGGGTTGCTGAGCTTGAAACTGAGCTGAAAATAGCCGAAGTGGCATAGCGGAAAGCCGAAATTGAAGCTCCCGATACTGCGGTGATGGCTCTTGAGATGAACGGGGAAGGCTTTGATAAGGCCCTTGCTCAGGTTGCTGTGATCCACCCCTTCATTATCTCTTGATAAAGGGATATTGAACGTGGATGATGACGTGGTGGAGGGTCGGATTATTAAGACCGACTCTGTTACTAAAAAGAATATCACCGTCTATCCCCGTTCTTCCGATGTTTACTCAATGATTTTAAGATTGTTCCTTTTTGTAAAGGTTTCGGGCTTGTACGGAAGCCGGATTTATTTTTTGTAACTAATCATAATCTTGAACTTGAGGTCCCGGCCGCATCTGGGTTTATTTGTAATATTTTGCACGTTTAGTTATTGTTCTAGAGTCAACCAGGGGGTCTCATTAGCAAAACCAGGAGGTGCAGCTAGCAAGTGATATGGATCAGCCCAACCGATTCAGACCATATCCACCTCATGCAAGCCCAATATGCTTGGACGGTCAAGATCGACTCTACCCATCCAACGATCCACGAGAGGGCGCAATTTCCTATAAATACAGGCAAACTTTGCCCTTACAAAGGTTGAATCTCTAATCCTTAGTACCTACACTCTTATATTCTATATACTGACTTGAGCGTCGGAGTGGCTTGCAGGTACCCCCCCGGGCGCTCACTGACCACCTGCCAGGGCAGCAGAGACTTACCAACAGCAGCTGACCAAAAAGCTACTCGGTACAGAACATTGGCGACCACAGTGGGAGATTTCTATCTTTCACATCATCACTCGAACTTTTCTCTTGCTACTCCATGGCACCCAGAGGCAGACCTCGGGTTCAGAGCATCGCCATACCCGCACCCCGACCGGAGGGTACCCCCGAGGGCAACATCTTGACTATACAGGACGAGGGCACCAGTCGACCCGTCCAGCCCTCTGACATGAATCAGCTTTTGGACCTCCTAGCCAGTCGCACTCAAGCGATGTTGGAACAGGAAGCGCGACTGAGGGAGGTTGAAAGGTGGGTGACCGCCCTGCCGGAACAGCCTCCAGTCAGCAGGTTGACAATCCCTCCAACGGTAGTGACCTCGAGGCGACGCCGGTCCCCACCTCGGAGACGTCATGTACATCGCTCTCCTCCCAGGCGACACAGGCATTGGGAATCAGGCTCACCCCCAGGGACCCATCGCCCTCATGACACCTACTCTAGTGCCTCCTCACACGCGTCACCTAACGCTCAGGAGAGGTCAAGGAGCTGGGTTGCCACTCGCAGAAGGCACCACCGGGATTCTCCATCGAGGAGATCCCCAGAGCGACACAGGTATCAGGAGCTGGGCTATGAAGACACCTCCCCCAGAAACTCAAGAGGGTTTTCAGAGGAGGGGCCGTTTACAATAAGGGTAGACGAATGCCAAATCCCAAGGGCCTTGGAAAAGCTGCCGAATCTTAAGATGTACGACGGGACTGGAGATCCGGACGGTCATTTGGCACACTTCTCCTTAATGATGCGCCACCGGGGCTCTAGGGAACCCGTCCACTTCAAAATCTCCCCCCTCACTCTCGAGGGTTCCGCATTAGAGTGGTTCCAGGAGCTTAGGCGGAACTCCATATCCTGTTGGGGGCAGCTGGCAAGAATGTTCACGGCTCGCTTCACTGCCTCCCGGCTAAAGCCCAAATCTGAGGAAGTACTGAGAGCCGTAAGGCACCATAACCACGAGACACTGAGGGAGTATATTGAGCGCTTCAATAAAGAAGCTTCGGGCGTTCGATGTTTGGAGGACAGACAAAGATTGTTCTGGATGAAAGATGGGTTGAAAAATGGAAGTTTGTTCCAGGTCGATGTAGGCATCAACAAGCCAAGGAACTTGGGCGAGTTCCTTCGGAGATCCCAGAAATACATGAATTATGAGGAGGATGACTTGGCTTACCGCGAGGCAGTCAAGGCGGGGGGCGACAGGGAACCCACCCAGGAGGTACGCCGGCAAAAGGTAACAGGAGGCGTACACCGTGAGGGTCGCCCCCCAAAATCCTCAGGCCTTACTCCCCTCATCGCCTCAAGGGCACAGATCCTGGCTGAATGTGCCAACGCAGAATTTAAAGACATTAAGAGGCCACAACCTTTGGTGTTGAAAGAGGGCCAAAACCCCTCGAAGAAATGGTGCCGCTACCATCAAAGCGGAGGCCACGGCACCAATGGCTGCCAAGCACTGAAGGGTGATATTGAGAAGCTGATCCAGAGAGGAAAGCTGACACAATACGTGAAGAAGGAGGGGGAACCAAGTGGTTCGCGCAAAAGAGCCCGATCCCCCGAAGGGAGATACCGGTCCCCTAGGAAGGGGAAGGCCCCAATCGACGAGAGGGTCGAAAATAGCGCTGATGAATCGATCGATGGAGAGGACACCCAGAGGCCCAAAGAAAGACCAGTGGCCATGGTGATCCACGGGAGAAACCCTCATGATAACTGGGGTTCAAACAAATCAATGAAGAGGAAGTGGAAAGAGATCCTCAGCATTGCGTCAACCTCAGTCGCCAGGAAAGGGCCAACCAGACCACCCCTATCCTTCGACGACAATGATCTGCTCGACGGGAAACCGAACAAACACGTCCCACTGATCATCTCTGCCATTATCGCCAATATCGAAGTAAGAAGGATCCTGGTTGACCAGGGAAGTGCAGTAGATATTGTAACTCCCCTTTTCTAATAACCTTACTATTTAATAAAATCAGAGTTTCTTTTTTTTTTTTGAAAACAATTTAAGCGAGTGCTACACTTACTCCATTACGACTTCAATTTTCATAGTTCGATTAAAAACCACAAGATACATAGCACCATGAAATACCGTTTAGTTCACATCAACCAAACACAGTCACTACCGCAGCGGAATAATAATAAGTCGAAAACAAAACCAATACGTCACCAATAATAGTCTAACAGTATAAGGACAATAACACATAAGCATAAGACGCCCTCCCGGTGCTACGTATCAGAGCATGACACTTCCTACCAGACGAAGGCATAAAGGTAACCTTCACTCGTTATTACCTGCACGTTGCCGACATAAGAAGCAACATAAAAGTAGTAGGGTGAGTCTCTTTTCATAATTAATAACATATGGAATAAGCACTGCATAGGAAAGGTAACTAGGCACACCGATTCACAACAAAGGCAGCAACCACATCACAATTACAATCTCCAAACAACAATACAAAAGGTATGGTTATGTATGAAATGCAAACCAAACTCCACGGGCACATGCATGTCGGATCCGTCACCAAATACAAGTAGGCCGTAGCCTCTGCTCACCAATTTAAAATTAGGCCGAAGCCTCTGCTCACCGATAATGCACATGGTTCATGAGATGCCATGACAATGCACCACAACACACCACACAATTCACCAAATTCACATTTAATCAACTCACCATAACTCACCAATAAAAGTCACCAATAAATCTCACCAATAAAACTCACCATTAAAACTCACCAATAAAACTCACCATTAAAACTCACCAATAAATCTCACCAATAAAACTCACCAATAAATCAGTACCAATTTAATTAAACCGTTTTAGGATATTGACACGGGATAGGAGAGAGTGAATAAAAATTGCAATTGGACACCTTGAACAACTTCAGTCCAGAACCACCAGTAAAATAATTCATTTTTACATAAAACCAGAATATTTGGATAGACACCGAAATTAGCTTCGAAACGCATTTTGAACCGTTAAATTTGGATAACCGAGTCAAAAGTTACATTAAAAACAAGTTTAGAAAAATTTGGGCAACATCCTGATTTTGGAGCCCAGCAAAACTGGCGCAGGGCGCCTAGCGCCCAGGCACATGACTGGCGCAAGAAAACTGGCGCAGGGCGCCTAGCGCCCAGACACAGGCGCAGGAAAAACTGGTGCAGGGAACACGGCGCCCATGCATAAGGCGCCTTGGCAAAACACGCAAGAAAACTCCTTTAACTTCGAAATTAATTTTGCACGAGCCAAATACTCAGAATATGAGAACCCAACAAAAATTTTGGCAAAATGTGACACGCATCTTTGGCGCCCATGGACTAGCCGCCTAAGGCCAGGACAGACCACAACTCCTATGACTCCAAAAATTATTTTGCACGAGCCATTTAACTTGGACATGAAAACCCAGTATCAATTTTCGCAAAATGAACAACAGAAGGTTGGGACCCTTGGCGCCCATGGCACAAGGAACACGGCCAAATTTTGACCCAACACCTGAAATTGACTCTTTTTGTGCCCAGGAACTCCCATACCAAATTTGAAAGCAAACCGAGCATCCAATCTCCGGGACCCTCGGCTCCCATGGTGCCTAGACACGAGCAACACAATTCTGCAACACAGTGGCGCAGACAAGGGAACCCAGCGCCCAGTGTCTAGACACAGAACCAGACACAGGCAACACAGACACAGCACATGGGCGCCTGGCTCCCAGAAGCTAGACACAGACTTAGACAGAATTTCCAGCAACACCCAAACTCCCTAGGAGCCTAAAGAGCCAACCAAATTCGAGTTCCTCACAACCAAAAATTCCCAAATTAAATCTCCAACCTTAATTTATCAATATAAGACTGACCATCATGTTTTTCACCAAAATTCCTTTAGTCATAACATCAAATCCCTAGCATGCATATTGCGCACCATATTTAACACCAATTAAACACAATTTTGCCCAATTCAATTTCAGCATAGCAACAACATTATGATACACAATTCATTCAATAAAATCATTCTAAAACCTAACCCTAGACAATACTCATCACATAAGCTATTAAAGATAAAAAGAGGACCCCCTAACCTCTTAGAAGTGAAGAACTCGCAAGGCACCCTAGAAATTCACCAACACCACAACGATCCAAGTTCTCCTCCTTCCTTAGGTTCCACGCGAAAGACTCTCCTCCTTTGCCCTAGCACCGCCGCGCCCTTCTTTCTCACTCTCCTCTTCGCAAGTTTCTTTTCTCTTTTCTCCTCTCCTCTCTTCGAATCCTTTTCTTTCTTTTGCACAAATGAGACACTTGTCTCCAACCCTTACTAATTCGCCTAGGCCTAAGTCAATGGGCTTGGGCTTGGGCCAATCCTAACATCCGGAATTACCATCACCACTCCCTTCAAATAAAATAATTATTTCCAACCCAACTAAGGCTCACATATAATAACACCTATAATTATTTTATTAAGTAATAAATTATAATTATATTATTATTTCTACCACTCAATTTCATTTAATTAATTAAATAAGTTAATCTATTATTTTTTTTTTTGGGCGTTACAACTCTCCCCCACTTAAAGGAATTTCGTCCTCGAAATTTTTACCCGCCAAGGCTAACACCCTCCCACCAACGACTAAGCTATCTAGGCAACTAGTTCTATCTACCATGCTGATCACAATTTTTCTGATTACCGGCGGTAAGTGATTGGGCGGCCGTCCCTCCTACTTATTCAGCCAGGTCGCTTTGAGAAATAACAATCAGACACATCCTCTCCCTAAGGATCTCTGATAGGGATTTGAGCGTAATCACGTTGGTACCACGTGATCACCCCCTAAGCTCTATTAAAGTTCCTTTCCAATACGACATGCTAAGACTCCGCTGTGCTACTCCGATAAACTAGCTCGCATTCTACCTCACTCATCTACCCTTAAGGATAACGAAATACATCGATCGTCACAGCATCACAACGAAATTCACAAAGTGCATCACAGTTGTACAACAAGCCACATAATTTAACAACACGACAACATCAACAAACAACTTTGCCACTCAGGCGACATCAACAATGACAAACCATCAGCAACTTCGGGCACCAAAGCGCCGACACTGCAGCAACGACTTGGGGCACTAAGCCACCGACAACACAATAACAATCTAATTCGACCGGCACGCCTAAAAATCAACGACACCAGAAACAGTCAATTTTTTTTTGCCTTGAAATTAGAATGTTCAGTTAGGCCTCTGAATAAGCTTTCCGAAACATTTTAGTTTACTCAAATCGGACTCCTGGGTCAAAAGATATTGCAAAAACATTCTTCCGTTACAATGACAGCATAAACTAATCAACGCAGGAATTCCAGCACTCACACATAAACTTCAACAATTTATTTACCCTATCAAACGACATCGGAATTTAGCAAACAACCCCTCTACGGAAAACTTACGGAGTCTAGTTTCTGGCTATATTTTTAGAATTTCAAAATGATCAGTCCAATAGCACAGTTTTCGCAAACAAGGCAGTAGGTCCAGAAAATGGGGCAGCGACTGTGTCCAAAGTTGTGACTCTTCTACAATGCACAAAACAAACCCAAATAACACGAAACTTCAGCCTAAACTGTAAATCATTTTGTCTAGTTTTCAAAGAAATTGGATTCATTCGAAAAGGACTTCATTTGAAAACACCACAATCAAAACACCGACTCTATGTCCAGATGGTCCCCAGAATTTTATCCTAACTTGCGAAGCCCATAACTGGAGCTATACTACTCCAAATGCGACCAAACCAAAGCCAAAATGACAAGCGTTCAGTCTAGTTTCTAAAATTATAAGTTATATGATTTATCAACCAGTAAAACAGTCCCTGTTTAGCCGAAAGTCAAACCTACTCAGAAAGTGCTTAAACAGTGAGCTTAGCAACAAATTAAGCATCTAAGCAGCCACAAATTCAGCCATCAAGCATAGTTTAAACTCCCCAATAATCATACACCAACCAATTAAAATACATCAATCACTTCAACACACTCGCTATGTAAATTACGAGCAATACATATTCCACATAAATCAAACAATACATAGAGCACGCCAATATTTCTTAACCAATTTAAACATCATAGAGCACACAAGGTTTCATACATACTAATACATTTTTGCTCCCAAAGAAACCCAATACTAGTTTTCAAAATCGCCGTCAAATCATTTTTGACAAGGTTTTTAAAATCGACACAACAACAAATCATTACTCTTTTCCAAATAAAACCAACTAGAAAAATCATTCTCCAATCCAACCAAAACTTCACCTCCATACTTCCTCATTTAAAACCCTAAGTCAAAATAATTTATTTCCTTTGATCAACACCCACGTTCATTCATTAAAAATAGATTTCATTACTAATTTTAGTATCCAACCGTAAAATCGTCCATTAGACATTTCAAAAACAATTTCAGAAATCATTTTATTTTTCAGATCTCAAAACCACATAACACGATTCAAGAAGTAACGACCAAAAATTTTCATAAAACCCAAACGTACAATATCAAACCCCAAGTAGCATGGAAATTGCAAAACAATTCATGAAGACCCTACACGTACAACACTGCATGTCAAAACAATCAGGAACAACACCAAAAATAAACAACTAACGCAAAAGATGTCATAATTCCAAAATAAATACAGACAGTCTCATCATGGGAAACAATTATAAATTAAGGAACATCAAAACTCAACATTTTTAAGCATGGACGACATCACTTAGAGTGATCAAAACATTTTTGTGCGTCGGGTAGCAGCTTGACGTAATTTATCAAAACAATTTTCACAATGCACTTAGACTCCACATCAAGACACACCACCCAAGAGTTCATACAAGAAGGTTAAAGAACAGCAACCAACAACAGGGACACAAAGTTCACACACGGAAATGCAATACAACACACAGTACCAGCAGGGGCCTCTCCCCCACTAGTTCACTTACCATTAGCAACTCTTGGCCTTCCTGCAACACAAATATTGGTCAGCACTTAAAAGACAACAGTTGGTCGTACACCGACACAACGACTCGACGACTTGGCCGGACGGACCAACCATTGCTCTGATACCACTAATGTAACACCCCTTTTCTAATAACCTTACTATTTAATAAAATCAGAGTTTCTTTTTTTTTTTCTTTGAAAACAAATTAAGCGAGTGCTACACTTACTCCATTAAATCAACAACTTCAATTTTCATAGTTCGATTAAAAACCACAAGATACATAGCACCATGAAATACCGTTTAATTCACATCAACCAAACACAGTCACTACCGCAGCGGAATAATAATAAGTCGAAAACAAAACCAATACGTCACCAATAATAGTCTAACAGTATAAGGACAATAACACATAAGCATAAGACGCCCCCCCGGTGCTACGAATCAGAGCATGACACTTCCTACCAGACGAAGGCATAAAGGTAAACTTCACTCGTTATTACCTGCACGTTGCCGACATAAGAAGCAACATAAAAGCAGTAGGGTGAGTCTCTTTTCATAATTAATAACATATGGAATAAGCACTGCATAGGAAAGGTAACTAGGCACACCGATTCACAACAAAGGCAGCAACCACATCACAATTACAATCTCCAAACAACAATACAAAAGGTATGGTTATGTATGAAATGCAACCCAAACTCCACGGGCACATGCATGTCGGATCCGTCACCAAATACAAGTAGGCCGTAGCCTCTGCTCACCAATTTAAAATTAGGCCGAAGCCTCTGCTCACCGATAATGCACATGGTTCATGAGATGCCATGACAATGCACCACAACACACCACACAATTCACCAAATTCACATTTAATCAACTCACCATAACTCACCAATAAAACTCACCAATAAATCTCACCAATAAAACTCACCATTAAAACACACCAATAAAACTCACCATTAAAACTCACCAATAAATCTCACCAATAAAACTCACCAATAAATCAGTACCAATTTAATTAAACCGTTTTAGGATATTGACACGGGATAGGAGAGAGTGAATAAAAATTGCAATTGGACACCTTGAACAAATTCAGTCCAGAACCACCAGTAAAATAATTCATTTTTACATAAAACCAGAATATTTGGATAGACACCGAAATTAGCTTCGAAACGCATTTTGAACCGTTAAATTTGGATAACCGAGTCAAAAGTTACATTAAAAACAAGTTTAGAAAAAATTTGGGCAACATCCTGATTTTGGAGCCCAGCAAAACTGGCGCAGGGCGCCTAGCGCCCAGGCACATGACTGGCGCAAGAAAACTGGCGCAGGGCGCCTAGCGCCCAGACATAGGCGCAGGAAAAACTGGCGCAGGGAACACGGCGCCCATGCATAAGGCGCCTTGGCAAAACACGCAAGAAAACTCCTTTAACTTCGAAATTAATTTTGCACGAGCCAAATACTCAGAATATGAGAACCCAACAAAAATTTTGGCAAAATGTGACACGCATCTTTGGCGCCCATGGACTAGGCGCCTAAGGCCAGGACAGACCACAACTCCTATGACTCCAAACATTATTTTGCACGAGCCATTTAACTTGGACATGAAAACCCAGTATCAATTTTCGCAAAATGAACAACAGAAGGTTGGGACCCTTGGCGCCCATGGCACAAGGAACGCGGCCAAATTTTGACCCAACACCTGAAACTGACTCTTTTTGTGCCCAGGAACTCCCATACCAAATTTGAAAGCAAACCGAGCAGCCAATCTCCGGGACCCTCGGCTCCCATGGTGCCTAGACACGAGCAACACAATTCTGCAACACAGTGGCGCAGACAAGGGAACCCGGCGCCCAGTGTCTAGACACAGAACCAGACACAGGCAACACAGACACAGCACATGGGCGCCTGGCTCCCAGAAGCTAGACACAGACTTAGACAGAATTTCCAGCAACACCCAAACTCCCTAGGAGCCTAAAGAGCCAACCAAATTCGAGTTCCTCACCACCAAAAATTCCCAAATTAAATCTCCAACCTTAATTTATCAATATAAGACTGACCATCATGTTTTTCACCAAAATTCCTTCAGTCATAACATCAAATCCCTAGCATGCATATTGCGCACCATATTCATTTTAACACCAATTAAACACAATTTTGCACAATTCAATTTCAGCATAGCAACAACATTATGATACACAATTCATTCAATAAAATCATTCTAAAACCTAACCCTAGACAATACTCATCACATAAGCTATTAAAGATAAAAAGAGGACCCCCTAACCTCTTAGAAGTGAAGAACTCGCAAGGCACCCCAGAAATTCACCAACACCACAACGATCCAAGTTCTCCTCCTTCCTTAGGTTCCACGCGAAAGACTCTCCTCCTTTGCCCTAGCACCGCCGCGCCCTTCTTTCTCACTCTCCTCTTCGCAAGTTTCTTTTCTCTTTTCTCCTCTCCTCTCTTCGAATCCTTTTCTTTCTTTTGCACAAATGAGACACTTGTCTCCAACCCTTACTAATTCGCCTAGGCCTAAGTCAATGGGCTTGGGCTTGGGCCAATCCTAACATCCGGAATTACCATCACCACTCCCTTCAAATAAAATAATTATTTCCAACCCAACTAAGGCTCACATATAATAACACCTATAATTATTTTATTAAGTAATAAATAATAATTATATTATTATTTCTACCACTCAATTTCATTTAATTAATTAAATAAGTTAATCTATTATTTTTTTTTTGGGCGTTACAGATATCATCTTTGAGGACCTGCTGCAAGTGCTGAGTATCTCCCCCGATGACCTGACTCCATTTCAGGGAGGGGACCTAACCGGATTTAATGGATCAAAGACTAAGCCACTCGGCCACCTAGAGCTGATGGTCACCTACGGGAACCCCGATGACAAACCTCCATTGTTCAAAACTGTGAAAGCACCCTTCCTGGTTCTCCCATGCAAATCGGTCTACCAGTGCATCATTGGGAGACCCACGTTGGGAAAATTGGAGGCGGTCACCTCAACGGTCCATTTGAAAATGAAGTTCTACACTCTGGAGAATGAGGTGGTAACCCTCCAGGCGGACCTGGGAGCAGCGCGCAGATGTTTCTATATGAGCGTTAAAAATGAGAAGCAGACCGTCAAGCCAAGAGGCTCGGGTAAGGGGTTCGAAGAGAAAGCTGAGGTGAATCTGACAGAATGGGATGCCGGAAATAACTCCAGTAGTGAAGAAGAAGCGGAAAGCCGACTCAAAACCAAGGGGACAGAAGAGGATGCGAAGAAGTTCGAAGCAGACGAAGAATGTCCTCACCTCTTTGAGGAGGTTAGAAAGAAGCTCACCATCCACCCCGGGGAGAACATGGATCTATTCCTCAACTCGGCAGCTGGCCCATAGTTCCAATGCATAGAGCGTTTTTCTTTAAGACAATTGGTTGTTTAAGTTTAACACGTCAAAACAATTTACAATACGCACGCAAGGGAATTAAACCTTACTATTCACGGTTCAAGATGTTATTTCGCAAATCACAGTTTTCGCTCCCGCACCATAGAAAAACCGAGAAAACTGGTGCCCGATACAGACGCAGCCGACGCCCAGAAGGACGCCTGGCAGGGCACCTATAAGGAGCAGCCAGCGCCCATGAGGGCGCCTGGCAAGAAGCATTCTAAAAAGCCAAGTCCCGACTCAAATAACAGGGGACCTGGCAACCAGGCAGAACCAAGCGTGAGTCAACCTGCTCGGTTCACGAAGCGGCATATCGAAAAGGTCGCAACCTCTAATGGGTGAGTTAAATTCGCATAGAATCCGATAAACTCCTGTTAGAGCCCCTAGATGGGCAGAGTGGCGTCGCAAGATGTCACTAGAGGTTGTCACAACCTCGAAGCGGTATATCGAAAAGGTCGCAACCTCTAATGGGTGAGTTAAATTCGGATAGAATCCGATAAACTCCTGTTAGAGCCCCTAGATGGGCAGACTGGCGTCGCAAGATGTCACTAGAGGTTGTCACAACCTCGAAGCGGCATATCGAAAAGGTCGCAACCTCTAATGGGTGAGTTAAATTCGGATAGAATCCGATAAACTCCTGTTAGAGCCCCTAGATGGGCAGAGTGGCGTCGCAAGATGTCACTAGAGGTTGTCACAACCTCGAAGCGGCATATCGAAAAGGTCGCAACCTCTAATGGGTGAGTTAAATTCGGATAGAATCCGATAAACTCCTGTTAGAGCCCCTAGATGGGCAGAGTGGCGTCGCAAGATGTCACTAGAGGTTGTCACAACCTCGAAGCGGCATATCGAAAAGGTCGCAACCTCTAATGGGTGAGTTAAATTCGGACAGATTCTGATAAACTCCTGTTAGAGTCCTTAAATGGGCGAAGTGGGATCGCAAGATGTCACAACCTCTAGTGAGGAATTTAAATCAGACCGATTCTGATAAGCTCCTGACGGAGATAACATGGCCACGAGACGATAGGAGGCGATACGTTCAGAAGCGTAAAAAATAGGCAAGATCAAGGAAACATGGATCTAACGTAAAATCATCAGTCAAGCTCCATAAAACAAACATACAACGCTTTCCGACAGGATAACAAGAGATCACAAGTCAAAAACAACTGAACTCCTAGATGAAACATCAGGGGGCAATGACATCGAAGTCAATCCCGTTAGGATGGTATCTAACAATCCTCCCATCTGCAACCTCATGGTCAAACCGGAAGATGCTCGACTCAAGAACTGCATCCGGGTACATGCACTGAACAAGACTTATCGCTTTATCGTAAGCAGCGTAGGAAAAGTCCATGGCTTGCCCGGCCATCTCCTGCACCCTTTCCTCAGCCACATCTCTCTGTTTCTTCACACAGTCAAGTTCAGATTAGAGCTCCTCCATCCGCGTCTGATAATGGCCAGCAGTGTCTCGCGCCCGACGAGCAGATCCCAGCGCCTCGTGCAAATCCACCTGAAGCCGGCTTACATCCAAGAGAAGCCGATCCCTTTCCTCGATCACCCCTGCACAAAGAAAGAAGCAAACACGACAAAGCTTTGAACCAACATCACCAGCGCCCATGAGGGCACCTGGCAAAGCACCACCAGGAAAGCAGCCAGTGCCTAGGAGAGCGCCAGCAGGGGTGGTGGCCCATGCAGGTTTGATGAATACCGTAAGAAATAACTCAAGAGGATTACCTGAACGAGATCCGCACTTCTTCTCAGCTTCCCACTTCGCATGTAGGCCTTCCCCAACCTTAACCATGTGCGCAGCAAGTGCGAAAGGATGCTCACAGAAATGATCACGCTCTTCGGGGGAGAAGACAATTTCACCTTCGTCGTCAGCAGGAGGAGGAGGCCCAACTGGAGAGGGACAAACAGCAGAGGGAGGTCCCTGAGAACAACCCCTCTGGCGTTTGGACTGACTTTGAGTCCCTTGGATGCTGAAATCGACTGGAACCTTCGACACCCCGGAAACATCCTTTCCGGCACAGCTTGGCACTCCTAAACTAAGGCGAGGTCCCATAGAGGGACGCACAGGGGCAGATACAGTAGGAGCTGGGCTCTTGACGTCGGTAGGTTCGGCATCCAAAGGTCTCCTCCGTCCGGCCAAAGAGGCTAAGTCATTGAAAGAAAGCGGAGCGGCCATCTTATCTGCAGAGCAACAAAGTAGCGAATCAACAACATAAGTAAATAATCCAACAAAAAGACAAATAAAGGTACATCAAGACCTAATAAGCAACCTAAGAGCTCGGCAGCTTCAAGAGCCGTAGAGGCCTTGGACAGCTCACTGCACAAAAACTTTTGTGGCACAGTGGACAAGCCACCGATGATCTTCCTCAGCATGCCCAAAGTCTTCTGCTCAGAATCAGACAACTCAGATGGGAGGATGCGATAAGACCGAGAGGTACGGTCAGCATCGACATTACACCACCCGAGGCGAAACTTATCCCTAACCAAACACCCTTGTTCATCAAAGAAGCCCATGCTGTCAACGGCCTTCTCACTAGAGGGAACGGGGTAGAAGTACTTGAACTTCCAATCATGCTGGTTATCTGAGTACACTTGAAAGAAAGCATAGTTTGTCCGACACTTCAGGTACACAAACTCGTAACGAATGACGCCATCTGAAGTATCTCGACGACGCTGCACCTCGAAGATAACCATAAAAACCCTCAAGCTGCATCTTCTTCGAAAGACTCTCATCACCAGTTCGAAACACTTCACAAAACACCACGAATTTGGGTGGAGCTGAGAGGGAGCTATTTTAAGGTGATTCATAATTTCCAGTTGGAAGGATGTAAAGAATGGGGAAACCCGCAGCTTGTAAACCACGCTGTGAAACATCATGAATTTTCTACCGTCAGGGACTCTACACACCCTGTCTTGGGGGTCAACCACCTCAAACCGCCAGTCACCTCCCAACACCTATTGCAAACAGCGGGGAGGCTCTTTTCCTGGAACGTAGACGCTCCTAGCAGAACAAACCATACGAGCAACCCAGTCATAACTACAACCACCAATCTCCACCACTTCATGATCAAGCGGCAGATCATCATCAGAAGAAGTCTCTACAAAGCCAAGGGCGCCAGCCTCCTCCGAAGGCGCGGTATCACCAACCCCATCTTCGAGGTCGTCAGCTTGACTCTTAGCCAGGTGAGCGGTAGGGTGCATCCGAGCCGTCTTCTTGGTCCTTGCCATCTCTCAACCTACGGGACATGGGGCAAAACAAACAGTCACGAGACAGGCAGGAAAGCTTAGAGACAAACCCCCTCCCCCGAGATTGGAGACCTTGCAAGACAAGATATACTCGAAAGAACAAAGAAACTAGAGAGATAAACTGAAAGGTCGCACGGAAGTTACCTCAGTAAGTCAGAAGCCGCAAAGACTAGCGGGAACGTCAATAGAGGATGATAAGAGCAACTCCCCTTAGCACCAAGCAATCTCTGAAAATTCATAGGTAAGAAGGCAGGTTAAAAATCAAAAGAAAACAGCAAAAATAAAACAGAGTGGGCCTGGCAGGGCGCCAAAAAAAGGCAGCCAGCGCCCATGAGGGCGCCAGTCAAGGCAGCCAGCGCCCATGAGGGCGCCTGGCAGGGCGCCAGTCAAGGCAGCCAGGGCCCATGAGGGCGCCTGGCAGGGGCGCCAAAAAAGGCAGCCAGCGCCCATGAGGGCGCCAGTCAAGGCAGCCAGCGCCCATGAGGGTGCCTGGCAGGAGGGCACTGTCAACAACGTAAACAAACGGGAATGAATAACAAAACACTTACCAAGAAGAAAAGACGTTGAAACAAGTAGGCTCTACTCCCTCCTCCTCTTTTTAAGGAGGCTCTAGGTTGGTGGCTTGCTCCCTACTATTTCCTCCTCCTTGAAGCAGGCGCTAGGGTTGATGAATTGCTCCCTACTCTTTCCTCCTCCCTAAAGAAAGAGCTCCAAGAAAGTGTGGACCACAGGACAAAATACTCGCCTATTTATAAGAGTTGGCATTTCACCCCACGCCGCGGATCCGACAAAACAACTTGGCCCATATCCACGACGTAGAAGCCCAGTACGCCTGTCACCTTAAAACATGCTCAAAAAACACAAGAAAGACAAGATGAGCACTGAAAAAGAAAGCAAAGTGCCAAGCACCCTTCTACACAGCCAGCGCCCATGAGGGCGCCTGGCAGGGCGCCAATAAGGCAGCCAGCGCCCATGAGGGCGCCGGTGAGGCAGCCAGCGCCCATGAGGGCGCCTGGCAGGGCGCCAGTCAAGACAGCCAGCGCCCATGAGGGCGCCTGACAGGGCGCCAGTCAGGAACAGCCAGCGCCCAAGTGGGCGCCTGGCAGGAGCAAGCAGCTCCCAACAGAGGGGCGCCAGGCAGGGGGCAGTCGGAAAGCAGACCCTTCGCGGCAGGGTAGTCAACATTATGCAGTAAGACGCCCACGAGAGCACCAGACCTTGACCCATCATAGGCCATCCAGCACACACTAGGAGGGAACGACGCCCAAGGCACCCAGGAGGGCGCCGACCTCAAAGAACTCGACACAAAGCAACGCCAACACCAGGATACATCACCCTAGCTTGGTACCAGGTGCAAGAATTACACCGAAGGAGGTGCGAGTCACTGCCGCGACCAAATAATCTCGAACGACCTGTCAAGACAGACGAAGCAACGCTCAGAAAAATTTTCTCCTATGATAGAACCTGGCCGCTACAAAGGCAGTGTCCTGCATAAACCTTACGGAGTTGGAAAACTGGCAAAGACCTTCAAACCAAGACCATCCTCCGGAATAATCTCGGCTTGGGGGGCATCTGTTCTGGAGTCAACCAGGGGGTCTCATTAGCAAAACCAGGAGGTGCAGCTAGCAAGTGATATGGATCAGCCCAACCGATTCAGCCCATATCCACCTCATGCAAGCCCAATATGCTTGGACGGTCAAGATCGACTCTACCCATCCAACGATCCACGAGAGGGCGCAATTTCCTATAAATACAGGCAAACTTTGCCCTTACAAAGGTTGAATCTCTAATCCTTAGTACCTACACTCTTATATTCTATATACTGACTTGAGCGTCGGAGTGGCTTGCAGGTACCCCCCCGGGCGCTCACTGACCACCTGCCAGGGCAGCAAGAGACTTACCAACAGCAGCTGACCAAAAAGCTACTCGGTACAGAACAGTTATGTATGCCAATTCGATTTGTCTTTAGCTAGCATGCATTAATAATTTTGATTGCGTTTATTTCACAAGTTATGTGTGTCACTTTTAGGATAGTTTACCGGGACTCGGCCTAGATTGAACTCGCCCCTTAAGGGTTATGGCAACCTCGGCCATTAATCTTTGTAGTTTTGAACCCATAGATTTAGTATCCCTTGGGAGAGTTTACAGGACTCAGCCCAGATCGAACTCGTCCCAACGGGTTGCGACTACCTTAGTCGCTTATGATTTTGAGCTTTAGGGAGATCATTTGACCGATCCAAGGCCGTTCCTTTTAGTTTCGGAAACCTGACTTGGCTAGGTTTAGCCAATTTGGATGTATTGGATCGAGAATCGTTACAAGAACGGAATACATTATGCCTTTAGGCTCATAAAGTATTTAGCTATAATAGCTTTTAAGCTTTGTAGCATTCCAAGTTCGGAGAATCGTTTTCCCCTCGAGGGTTTCCAACTCGAAAGTGCCGTTACCGGTCTTAGATACCACTCAGTATGGTCCCTCCCAATTGGGGGGGAGTTTCCCTTGCTTGGCATTCTTCAAGCCAACGTCGACTCTCCGAAGTACCAGATTGCTGACCTCAAAATCTCTCGGGACAACCTTTGAGTTGTAGCGGGTTGATATTCTTTGTTTGACCACAGCTTCTTTGAAAGAGGCTCTACCTCGGACTTCAGCTACTAGGTCGAGTTCTTCCCTTAGTGCCTCGCTGTTGTCTTCTGGCAGCTATGGGTTGGTCGTTCTCCAACTTAGTTCCCCGATTTCTACCGGAATGACTGCCTCACTCCCATAGGAGAGCTAGAACGGCGTTTATCCTGTAGAGCTTTGTGGGGTGGTCCAGTAAGCCCATAAGACATAAGGCAGCTCTTCTACCCAGTTTCCCTTAGCATCATCCAGCCGCTTTTTCAATCCATTGAGGATTACTTTGTTGGCTGCTTCGGCTGTCCATTGGTCTGCGGGTGCTCTACTGAAGTGAAACATTGTTTGATCTTAAGGCCGGCCATGAGTTTCCTGAAACCTTTGTCAGCAAACTGGGTTCCATTATCAGTGACGACTACTTCGGGAATCTCGAACCTAATCATGATATTTTTCTTTAAAAACTCCATGCAGTTCTTTACGTTGATAACGGCTAATGGTTTGGCTTCGATCCATTTAGTGAAATAATCTACTGCCACAATTAAGTATTTGACCTGGCTCGGGGCGGTTGGGAATGACCCCAAGAGATCTATCCCCCCCATGCAAAAGGCCATGGGGAGGTG
This sequence comes from Astragalus membranaceus, assembly GCA_039519185.1. Taxonomy (NCBI): domain Eukaryota; kingdom Viridiplantae; phylum Streptophyta; class Magnoliopsida; order Fabales; family Fabaceae; genus Astragalus; species Astragalus membranaceus. Next base: position 62,724,574 of record CM076850.1, on the reverse strand, counting down.
AGGCTGGTCAACTCGGTAGGGGGCCACATGGACATTGGCATGGATCTGACAATTCCGACATTTCTTCACATGGTTCTTAGCATCGGAATCCATGGTCGGCCAGAAATAGCCTGCCCTCAGAGTTTTCCAGGCCAACGAACTTCCTCCGAGGTGCTGCCCAAAAATGCCTTCGTGAATCTCAGCTAGGACGTAGTCTGCTTCCTCTCCTTCTATGCGTTTCAGAAGTGGAGAGGAGAGGCTCCTCTTATAGAGGGTACCATCGATCACAGAGAATGATGACGCCTTTCTCCTGACTTGCTTGGCTTCTTTAGAGTTCGGAGGCTCGGTCCCCGACTCAATATACTCTATGTTTGGTGTAATCCATCCTCTGCTTTCCTCGAGTACGCATATGGATGAAGCGAACTCCGGGTCTGGGTGGACGCTGGGTTTATGGAGCATTTCCTGGATAACGGAACGATGATTTCTGGGAATTTTAGTGCTAGCGAGTTTAGACAGAATGTCCGCCCTTTGATTTTCTGCTCCTGGGACGTGATTAACGTCCGCCGACTCAAAACTAGCTAATAGGTCACGTACTCGAGTCAAGTACTTTTGCAAAGTTGGATCCTTGGTTTCGTATTGTTTCCCGATCTGGGAGACCACTAACAAAGAGTCAGTATTCAGACAGAACCTAGTAACTCGGAGGTCGATAGCTAAACAAAGTCCTGCAATATTGCATGCCTCGTACTCTGCTTCGTTGTTCGAAGTTTGAAAATCGAAAGTGAGTGATACCTCGATTACCACTCCGATGGGGCTTTCCAACATTTGTCTCGCACCGCTACCTTTTGGGTTTGAGTTACCCGTCAACATGTAATATCCACACATCACCCTTTTGGTCAGCTAGGGTCATTTCTGCGATGAAATCAGTGAGGACTTGGGCCTTCATTGCTGTCCGGGACTCGTACTTGATTCCAAACTCCGAAATCTCGACTGCCCATTTAATCATTCTACCTGCTAAATCTGGTCGGTGTAGGATTTGACGGATCGAATGGTTAGTCCGTACTACCACCTGATGGGCAACGAAATAAGGTCGGAGATGGCGTGCTGCAATGATCAAAGCAAGGGTGATTTTCTCAATTTTTTGATATCGGCTCTCTAGTCCTTGTAGGGTTGTGCTTACAAAATATACCAGACTCTGGTCGGCTTCCGTCTCACAAACTAGAACTGCTCCCAACGCCTCTTCCGAGATCTCCTGGTATAGGTACAGAGTTTTTCCCTGGTTGGGTCGGGTTAGACTCGGTGGTTCAGAAAGAACTTTTTCGAGCTAGGTGAGGGCCTCATCCGGCTCCGAAGTCCATTTAAACTCTTCTTCTTTCTTAAGTAGCTTGAATAATGGAAGTGATTTAAAGACCTCATTTGAAATGAAACGAGACAACGCGGCGTTCGTGCCATTGAGTTTTTGAACTTCTTTTTTAGACGTTGGCGTGCGCATCTCGGTTACTGCCCGTCACTTGTCCAGGTTGGCCTCGATTCCTCGTTCTGTAAGATAGAATCCGAGGAATTTTCCCGCTGGGACCCCGAAGGTGCATTTTTCTGGATTCAATCTCATGTTATTCTTCCGAATTTCTGCAAATATTTCTTTAAGATAGGCTAAGTGGAAATTTTCCTCTTCACTTTTTGCGATCATGCCGTCGAGATAGACCTCAACGATACGTCTGATTTCCTTTCGAAAGACCTTGTTCATCATTCTTTGATAAGTAGCTCCGACGTTCTTCAAGCCGAAGGGCATAACCCGGTAACAAAAATCACCTCAGGAGGGAACATCGGAATTTGATTGTAATCGGAATACGCATCCATAAAAGACAACAAACAAAAACCCGAAGCATTATCGACGAGGCGATCAATGCTCGGGACAGGGAAGGCATCCTTAGGACATGCCATATTAAGGTCGGTGTAATCAACGCACATACGCCATTTTCCATTACTTTTCTTCATAAGTACTTGGTTGGAGAGCCAAGTTGTATACTTGACTTCCGTTACAAAGTTTGCGTTAATTAAATCTTGCACGGCTTTAGCAGCGGCAACCGCTTTTTCTCCACTCTGAGCTCTTTTTCTCTGGGTGACCCATTTAGCATCGGGGTTAACAACGAGTTGGTGACAGGTAACCTCCAGAGGGATTTCGGGCATGTCATCAGCAGACCAAGCGGAAAGGTCGGCATGGTCTTTCAGACAGTCGGCTAGCTCTGCCTTTACTTCTTCGGAAAGATCGGTCTCGATCCTCACTGTTTTAGATGGGTCATCCCCCAGCTGGACTTCGACGAACTCCCCATCAGGCCGAGGTTGCTTGATTCTTCTTTTCAGCTCCCGGGTTAGATCGTCGTCGTTCTTTTCTTCCGAGCTATCTGGATCATTCCTAGCATCCAGGTCAGTCACGTTTACATCGGCAACCCATCCATTTCCTTTCTTTTTCGCCTCTTTCCGACCATCTTCAGGGGGATCCCCTTCCTCCTTAGCCTTCTTGTCCATCTTCATGTGTAGTTAAAAACACCTCTCAGCGGATTCCAAATCGCCGTTGAGGGTGATGATTTTGTTGCAGAGAGAATAAAACTTCATCTTCAGGTGGACTGTGGAGGTTGTAACACCCCTTTCTACCCGTTACTTTGTTTATAAAAATCAGAGTTTAAAAATCTCGTTCGTAGGAAAAGTTACACATACTCAAATCAAACGTCGCTTATCAAACTTTAAAAACAGTTTAACTCAAATTCATACGTCCACGTAGCACATCACAATATCAAAAACTCAAGCCTCATGGTTAACGTCACTTATAACACTCCTCATAACACAATCAACTACGCAGCGGAAATTAGTAAAACATAACCAAATAGTCCACATGGACATAATAATCAAAAATCATTAATAAAGGCCGAGTTCGTTTTCCCCCTGAGTGCTACGTATCAGAGCATGACGACTCGACTCAAAAAGCGAAGCTAATACCTTCACTGGGAATCACCTGCACGTTACCAACACGAGGGCAACATTCAAACAGGAAAGGGTGAGCATCATTTCAGTCTATATAATAAAAAATATGATAAGCACTAATCATAGGCTACGCACTAGAATAATCAGCATCCAATACACAAAACATCCACATCACAGTCATCATTCACATCATGTACAAACTCATCTCATGTCATATGGCTTTATGAAGTGCAACCCACTCGCGGGTATATGCATGAAGGTACCTTTTCACAAAACGTCGCTTAGCCACTCAGGCTTCATCATCACATAGCCACTCAGGCCTCAAAACATCACTGGGTTTTATGCATATGGGCATGAGACTCTATGACATGCACCACTCACTTCACAAAATCACACAATTACTCAGATCACAGTCAACAATGTGACCCATCACTTACCTGTTTGCTCGCACGGAGCACAGCACCTGTCAAATTCATAATCATCACACAACATCACTAGGCCACTTAGACCTTAACCTCACTTAGCCACTCAGGCCCCAAATGTCACTTACACATAAACATCATTTACCTCAAACATTAGCCACTGAGGGCAAAAGCGTCATTTGACTAACCACCAAGGGCATCCTCGTCATTTACACGTCATTATCATTAACTTTGGCCACTAGGGCAAAACAGTCATTTGACTAGCCACCAAGGGCATCCTCGTCATTTACGCATCTTTTATCATTAACTTTGGCCACTAGGGGCAAAACAGTCATTTTGACACTACCGTGTTTAAAACTGTTGTTTTTACACCAAAAAGGATTTTTAAAGAGTTCCACGTCATTTTTCAATGTCACTGGGACGATCACCAGGGACAGCCACTTGGGCGCCCACAAACCATCAGAAAATACAATTTTTCATTTTAAAAATTAGACCCATAGATGGACAGCGTAAAAAGCTTCACGACACTTTTTGAATCGTTCAAAACGGACGTCTGAGTCAAAAGTTATGATAAAAATAAGTTTGGGAAAAAATTAGACAACGTTCTGAAAATTGGCGCCTTAGGCGCCCAGGCAACACAGGCACCCAGCGCCCAGGCGCGCACAACACAGCGCAACACAGCGCCACAGCGCCACAGGCGCCCAGCGCCCAGGCGCGCATAATGCAACACAGACACGGGCGCCTAGCGCCCAGGGGCAACAACGCGCGCACAACACAGCGCCATAGGCGCTCAGCGCCCAGGCGCGCACACGCACACACAGACACAACACGGGCGCCAGCGCCCAGGCGCGCACCCACGCGCAACAACAACACAGAACAGGCGCCCAGTGCCCAGCATAGGCTCCCAGCGCCCAGAAACCAGCAACAACATCCAGAATTTGTCCAACACTTTTTAACAACTAAAAATTCGTTTTCTTCACAATTTTAAAACATAAAACTCCAATTTTTCCCAGCAACTAAAACGCACTTATCTCATTCCAAATTACCAAAACTCAATTTATCAAAATTCAATCAAAACAAACATCAACACTAACACCTTCATGGCGCCCTAGGCGCCCAACAACCACACCCTTATGCGACTTCACTTCCAACAATTCAAACACATAGATCACACCATATTTCTCATTACATACGCATAGCATCATCAATAATACAAATTCGTAGATCAAGCACCAAGCAACAATCAAATCGCATGAACTCATGATTAACATATATATATATATACATATGCGAAAATTGGCATCAAGAACATCAAGAACGCAAAGAACATCAAAAACATCATGAAATCTAGGAGAAACCTTAGATCTAGGGCCTATCATAGAATGTATTAGATAGAGTGATAGAGCTCCCCTAACCTTTTCAAGAAGAATTCGATGCCTAGGATGCAGTCACCTACAGATCCACAGCAACAACGGAGATCCTTCCTTTGAACTTCGAACCCTCTTCTCCTTCTTCCCTTGGCCGCCTTGCTCTTTTCTTTCTCACGCTATTCTCTCCTCCTCTTGCTCTCTCTCGAAATTTCGCACACAATGAGCTAACAACCCTAACCCCAAACACTACTCCACTTCGCCTATATTGTGGATCATGGGCTTGGGCTTTCCACTTAAGCCCAAGTCATGCAAGTGGCGCCTCCACTTCCTCCTAATACCACCAAAATAATAAAATTCTAATTAATCGAATTACATCAAATAATTTAATTTAAATCCCCAATTATTTAATTAAATAAATTAATTAAATAATTTTAGGGTGTTACAACTCTCCCCCACTTAGAATATTTCGTCCTCGAAATTTACCTGATCAAACAACTCTGGGTAGGACTCGCGCATCTTGCTCTCTAGCTCCCAAGTCATACTCTCGCCGGCAGCTCCTAGCCAGACCACTTTCACTAATGCAATCTCTTTGCCTCTAAGCGCCTTCACTTCACGATCCTCAATCCTTACGGGCATCGTCTCCACAGTGAGATTATCCCGCACCTCTACATCGTCCACTTGGATCACATGAGATGGATTCCGAAACATACTTCCGAAGTTGCGACACGTGAAACACGTCGTGCAAGTTCGAAAGATTTGGCGGTAAAGCCACTCTATAAGCCACATTTCCAATTCTCTCGGATATCTGATAAGGACCAACAAATCGAGGAGTGAGCTTCTTCGATTTCAACGCCCGACCAACACCGGTAATAGGAGAAACCCTCAAGAACACATGTTCACCCTCCTGAAACTCTAAATCCTTCCTCCGCTTGTCATGATAACTCTTCTGACGACTCTGCGAAGCCTTCATCTTCTCACGGATCATCTTGATCTTCTCCGTAGTCTCCCGGACAATCTCCGGTCCCAAAACTACACTCTCTCCCGAATCATACCAACATAATGGCGTCCTACACTTTCGACCATACAATGCTTCAAACGGTGCCATCCCGATACTGGAATGGTGACTGTTGTTATAGGTAAACTCAATCAACGCAAGATATGAATCCCATGAACCCCGCTGTTCCAATACACAAGCCCTCAACAAATCCTCTAGCGATTGAATTGTCCTCTCTGACTGACCGTCTGTCTGGGGATGATACGCCGAACTCATTTTTAACTTAGAACCCAATTCTTTCTGCAAACTCTTCCAAAACTCGGAAGTGAACCTCGGATCCCTATCTGACACAATACTCTTCGGAACACCGTGCAGCCTCACAATCTCCTTGACATATACCTCTGCCAACCTCGACACCGGATAAGTGATATTAATAGGAATAAAGTGAGCAGACTTCGTTAACCTATCAATGATCACCCAAATAGCGTCATGACCCTTAGCTGTATTCGGTAACCCCGTCACAAAATCCATTGCTATGCTATCCCATTTCCACTCTGGAATTTCCAACGGTTGCATTAGCCCTGCAGGCTTCTGATGCTCTACCTTAGATTTCTGACAGGTCAAACAGGCATACACAAACTGCGCCACATCTCTCTTCATACCATACCACCAAAACATCTTTTTCAGATCTTGATACATCTTCGTTGCTCCAGGATGGATACTCAACTTGCTACGATGACCCTCCTCTAAAATTGCCTTTCTCATCCCTTCATCGTCAGGAACACAGATCCTACCCCGGAACCTCAACACACCACTGGAATCCAATTTGAATTCTTCATCCTCAGATTGACCAACCCCATTAATTAAATCCACTAACTTAACATCTGACTTCTGAGCCTCTCTGATGCTGCCCAGGAATTCATTGTCGATCTTTAGCATTCCCAGCTTGACACTGCGAGGTGTCATCTTACAAACCAAACTCAAATCTCTGAATTCTTCAATTAACTCTAATTCCTTCACCATCATAGCCGACATATGCAAGGACTTTCTGCTCAAAGCATCAGCCACGACGTTAGCCTTGCCGGGATGATAATTCAAACCGAAGTCATAATCCTTCAAGAGTTTCTTATGATCACTGAACACTTCGAACCTTGAACCATAAAGGTAGTGCCTCCAAATCTTGAGCACAAAAACCACAGCAGCCAATTCCAAATCATGCGTAGGGTAATTTTTCTCATGAATCCGCAATTGCCTCGACGCATACGCAACGACCTTCCCAGTAGACCTTTCCTTTTTCGGCTTTGTACACTTGGTACTGATATGCCCAGACTCACCACAGTTGAAACACACCACATCCTTGACTTTACACTCAGCTGCCATATGACCCTTTTTACCACAACGGTAGCAATTTCTGTCATCCGACCTGCATGTAGTACTCTTGTGGCCAGGCTTGCCACACTTATAACAGACGATGCTAGCAGGGGCATCTCCCCCACCAGAACCCTTACCTCCAGCAGCTCTCTGATAACCCTTACCCGCAGGAACCTCATACGGCTTGCTTCGACTCTGAAACTTGCCCCTTTTCTCAGAAGTAGCTTTGTAGCGAGCAGTACTGTCCTCCTCGAAGATCCTGCAACTGTCAACCAGATCTGCGAACACACGAATCTTCTGATAACCAATGGCCTGTTTAATATCAGGCCTTAACCCATTCTCAAATTTGATGCATTTAGAAAATTCAGCTGTAGCCTCACTGTAATGTGGATAAAATTTGGCTAGCTCCACAAATTTTGCCGCATAGGCAGTCACAGACATACCACCCTGCTTCAGCTCCAAAAACTCTATCTCTTTCTTCCCGCGGACGTCTTCAGGAAAATACTTTCTCAGAAATTCCCTGCTGAAAACCTCCCAAGTAATCTCTTCCTGCACAGCCTCTAACCTCTGCCTAGTAGCCAACCACCAGTCGTCGGCCTCCTCGGCTAACATGTGGGTACCAAAGCGGACCTTCTGCTCAACAGTACAGTTCATCACCCTGAAAATCCTCTCGATCTCCTTCAGCCAAGCCATAGCACCATCTGGATCATATTTGCCCTTAAAGGTGGGCGGATTCTCCCTCTGGAAGGTTGTCAGACTCCTAAAACCAGCATTATCCCCAGCATTCTGCTGACCCTGCATCGCCTGAGCCATAGCTTGCAATGCAGCAGCAAGAGCAGCGTCGTCTCGTCTGGCCATTCTAGCACTGCAACAGAAAACAGAATTCAGAAACGAGTAACAAACTCAATGTTACTCAACACGACGACTCAACTACCGGCCGGACAGACCGAACTGCTCTGATACCACTAATGTAACATCCCTTTCTACCCGTTACTTTGTTTATAAAAATCAGAGTTTAAAAATCTCGTTCGTAGGAAAAGTTACACATACTCAAATCAAACGTCGCTTATCAAACTTTAAAAACAGTTTAACTCAAATTCATACGTCCACGTAGCACATCACAATATCAAAAACTCAAGCCTCATGGTTAACGTCACTTATAACACTCCTCATAACACAATCAACTACGCAGCGGAAATTAGTAAAACATAACCAAATAGTCCACATGGACATAATAATCAAAAATCATTAATAAAGGCCGAGTTCGTTTTCCCCCTGAGTGCTACGTATCAGAGCATGACGACTCGACTCAAAAAGCGAAGCTAATACCTTCACTGGGAATCACCTGCACGTTACCAACACGAGGGCAACATTCAAACAGGAAAGGGTGAGCATCATTTCAGTCTATATAATAAAAAATATGATAAGCACTAATCATAGGCTACGCACTAGAATAATCAGCATCCAATACACAAAACATCCACATCACAGTCATCATTCACATCATGTACAAACTCATCTCATGTCATATGGCTTTATGAAGTGCAACCCACTCGCGGGTATATGCATGAAGGTACCTTTTCACAAAACGTCGCTTAGCCACTCAGGCTTCATCATCACATAGCCACTCAGGCCTCAAAACATCACTGGGTTTTATGCATATGGGCATGAGACTCTATGACATGCACCACTCACTTCACAAAATCACACAATTACTCAGATCACAGTCAACAATGTGACCCATCACTTACCTGTTTGCTCGCACGGAGCACAGCACCTGTCAAATTCATAATCATCACACAACATCACTAGGCCACTTAGACCTTAACCTCACTTAGCCACTCAGGCCCCAAATGTCACTTACACATAAACATCATTTACCTCAAACATTAGCCACTGAGGGCAAAAGCGTCATTTGACTAACCACCAAGGGCATCCTCGTCATTTACACGTCATTATCATTAACTTTGGCCACTAGGGCAAAACAGTCATTTGACTAGCCACCAAGGGCATCCTCGTCATTTACGCATCTTTTATCATTAACTTTGGCCACTAGGGGCAAAACAGTCATTTTGACACTACCGTGTTTAAAACTGTTGTTTTTACACCAAAAAGGATTTTTAAAGAGTTCCACGTCATTTTTCAATGTCACTGGGACGATCACCAGGGACAGCCACTTGGGCGCCCACAAACCATCAGAAAATACAATTTTTCATTTTAAAAATTAGACCCATAGATGGACAGCGTAAAAAGCTTCACGACACTTTTTGAGTCGTTCAAAACGGACGTCTGAGTCAAAAGTTATGATAAAAATAAGTTTGGGAAAAAATTAGACAACGTTCTGAAAATTGGCGCCTTAGGCGCCCAGGCAACACAGGCACCCAGCGCCCAGGCGCGCACAACACAGCGCAACACAGCGCCACAGCGCCACAGGCGCCCAGCGCCCAGGCGCGCATAATGCAACACAGACACGGGCGCCTAGCGCCCAGGGGCAACAACGCGCGCACAACACAGCGCCATAGGCGCTCAGCGCCCAGGCGCGCACACGCACACACAGACACAACACGGGCGCCAGCGCCCAGGCGCGCACCCACGCGCAACAACAACACAGAACAGGCGCCCAGTGCCCAGCATAGGCTCCCAGCGCCCAGAAACCAGCAACAACATCCAGAATTTGTCCAACACTTTTTAACAACTAAAAATTCGTTTTCTTCACAATTTTAAAACATAAAACTCCAATTTTTCCCAGCAACTAAAACGCACTTATCTCATTCCAAATTACCAAAACTCAATTTATCAAAATTCAATCAAAACAAACATCAACACTAACACCTTCATGGCGCCCTAGGCGCCCAACAACCACACCCTTATGCGACTTCACTTCCAACAATTCAAACACATAGATCACACCATATTTCTCATTACATACGCATAGCATCATCAATAATACAAATTCGTAGATCAAGCACCAAGCAACAATCAAATCGCATGAACTCATGATTAACATATATATATATATACATATGCGAAAATTGGCATCAAGAACATCAAGAACGCAAAGAACATCAAAAACATCATGAAATCTAGGAGAAACCTTAGATCTAGGGCCTATCATAGAATGTATTAGATAGAGTGATAGAGCTCCCCTAACCTTTTCAAGAAGAATTCGATGCCTAGGATGCAGTCACCTACAGATCCACAGCAACAACGGAGATCCTTCCTTTGAACTTCGAACCCTCTTCTCCTTCTTCCCTTGGCCGCCTTGCTCTTTTCTTTCTCACGCTATTCTCTCCTCCTCTTGCTCTCTCTCGAAATTTCGCACACAATGAGCTAACAACCCTAACCCCAAACACTACTCCACTTCGCCTATATTGTGGATCATGGGCTTGGGCTTTCCACTTAAGCCCAAGTCATGCAAGTGGCGCCTCCACTTCCTCCTAATACCACCAAAATAAATAAAATTCTAATTAATCGAATTACATCAAATAATTTAATTTAAATCCCCAATTATTTAATTAAATAAATTAATTAAATAATTTTAGGGTGTTACAGAGGTTACCGCTCCGAGCCTTCCAAGAGTCGGCCTTCCGATTATGCAGTTGTAAATCGAGGGACAAGGAAAAACGAGGAACTTGGTTTTAACAGTTCTAATCATTGGTCCTTCTCCATAGGTGACCATTATCTCTAAGTAACCAAGTGGCTTGGTTCAGGACCTGTTAAATACGGAAAGGTACGTCCCTCTGTAAGCAGTGAGGTCCTCTTCTGAGATTTCCATTCTTTTGTGGAGGTCAATAAAGATGATATCTACTGAGCTCCCTTGATCCACCAAAATCCTTCTTATCTCTAGATTGGCCATCACGGCTTTGATCAAAAGAGGCACATGCTTGTTTGGTTTTCCATCCAGCAAGTCCTGGTCCTCAAACGCCAAAGGAGGTCGGCTCGGTGAAACTGGGAAGGCCGACGTAGAGGCTACGCTCAAGATTTCCTTCCATTCTCTTCATGGTTTTCCCAGACGCTTCACTAGGAAAGCCTCCCGAGATAACCATCATTAGAGGTCGTCCTTTAGACCTTCAGAAGTCTTGTTCTTCTTCCGAATTTTCCTCCTTGGCTTTGCCCTTTTTTTAGGGTCATCTTTCTCATCCTTGATCTCGTCTCCCTGCTGAAAATTTTTCTTAAAATAATGGCTAAGCTTCCCTCTTTTGATCATGTCTTCAATATCGTCCTTCAAAGCATTGCAGTGATTGGTGTCATGGCGGCTACTTCGGTGATACCGACAGTATTTTTTGGAACGCTGTACCGACCTGTAAGGGAGTGGATTGGGAAACTTTACGTCCTTAAACACGGTCTTCAAGCAATCTGCCAAGATTTTGGCTCTGGCCTCATTGAGGTCGGAATATACTTGATGACGATTGCGGGGCCAGGACTCCCTATCGTTCCGCTGCTCTTTCTCATTCCGATTATCTTTCTCGTTCCTGAGCTTAGATGGTCCGGGCCTGGCGAGAGCCCAACCTACGTTAATTCCTTCTTCTTGGTCGATGAAATTTTAAGATCTCTAGAGGAACTCCGCGAGAGTCTTAGGTTCGTTTACTCCAATTTTGGTCTGGAACAAGCTTCCTACACGGAGTCCGGCCACCATAAAGTAGAGTTGGAAAGAGTCGTCCAGGTCTCGGACTTGAGCAGCTTCACGATTGAATCTTTCATTGTAGTCCCAGAGAGGTTCATTCTCGCCTTGCCGAATGGCTTCCAAGACTTTCCGGTGTTTTTGCTTGCTTTTAGAGTGAGCAAACTGAGTAGAGAAAAGCTTAGCCAGTTGATCCCACGAAGAGATAGTGTTCGGTTTAAGGGACCTGAACTAGTCCGAGGCTACCTTCTCCAGAGTGAGGGGGAAAATTCCGCACTTCATTTCCTCCAGGACATTCCGGTATTGCACCACCGTGTCAAAACAGTCGAGGTGGCGGCCAGGATCGCCTGTCCCATCATGCATTTTTAAACCTTCTGGTGACTTTTCAAGATGCCTCGGTACTGGATAGTAATCGATCTTGGTAGTGAAAGGTCCTTTTCGCTTTTCTGTCTTTTCCCAAGGTGAAGATCGGCGATGATCGTACTCATCTGGAGATCTCCGCGAGCGGGGGCGACGACACTCCAGTCTGGGGGACTTTTCCCTGCTCCTGGAACGTCGTCTCGGCGAAGAGGAAGCTAAAGATGAGCTATGTTGTGCAGAGTCTGTAGGGTAGTAGTCTTCATCTTGAGTCCGACTTGGAGGAGTCTGAGACTCATTTCCCCCTTTACGGCGAGGTGGGGAGCGGTTGTGATGCCTTCTCTAGGCAGAAGATCGGTGGCGCCTACGACCGCGATTCCTATACCTGGGAGAACTGCGTTGAGGTAAACTCTGATTCGGGACACCGCGAGCTTGGAGCTCCGCGATTTCCGCTTCTATCTGGGAGAAACAGTGGCTGCTGGACGAGCTGTTGGACAGCATCGATTGGTACCGGGACTGCCTGAGGGGGAGGTGGAAGTCGGTTTCGGGATGAGCTCCCGCTCCCGAGGACCACTGGCTGAACCGAGTTGCGGGGACGGTTTGAGTTCTGATAAGTGACTGCCACTCCTTCCGGGGTCACTTCTCACAGGACCGATTTTGTGACTGGCTGAAGAACCAGTCTCTGAATGACACTCTGGATCGTTCTAGGACATAATTGGGAGGCATTGCTAATCAAGGAAATGGGAGAGGAACCAGAGTATAAGATCCTCCCACTGTGGTCGCCAATGTTCTGTACCGTATCTCCGATCTTGTAGGCATTCCGAGATAGTAGGTAGTCGTGGGTCATGATCAACAATGTTCTGATCCGGTCTAGGAGGTGTTGTACCTGAAAAGACACTCTAACGCTCAAGTCAGGTAGAGAGTCTAGTACAAGTGAGAATATGGTGAGATAACATACCTTTAATGCTTGCATTGAATGCTTATTTATAGAGTCAAAGTGGTGTTTGACCTAATTGATCTAGACCGTTTGATCTGGCACTTAGATCTTGGCCATTGGTTAATGGATCTGTTTCTATTTATGGGCCTCACTATCGTGGATTGGGCCCACTCCGTAATAGGAATCACATTCAATATTCAAAACCACCCAAAACAAATAAGTAAAACCCCATAAAAAGGAAACCAATAGAACGATAGAAATATGAAACAAAGAAAGATAATACGTCATTCCATTCATAAGGCCAAAAGAGCTACAGAAAGTCTGATGAAACATAGTTAACCTAACTATTCTTATATAGCTAAGCACACTCAAGTCAAGACAAACCACAAACCATGCATAATTGAAAGATTCCCAATTAGAAATCAGAACCAACTATTGAAATACAAACTGGACATCGCCAAAAACACTTAACCTCAAAACACTACATAGCAAAAGAATCAAATCCAACAAATTAATTGAAAGGCCCCGAAGGCATAGAACTTAAACCACTTTGACAAACAAAAATTTCTGGTTGTTCCTTGTAACACCAAACTTGACTGAAGTTCCTTGGATGAGTCCATTCAGTCCACGAAAGGAGAACATCCATAAGTGATAGAGCAGTGAGATGGCTTCCCACTAATCCATTGAAAGTTTTATCTCCATTTTCTTCCATTGAAAGGGCCCCTGGTGTATTTTAGGCTTTATTTTTTATCTCAAACACATTTTGTCCTTGCAGTGTACACTTTTTCTGAAAACAGGTGTTCAGTACCTTGCCTTAGGATTCAAGATCCGGGAAGAGCAGTTGGTATCTTTAACCATGTGATTGTCCTTTCCTAGGTCGAGGCCGGATCATTGTTGTGGGAGTCGGAGTCTTCCGAGGTTGAGGTCTTAAGCACCGTCTTCCTCCGAGGTTGGACTCTGCGGGTTGGGTATTTGCAGACACTCCAATGCCAAAGTCAGCGATCAGAAGTCACTGAGAGGTACAAATCAGCAAAACGTACCTGATCTTGGAGGTTGGTGCCGTATTTATAGACGCATATTTGGGGGTCCTGCGGGTCTTGCCCGATCCGGATCCGTTGGATCGGGGCGCCGCGATCTGGGCCGTTGATCTGGGAACCGCGCGATTATTTTCTTGTTGGGCCGGATCCAGTGCTGGATTGGGTCGTTCCTCATGAGGATTGGGCCTCTTGGCCCAGTCCGGAATAGTTTCCCCCAAGTCGAGGTCGGCCACGGGGGTGCATCCCTTAAGAAGGAAGTCAGTCCGAGGCCGCGGGATCAGGTGAGACTTTGTTCGGTCCCGTTCACAAAGTGCAGAGCTTGGAGTGAACGTGGAGTGAAGAAGCTCGAGTGAGGTTGGGTGCAAGGGCCCGACCTTGACCTCGACTTGCGTTCTTTGACTGACGACTAAGCATTCCTGAAAAAGAAGTCATTTTATTGAAAGGGGACTTAGGGGTCCAATTCGAATACATGGTAGCGAGTGATTACATTTTGTATTTCAATTGTAATAGTGTCGGAGCTTCGTAGCGTTCCAGGTCCTCGGGATCGCTCCTTTTTCGAGGGTTTCCAAGTAGTAGGCTCCTTTTTCGGTCTTGGCAGTAATTCTGTATAGACCTTCCCAATTTGGGGCCAGCTTGCCTTGCCTGGAGTTCTTTCCCCCAACGTCAGCCCGTCGTAGGACGAGATCTCCGACCTGGAAGCCGCGAGGGACGACCTTTGTGTTGTATCGCTTGGTGATTCTCCGTTTGACCATGGCCTCTGCAAGGGCAGCTTGGTCCCGGACCTCTTAGGCGAGGTGGAGCTCTTGGCGGATAGCTTGAGCATTGTCTTCTTTGTTGAGAGGGTGTAGGATCCTCCACGTGAGTTATCTGACCTCCACTGGTATCATTGCCGCAGTTCCGTATGTCAATTGGAAAGGTGTTTCTCCTGTGGTAGAGTGTGGAGTAGTGCGATATGCCCAGAGGATGTAGGGGAGTTCTTCGACCCAGGAGCCTTTGGACTTGTCCATCCTTCTTTATAAACCTCGGAAAATCACCCTGATGGCTGCCTCAGCCTGCCCGTTAGTTTGAGGGTGCTCAACCGAGGTAAAGTGGTGTTTAATTTTAAGGTCGGTCATCAGTTTTCTGAAGCCTTTGTCCGCAAATTGCGTTCCGTTGTCGGTTACTAGGACTTGGGGGATCCCGAATCTGACCATTATGTTCTTCTTGAAAAACTTCACGCACGCCAGTGCCGTGATGGTGGCCAGTGGTTCGGCCTCGATCCATTTGGTGAAGTAGTCTACTGCCACGATTAAGTATTTGGCCTGACCCGGCACCAAGGGGAACAGGCCTAGCAGGTCAATTCCCCAACAAGAAAATGGCCATCCTGCCGACATTGAGGTGAGGTCTGTCTGAGTGCTTTTTTGGCTAGGTCTTTAGAACCCAAGTGTTGTCTACAAATTCCTTCGTGTATTTCGGATAGGATGTAGTAGGCCTCTTCATTTTCCACACACTTGAGCAACGGAATGGAAAATCCACAAAGAAAGAGGGTACCTTCAATGAGTGAGTAGGACGCCGCATGCCTTCTGACGAGGGTAGCTTCCTTGGGGTCGGCCGGCTCCTGACTGACTTCAATATATTTCTTTAACGAGGTGATCCAACTATCATCGGGTCAATGACATGGATGGTCGACACTGAGCTCGTTGTAGGCTTACACTGGGGTGAGTTAATGTCTCTTGGATTAGACTCTGGTGATTCCCAGTTGGTTTGGTGATCGCAAGTTTGGCCAGAACATCCGCCCGGACGTTTTCAGTTCGGTGCACGTGCTTGACCTCCGTCTCGGCAAAGAGTTGCAAAAGCTCCCTTACCCGAGCCAAGTACTTTTGCAGGATTGCGTCCTTCGTGGGGAAGTTTTCCTTGATTTGGGAAACGACTAACAGAGAGTCAGTGTTAAGCTCAATCCTTTTTGTGCCAAAGTCCCGGCCAGTAAAAGTCCAGCTACACAAGCTTCGTACTCGGCTTGGTTGTTGGAAGTCTGGAATGAAAAGCTAAGAGATACTTCTACCACCAGCCCTTCGCTGTTCTCGAGGATGAGCCCGGCGCCACTCCCTTTGCTATTGGAAGATCTATCGACGTGGAGTTTCCAGGCCAGGGCCTCGTCGCTGGGGAGAGGTGGAGTCATCTCGGCGACGAAGTCGGCCAAGACCTGAGCTTTGAGAGCCGATCTTGCCTCGTACTTGATGCCAAACTCAGAGAGTTCTACTACCCACTTGATTATCCGTCGCACGGGATTGGGCCTGTGTAGGATCTGTCTAATAGGTTGGTCGGTCTTGACGACCACTTGGTATGCTACGAAGTAGGGCCTTAATCTTCTTGCGGCCATGACTAACGCCAGGGCCACCTTTTCGATCTTTTGATATCTCAACTCAGGACCTTGTAGGACTTTGCTGACGAAATATATCGGTCTTTGTCCGAGCTCGGTTTCTCTAATTAATACAGCGCCGAGGGTTTCCCCGGCCACGGTTAGATAGAGGTAGAGGGTTTCGTCTTCAACTGGCCTCGTTAGGATGGGCGGTTCCGTAAGCATACGCTTTAGATCGGCCAGAGCTTGCTCACAGTCGGGGGTCCATTGAAACTTGCTCCCTTTTTGAGGATTTTGAAGAAAGGCAATGACCTATTGGCGGCTTTGGAGACAAATCTTGACAAGGCGGCGATCATCCCAGTTAATTTTTGGACTTCTTTCCTGGATTTATCTGGGTTAGCGTCGATTCCTCATTCTGTTTGGCAAAAACCGAGGAATTTCGCTGCCCGGACCCCGAAGGTGCATTTCTCAGGGTTGAACCTGAGGTTAATCTTTCTCGCTTCGGCGAAGATTTCTGTCAAGTTGGTGAGGTGGTCCTCGTCAGATTTTCTTTTCACGGTCATGTCGTCTAGGTAGACCTCCACAACCCGTCCTATTTGGTTTTGGAATACCTTGTTCATCATGCGCTGGTAGGTAGCACCAGCGTTTTTTAATCCGAACGGCATGACTCGGTAACATTATTGTCCCCTATCTGTCATGAAGGTCGTCTTTTCCTGATCGGGAGGGTACATCGGTATCTGGTTGTACCCGGAGTATGCATCAAGAAACGAGAGGAGGCGGAACCCCGACCCGCTGTCGAAGAGTTAATCCACTTTCGGGAACGGTCCCAATGCATCTTTTGGGCATGCCTTATTGAGGTCGGTATAGTCCATGCACATCCGCCACTTACCGTTGCTCTTTTTGACGAGAACAACATATACTTGACTTCCTTGATGAACCCTGCTGAGATGTGGTCGGAGACGGCCTTAGCAACAGCCTCGGCCTTCTTATTCTGTGCACTCTTTTTTGCGCGACCCATATTGGCTCGGGGTTGACAGCGAGGTGATGGCACGCGACTTCTGGGGGAATACCTGCCATGTCTGCCGCTGACCAGGCGAACAAATCCGCATGTTGCTTGAGGCTGGCTATGAACCCTTTTTGCACATGTCCCGGGAGGCCGGCTTCGAGCTTTACTGTTTTGGCAGGATCTTCTCCCAGTGATACTTCCACAAATTCCCCGTCGGGTTCGGGGCGTTTAATTCTGTTTTTTAATTCTCTTGTGAGTTCTTTCATCTTGCACGTCCTCGGAGCAGTTCAGGTCGTATCGAGCGTCCAGGTCGGTCAAGTCGATTTCTGGAAGGACATGTTTGTCTTCGATTGGTCTTTTGTTATCCCTCTTCTTGGAGTGACACACCGATTTCGCAGAGGTAAAACCAAGAACTGCATTTTTACCGTTCGTGAGAGTTTGTCGGTCCCGTAGGTGACCATGAGTTCAACGTACCCGAGCGGTCGGGTTTCTACCCTGTTGAAACCTGATAATTTCGTGCCTCTGTAAGGAGTGAGGTCGGTCAGGGAAATCGTTAATCTCGGTCGAAGGTCTTGGAACATGATATCTGCTGAGCTCCCTTGATCCACCAATATTCTCAGGACGTTCATCATTGTAGTCGAGACTATTAATGGAACATACTTGTTGGCAGCACCGTTCAACAAGTCATGGTCTGAGAAGGCAAGTGGAGGTCGGGTCGGCATTTTCTTGCGGGTCATTTTACTGGATACACTCAGTATTTCCTTCCATTTTCTTTTCAGAGATCGCTTGGTCTCGCAGGAATTGACGGAATAGCCACCTAGGATCACAGCAGCTATTGTCCGAATCCGACGTTGCTTCGAGGCCCGGTCTAGCCTAAGGACTGTTTTGAAGAGGTTTCGTCTAAGAGGTAGTCTTTGCGTAGGGGGTCGGCCTCGTGGAGCCATGGGAAAAGACTTGGTTTCGACGAGAGTTTAATGATCAAACTCCCACTGTGGTCGCCAAATGTTCGGTACCTTGCCTTAGGATTCAGGATCCGGGAAGAGCAGTTGGTATCTTGAGCTTTGTGACTGTCCTTTCCTAGGTCGAGGCCGGATTAGTGCTGCGGGAGTCGGAGTCTTCGGAAGTTGGGGTCTTCAGCGTCGTCTTCCTCCGAGGTTGGACTCGTCGGGTTAGGCACCTGCAGACACTCTGATGCCAAAGCCAGCGATCAGAAGTCAGTGATCGGGGTGTTACAGAAACACTTGGTGGGTAATTCACGTCAATTAGCACGAGACTCTAAAAACCTACGCCAATCAGTGATCAAGCATGCTTTGTTCACTTTTACCCCATTCTCATTCTCAAGTACTGACTTAGGCATCAGAGTGTGTATAACACGACAAGAAAAACTGATTTTTCCGGCAAGGACTTTCCGAGGGATTTGTTGGATTTTCCGGCGGATTTTTTTCCTCCGCAACATTTCCGGCGGATTTTTAGGTATTTCCGGCGGATTTGGGTTTAGGAATTTTTTTTTTAAAATCCGCCGGTAGGTTATTTCCGGTAGATAGTTAAAAGAACCGCCAATTTTGAATTTCGAAAATCCGCCGGAAATGTGTAAATATCCGCCGGAAATGCGTAAAAATCCGCCGGAAATCCTTAAAAATCCACCGGAAATCCCCTGACCCCCTAAAATCCGCCGGATTTGATTTCCCACACCCTCTCCTACTCAAAAACACTCTTTCTCCCTCTCAAACCCCTCACACCCACCAAAAACACACCCAGCCGAAACCCTCTCCCTCTCCTTCACCCTCTTCGACTTCTCCGTCTCCTAAACCCACTCAATCTTCGATTTTAACCTTCAAACTCATTTTCGGAACATAAGGTACACAATTTCTAACCAACATTTACTTGCATTTTACTTGATTTGCTGTGTTTTATCGTTTTTTCACTTCTGCATTTTTGCGAAGCATTCGGTTGACGACAACCGAATGCTCTTGGGGACGAAGCAAAATGGACCCATTCGGTTGAGGTCTACCGAATACGTTCGGTTGAGTTCAATCGAATCATACTGATACTGATTGTGTTTGATATGTTCGGTTGCAGGTATGATCCAATTCGTTACCCTCATTGAATGAAATGCTGGGAGGATTTCCATTCCAAATGAGATTTGGAGACTAGAGTTGCCTTCTTCCTTTTATTTTGTTTTGGAAGTTGCCCTTGGATTCGTGGTGTCAACAACATGCGCTATGGCAACACCCTTACTAATACGCATGCCATCTGCCAAGCCTATGGGGGTGTTGAGTGTGTAAGCCTCGTTAACATAGTATCAGACCGAGAGCTTCAAGGTCACCAGGATTATGCCGACGGTTGCCTCGGATGGGAGTGGGAGTGACAGTGATACTGCGAGTGATGTTGGATCCGGCTCTGTTGTTACCCAGTTGTAGTTTTTTACTGTTATTTTGTTTATCAATAATTGTAATTGAACGTCACTGATTTAGTAATGAATAAATATTGGGTTGATTATTTTTTGGTTTACAGTACCGTTTAAATTAAACAACAATTTTATTATTAAAAAGCGTCACCGTACATAAAACTCGAAATACACGAAAACGATAAAATGACAGAAACTACTGAGCTGGTGGAGTTAAACGACTAAGGATTTCAGCGACGGTCCGTGTGGTTTCCACGTACAAATGCAGATAACCTTTCCATTTAAACAGGACATAAATGGACATCATTTCTTGGACGTCATCTTCGTTCTTGACATCCATTGTGGACCAGTGCACACGTCCATCAGACCAATCGGGTTTCCGATAAACTATACGAGTTATCTCTCACTCGTCGCCTTCCACTTGCACCTTACCCAGTAGTTTATCTTTTAGGGCAGCGAATGTTATGTTGTGTTTAAGCCTACACTGCATTGTGTCTCGCCGCTCGAAACAGACACCATCAACTTTGTTGGTGATGATGCCCTGATGATGAATGATAGTGAGGGAAGAATCCTCTGAGTATGGTGTTAGGGGCATTTTTTTTGTGTTTATACGATTTGGTCGAGAAGAAGCAGAGATGGGGTTAGGGTTTTTGTGAAGTAGAAGGGAAAGCTGAAGCCCAATTTACAATAGGCGTGGGGAAACATGAGCCGTTGATCAAAATTTTAGATCACAAATTTGAGCCGTTTATTTTCTATCCGTTGGGTCACAATTTCCAAAGGAAATGCCATACACTCCTTTTCCTGCACGTTTGACTGGTTGTGAGCCGTTGGCTAAAAGAGTCGGTGGAATCTGAGCCGTTCAATTTTTTTAAAAAAAACCGTAACCGACGGATTTGTTGGATTTTCCGGCGGATTTTTAGGTATTTCCGGCGGATAGTTAAAAGAACTGCCAATTTTGAATTTCGAAAATCTGCCGGAAATACCTAAAAATCTGCCAAAAATACCTAAAAATCCACTGAAAATGACGACCCGACAAAAATCCGCTGGAAACGTCATTTTCGGCGGATTTTTTTGAAAAAAGCAGGGGATTTGATTTTTGAAAATCTGACGGAAATCCTTGAAAATCCACCGGAAATCCCCTGATTCGCCGGAAATCCCCTAAATCCGCCGGTAAATGACATTTCCTGCGGATTCTGCCTTTTGACCGTTTGAATTCGTTTCTTCTATATAAATCCCTTCTCCATTCTCCACTTCTTCTTCACACCTCTACGAATACTCTCCTTCTCTCTTCTAAATCTCTTCTTGAAATTTCTCTCTTACTCCCTACGAATTCTCTTCTTCTCTCTACTAAATCTCTTCCTCTCTTTCGCAATTTTCTTCGATCTAAGGTATGTTTGTAACATGAGTTAATAGTTTTAGTTTTTGAATTATTTTATAATAAGAGTTTGTTACTAATTGTGGTGTTGTTTGTTTAGGTATTGTTTGAGTTTGCGTTCCTCTTTTTTCCACTTTGTTTGAGTTGGGGATATGCTTCAAGTCAGAGCCTTCTCTTCACTATGGTTTTTTATCAATGTAAAGTAATTAATATATCAATATATTTATATGGATTTTTTGTTTTTAGTGTCTAAAATAATTTTACCAAATTTTGGTCACCGTAAAATTTGGATTTTTTCGTTTAGTCCTTAGTATATGACTTTTAATAACGCTTATTGTCGATGATTTGAATATATGTTCCTGTGTCTCATTGTCGTGTCTTAGAAGTTGGTTTTATCTCAAATCATATTTTTGGTACAATATTAAAATTAATAAAATATTAATTACTTCACTATTTATAGTAAAATTTTGTTACAAATTTTGTTTGCAATAATAATACAAAATAAGATATATTGAAAAAACTTATTTTTTAAGTTCACTTATAAATTTTATTAACAGATATTGTCTTATAAAAATTGAAATTTAAAATTAAATTTGCAATTATTATTCATAATGTTTAAATTATTAATATATAACATTATCTAAAAATTCACTGTGTTGCTGGCAATTAATAGTTTATTCATATATCAAAATAAAGTAATTAATATTCCAATATATATCAAAATATAAAGTAATTGATAGTTTATTTGATAGTTTATTTCATTTACGTTGTAGTGTAGTACATAGATCTTGAAATTATGGATCGTAGTTGGATGTATGATCGATTGTTTCCTGGAAGATCCGGTTTAAAGCGACGTTTTGTAGAAGGAGTAGAAGAGTTTAATTTTTGTGCTATGTGTCATGAAGAATTTGCGCAACAAGGCGGTATTAGATGTCCGTGCTTGAAATGTTCCTTTTGATTTATAAAAAATGAAGAAGTTAGACTAGATTTGTACAATAATGGGTTTCGACCAAATTATTGGATATGGAGTCGTCACGGGGAAGTAGGACCAGGGGTAGCTGCAGTTCCTGCGGTTAATGTTCCGGTTGAAGTAGTAGCTCCCACATCAAGTAGTTATCCAGCGACTACGACATCTGAAGGCCAAATTATACAACCGTTAGATGTTTATCACGGAATGATATCTGACGCTGTTGGAGTAAATTTGGATTTTGAAGAACCAGAATATGATGCAGAAGAAGTTCCAAATGAGGAAGCTCAAAGGTTTTACATGTATTTGAGTGAGACAAATAAACCATTATTTGAAGGATCTAAAGACTCAAAATTATCAATGTGTGTTGGGTTGTTGGGTCTTAAGTATAAATTTAATGTTGCTGAGTTGTGCACGGAATATATGACCAAAATGATATTGGATGCAACCCCCATTAGAGGGCTTTTGCCGCAGAGTTATTATGAAGCTAAAAGACTGGTATCGAAGCTTGGCTTAAAATCTAACAGAATTGATTGTTGTGTGTCTGGTTGCATGCTCTATTATAACAATGATTTTGGCATAAATGATGGAGAGTTGTCGGAATGCAAGTTGTGTGGAGAGCCACGCTATCGTGTCAGTAAGAAAGGGATGAGCAGAGGCAAACCGGTTCCACGAAAAGCAATGTTCTATCTGGCGCTTATGCCAAGGCTACAGAGGATGTTTACTTCAATGGAGACTGCGGGTAAAATTACGTGGCTCCATCAAAATAGAAATAATTCTGGTGAGTTACGTCACCCATCTGATGGTGAAGCTTGGAAGCATTTTGATCGTGTTCATCCAGAATTTGCCAGTGATCCACGCAATGTTCGGCTTGGTTTATGCTCTGATGGTTTCACACCATATATTCAAACCTCGACAACACCGTATTCATGTTGGCCAGTTATTGTTACCCCATACAACCTTCCTCGAGAAATGTGTATGTCTAAGCCATACATGTGTTTAAATTCTATTATTCCAGAGCCATGTAACCCAACAGCTGGTCTTGACATATATGTGCAACCTTAGATTGATGACCTAAAAAGGTTGTGGAATGGTGTTTTTACTTATGATGCAGCACGCAAACAAAATTTTGTGATGAGGGCGGCTTTGATGTGGACCATTAATGACTTCCCTGCCTATGGAATGTTGTCCGGATGGGGGACACATGGTAAGATGGTGTGTCTGATAAGTCTATTTTTAGAGTCTTTTTAATATTTATTTTTATTAGGTTTATTTGGTATTTTAATTATATTTTTGAGCTATTTTACTCTAAATGTTTACTTTTTATTTTCAGGTTTTATTTTGAAGCAAAAGAGAAAATATGAGCTAAAATGAAGAACAAAGAAAATATTTGAGGAGGAACAATTTTTGAGACAAAACTGGCGCAGCACAGGGCCCCAAGGGCGCCAAGGAGTAAACTGGCGCAGCACAGGGCCCCCAAGGGCGCCCAGGAGCAAAACAGGCGCAGCACAGGGTGCCAAGGGCGCCAAGGAGAAAACCTGGCGCAGCACAGGGCGCCATGGGCGCCAAAGAGCAAAACTGGCGCAGCACAGGGCGCCAAGGGCGCCAAGGAGAAAAACTGGTGCAGCACAGGGCGCCAAGGAGCAAAACTGGCGCAGCACAGGGCGCCAAGGGCGCCAAGGAGCAACACTGGCGCAGGACTGGCGCAGGACAGGGCGCCAAGGGCGCCAAAAAGCAGTCAATTTTGGCCGCGGCCACTTGTTTGTGGCCATCTTTGCCAACTTGATTTTTCACTTCTTTTTGACCATTTTGCCCCTCCACTCAAAGTGCTTTGTCCACTTGTTGATGGCTATCTTTGCCAACTTGCTTTGTCCACTTGTTGATGGCTATCTTTGCCAAAACTTGAATTGACCATTTTGCCCCTTCCCTCATATTTTCCTATAAATAGGACCTTGATCCTCACTTGTAAGCAAACTTGAATTTTGATAGAAAATCACTCTCAAAAACTCTCTAAGATTCATGACTTCAATTTACTCTTCATGTTCTTTATGATTTTTGCTTATTTACTTTCTTGCCCTTTTAATTCTTGCTTATTTACTTTCTTGCCCTTTTAATTCTTGCTTATTTACTTTCTTGCCCTTTTAATTCTTGCTCTTTTACTTTCTTGCTTATTTACTTTCTTGCTCTTTTAATTCTTGCTCTTTTACTTTCTTGCCCTTTTACTTTCTCGCTCTTTTACTTTCTTGCCCTTTTACTTTCTCGCTCTTTTACTTTCTTGCCCTTTTACTTTCTTGCTCTTTTATTTTCCAAGTCATTTAAATTCCTTGCAATTTACTTTTTAAGCAATTTACTTTCTTGTCTTTTACAATTCCGCGTTTTATAATTTTGCAATTTTCTCAATTCCTAACATTTATTTTCTTGCCATTCTAACATCTAATTCCTAACTCATTTACACATTCCGCAACTTATCGCTTTCTTTACAATTCTTGCAATTTACAAAATCTTCCTCTTCTCCTCTTTTGTCTACAATGATCATGAGTGAGTAGACTTTCTTAGCCTTGGGGTTTTCGGAAACCATCAAATGATGGCTTCCTACTAATTAATTCCCGAGACTATTCTCCACCTTAATCGCTTTGTATTTTTAAATCTAATTTCATCACTTTTCATTATTATTTCAAAACACCACACAATGTACCGAAAGGGGAAGTGTGGTTGTTGGATCTATGAAATTAGACAATAAAATCAACACATGAAAATAGTTTTGGTTTTATTGAGACACAAAAAGGTCTTTGCTTAATGGGTTCTAATAATAATCAACCATGAAAATAGGCATGATAATTAGTTTAGAACACGCGTTTGTATTCCGAAAGGAAACTCTTGCTACAACCGTCGCCATGTCTTAAGAAATATATCGTTCTTTAAAACTGGAAAATAGTCGAAAGGATTAATAACGGAAACCTTATCATTTCGATGAAACTAATACCCCAAGTCTCTTTTTATCTTTAAAACATCAACAAAAACATTCCTTCTTTCTAAAAAGACTTTCTTTTCAGTTAATCAACTTTGGAAAATTAAATTGGTAATCACCTAGGCTCTCCCTGTGGATCGATAACTCTTTTATTACGCGACAAGACCGTGCACTTGCGGCCTATCAAGTTTTTGGCGCTGTTGCCGGGGAGGCAGTGATATTAATTAAGTTTTTCGAAACCGGTTAGACTGAAGTTTTATTTTCTTTATTTTTACTTTTTCTTCTCTTGTCCCTCGAATGTGAAGAACCAGAAGTTTCGGAGAAACTGTTCAACAAATTCCCGAAATCGAAAGGTTCCTACATAGAAGGAGGAGAGAAATTCCCGATAACCAAATGGCGGCTAATGAAAATCGTGCTCTCAAAGAGTACGCAACACCTTCAGCAGAACCATCGGCTGTCATTGTACATCCAAATGTGGAAGCAAATAATTTTGAACTCAAATCATCTCTACTTTCAATGGTTCAACAAAACCAATTTTCTGGTTCTCCCACGGAGGACCCAAATCTTCATATTTTAATTTTCCTAGAATACTATGGAACTCTCAAATTAAATGGGGTACCTCAAGATGCCATAAGACTAAAGCTCTTCCCTTTTTCATTAAGGGATAGAGCAAGAGCATGGCTACATTCTTTGCCTTCGGAATCCATTACCAGCTGGGGCCAATTAAAACAAGCTTTTCTTACTAGGTTCTTTCCCCCAAGTAAAACAGCTCAAATGAGAAGTCAAATTACTAGATTTTCTCAAAACGACGGGAAATCTCTTTATGATGCTTGGGAACGTTTCAAAGAAATGTTAAGGCTATGCCCCCATCATGGACTAGAGAAATGGCTCGTTGTTCACACATTTTATAATGGATCACAATATGCAACAAGAATGACTGTTGATGCAGCTGCAGGTGGAGCTTTGATGAACAAAAATTTTACTGAAGCTTATGCACTCATTGAAGATATGGCTCAAAACCATTGTCAATGGGCAAGTGAGCGAGCCATAACAGATAAACCAGCATCATCAAAAGAGCCAGGTAAGTATGAAATATCTGCTGTTAATCATCTTGCCTCAAAAGTGGATGCACTTTTTCAAAAATTTGAAAAATTAAATATAAGTGCCGTCTCACAAACTTTTTCTCCTACTACTCCACCATGTGAATTATGTGGGGTTGTTGTCCATATTGGAGCTGAATGCCAGCTTGAGGCATATAGTACTGGAAATGAGCATGTTAACTATGCTAAAAAAGAAGATCCGTTTTCAAATACTTATAATCCTGGGTGGAGAAATCATCCAAATTTTTCTTATAAAAATCCTCCACCCAATCCAGCACCTAGACCACCTCCTGGTTTTCAGAATCAAAGGGTTTTTAACAACCCACCAAACAACTCGCAAAAGTCGAACTTGGAATTTTTGATGGAAAAATTTGTGTCATCTCAAACAAAACAAAATGAAGAATTCAAAAATCAAACTGGTTATTTGAATGACACACTTATCAAATTAGTATCAAAAGTCGACTCTATTGCCACTCATAATAAAATGCTTGAAAATCAAATAACTCAAGTGGCAACACAGGTGGCTTCATCCTCTAAGTCTTCGGGGGGTATTTCCTGGACAGCCTGAACAAAATCCATATGGCCAAATAAATGTCGTCACCCTTAGAAGCGGAAAACAATTAGAGGAACCAAGAGCAAACCAAGAAAAAATTGTGAGTGAAAAACATAATTCACCATGTGAGCAAGAAGAGAATGAAAAAGAGAAAGAACCAGAAAAAGAAAGAGAAGAACCATACATCCCCCCACCACCATACAAACCACCCATTCCTTTTCCCCAAAGATTTGCAAAAAACAAACTTGACGAGCAATTCAAAAGGTTTGTCGACTTGCTTAAAAAGCTTTACATCAACGTTCCTTTCACTAATGCATTGTCTCAAATGCCGTCTTATTCTAAATTTTTGAAAGAAATTTTATCTAAAAAAAGAAAAATAGACGACTATGAGACGATTGCATTAACAGAAGAATGCAGTGCAATTATCCAGAACAAGCTGCCACAAAAGCTCAAAGATCCAGGTAGTTTTTCCATACCTTGTGTAATTGGAAGTGAAACTATAAACAGAGCAATGTGTGATCTAGGAGCCAGTGTAAGTTTAATGCCTCTTTTTCTTTGCAAAAGACTAGGGATAGGTGAACTTAAACCCACAAAAATCACAATACAGTTGGCAGATCGTTCCGTTAAATACCCCACTAGAATCTTAGAGGATGTCCCTATCAAGGTAGGGCAAACTTTTATACTGGTGGATTTTGTAGTAATGGAAATTGAAGAAGACTCCCAAATTCCTATTCTTCTAGGGAGCCCTTTTTTAGCTACTGGAGGGGCAATAATTGACGTTAAAAACGATAAGTTGGTTTTTAACGTGGGGGATGAAAAGGTTAAGTTTGAAGTTTCAAACTTCAAGAGGAGTCCATCTGTAAAGGACTCATGCTGCAGGATTGATATTGTAGACAATTGCGTGCGAGACTGCTCTTTAGCATCATCTTCACAAGATAGTCTGGAAGATTGCCTTTTAGGCAACACAAATATAAATGCAGCAGAGGAAACCCAATTCTACATAAAACTTTTAGATGAGAATCCACCATCACAGAAATTGGGTACTGAAACTTTGGGTGAGGGAAAACCTCGACCATCTCCTTTGTCTTATTTTTCACCTTCCTTTGTGAAAATAACATTTGATCTAGGGGGAATTGAAAATAAAATCTTATTGCTTATACAACTTCCATTTTACAAGCCATGGGATCCAGAAATATGTTTTCACTCTTCATGTGTCACTTGGTCTTTCTGCTTCAAGCAATGGGATCCAGGAATAACTTTACAAAGGGCAGTTGTGATTCGGTGAGCTATCCTAACCCCTTTTGTGTTGTTTTATTTGAAAAATCATTGAGGACAATGCCTAGTCCAAGCATGGGGGGTATTTTATTGCTTTTATTGGGTATGTCTTTATTGCTTTGCTAAGTTTTTATCTTTTTGTACTTTGAGTTGTATCTGCTCCCTCCATGATGAAACTATGTGAACCCTAAGCATGTTTTAGATAAGCCTTTTCTGGACAAAAATAATTTTTCAATTTTTCATTAGCAATCATCTAGGTGGACTGGTTGGGAACAACAAAATTGTTTCAGGGTTCGATTTTTACTTCTAGGGCTTTTTCACACACACACTATTGAGACTGTTTTCAGTTGTTAATACAATTAGAAGGACTGAAGAGAAACTAGTAACCTGGTTCTCTTGGTGACATTCACTGGATGCGCGGTTACTGGAGAAAAACGTCTGAGTTGGGGTATCAAAAAAAAATATGCAAAACCAACTCAAAATGCAAAAATTGGTGCATTTTAAATGTCAAAATGAATGGTTAGCATATAAAATCAAAAATAAAAGAAAAATGGTTGAATACCCAACGTATAAAGACCCTCCTTTGAGACCCGGTCTTAGTAAATGGAGGACCCAAGCTTACGAATGCTGGGGAACCGGTTCTATAATAACATTGATATCCTCTCTAGAGTATTGATACTTTAAAATTGTCTCCCAATTCCACAAGAAGCCCTGATAGTATTTCTCAAACCAAAGTGTTAGAATTGCCCCACAGTTCACTTAAGGTTTCGATGTGAAAATAATTTTCCTTCAGAATTGCCCCACACTGTTTTTGCTTGAGGACAAGCAAAGGTTCAAGCATAGGGGAGTTTGATAAGTCTATTTTTAGAGTCTTTTTAATAGTTATTTTTATTAGGTTTATTTGGTATTTTAATTATATTTTTGGGCTATTTTACTACAAATGTTTACTTTTTATTTTCAGGTTTTATTTTGAAGCAAAAGAGAAAATATGAGCTTAAATGAAGAACAAAGAAAATATTTGAGGGGGAACAATTTTTGAGACAAAACTGGGGCATCACAGGGCGCCAAGGATCAAAACCGGCGCAGCACAGGGTCCCAAGGGCGCCAAGGAGCAAAACTGGCGCAACACAGGGCCCCAAGGGCGCCAAGGAGCAAAACTGGCGCACAGCACAGGGCGCCAAGGAAAACTGGCGCAGCACAGGGCGCCATGGGCGCCAAGGAGCAAAACTGGTGCAACACAGGGCGCCAAGGAGCAAAACTGGCGCAGCACATGGCGCCAAGGGCGCCAAGAGCAACATTGGCGCAGGACTAGCGCAGGACTGGGCGGCAAGGGCGCCAAAAAGCAGTCAATTTTGGCTGCGGCCACTTGTTTGTGGCCATCTTTGCCAACTTGATTTTTCACTTCTTTTTGACCATTTTGCCCCTCCACTCAAAGTGCTTTGTCCACTTGTTGATGGCTATCTTTGCCAACTTGCTTTGTCCACTTGTTGATGGCTATCTTTGCCCAAACTTGAATTGACCATTTTGCCCCTTCCCTCATATTTTCCTATAAACAGGACCTTGATCCTCACTTGTAAGCAAGCTTGAATTTTGTTAGAAAATCACTCTCAAAAACTCTCTAAGATTCATGACTTCAATTTACTCTTCATGTTCTTTATGATTCTTGCTTATTTACTTTCTTGCCCTTTTAATTCTTGCTTATTTACTTTCTTGCCCTTTTAATTCTTGCTCTTTTAATTTCTTGCTTATTTACTTTCTTGCTCTTTTAATTCTTGCTCTTTTACTTTCTTGCCCTTTTACTTTCTCGCTCTTTTACTTTCTTGCCCTTTTCCTTTGTCGCTCTTTTACTTTCTTGCCCTTTTACTTTCTTGCTCTTTTATTATCCAAGTCATTTAAATTCTTTGCAATTTACTTTTTAAGCAATTTACTTTCTTGTCATTTACAATTCCGCTATTTATAATTTTGCAATTTTCTCAATTTCAAACATTTATTTTCTTGCCATTCTAAAATCTAATTCCTAACTCATTTATACATTCCGCAACTTATCGCTTTCTTTACAATTCTTGCAATTTACAAAATCTTCCTCTTCTCCTCTTTTGTCTACAATGATCATGAGTGAGTAGACTTTCTTAGCCTTGGGGTTTTCGGCACCCATCAAATGATGGCTTCCTACTAATTAATTCCCGAGACTATTCTCCACCTTAATCGCTTCGTATTTTTAAATCTAATTTCATCACTTTTCATTATTATTTCAAAACACCACACGATGTACCGAAAGGGGAAGTGTGGTTGTTGGATCTATGAAATTAGACAATAAAATCAACAATTAAAAATAGTTTTGGTTTTATTGAGACACAAAAAGGTCTTTGCTTAATGGGTTCTAATAATAATCAACCATGAAAATAGGCTTGATAATTAGTTTAGAACACGCGTTTGTATTCCGAAAGGAAACTCTTGCTACAACCGTCGCCTTGTCTTAAGAAATATATCATTCTTTAAAACTGGAAAATAGTCGAAAGGATTAATAACGGAAACCTTATCATTTCAATGAAACTAATACCCCAAGTCTCTTTTTATCTTTAAAACATCAACAAAAACATTCCTTCTTTCTAAAAAGACTTTCTTTTCAGTTAATCAACTTTGGAAAATTAAATTGGTAATCACCTAGGCTCTCCCTGTGGATCGATAACTCTTTTATTACGCGACAAGACCGTGCACTTGCGACCTATCAGTGTCCGATTTGCATGGTTGACACAAAGGCTTTTAGTCTTAAATACGGAGGAAAAACCTCATGGTTTGACTCGCACCGTAGGTCCTTACCTATGAATCACCCATTTAGAAAGTAGAAATATGCGTTCATCAAGGGAAATGTTGAAACAGCTGGACCTCCTCGTAAGTTGACACCAGAGGAAGTTTGGAATAGTGTTAGGGATATCCCTCCTGTGGAAGTCGTAGCGGGTGTTGTTTCTCGTCCAAATGGCTATGGACAATGGCACAATTGGACAAAAAAAGTATTTTTTGGGAACTTCCTTATTGGAAAGATAATATATTGAGACACAATCTCGGTGTCATGCATATAGAGAAAAAAAATTTTGACAACATATTTAACACTGTCATGAACGTGAAAGGCAAAACGAAATACAATGAGAAAGCTAGGAAGGATATAGATCATTACTGTAGACGAAATGATTTGTTGTTGGTTCAACACATATATGAACTCGTACCCCCATCTAGATTTTAGTCAGAAGGTAGTGGTTTTTTATTGTAATTGGTTTGCTCCGTCAGCTCGAGGAACAAAGGTAAATCCAAAGTCAATAACAGTGGACATTAAAATGAATGGTAGATATCCACTGTATGATCCGTTCGCCATTGCACAAAATGTGAGACAAGTCTATTATGTCCCTTATCCATCAACGCAGACTGATAGGCGTGGTTGGTGTGTCGCAATTAAAACAAAACCAAGAGGTCGCATTGAGACAAATGATGACACGGTGGAAGATGTGCCATATCAAATGGAAGAGATGTCTAATGTAAATGAAGTGGTTCAAGTTGAACCCATTAGTCGATTATGTGATGAGCCAAACACTGACGATGAAGTTGATGACGAAGATAGTGGTTTTATATTGTAATTGGTTTGATCCGTCTGCTCGAGGAACAAAGGTGAATCCAAAGTCAAATACAGTGGACATTAAAATGAATGGTAGATATCGACTGTATGATCCGTTCGTCATTGCACAAAATGTGAGACAAGTCTATTATGTCCCTTATCCATCAACGCGGACTGATAGGCGTGGTTGGTGTGTCGCAATTAAAACAAAACCAAGAGGTCGCATTGAGACAAATGATGACACGGTGGAAGATGTGCCATATCAAATGGAAGAGATGTCTAATGTAAATGAAGTGATTCAAGTTGAACCCATTAGTCGTTTATGTGATGAGCCAAACACCGGCGATGAAGTTGATGACGAAGAAGATGCTGATGAAGATGCAACAGACCACATTGGTGTATCAAGAATTCACTCCTCCGATGATGATGATTTTGAGAAAGAATGAGATTCCAATTAGTTATTTATGTTTCAACAATATATGTTAACCTATTTTTAATCAAGGATGTAATTTATGTTTGTTTAATTAGTATGTTTATATATTTTTTGTTTAGTATATGTTTATGTTAACCTTGTTTAGTATATGTTTGTTTGTTTAAATGTATATGTCTAGATACGGTCATGGAATCTCACTCAGGATCCGATGACGAGACATATGTTCCTCCACCTGTCACGGGTGCTGCCGCCAGCACTAGCAGGCAGAAGACTTCTACTCACCTAGGGCATCGTGTTCAGTCTGCTCGTATTGTTGTTTCTGGTGGAAGATATTTGCCACCACCTGGGTCTGAGGGTTCTAGTACTAGTACTGCAGGGGACCCAGTGATTCCTGCTGGTACTGAGGGCTTAGCCCCGACAGATGTTGATGCAGATGGGGTACGCACATTCACTGTTGACCGTGAGGTGGTGAGGTATACAACTGTTGGGCGTATCATATTGGAGACTGCTGGCGATTCGTAAGTATATATATTATTATTTATTAATTTATTTTTGTTGCCTTTTATATAACTTATATAATTTGGTGTAATAAAATTTATCTTTTTTTAATGCAGGTTTCTTCCTTCGAAAGCTACGGCTACCGCCATCACAAAAACAATAAAGGAGAATTTCACCTGATGTTGGAAGAATTGGACGGCTGTTAGAAAAGATAAAGAGGCAATTGAGAGGATGTTAAAATCGTTTTTGGTAAGTTGTTCTACGAAATAATTAATTTGGTGTATTATCTTATTGACTTGATTAATTAATTTGTCTTATAATTAACAACATTATTGTAAATTTCTTAAATAGGAAAAATGTACATGGTTACCAGAGCAGAAAAGATAAGTTGAGAGAGTGTTCCATAAGAGATGTTTCCATCGCTATTCTGAATTACTGCGGGAGACGCGCGGTAAGAATGGGAAGCCATCTTATATGGGAGACTCAACTTGGGCTGGATTAAAGGAGTACTGGCAGACACCAGAATTTAGGAATTATTGTGAGAAAGCCAAGAAGAACCGTGCTTCTGAAAGAAGTGGCTGTACACACACAGGGGGGAGTGTTAATACTGCAACGCATCACATGCGTTTGGTAAATTTATTACTTTATTACTTGATTAATTAATTATTTATAATTAACTAGTCATTTTCATGTGTATTAATTAATAATATGTATATATATATATATAGGAGGCGAGGGAACAAATGACAATCACTTTGCCTGAGTTGCATCGCTACCTTCATATGCGGGAGCCGGGAGGACACTGGTGAGTTTGCTACAGATCGGGCGAGGAATATTCAGGTAAAACTACTTTTACAATTTCATATTAATGTTTATTATTTATATTAATCTTTATATCGGGCGAGTAATATTACATTAAAACTACTTTGCCTGAGTTGCATCGCTACCTTCATATGTTGGGTTATTTTTTCCAAGAGAGCTTCCAGGGTGGGCTGGCTGAGTACCATGAGTCACAACAGAGCAGTGGGGCAGCTGATATCGATCCAGTGGAGGAGGCTAGAGTAGCTCGTTATATTTGGGAGAGAGCAGTTGGTCCCCAAAAGAGTAATCGTATGGTAGGAGATCAGGTGGTATTGGACCGACTGCTTTCCGAACAAGCATTATTCTGAGTGTATCAGCTTCACATTCTGGATCCTCGAGTACTGATCGCTCTTTTGTTCCCAATGCTGGTGAGTTGAATGCTGTTACGCAATTGACGCAGCAACTGAGCGAGGCCCAGCGTCAGTTTGCCGACCGGCAAGAGCAAAATGAACAGGAAGTGCAGGCGCTTCGGGAGAAAGCCAAGATAGCTGAGGAGCGCATGGAGGAGCAGGCTAGGGTCGCTGGGGAGCGCATCGAGGAGTAGGCTAGGCTAGTTGCGGAGCAGGCTAGGTTAGCTGCAGAGCAGGCTAGACTAAATGAGGAGTGCTTTAAGTTTTTGCAGGATCAGCTGATGTCTCAGCACTCGAGGCCATCCTCATCACATATGCCATCCTACCTGCCGCAGCAGTCGCAGCAGCATTACGACGGTGCATTTCAGCAGTGGCCTCAACAGTAGTATGCACCCCCAGTATTCCCAGCAGTATGCACCTCAGCCGTACCTGTCATACCAGCAGCCCCAGCAGCAGTTACCCCACCAGCACCCCCAGCGGCGGTCACCCCAGCAGCCCCACATCGATCTTAATCTTGATGCGATTAGTGCTTTTCTTGCATCTGATGATACCTATTATCATGGTGATGACACAGACCAGCAACCACCCCATTAGCTTTGCTTTGGATTATTTTATTTTGTTGTATGAATATTTTTTTTATTGTATGGATATTTTTTTTGTTGTATGGATATTTATTTAAATTAATTATTAATTTTCATTCCTAATTTTTATTTTTTTAAATAGTTAATTAATTAATCATTAATTAAAGTTTTTAATAAAATAATTAATTAAAGTTTTTAATAAAATAATATTAATTTTTTAAATAAAACGATTTTTTAAAAAAATAATATTTATTTTTTAAAAATAATTAATTTTTTTAAAAAAACGGTTTTTCCGGCGGATTTGTGGACTTTCCGGTGGATTATACGCCGGAAATTTCCGGCGGATTTGTGGACTTTCTGGCGGATAAACTCATGCGAATTTTTTTTGGATTTTCTGGCGGATTTTTCGGCGCCATGAAATCCGCCGGAAACCGTTTGCTGCGAGCTGGCTACCGGCGCCAAAAATCCGCCGAAATGTCCACATTTTCGGTGGATTTTTGGCTTTTTCGGTGGATTTTGCCCGTCGAAAAGTCCAATTTTTCTTGTAGTGTAAGGCGATTTCCAACGACTATTCACTGGTTTGCTACCCTGGTACCGAACATTGGCGAATAGAGTGGGATGCTGCACATAGATCTAAACAACTCATCGGCCAGGCTACGTCTCAACGTTGGTGCCATTCCATTTATGGAAGGTATCACTGAAGTCCCTCTGATCGACGCTCCACAGACAAGAAGGCATCAAACTCAAACATCTGTGAATGTCATCGAGGTGGTTCCCTTACCGTTGCAGGCATTACAGGGCCTAATGGATTTGTTAAACAATCAGGCTAGGGTGTTTGCCGAGCATAGCGCACGTCTGCTAAATGTAGAGCAAGAAATGGCTAGGGTGAGGGCGAACACCACACCTTTGCAGGGGCGTCGGTGGTCTCCATATCCTCCACCTTAGATTAGGGTGTCAAGACGTCGTCGGTCGCATGAGTGACATTACTCCAATCGCCACAAATGTTCTCAAGGGAGAGACTCAGGTGTTGACCAAGTGACTTCAAACACAAGAGGAGGGTGAATTGTGAACTTAAAATAGAGATTAAAAATGAAGTACTTGAAGCTGAAATAAATAATAATAAAAGAGATATATGGAAAGGAAATAGACACGCGGAAATTTATCTAGTTCGGCCACTCCTGAGGCCTACGTCTAGTCCCCAAGGAAAAACACCAAGGGATTTTAATCAATCACTAGGTTTGAAAACAGGTTCAGCTAGACACCTTTGCAACCGAAGAACACTGCCTTCACACAAAAATGGGATATCACCTCCCTATGTAGAAGAGCTTCTAAACCAAGAGATAATACCTTTCTTAAATAACTTGGGATCACACCCAAAAAATAAGAAATAAAAAGAATAAGATAATACACTCAATAGTGTAGATAATGAACAAATTGAAGCACAAGTTATACAACTCAAACTATCACTAGTGCAGAAAAGACATTTAGCATCGGCCACTACAACAGATTTGGGGATGGGCAGTGCATTTTTTTAGCCATGGGCAACGCTTTTGAGCGCTGCTAAACTTTGCGCTGATGATTCCACTCCCACAATGGGCAGCCCTTAGAAAGCGCTGCTCACTGATATCCATGGGTAGCGCTTTTCAACGTAAGCGCTTTTCATTCCCAAAAGGCGCTAACACAATGGACAACGCTTGTAATCCAAAGCGCTGCTCAGTCCCTTAGCGCTTTTTAGGAATATGTAGAGCTTTGGCCTACAAGCGCTGCCCATTTTATATTTTGTTTGTTTTCCTGGTCATATACAACCAATCCAATCCAATCCAATCCATTATGTATACTTAACAACATATATATAAACTAGCTAACAACAAATTAAAAAATAAATTTAACACTATTACTACCAAAATAAATCCAATCGAAAAATTACATTATACTAAGATACATTATACAAAAAGAAATTGCTATAGCACACCAGCATTTTTGCACTTTCAAAATCACATAGCTTAACTTGGTCTGACCTTTGTGCAGCCTCACATAGACATGGGCTGAAGACATTTTATCAACATGGAACCTACGAAAGACAGATTTTATCATTAAACAACAACAATCCAGCAAGAGCAAATAGATCAAATATGTAAGCACCATTAATTTATTTGTCAAGTAGACATTTCATCAACCACTTTATATACATATTAGAGCTTAAAATTACCAGAAAAATACGAAACATTAAAAGAAAAAATTAATACTGAAACCCATACATGATGGGAATCCTACGCAAGCACTGTGTGTTGGTCCCTCTTACAAACCTTCAAAAAATAATACGAAAATGAAGAAGATGCAAAGCCAAATTAATAAAATAATATCAAAAGAACAACAAAAAAGGTGAAGGATTCCAACTCACCTTCTTACAGGGAGAAATAGATAGAGGTAAGGAGAACGAACGAGCCAACACGGTGGAACGACGACGGTACTGGAACAACGACATGGGGACGTGAGGAGAGAGCTTGAGTTTGAGTTTGAGCTTGAGCAGAGAGTGAAAAAGAGAAAGAAAGGGCTTCTGAGAAGTCTGAACGTTAGAGAGAAAGAAAGGAACGCGGGGAATTGAAATAAAGTACTAGTAATGGGCAGCGTTCTCCCTAAAACGCGCTGCCCATAGCCCCATCCTCGTTCTCCTATAGGCAGTGTTTCCTAAAAAGCGCTGCCCATCGCCCCAACACGTTCTCCTATAGGCAGTGTTTCCTAAAAAGCACTACCCATCACCCGAACGCGTTCTCCTATAGGCAGCGCTTACAGTAGGAGCGCTGCCCATTGCCCCTGCGCGTTTCAACCAAAAGCAACGCTTACAGCAGGAGCGCTGCCCATTCCCTGCGCGTCTTAAGCAAATGTAGCGCTTACATCAAGAGCACTGCCCAATAGGGCGCTCTTTTTCTCAAGATCTGGTGTTGTGTGTTAATTTGGACATTTAGCATCGGTTATTACCCGATGCTAAATCTCACGATGCTAAAGGAGGGACATTTAGTATCGGTTAAATAACCGATGCTAAATGTCACTTTTAACATCGGGTGTTTAAAAACGCGATGCTAAATGGTGTTTCATCACTGTTTTTGCTGTTTGAAAAATGACATTTAACATCGGGTGTTTAAACAACTGATGCTAAATGTCCTGAAAAATGACATTTAGCATCGGTAGGACATTTAGCATCAGTTGTTTAAACACCCGATGCTAAATGTACGGAAAAATGACATTTAGCATCAGTTGTTTAAACACCCGATGCTAATGTCCCTAAAAATGACATTTAACATCAGTTGTTTAAATACCCGATGCTAAATGTCTATTTTTTTAAAATAAAATGAATCGGCACTATTAATAGATATCAATTACTATTGAAAGTTTACAATTAGTATATTCCTACACCTAACAAATAAATATATCCCAAACCTTAGCAATGATAAAAATGAGCCAACTTCTAACAGATAATTAATTAATACATAGATTATCATTCTTATAGTAGACTCTTGTATAAGAAAATAGCAACATTTCTCTACAAAATTTGTTGCCATTCAGTACACATTGTCTACTTTTGAATGCCTTTGCTCCCTTTCTCACATTGCAACACGTGTTTACACCATCCAGGGTTTGCAAGTGTTGTTATTGTGAGAATACCAGATGCTCGTCTGACAGAGAAGGAAGCTGCATGTATCCAACGAAGAGAAAAATGGCAAGGGTCAGAATACTGCATGCTCCAATATATTTTAATGTCCAGGAGTATAAGAGTAACCTCAGAGAGAGTATCCAATATATCATATGTATTCAATGAACACAGCGATTTTCATTGCAATAATCATTCTTACCGTTTAGGAATTGACAAGTGAGAAACAGTTTTATTATTTTAACATTGTACATGTAGATCCTTCTCATTTGTAATTGTACAAATACACAGTTTTACTATGGTTCACAGTGCGCAAAAGATAAAACAAAATTGAATTTTAAGCATCACCATGTCATCATTATCTATCTCTAACTCAACACTTATATTGCCACGAACAACCCAAATCGTTAAACCAAATATGTCTTTTCAAATTGTTTTGAAACATGATAGAATCTAATAGATATCATATCTAAAGAGGAAATTGGTATATTCATTATTGATCCATAAGAAAACTGACCTCTTACATCCCTTGTACAACTTCACTGATATATGATCAAACACCATAAGTGCAATATAGCAAGCTGATCTGGGAAGAAGAAAATGGTATAGGTCGATAAGTTTGAACACCACCCAAGCAAACTAATCTTGATTGAGCAAGAACAAAGAGGCAGCCATTCTTTTAGATATGTTTATGTTCTGCATGTAATAATAGTAACAGCCTTGTGTGGTTGCAAGAATGAAATACACCATAGGCTCAACTCATGATTAATTTCCTTACAAAAACAAAATATTTCAATGAGCAGCTAAATATCAAAAGATCATAGGAGCAAACCTTAGCTAAATTCAAAACCTGCTGCAAATCACCAAAACCTATTGATTTTTCTAACCATTTATTGATTTTATCTTGTAGGTTGCCAAAATCAATACTGGGGTGTGCAACTAGCAAATGCCCAGCCCACAGAATAAGCCCACAGTGGCCAAAAAAAACACAGCAGCCCAACTTGGCTGCCAAAAACGGTTCCTGCGGAACCCAATGGGTTGCGACTGTAGTAACACGCGGGTTGAAATTGGATATGGGTTGGTCCAACTTGATAGCACTATAAAGGCTTCCCTGAGCCTGTTCGTCCCATTTTCCTTTTTTCTTTCTCTCCCTTCTCTTCTTCTTCTCTGCTTCTTCTTCTCTTCTCCTCCTTCGTCAACCTCTGCTAGGTCTTCTCAGTTTCTTCACGAAACTCAGCAGATTGAAGCACGAATCAGCTTCAATCTTCAACCACGAACCGAGATCAGGTAATGATAATCAAAAGCTCTTTGTTCTTGCTTCTGATTCTTCTATTTCAGAGAAACCCTAACTTTGTAATTGGTGTTTCAGGGATTCTGTTGCTAGGGTTTTGTTGCGGACACTGTAACTAAGGTAAATCCTCCTTTACTTTCTGTTTTCTGTCTTGTTTGAAACCTTCTTGCTTGTTCAACACAAACCCTAACCGTTTGTGTTGGTTATTTGCTGCAAGTACCCTTCAAGCACTGACTGTATACAGATCTTCACCACCTGTGAAGATTTCAGAGTTTCGCAAGCACCAGAAGGTATAATCTCACCTTCTTTTTTCTCTATTTCTCTGTTTCAGTTATAATTCTTTTTCTTCGCATACAAACTTTAACCCTTTGCTGGATTTCTGTTTGCATGCACTCTGGATTGCTGTTTGTTGATCACTGTGAGCTTCAACACTTTGAATACACAGAATCTTACACAGGTATATATCTTTCCTTTCCTCTTCTGTTACTCTTTTCTTTCATTCACACTTCTCACAAATAAAACACACTAACTTTGTATTTTATTCTTTTGTAAGGTCATCAACCACTTGTTGATGGAGTTAGAGAACTCAGCAACTACAAAGAAAGCAGAGAAAAAAAGACGCAAGAAGAAATTATAAGATTGAATGCAATGTAATTTTTATTTCTCTATGTATAAATCTATATGTACATAGCTATATTTATAGCTTTCACTGGATCTGTTTAGCTGTTCGTTAGAGTTTGTTGTAGCTAACAAACTCAGTTTGTTAAACAGTTTAACAAACTAGCAGTTAGTTAGTAACTAACTTTCACAGGCTGTAAACAAACTGTTTAAGCAGGGACTCTTTTGATATTATTTCCAACGGCTATTTCTGTTTGAAAAAATAGCTGTTAGAGTTTTAGGGTTTTGCTTAAAAAACCAATACAGCAAAGTGTCTAAAGACAACATCAGATACTAGAAGATATACTGGGTGAAAATAAGAGCTACCATATGTCAGAGCACAAGGTACCAAGTCAAGTTGCATTTCTTCATATAAGCCCAAGACCTCCAACACAGGTAAAAGAAGTTCCAATAAAAGTCCATATATTGAAAAATAACTTTTTTTATCATAATTATATAGCAATAGCAAATTCGGGTACGTGCGATCTAAATGGGAAAGATCAAACCATATCTAAATGGGGCATTCTATTTATGAAATTTGAAACTAGAGTAATCATTTTGAAAGTTCAAAACTTAATTAAAAACTACCATCTTGTAAGAAAAATAATCACTCATCTATACAAAATTTGAATGGCAGCAAGGTGAATCCTTCCCATATCCCTTGGTGCCAATAAAAACTATTTCCCTTAAGATTTCCCTTTATTCATGTAAACAACATCAGGCTGAAGGCATAAAGAAGAGAAACATAAATGATACCTAAAGTGATAGGAAAATTGTAACACCCCTTTTCTAATAACTTTATTTTTAAATAAAATCAGAGTCTCTTTTTTTTTTTTTTTGAAAACAATTCAAGCGAGTGCTACATTTACTTCATAAATAGCAAGATACATAACACCATGAGAAAAAAAATGTTTAGTTCGCATCAACTAAAACCAATCACCATCAGCAGCGGAATAAATATGAGTTCTAAAACTTTAAAACCAATACATCACCAATCAAATCTAATAGTTTAGGAAAATAATGCATAAACATAGGACACCCCCCCTGGTGCTACGTATCAGAGAGTGACACTTCCTAACAGACGAAGGCATGAAGGGATCCTTCACTCGATATTACCTGCACGTTGCCGACATAAGAAGCAACATAAAGGCAGTAGGGTGAGTCTCTTTTCATAATTAATAACATATGAGAAGTAAGCTATGCATAGGAAAAAGGAAACCAGGCACACCAATTCACAACAATGGGGACAATTAAATCAGCATTCTCATTTCAATCAGCACTATACAATATATGATTATGCATGTAATGCAACCCAAACTCCACGGGTACATGCATGTCGGATCCGTCACCAAATACAAATAGGCCGTAGCCTCTGCTCACCAAATAAAATTAGGCCGTAGCCTCTGCTCACCAATAATGCACATGCTTCATGAGGTGCTATGGGAATGCATCACAACACACTACAATTCAATCAGTTCACCATTTTCATTCATATTCTCACCATAGTGCATTAATCAGCTCACCAAATTAAAATTAGGCCGAAGCCTCTGCTCACCAATCTCACCTTATCACACTCACCAATTCATCCCACCACTCACACCAACACCAATTTCAAATAGGCCAATTTAGGATATTGACAAGACATAGAGAAAATGGGTAAAAATAGCCATTTGGACACTTGAACACCATCAGCCAGAAACACCAGTGAAAATAAATTATTTTTGCATAAAATTGAGACTATTGGATAGGCACTGAAATTAGCTTCAAAACGCATTTTGAACCGTTGAATTTGGATAACCGAGTCAAAAGTTACGTTAAAAACAATTTTAGGAAAAATGTTAGACATCCTGGAACTGGCGCATGGGCGCTGGGCGCCCAGGGGCAACACAGCGCTTGGCGCCCAGGAGAAGCAACACGCACAGGCGCATGGGCGCTGGCGCCCAGAAACAACACGCGCAACAGCGCACAGGCGCTAGGCGCCTAGGGGAACAACACGCGCAACAGCGCATAGGCGCTGGGCGCCCAGGAAGGCAACAAGCGCATAGGCGCTGGCGCCCAGGAGCAACAACGCGCACAGGCGCGCCCAGGGAACAGCAGCAACAATGGCGCCCAAGCACTAGGCGCCTAAGGCCAACATGCTACACAACTCATTTTTCTTCGAAATTCATTTTACACGAGCCAAATGCTCAGGACATGAAAACTCCATAAAAATTTTATCAAAAGCTGAACTTTAATTTTGGCGCCCATGCACTAGGCACCTAGTGAAAATACGCAACTCAACTCCTTTCTTGACCAAAATCAGTTTTCATGAGCCATTTTACCCAAGTATAAAAACCTGAAAACAATTTTCACAAAACTATCACCAGAACTTTGGGGCCCTTGGCGCCCATGACACAAGCAACATGTGCCAAAACTGGCAGCACAGGAACACTGGATGGCAACACAGGCAACAGAGACAGCAACACAGAATGGCACAGAATGGCAACACAGGGCAACAGAATTTTTGGAAAACAGGCGCAGCACACTGCTGGGCGCCTGGTGCCCATGACTAGGCGCAACACAGAATTTTTCAGCAACATGCTTATGGCGCCCAAGGCGCCTAGGGACTTCTAAACAGAATTTTTCCACTTTCAATTATCAATTAAAATCACCAAAACACTCCTATATATATATAATTAAAGTGTCACCATGAATCCCCAATTTCACCAAATAAGCACCAATGAGACATATGATCAAACATAGGGCATCCAATTCGCATTTAGCCACAACTCAAGCATCAATCATAAAATTCTCAACATAATAATTCAACAACAAGCATCACAATATTATAATTCCTCATCAACAACACAATTCAATCATGGAACTAACCTAGGACCCTAACCCTAAGCAATACCCAATTCGCATAGTATTAAGAATAAAAAGAGGACCCCCTAACCTTGTGGAAGTCGAATTTTGTTAGCCAAGCTCCAAGTGAAGAATGCGAACCACCAATGAGCCTCCTCCTCCTCTCTATGAGCTTTGCCCCTTTCTCCTTCTCCTCTTCGCAACTCTCTTCTCACTCTCTCTACGTTTCTTTTTTTCTTTCTTTTCTCACTTGGGTGAATTGCCACTAACTCCCTAGACCCCAATGAATTCGACTCCTATGCCAAAGAAATGGGCCACGGGCCTAATTGTGGATCACGGGCCCTTGCTCGCACCACTTAATTAGTAACAACACCTCCTAATAAAATAAAATAAAATACTTAAACTCGAATTATTTAATTAAATTAAATAAATATTGTAAGCCTTAAATAACTTAATTAAATAAATAATTAAATTATTTTTGGGGCGTTACAACTCTCCCCCACTTAGAATATTTCGTCCTCGAAATTACCTGAATCAAACAACTCCGGATATGCTTCCCGCATCTTACTCTCCAACTCCCAAGTCATACTCTCGCCAGCAGCTCCTAACCAAACCACTTTCACCAAAGGAATTTCTTTCCCTCTCAGAATCTTCACTTCTCTATCTTCAATCCGCACAGGCATAGTCTCCACGGTGAGATTATCCCGCACCTCTACTTCATCCATCTGAATCACATGGGACGGGTCCGGAACATACTTTCGAAGTTGTGACACGTGAAACACGTCATGCAAGTTCGAAAGATTAGGTGGCAAAGCCACCCTATAGGCAACACTTCCCACCCTCTCCGTAATCTGATACGGACCAATGAAACGGGGAGTTAACTTCTTAGATTTCAAGGCACGCCCAACACCAGTCACCGGAGTGACCCTCAGAAACACATGATCACCTGCTTGAAACTCTAGATCCTTCCTTCTCTTATCATGATAGCTCTTTTGTCGACTTCGCGACGCTTTCATCTTCTCACGGATTAATTTTACCTTCTCAGTTGTTTCTCGCACAATCTCAGGCCCCAACACTGCACTCTCCCCAGATTCATACCAACACAACGGAGTCCTACATCTCCGACCATACAACGCCTCAAACGGTGCCATACCAATACTAGAGTGAAAACTGTTGTTATAGGTGAATTCTATCAACGAAAGATGAGAATCCCATGAACCTCCCTGCTCAAGAACACATGCCCTCAACAAGTCCTCTAACGACTGAATAGTCCTCTCCGTCTGACCATCTGTCTGCGGATGATAAGCGGAGCTCAACCTCAACTTAGAACCCAAAGCTTCCTGCAAACTTTTCCAAAACTCAGATGTGAATCTTGGATCTCTATCAGACACAATACTAAGCGGAACGCCATGCAACTTCACAATAGTCTTGATGTAGATTTCTGCCAACTTTGGAACTGGATAAGTCATATTAATTGGTAAGAAATGAGCAGACTTAGACAACCTGTCCACAACCACCCATATAGCATCAAACCCTCTCACTGTATTTGGCAAACCAGTTACAAAATCCATGGAAATGCTATCCCATTTCCATTCCGGAATCTCCAATGGTTGCATCAACCCCGCAGGCTTCTGATGCTCAATCTTAGACTTCTGACAAGTCAGACACGAATACACAAACTGCGCCACATCCTTCTTCATACCAGGCCACCAGAACATTTTCTTCAAATCTTGGTACATTTTCGTAGCCCCTGGATGAATACTCAACTTGCTTCTATGGCTCTCCTCAAGAATCATTCTCTTCATCTCAGCATCGTCAGGAATGCAGATCCTATCCCTGAATCTCAGTACACCTTGGGAATCTAACTTGAAATCTCTATCCACACCTTGATCATTCACGACTAACGGGTCTACCAACTTTACATCTGATTTTTGTGCTTCTCGGACACTAACCAAAAATTCATTGCCGATCTTCAACATCCCCAATCTGACACTCTGCGGTGTCACTTCACAA
Source organism: Astragalus membranaceus (assembly GCA_039519185.1). Lineage (NCBI taxonomy): Eukaryota > Viridiplantae > Streptophyta > Magnoliopsida > Fabales > Fabaceae > Astragalus > Astragalus membranaceus. The sequence continues at coordinate 62,679,737 of CM076850.1, read as the reverse complement.
ACCAGACTCATGTCCTGAAACTGCTCAATCAACTCTAACTCTTTCACCATCATAGCCGACATATGCAAACTCTTCCGACTTAAAGCATCAGCCACGACATTAGCTTTGCCGGGGTGATAGTTCAAGCCGAAATCATAATCCTTCAGCAATTCTAACCAACGTCTCTGTCTCATATTTAGCTCCTTCTGATCAAACAAGTATTTCAGACTCTTGTGGTCACTAAACACTTCAAATCTGGTACCATACAGATAGTGCCTCCAAATTTTCAGCACAAACACAATTGCAGCTAGTTCCAAATCATGAGTAGGGTAGTTCTTCTCATGGGTCCTCAACTGTCTGGACGCATAAGCTACTACCTTACCCTCTTGCATCAATACACCTCCCAAACCCATCTTGGAAGCATCGCAATATACTACAAACGGTCGATCAGGAACAGGCAAAGTCAAAACGGGCGATGTGGTCAACCTCTTCTTCAACTCATTGAAGCTCTCCTCACAGCGTGCATCCCACACAAAAGCTCTTCCCTTACACGTCAATTGAGTCAACGGAAGTGCCAACTTCGAGAAACCTTCAATAAATCTCCTATAATAACCAGCTAATCCCAAGAAGCTTCTGATTTCTGTAACTGACTTCGGGCTCTCCCATTGAGACACAGCATCAACCTTGGCTGGGTCCACAGCTATGCCATTACCAGAGATAATATGACCAAGGAAACCTACTTCATTCAGCCAGAACTCACACTTAGACAATTTTGCATACAATTTCTTTTCTTTCAGCACTTCTAGCACTAACCTCAAATGTTCTGCATGCTCCTCTTCTGTCTTAGAATACACCAGAATGTCGTCAATAAACACAACGACAAACCGATCCAAGTAACTATGGAAGGTACGATTCATGTACTCCATAAACACACCCGGCGCATTGGTAACACCAAACGGCATAACAGAATACTCATAGTGCCCATATCTCGTTCTGAAAGCGGTTTTCTGAATGTCTTCATCCTTTACCTTGATCTGGTGATAACCTGACCTCAAATCGATTTTACTAAACACCTTAGCACCTACCAACTGGTCCATCAGATCATCAATTCTGGGAAGCGGATACCTGTTCTTTATTGTCACTTTGTTCAATTGCCTATAATCGACACAAAGTCTCATACTCCCGTCCTTCTTTTTCACTAACAATACCGGAGCACCCCACGGTGACACACTTGGTCTTACAAATTTCTTCTCAAGCAGATCTTCTAATTGCTTTTTCAATTCAGACAACTCTGAGGCTGACATTCGGTACGGTGCCATAGACACAGGCCTAGTACCAGGTATAAGATCAATGGCAAACTCAACCTCCCTCTCAGGCGGAACACTTGGAATTTCATCCGGGAACACTTCAGGGAATTCACACACTACTTGAACCCTTTCAATGATTGCCTGATTTTCAGCAGACAATGACGCCATCAAAGCAAACAGATGAACTCCCTCTTTCATTACCTTATGCAAATGACCAGCAGGCAACAACACCGATTCTTCCTCTTCGGGAGGAAGGAAACTCACAGATCTCCGGAAACAATTAATATGCACATGGTTAAATACTAACCAGTCCATACCAAGAATGACATCCAACCCTCCCAACGGCAAACAAATTAGATCAACAAGAAAGTCTCTGCCGAAGATTGACAGAGGGCACTTAGCACACACAAGAGAGGTAGTTACTGAACCCTTAGCTGGAGTGTCAATAACCATCTCTCTCATCATAGAAGATAAAACAAGGTCCAATTTCTCAGCACACAAAGCAGCAATAAATGAATGCGTAGCACCAGTATCAATAATAGCAATCAAGGGAATACCATTAATAAAACATGTACCTCGAATCTCATTAGTGTCCTCTGATCCTGCGAGAGCAAACACCTTTCCATGGGACTTCTCTTTCTTCGGCTTAGTACACTTAGTACTAATATGACCTGATTCCCCGCAATTGTAACACACCACATCCCTTTTCTCACATTTCGCAGCCACATGACCCTCTTTACCGCATTTGAAACATTTATTATCTGAGCAGTCAAAACTCTTGTGACCCGGCTTGCCACACCTGTAGCACACAACCTTCGCAGGGGCATCTCCCCCACTTGCTTTCTTATTGTCAGCATACCTCTGCTTACCTTTACCAGCTGGAGCCTCATACGGTTTACCCCGATTCTGAAACTTACCCCTCAGATCCCTCATGACCCTGGAGTGAGCATTACTATCATCCTCATATATCCTGCAACTGTCGATCAAATCAGCGAATACCCGAATCTTCTGATACCCTACAGCTTTCTTAATATCAGCCCTCAATCCATTCTCAAACTTAATACACTTTGAGAACTCAGAATCAGCATCAGCATAATGGGGATAAAACTTAGCCAATTCAGTGAACTTGGCAGCATACTCTGTCACTGACATGTTTCCTTGCTTCAGCTCAAGGAATTCTATTTCCTTCTTACCTCTCACATCTTCAGGAAAATACTTCCGCAAGAACTCTCTACGGAAAACAGCCCAAGTTATCTCTTCATTAGCAGCTTCTAATCTCTGCCTCACCTCCATCCACCAATCATCAGCTTCCTCTACCAGCGTATGGGTACCATACCTGACCTTCTGCGCATCATCACAATCCATGACCCGGAATATTCTTTCAATCTCTTTCAGCCATGCCAAAGCACCATCTGGATTATACTTGCCCTTAAAGACAGGTGGATTCTCTCTCTGGAACGTAGCCAAATTGCGCGTCCCATCATTAACAGCACCGGGTATATTACCCATCGCCCCGGCTATAGCCTGCAAGGCAGCAGCAAGTGCAGCATCGTCCCGTCTGGCCATTCTAGCACTGCAACAGGAAACAAAATTCAGAAACGAGTAACAAACTCAATGTTACTCAACACGACGACTCGACTACCGGCCGGACAGACCGAACTGCTCTGATACCACTAATGTAACACCCCTTTTCTAATAACTTTATTTTTAAATAAAATCAGAGTCTCTTTTTTTTTTTTTTTGAAAACAATTCAAGCGAGTGCTACATTTACTTCATAAATAGCAAGATACATAACACCATGAGAAAAAAAATGTTTAGTTCGCATCAACTAAAACCAATCACCATCAGCAGCGGAATAAATATGAGTTCTAAAACTTTAAAACCAATACATCACCAATCAAATCTAACAGTTTAGGAAAATAATGCATAAACATAGGACACCCCCCCCCCTGGTGCTACGTATCAGAGAGTGACACTTCCTAACAGACGAAGGCATGAAGGGATCCTTCACTCGATATTACCTGCACGTTGCCGACATAAGAAGCAACATAAAGGCAGTAGGGTGAGTCTCTTTTCATAATTAATAACATATGAGAAGTAAGCTATGCATAGGAAAAAGGAAACCAGGCACACCAATTCACAACAATGGGGACAATTAAATCAGCATTCTCATTTCAATCAGCACTATACAATATATGATTATGCATGTAATGCAACCCAAACTCCACGGGTACATGCATGTCGGATCCGTCACCAAATACAAATAGGCCGTAGCCTCTGCTCACCAAATAAAATTAGGCCGTAGCCTCTGCTCACCAATAATGCACATGCTTCATGAGGTGCTATGGGAATGCATCACAACACACTACAATTCAATCAGTTCACCATTTTCATTCATATTCTCACCATAGTGCATTAATCAGCTCACCAAATTAAAATTAGGCCGAAGCCTCTGCTCACCAATCTCACCTTATCACACTCACCAATTCATCCCACCACTCACACCAACACCAATTTCAAATAGGCCAATTTAGGATATTGACAAGACATAGAGAAAATGGGTAAAAATAGCCATTTGGACACTTGAACACCATCAGCCAGAAACACCAGTGAAAATAAATTATTTTTGCATAAAATTGAGACTATTGGATAGGCACTGAAATTAGCTTCAAAACGCATTTTGAACCGTTGAATTTGGATAACCGAGTCAAAAGTTACGTTAAAAACAATTTTAGGAAAAATGTTAGACATCCTGGAACTGGCGCATGGGCGCTGGGCGCCCAGGGGCAACACAGCGCTTGGCGCCCAGGAGAAGCAACACGCACAGGCGCATGGGCGCTGGCGCCCAGAAACAACACGCGCAACAGCGCACAGGCGCTAGGCGCCTAGGGGAACAACACGCGCAACAGCGCATAGGCGCTGGGCGCCCAGGAAGGCAACAAGCGCATAGGCGCTGGCGCCCAGGAGCAACAACGCGCACAGGCGCGCCCAGGGAACAGCAGCAACAATGGCGCCCAAGCACTAGGCGCCTAAGGCCAACATGCTACACAACTCATTTTTCTTCGAAATTCATTTTACACGAGCCAAATGCTCAGGACATGAAAACTCCATAAAAATTTTATCAAAAGCTGAACTTTAATTTTGGCGCCCATGCACTAGGCACCTAGTGAAAATACGCAACTCAACTCCTTTCTTGACCAAAATCAGTTTTCATGAGCCATTTTACCCAAGTATAAAAACCTGAAAACAATTTTCACAAAACTATCACCAGAACTTTGGGGCCCTTGGCGCCCATGACACAAGCAACATGTGCCAAAACTGGCAGCACAGGAACACTGGATGGCAACACAGGCAACAGAGACAGCAACACAGAATGGCACAGAATGGCAACACAGGGCAACAGAATTTTTGGAAAACAGGCGCAGCACACTGCTGGGCGCCTGGTGCCCATGACTAGGCGCAACACAGAATTTTTCAGCAACATGCTTATGGCGCCCAAGGCGCCTAGGGACTTCTAAACAGAATTTTTCCACTTTCAATTATCAATTAAAATCACCAAAACACTCCTATATATATATATAATTAAAGTGTCACCATGAATCCCCAATTTCACCAAATAAGCACCAATGAGACATATGATCAAACATAGGGCATCCAATTCGCATTTAGCCACAACTCAAGCATCAATCATAAAATTCTCAACATAATAATTCAACAACAAGCATCACAATATTATAATTCCTCATCAACAACACAATTCAATCATGGAACTAACCTAGGACCCTAACCCTAAGCAATACCCAATTCGCATAGTATTAAGAACAAAAAGAGGACCCCCTAACCTTGTGGAAGTCGAATTTTGTTAGCCAAGCTCCAAGTGAAGAATGCGAACCACCAATGAGCCTCCTCCTCCTCTCTATGAGCTTCGCCCCTTTCTCCTTCTCCTCTTCGCAACTCTCTTCTCACTCTCTCTACGTTTCTTTTTTTCTTTCTTTTCTCACTTGGGTGAATTGCCACTAACTCCCTAGACCCCAATGAATTCGACTCCTATGCCAAAGAAATGGGCCACGGGCCTAATTGTGGATCACGGGCCCTTGCTCGCACCACTTAATTAGTAACAGCACCTCCTAATAAAATAAAATAAAATACTTAAACTCGAATTATTTAATTAAATTAAATAAATATTGTAAGCCTTAAATAACTTAATTAAATAAATAATTAAATTATTTTTGGGGCGTTACAAAAATCAACAAAACCGTTCTCTAATACCTTGTTCCAGACCATCAATCTTGGAATTGATGATACATCTAGATCTGACAAAACTTTGTCCATAGCATTTATCTGTTGCTCAACAGGGGGTGACTGCAATTCACAAAAACTATTAATGAAATATGTTTTAGGTCAATATACCCCCAGTTGTCTAGTACTCTAGTTCTTCTAGGTTTTAACTTCCTTTTCTCTACAAATAAAAAGACTCGCGTGACTTTTACTGATATATAACCTGATATCATCCACATGCACCAAAAGTGATGACTCTGATATTTCTTCCAGTGTGCCTCCGAATCTGAAGGTGTTAAAATATAGATAGTAAGCCGATTAGCTAGTAGTAAGGCCCATTAGCTAGTTTGTATATAAGGTAGATGGTAAACTCATTTGTAATAATCTCTTCTCATTTTTATTATATCTCACTACTTCCAATATAATAGACTTTTAAGGATTTTCTTTCTAATCTTCTATGGATGCCATGTTTTTCAACATGGTATCAGGGCAAACACGGTATCCTCCACGAATTTCGTTGCATCTAGGTCACTTTCTTTATTTTATTAATTTCTTTTTTGTTCGTATTCTCTTTTTTTTTCTTTTTGGTTTCTTGATTTTTCACTTTCTGGATCTCGACTCATTTCCTTTTCTCAGATTCATAATCAGAATCTTGTTTCGGTTCTCTTCTCCGCAAACCATCGCATTTCTCGTTCATCTTGAAATGATTCTAATCCTGATTCGTTTCTTATTTCTGTTTCAGTTGATGATTGCAAACTCTGATTTCAGTTGCGTTCTCCTCTTTTTGTTCGTTTATCGATCGGTTCATCGATTTCGATTTTCTGTATCGTTTTCTTTCATGATCTCCTGTGATCTCTGATGTGTTACTCTTTTGCGTTTCTATGCACGCTTGTGTTGTGGTGATGTTGTCTGCGCAACGGCGTGAGGACACGACGGCGTGACGATGCGACGACTTGGAGCTTTGATTGCCATCTTGTTTGGAGTTTATGGATTAAACCTTGTTGCAATTGAATATCAATCTGAAAGTAGTGTACACACAACCTGCTTGATGGAATGCCTGAGAGGGATATTGTGTTGTGGAACACCATGATTAATTGATTAGTCAAGAATTGTTGATATGAAGACTCTATTGAAATCTTTCGGGATATAGTTTCACAAGGGGTGAAGTTGGATTCGTGCACTGTCACTGCGGTGCTTCCTGCTGAACAAGTTGCTCGACACCACTTTAGCTTTCTGCACTTTACTCCGAATATCTCATCTCAAGACAAGTGAAATTAAAAATGGTATTATGTCTTGAAAGCATTCTTGCTATAGGAGGGTATCCATCTCTATCATATAAGTTGTAATATCTTGAAGTAAGTTCTGAAGCATGGCTTTCTGTTTTATACCACTGTGGATTCCAGCAACTGTTGCTGCTAACTTCACTTTGCAGCCTAGAAATACTTTATTGGCTATCCAATATATCATCACCATGTATCAGCCACTTGTTGGAATACCATGTCAAAATCTTCTAGTGTTGTGCATGTGGGTTCTATTAATGAACTCAACCTTGTGGTTTTCAAGAAAAGATCGGAAAATGCTAGTTCTTTTTAACACCATCCTTTACCTAGTGAGTATTATCACAAAGTGGTTTCCTATTTGACTAAGTTTGCAGATGTTTTTGCTAGGAAGAGGCTGGTGTATATTGATATTGTGCTAGGGGAACTTCTGAATGTTGATATTACTGATTGGTTTCTTTCTTCATATCCTATTGATCAGAAAGTTGTCAATGTGTATTTTGTTCATTACAACACTTCCATTATATTGTCTTATGTGAATAGACCAGGTATCACCTTTGTTTATCACCCTGGATTGGCTGGTAAGGTGACTGCTGATGATTAGCTTGGTAGTACAGATGCTGATTTGGATTCTTATGTTGGGGAGGATGAGTTTGATTTTGTTGCATGTTGTTTTTGTTCTATCAACAATTCAACAAATTGATCATGTTCCTAGTCAGGTTGTGCCTCTTGTTCTTTGCCACACAAGAGAACTAGCTTATCATATCTGCCACAAATTTGAGAGGTTCAGCACATACCTTCCTGAAATAAAAGTTGTTGTTTTCGATGGTGATGTCTGATTTTTTTTAGCTTCTGTTTATGGTGGTTAAGCATGATGCTTCTGCTATAAATGTTTAAGCATTAGATTGTTTGTGCTTCTGCCAAGTGATTAAACTTTGAGGTATAGTTTTTGCTTGGTGGTTAAGCTTTTGGCCCTATGGCCTTGATGTTTGCTTCTGCCCTTTGGTGGTTAAGCATTTTGCTTCCTTCAAGTGATTAAGCCTTGAGTTGTGGCTTTTGCTTGATGGTAAGTGTTGCTTTGTTGTTTTCTTCCTCCGAGTGGTTAATCCTTAAGTTTTGGTTTCTGCTCGATGGTTAAGCATTTGTTGACTTCTTTGGCACTTGGAGGGATATTCCCAAAAGTGGGGTTTGTTGATTCTTTTGGAGTGAATGTTGTGGAGACGCTGGAAAAAGCTTGAAGGATATGCCCAAAAGTGGGCTTTGTTGATTCTTTGGCCTCTTGTTCTATGCACTTCAACTACTACCAATTCAGATTGTTCTTTATTTTTCTTTACTTTGATACTATTTTGTATTGTTTATCTCAAGCTGGAAGTGTTGTGAACACCTTCCAGCTTGTGGGAGACTGTTAAAATATAGATAGTAAGCCCATTAGCTAGTAGTAAGGCCCATTAGCTAGTTAGTATATAAGGTAGATGGTAAACTCATTTGTAATAATCTCTTCTCATTCTTATTATATCTCACTACTTCCAATATAATAGACTTTTAAGGATTTTCTCTCTAATCTTCTATGGATGCCATGTTTTACAACATGTTAAGAATCATAGAATCATACATGCATAGATCAAACCCATAAGAGAGGTAGAAAGCATAGGAATACTCATGAGGTAAAAGAGGTAAAAACTCTTCATAAGGAATCATATTGAAAAAAATAGTCAAAGTGATTACAATGTGCTCTATATATAGAGCTTTAGTAAGATCAACAAACTAACTAATTACTAATTAGTCCCTAAGAGAATGTAACAACTCCTAAACAACTATTATTTTTAATAGCCTCCCCCAAGCTGATATTGGGATCACCATATCAGCTTGAAATACAAGAGTTATTCCAAGCACTAAAAATAAGAGAAGCAAACAACAAACACAAATAGCAATATGGCCCAATCCAACTCTCTTACGGTGGAAATTCTTTGGCCCAAAATACCTTTGGAGAGTGATCAGTCCAATACACAAAAGTAACCCAAACAGCTCCTGCAAAGTAAACCAGCCCAAACAAAACAACAGAATTATCTTGTTTATTGCAACGAGTGAAAATGGGTTGGACCCAAACAAGCCCAAGGCATGAGGAAAGAACACACATGTGAACCCTTTTCCTTTTGAGCAATCAAATGATCATGCACTAATGCTTCAATGGTGTGAACAGCTAGAAAAATGCCAATGTCAGTAGCATGACAGTCCATAAGCTGGATGATTTGCAACCTCCCCTTTCCATAAGTAACATGATCACAAAGTGTAGATTTGGCTTCTTCCAAGCCCTCATAATCGCCAAGAACGCAGGCATAATCAAAACACAAGGGGATGATGGAATTAACCAGTGAGTGGGTATGTGCTCCATATTTCAATAGTTCCCAACCATGATTTGTCCACCAAGAATTTAAATCATGAAAATTGCTATGCTTAATAGTGGAACAAGTGCAAGGCATACCTCCACAATGTTTAGGACCCCAATAAGTAGACACAGTTAGGAGTTTTGTATATGAAGGAACATTATACAAACCAATTACAATTAGCAGAGCAACAGAAGTCGTTTCAAGATCTGAATCTTGAGGGAAACTGCCGAACACTATATTAAGATGATCGTTTTCTTGCTGAATCGGCGAGGCATCTTCCTCTTCAAGATCCGCAAACAACCATGGTGGAACTTCATCTTCGCCGAAATCAGAGTCGGAATCAGAATCAGAGTTGGCGTCAGAAGCATAATCCTCATCTATAAGGTATCGCTCTAATACCATGTTAAGAATCATAGGATCATACATGCAAAGATCAAACCCATATGAGAGGTAGAGAGCATAGGAATACACATGAGGTAAAAGAGGTCAAAACTCTTCATAAGGAATCATAATGAAAAAAGATAGTCAAAGTGCTTACAATGTGCTATATATAGAGCTTTAGTAAGATCAACAAACTAACTAATTACTAATTAGTCCCTAAGAGAATGTAACAACTCCTAACCAACTATTATTTTTAATAGAAGGCGGCAACCTAAAGAGAACATAAATGACAGCTTTTGGTGATTATTCCATAATCCGGGTTAAGTTTTTATAGCAACATGTTAATTTGATTGTAAATCATGTTAAAAAAACAACACTAATTTTCAACGGCATAATTTTTGCTAAACACCCAAAGCAAAATTAATTGTAATGAAGTTGTCTTCAAATATTAACCTCAAATAAATTCTTTGTGATGAACCTTAGCCATCCTATAGCAAAGGCAAACTGTAAACATAGGAAATGACTATGCTGCAAAGTAAATGGCGATTATAAGGTTTTGGAATTTGGACTAGCTTTATCTAGCAAAAGAAAAGAAGTTGGAATCTGAGCCTCATTACAAATTAGAAACACACAATAGTTGAAAACAATCAACAATGCAAAATTACTCTCGACAATCTAGAGTTTGTGAATAAAAATCCAAAATTACCTAGATAATTTTGACTGACCTGTACCCTCCTCGTAGTTTGATCTAAAGTTGCAAATAAATTATCCTCTGCAACAACATCTGCTCCAGTTATTTGATTCAAAAGCGTACTCTTACCAGCATTCGTGTAACCAACCTAAAATGATGTCAAAATCAAATAAGCATGTATCATTATCTTTATATGGCATTTTACCAAGATGTATAAGATCCGAAGAGAATACTAGTCTAACAAAAATTGGATTCCATATAAATACTAACGCAAGTTGAGAGACACCTGTTGCGGTACTGCTTAACGCAAGTTGAAAGGCATTATGAAGTGCAGAAGCTGCTAGAGCGAGACATTGATAAGAACCACCAGCAATTCCTACTATTTTGCGAGTGTTTGAATAGATTGCTCTGCAATTTCAGTGTAAATTCCTTATTTATGCCGTAAGAAAAATAATTACGAACAAACAAACATATAATATCCGTCGAGAACACGATCAATTGACATGAAAACCTAATCAAGGAGGAAGAAAGAAAACTAATCGGTAAAACTCACTGGCAACGACACGTTTTGCGAACCACCTACGGAAGGAAGACGAACAAAAGAAAAGACGGCAGAATGCGCGAACAAGATGACAGGATGGTGTGCTTGAGAGCTCGAGATGACAGAATTGCTTCGACACTTGAATCTTTGCGATTAAGGACTCTGCGATTCGATTAAGGGTCTCTGTGGGAACGTTTTAGGGCTTGCGTTTTTGAGAACGCGAGTGTTAAAATGACCTTCTGAAAGGACTTTTAACATCGGTTCTTTAAACAGCTAATGTTAAAAGTCTAACACCAACACTTTTAACATCGGTTTTTTAAACAACCGATGTTAAAAGTAGGCGTGAAAACTAAAAACTTTCATTTAATTGCAACATTGCCACCGCACCTACCTTTATCATCGGTTATCCAAACAACCGATGTTAAAAGGTGTTGTTTATTGTCATTTTTGCACTAGTGTATGTGGAGTATAAAGCTCTCAAATAAAATATTAGCAAGTGGAAAATGAATGTGAGTGATGAGAAGATAATTTTGATATAGTTTTGATGCAAAAATGAGTTGTGTAAAAGAGCTACTACAATAGTACAACTCTCCTATTTATAGGGAAGATAGAATGAAAGAGACCAAACTTAGAAAAGTTTTTGGCAAATGAAAAAACCAACGGTAACAATAGTCAATAAATTGGATTCCATATATAATTGATATGCGATGATTTGAAATGGCATTAAAAAAAGACCCGTTGGAAAGGATAATAATCCATATCCATGCAACCATGCATATGATTGTTTTCAAATAAAAGACCTTCTAATGTGTCCGTTGGAATATATCTAATTGGATTGCCATATATACTTATCAAATAGTGTTGTTTCTCAATTCAAAAACATGGATCATGATTTTACAAAGCATGATAATCGGTTTTGGGCATACAAATTTTTTTTACGTGTAGCACAATTAAAAGACTAACATGCAAAAATAATCATTTTTCATACAATTGATTATTTGTAATCAATTAGTAATTGTTTAGAAAATATTTTCATGCAAAGGATATTTTTATGAGAAATAATGTGAGTGGGTGATTTATTTTATTTTAGAGAGCTTTATTTTTATGAGAAATAATGTGAGTGTGTGATTTATTCTAAACCATATGTGAACATCCAATTTTAACCGACAGTTACTCGTGTGTCATGCCTAAACCGTACGCATGTCCTACTATCGGGGTGAATCATGTGCGCATACGAATCAGGTACGCGTTCATAGTTTTAATGCGGGCGCGCGTTTGTTTCGAGTCGCCACTAGTGCAAAAATGACATTAAAAAGTACCATTTAGCATCGGTTGTTTGAACACCCGATGCTAAATGTGTGACCGGTGGCAATTTTGCAAATAAATAGAAGTTTTCAGTATTCACGCGTACATTTAACATCGTTTGTTTAAATAACCGATGTTAAAAGTAACTGCGTCAGATATTTAGCATCGGGTGTTCAACCAATCGATGCTAAATGTGTATGTCAAACTCATTTAGCATCGGGTGTTAAGACACCCGATACTAAAAGTCAAGTTTTATTTTTTAAATTTTTCCTTTCCAATACACATCTCGTTCTCTCACTCGCGTTCTCACTTCTCGGTCTCTCTGAACTCTCTCACGTTCTCGCTCTCTCACGTTCTCTCTCAACATCGCCGTCGCTCCCTTCCTCTCAACAACCAGAACTCCATAACCGTATTCTTCTTCTCCTCACGATTTATTCTTCGTAACCTAGATCCCCTCCCTGCCTCTCATTCGGTTCAAGTATTTTCTACATCTCGCGACCTAGATCCGTTCAATCAAACATCGCACAACCTAGATCCGTTCAATCAAACTTCGATTTCGCCGTCTGGTTTCGTTCTTGGCTTTGGATCTGGTTTCGTTTCTGACCTTTTCGTCTGGAAAGTTTCGTTTCAGTTTTGTGTTGGGGATTCTACTTCGGCGTCGTCAAGTTTCGTTTCAGTTAAGTGAGCTTTCGTTTTTGGTATCTGCTCCTTTTTTCTGTTAATGCTTAGAATCTGTCTACTGAACAGCTTGGTTCTGTAATAGAGAAACTAGTTGTTATTTTTTTATTCTATTTAAAGTATTTTGTTAGCGTGACTTTCTCTATCGTAGTTAACGGCAACATTCTTGGATACATGTGTTTGGTTGATACTTGACCTTTAACCTAATTTTCAGTATCAGTGAGTAGATTGCTGTACTACAATGGTGGAATCTCTCTTTGAAGATATCTTCAGAGTCGAGAAATTAAATCCAGATGACAAAAAGTTATTTGATAAAGGTATTATTATTATTATTCTTATTATTATTATTATTAATATTATTATCATTTTTTGCATACTTTTTTGATTATCTTTATATATTGGTTTAGTTTAACTTGCTATTCTTTATTATTGCTGAATAAAAAGAATTAGTGTTTTCACATCTGTATATTGTTGTTGTTACTGTCATGAAGAGGGAAAGGTTTTAACTTATGATGAAATGATGAACTGACTGTGTGACACCTCTCTGGTAAAACTTGCGGTATAGGCCGTTTTATGCTGTGATGTTTAAACATTGCATAGCATTTATGAAATTGTTTTTCCCATTTTTACTAAAATGCATGTGTAACTGTAAAATGTTTTCTTTTAAAGTTTGCTGTTGTTGATTGTATTTTGTTTTTCTCAAGGTTTCATTTTTCAGATGATGCTGGAATTCCATGAATTCATTTCCTAAATTTCTTCTTCAAGTTCCTTTAATTTATCTCTAAATTAAATTAAAATATCTGCGTTCCACTTTGTTACTAATTGCTAGATACTCATGGCAAAAGATTATGCACTTATATTGGGGATGCCTGGAACAGGGAAGACATACACCATGGTTCATGCTGTGAAAGCCTTGTTGATTAGAGGCACATCCATTTTGCTAACAGCCTATACAAATTCTGCTGTTGATAATTTACTAATCAAATTAAAAGCACAGGTATTCATATACGTGTTGACTCATTGTCACATGTATATTGTTGTTCAGTTTATAGCCAAAATGTCTGTCATTTGAGTTTTATTTCAACCAATCGTTAAGGGATTTGGCATACTTTTAGTTGATGTAGTAAGTTGTGAATTGTAACCAATTGCAATGGAAGACCTTCAATTTGGTGTGGCGTCTACTAGCGAACCAGACACTTGCCTAGTGACGAAACGGAGAAAAGAAGGAAGGAAAAGGTTCAGCCATTCATCGCGGCGCAGCCAAGAACGGTCGCGCCACAACCAAGCTTTTCAGGAGGAGGTCGCGACGCGACCATCTCGCATCGCAAGGCGATGGTAGGCCGAAGCTTGGGTTATATACTTCAGTTTTGCGTTTTTGTGAGGCACTTCGTCTTGGGAGAGGAACTGAGGATTGGAGCAGCTGAAGGGTGCGATTTTGGGGACTTCTCATCACTTGGGAACAAGGGTTTGAAGGTTCTAATGTCTTCCTTCATGTTTATCTTCTTCTTTATCTTAGTTTCTACTCTTAGGATGATGTGTAACTAAACTTCTTAGATTAGGGAGAGATGAATCTCCCCAAAGCTGTTATATGAATACTTTGCTATAATCAATTTCAGCTTTTATTCAATTTATCATTAGCATATGCCTCTATGCTTAATGCTTTACAATTACATATGATAGTTGTACTTATTTAGGGTTTATGATCACCATAGGGATATGAGTTTGTATGCTTGATTTGGGGTTTTAGGCCACAATCTTGACGATCATAGGAATATGGAATTGGGATTGTGAGTTCCTTATTCTAGGGTCTAATGCTTTGTCTATTGTTGAATCACTTAAGGGATTAGGGTTTCACAATTAAAGAAAAGGGGTTTTGAGGCAAGGGATTGTCCTTAATCTAAATTAGTGAATGGAATCTGGTAAATTGGATAATTGCTTGAAATTGGTTGAAGGTTCGTGTGATAGCATAGGGGAGAGGATTCAATCCTTAATCGTTTTTCTTTGCTTAAATTACAAATGCTTTATTTCACGGTTACTATAATTTCAACTCTATTTCAATTGCCTACGTCTAAGAATTGACAACTTGCCTATTGATAATAACACGCAATCCCTGTGGATACGACTTGGTTCTTACCGTTTTTTACTATTACTTGCAACGTTTCGGTACACTTGCCGAAATTCTAACAATATGCATATAGGATATTAAATCGTCTTCATTTATTGAATATTGTCATAAATAAGTGTCTGCTACTATGTTCGTGTGAAGCATTTGGGCCATTTTCTTGAATTGATCTCTGTCAATTATTTGGCAAAAGGAAGGCTGTAGGGGATATGAATGCTTGGGAAACTATGTAAATAGAGCAAAATAAAGAATGATAGAGGTGTAGGAAGTTTGGCTTTTAGTCTAAAAAAATGCACTCCAACCTTCATCAGTGGTTAAAATTAACTGAATGCACTAAACCTAAATGCAGCCATCAACTTATATTTTTTCCTCACTGAGGACTTTACTCTGCACTCTATATGAAGTAGGCTGAAGAAATGCCCAAGTGTAAAGCCATCAACTTATATTTTTTCCTCTCTTTGGTACCTCAATGTTCCATCTACAATTCTACATTCTCATAGAATGGAGTGATTGATGATGAGTGTGTTATTCAATTGATCCCTAGTTCTGTACGAATGTGTTAGTGGAACAATGTCAAAGGAAGAGAATACAGTGCTGGTAATTAATCTAGTTCTCTTACACAATCTTTTTCTGTTACTGCTTGTGTGGTGCAACAATCTTGTACCGCTTTTACAATATTAACAGATGTATATGTATATTTTCAGTTATGATGCTTTAAAGCCACCATCATCTCCTTCTCCAACTCAACCTGGTGGTGAGAAACCGAAAAAGATCAGTGATGCAGTGCCAACACCTACTTCATCGGATACTCCAACTAGCGTGGAAGGAGTCAACCACCTATACCCTTATGCAGTGGAAGGAGTCCCTTTCTCCTTATGCAGTAGAATCTGCACTGCCATCTCCAGAAGAAGGCAATGCTGCTGAAAACAATAATCCTCCTCAAGATTCTCTTTCTTGGAATTCTCCCTACCACGTGTAAGTCCAATTTCCATTGTTTAGAGTCCCATGTAGATGTAATATAAACTGAAAAAGTGTTTATAAGTAGGAGACATCCCTTATCTTATAAACCGGTTTTGCAGTGTTGAATTAAGCTCAACCCAAATTCTAAGATACTACTCGTACATTTTGTTTTTGTTGTTTGTATTTGTTCTTTAAGACCACGTTATACCTGCAGATATCCTGACTTAAAGCCTCCTAGTTCACCATCTCCTAATGCACCAACCATATCGCGGTCCTCGTCGTCTGTGGATGAGGTGGCCGAGATAGATGCACCAACCATATCATTATCCTCATCTTCTGTGGATGAGGTGCCAAAGATAGATACAGTATCAAGCAATGGACCAGCCCAACTTCCAATAGCAGATGAAGATGAGGACCATATCATTATCCCCATCTTCTATGGTTAAGCCTTCTTATTTCTTTTTTCTCCAATGTGGTGATCTCTGATGTATAATTATTATGTTTAGGTGCTTGTATGTGTTCCATTTATTTATTTTGTGAAGTACTGGGATGTGAAATTACTTTGTAGTTGTAATCTTCTTCTTAAATTTATTTATTTTACCCCTTAAAGGTATTTTTTACTATGCCTCTTCCCATCCTTCTAATGTCATTTGACTGAACAAAGTCTTAATTAGCAAACACACTCATATCAAAATGATAAAGAAAATATAAAAAGAAACTAGACATTTAGCATCGCTTGTTTCAAACAAGCGATGCTAAATGTCTTTTTTTATCAAGAAAATGACATTTAGCATCGGTTGTTTGAAACAACCGATGCTAAATGTCATTTTCAGACAGCAAGAACAGTGATGAAATGGACATTTAGCATCGGTTATCTGAACAACCGATGCTAAATGTATGACATTTTGCATCCGGCGATTTAGCGTCCGGCGATAACCGACGCTAAATGTCCAATTTAACCGACGCTAAATGTCTTTTTTCCACTAGTGTGTGTGTGAGTCGTTGCGTTGGTACGCGTTATTTTACCGCTTTTATTATCATAAAAGAATAGCAATAATAAAATAAAACCAGTTTTAAATAACTGTCCTTTTATTTAATTTGTTACACATATATACAAAAAATTAAATGCAAATAGTACAAAAATATATATAAATAAAAGGACACACAAAAAAAGAGTACAAAATTTTAAAACCAAAAAAATGGGGTGGGGGAGGGCAGTAGGCGCCTGCTGTTAGTTGGAATAGAAATGTAATTTGAGAATGGGGTTCAAGCTCCCTCTCCTTGTCTCTTGGCTTTTCACCTTTTGGGCAAAAACATGTTGCTGCCCTGTTGCTCCATTTGCTGCCTCCCAGAGGTTGTTATGCTTTCTTGTCCCTTTGGGTTGTAATCCTCTGGTTTGAGACCACACTTACACCACAATATTCTGACTATAAATAAAATGAACAGAAACACAAAAGAAGAGGAGGAGAATACGCACTGTAACAAAAAAAACATTGATGACAGCATTGGTAGAGAGTTTGAGTTCTGTTCTTGAATAGATAGAGTCCAAAAAAACTATATTTTGAAGACATTCGGTTTTGAGGGTTCAAGGATAGGGGCTGGAGTGGAAATCAGAGGGAAGACAACACAAGGGTATGCTTAACTTTTCTCTCATTATGTGGTAATCTTATATAGATGTTTACTGATGAATAATAATGTATATTCTGCAAATATCAAATGCCATGTACATCATTTATACTTTCAGTTGAAAAGCATACATATGTATATGTATAAAAATGAAAAAACACAGAGAACAAAAAAATAAAAAAATAAAATAAAAGGGATACGAAAACTGTAATGGAAAAACAGGAGAGAAGAAAGAAGGGGGGAAAGAGGATTTAACGATTTTTGGCCACCCACAGCCACCACAACCTTGGCCACTCCCAGCCACCACAACCGCTGCCACTCACAACCATCAAACCTCCCACCAAACAACCACCTCCTCCCCCCAAACCAACATCACCTCGCACTACCACAAGCCACCACCCTCACCTCGCACCACCGCAAGCCACCACCCTCACCTCGCACCACCACAAGCCACCACCATCTCCACTATGACCCACCCCCAAATGTCCGCCCAAAACCCCGAACACCACCACAAACCACCATAACCTCGCACCACCGCAAGCCACCAACCTCACCTCACACCACCGCAAGTCACCACCCTCTCCACTATGACCCACCCCCAAATGTCCGCCCAAAACGCCGAACACCCCCACAAACCACCGTCCACACCGCGAGTCACCACCATCCTCGCCTTACCCTCGCCGCCGCCAGAACCAGCGTGGCCTTCTCCCCCCGTCGTAATCCTCTCTCTCCACCATCGCATTCTTTTCTTCCTCTTCCTTCATTCCCGTCTCCTCTTCCCCATCGCATCTCCCTCACTCTCCCTCTCTCATTTTTCCTGCGTTTCCTTTCTTTCTCTTCGGTTCCTCATTCTCTCTCTCCTTGCAAAAAAAAAATTCTCTCTCTCTCTCACCAAAGGCTTGCGGCGCTGGATATGGAAGGGGAAGGATTATGGTTGCTGTTTGTGTGTTTATTTCCTTATATATCCTCTTTTATTTACTTCTGTTTTTTTATTTTAAATTAAAACATCAGAATTAATAACCACACTCCCCGTGTTTTATTAAGACAACCCCTGTCTTTTAATTTCAGATTTCTGTTCACGCCCCACGCATTTTACTGATATGACTCTCAGTTTCTCACTGTTTGCATTCCCTGTTTCAGTAATGCGCCCCCCTTTTATAAAATCAGGTTATTATTTATACCCTCTTTATGTCTGTTCTACATCCCCCCTTTCTAGTTTTTTTATTATTTATTTATTTGTATTATTATTATTAGTTATTATTATTACTATCGTTATTATTACCATTATCCATTTCAAAAAAAATGAAAATAAATATTAATTCACCTAAAAAAAATATTCTTCCCTCTTTTCCTTTTTCTCAGAAAAATATCAATTTAATCTTTTCCAAATAAATAATCAGTCTTTTTTTCTTTAACACCTATTTCCAAAAAATAGAAAAAAAAATGGGATTGGCTGAGATGTGACATCTTGTCAATCCCGGTTTAAGATGACTGAGTTGTACAGTTTGGTGATTTTAAACCACTTAAAAAAATTAAAATCAACCAACCAACAAACTTTTTTTTTCAGGAAGAACTACGTGACTTTTGAGTTCCCCGTCGCACCGGAGGATACGTAGGAGCGGGGCTTCCCCGTCAAGTCAAAATTAATTTTTTCTTAAATCGGTCCCTATTTTATTTATTTCTAAATAATTCTTTTTTACTTAATTTTGGGGTGAACAAATAACTCGTAATTTATTACTATTTGCATAATCGGATTTAGGGTGACTGTCTTATGACAGATGTACTAGGGGTGCAGTGGGATTAAGTTTTCGCCCTTCCCTATGCATAATCGACTCCCGAACTCAATCTGGTATATGCAGACCAATAACTTCTAGTGAGGTTTTTCTCAATTTTTCCTATTAAATAATTTGAATGTGCGAGATATGTTTGTGTAATAATTTTGTTTACCCTTTACTTAACTATCATACCTTTTAACAACTCCTAAAACTATCAATTTTTGAGCCGTCTCGTCGGGATCACGGTCACGACAGATGGCGACTCCGCTGGGGATTTAGTGAGAGTCAAGCCTTTTATAATTTGAATGTGCGAGATATGTTTGTGTAATAATTTTGTTTACCCTTTACTTAACTATCATATATAGTTGTTTTACATTTCGCTTAAATATGAACCCTAGGATAGAGGACATGTATTATTTGCTGCCTGGTTGTGCTGTGTGGTTATTTCTGCAATGGCCCAATACTATGACTCATCATTGAGGTGTTTTACCTTCTCCAATTTCCATCTAGGCCCCACTCTCGAGGAGTTTTCGTCGATTATTGGGCAGCCTCTAAACTATGGGAAACCATATCACTTTTATGGGAGCTATCCTCGAGTTAACACTGTTGCTAAGGCTCTTGGAGTTGATCCAAGCGATATCAATAATAAGAAACCTGATGAGAAAACAGTTGAAGGGATACCAAGGGTGTGTGTGGAAGAGCTAATGCACAAATTGATGAGGCGCGAAGACTGGGGGACCCTCACAGATGTGTTGGCCCTTGCAATTTATGACTTGGTCTTATTCCCAAGTAGTGGAGACTTCGTGGGCCCCGGTGCAATTGACGTGTTTATGGCACGTAAGTGCCGAAGGGAGAACTCAACGTTCCCAGTTTTGGCCGACGTGTACTATACTCTAAGTCTCTGCCATGAAGAGAAAAAAAAGAAGATTATTTGTTGCTTGCCAATACTATATATCTAGTTGACAGCTCACGTACTCAGAAGAGAAGAAATTTCAATAACTGGTGCCCTATCTCGGATTGGAAAAAGTTAGGCTCAAAGACCTATAGTGCCAAGGAATGGAGACAGAAATTCGTTGAGCTCAGGGAAGATGCAGTACGCTGGTTTCCACTAGCGGGGGGTGTAAAGCATGTTGTTTTCAAATCTGGAGATTTCCCAAATGTGCCGCTTGTGGGAACATCAGAATGCATTAATTACAATTATAATTTTGCAATTTTCTCAATTCCTAACATTTATTTTCTTGCCATTCTAACATCTAATTCTTAACTCATTTACACATTTCGCAACTTATCGCTTTCTTTACAATTCTTGCAATTTACAAAATCTTCCTCTTCTCCTCTTTTGTCTACAATGATCATGAGTGAGTAGACTTTCTTAGCCTTGGGGTTTTTGGTAACAATCAAATGATGGCTTCCTACTAATTAATTCCCGAGACTATTCTCCACCTTAATCGCTTTGTATTTTTAAATCTAATTTCATCACTTTTCATTATTATTTCAAAACACCACACGATGTACCGAAAGGGGAAGTGTGGTTGTTGGATCTATGAAATTAGACAATAAAATCAACACATGAAAATAGTTTTGGTTTTATTGAGACACAAAATTTCATGGTGCTGTAGATCTGTATGATGAAGCTACTAAGTCAACATTTTCAAGGTCAATGGTCAAAGGGTCAAGCAATATTTTGGAGAGCTTGTGGTCAGGGACAAGGTCACCACAGAATTTCAAGACCTCTACATTAGAGGACAGGTTGAGGACTCTTAAACCAAGCGCTACTGGAAGGCAACCCAAAAACAAACACTGTCTTTCCAGCATGCGTTGTCCTCACTTACATGCTTTCTAGGAAACTTCCCAGAAGGTCACCCATCCCACTACTACTCCAAGTCAAGCACGCTTAACTATGGAGTTCTTATGGGAAGGGTTCCTGAAAAGAAGATGCATCTTGTTGGTATAGGTAGTCCAAATCAACTCTTTTAAGCCTTCCTTCAACTGTACAGTCTCATACCTGCACAGCCTCAGGATCCTTCTTATTCCCGTGCGTATTCCAGGTTTACTGAATCTTTGGCACCTTGGTGCCCCGTTTGGGCTTTGATATGTGTATTTCATTGCTGCAGCAACAGTTGCCACAACATTGCGTTCATGCGTCTGATGAGAGAGGATGCTTGAAGCGCAGGCAGATAAGGATGGTACAGAACATGGGGAGCCAGCGCATGCATGAGAGAATATTCCACCTTTTTGCTAGGCACTTGTACTTTTGGGCACACTAGAGGACAAAGGGCGCCTCTAATTAGGGTTTTTCTTGGATCATGTACACTTATACTATATAAAAGTAGCCTTTCCTCTTCATTTGGTACACTAGGTCAGAAGAAGAAACTTTAGAAATAGCTTTCCTCCATTTTTGTACCCAAGCTACCTCAAATCACCAAAGTGGAAACACCATTACTGAGAGTATTGCTGCAGCAATTACAGGAGCTAAACATACCTGGAGAATTGCCAATTCGGAAGCTGTTTCGAATCTCCATGCTTCAAATCTTGGAGCCTACCTTCGGTTCCTTCATCTTAGTATAATTTCTACCTTGTATTTCAAAGTTATGACTTTAGCATTTATGTTTGAGTTATATTTCTTGTCTTGTTCGCTCATTATTAGCTAATCACTCTTTGTTGGGATGCTTGGACCTATGTAATGAAGTGTATTTGATGTTTAGCATTTTATCTTTTGTGAGTTAATATTTCTAGCTTTGATTGGGAATGGCCAACTAATTTTAACTAGTAGTTATAAATTCTGAAAATGTTAATGAATAGATGTCAAAAGAAAATATGGATTGTGAGTAATAAAGGACACTTTAATACTCCTTGCTTAAACCCTAGACATGGGAGGGAAAAATCCATAAGGTGAACATTGTGGGTGCGTAGTAGCCCAGGGTGGACCTATTTAGAGCTTAGACATAAGCTCTTGTAACGAAACCCTAGTAAAGAGTATTTGAAAAAGTACAAATGGATGCGACAACACCTAATGCTGCAGCATCAGATACATCATTAAAGTATTTTAATGGATTTACATAGTAAAAGCATTCCAACTTATTCTCAACTTTGATTTTTCACACCCTTTTAGTTTTATTGTTCATCAGAGATAGTTTCGAAAACTTATGTCATTTTATTTTACATCACTAATTTGTTAGCCAAATTGAACACTCATTGAACTTCAATCTCGTGGGAACGAACTTTACATATCATATACTACTTGTTGGACTGTGTAGGAATGGTGTTTTTACTTATGATGCAGCACGCAAACAAAATTTTGTGATGAGGGCGGCTTTGATGTGGACCATTAATGACTTCCCTGCCTATGGAATGTTGTCCGGATGGGGGACACATGGTTAGATGGCGTGTCTGATAAGTCTATTTTTAGACTCTTTTTAATAGTTATTTTTATTAGGTTTATTTGGTATTTTAATTATATTTTTGAGCTATTTTACTACAAATGTTTACTTTTTATTTTCAGGTTTTATTTTGAAGCAAAAGAGAAAATATGAGCTAAAATGAAGAACAAAGAAAATATTTGAGGAGGAACAATTTTTGAGACAAAACTGGCGCAGCACAGGGCCCCAAGGGCGCCAAGGAGTAAACTGGCGCAGCACAGGGCCCCAAGGGCGCCTAGGAGCAAAACAGGCGCAGCACAGGGCGCCAAGGGCGCCAAGGAGAAAACCTGGCGCAGCACAGGGCGCCATGGGCGCCAAAGAGCAAAACTGGCGCAGCACAGGGCACCAAGGGCGCCAAGGAGCAAAACTGGTGCAGCACAGGGTGCCAAGGAGCAAAACTGGCGCAGCACAGGGCGCCAAGGGCACCAAGGAGCAACACTGGCACAGGACTGGCGCAGGACAGGGCGCCAAGGGCGCCAAAAAGCAGTCAATTTTGGCCGCGGCCACTTGTTTGTGGCCATCTTTGCCAACTTGATTTTTCACTTCTTTTTGACCATTTTGCCCCTCCACTCAAAGTGCTTTGTCCACTTGTTGATGGCTATCTTTGCCAACTTGCTTTGTCCACTTGTTGATGGCTATCTTTGCCAAAACTTGAATTGACCATTTTGCCCCTTCCCTCATATTTTCCTATAAATAGGACCTTGATCCTCACTTGTAAGCAAACTTGAATTTTGTTAGAAAATCACTCTCAAAAACTCTCTAAGATTCATGACTTCAATTTACTCTTCATGTTCTTTATGATTCTTGCTTATTTACTTTCTTGCCCTTTTAATTCTTGCTTATTTACTTTCTTGCCCTTTTAATTCTTGCTTATTTACTTTCTTGCCCTTTTAATTCTTGCTCTTTTACTTTCTTGCTTATTTACTTTCTTGCTCTTTTAATTCTTGCTCTTTTACTTTCTTGCCCTTTTACTTTCTCGCTCTTTTACTTTCTTGCCCTTTTACTTTCTCGCTCTTTTACTTTCTTGCCCTTTTACTTTCTTGCTCTTTTATTTTCCGAGTCATTTAAATTCCTTGCAATTTACTTTTTAAGCAATTTACTTTCTTGTCTTTTACAATTCCGCTATTTATAATTTTGCAATTTTCTCAATTCCTAACATTTATTTTCTTGCCATTCTAACATCTAAATCCTAACTCATTTACACATTCCGCAACTTATCGCTTTCTTTACAATTCTTGCAATTTACAAAATCTTCCTCTTCTCCTCTTTTGTCTACAATGATCATGAGTGAGTAGACTTTCTTAGCCTTGGGGTTTTCGGCAACCATCAAATGATGGCTTCCTACTAATTAATTCCCGAGACTATTCTCCACCTTAATCGCTTTGTATTTTTAAATCTAATTTCATCACTTTTCATTATTATTTCAAAACACCACACGATGTACCGAAAGGGGAAGTGTGGTTGTTGGATCTATGAAATTAGACAATAAAATCAACACATAAAAATAGTTTTGGTTTTATTGAGACACAAAAAGGTCTTTGCTTAATGGGTTCTAATAATAATCAACCATGAAAATAGGCATGATAATTAGTTTAGAACACGCGTTTGTATTCCGAAAGGAAACTCTTGCTACAACCGTCGCCATGTCTTAAGAAATATATCGTTCTTTAAAACTGGAAAATAGTCGAAAGAATTAATAACGGAAACCTTATCATTTCGATGAAACTAATACCCCAAGTCTCTTTTTATCTTTAAAACATCAACAAAAACATTCCTTCTTTCTAAAAAGACTTTCTTTTCAGTTAATCAACTTTGGAAAATTAAATTGGTAATCACCTAGGCTCTCCCTGTGGATCGATAACTCTTTTATTACGCGACAAGACCGTGCACTTGCGGCCTATCAAGTTTTTGGCGCCGTTGCCGGGGAGGCAGTGATATTAATTAAGTTTTTCGAAACCGGTTAGACTGAAGTTTTATTTTCTTTATTTTTACTTTTTCTTCTCTTGTCCCTCGAATGCGAAGAACCAGAAGTTTCGGAGAAACTGTTCCACAAATTCCCGAAATCGAAAGGTTCTTACATAGAAGGAGGAGAGAAATTCCCGATAACCAAATGGCGGCTAATGAAAATCGTGCTCTCAAAGAGTACGCAACACCTTCAGCAGAACCATCGACTGTCATTGTACATCCAAATGTCGAAGCAAATAATTTTGAACTCAAATCATCTCTGCTTTCAATGGTTCAACAAAACCAATTTTCTGGTTCTCCCACGGAGGACCCAAATCTTCATATTTCAATTTTCCTGGAATACTATGGAACTCTCAAATTAAATGGGGTACCTCAAGATGCCATAAGTCTAAAGCTCTTCCCTTTTTCATTAAGGGATAGAGCAAGAGCATGGCTACATTCTTTGCCTTCGGAATCCATTACCAGCTGGGGCCAATTAAAACAAGCTTTTCTTACTAGGTTCTTTCCCCCAAGTAAAACAGCTCAAATGAGAAGTCAAATTACTAGATTTTCTCAAAACGACGGGAAATCTCTTTATGATGCTTGGGAACGTTTCAAAGAAATGTTAAGGCTATGCCCCCATCATGGACTAGAGAAATGGCTCGTTGTTCACACATTTTATAATGGATTACAATATGCAACAAGAATGACTGTTGATGCAGCTGCAGGTGGAGCTTTGATGAACAAAAATTTTACTGAAGCTTATGCACTCATTGAAGATATGGCTCAAAACCATTGTCAATGGGCAAGTGAGCGAGCCATAACAGATAAACCAGCATCATCAAAAGAGCCAGGTAAGTATGAAATATCTGCTGTTAATCATCTTGCCTCAAAAGTGGATGCACTTTTTCAAAAATTTGAAAAATTAAATATAAGTGCCGTCTCACAAACTTTTTCTCCTACTACTCCACCATGTGAATTATGTGGGGCAGTTGGCCATATTGGAGCTGAATGCCAGCTTGAGGCATCTAGTACTGGAAATGAGCATGTTAACTATGCTCAAAAAGAAGATCCGTTTTCAAATACTTATAATCCTGGGTGGAGAAATCATCCAAATTTTTCTTATAAAAATCCTCCACCCAATCCAGCACCTAGACCACCTCCTGGTTTTCAGAATCAAAGGGTTTTTAACAACCCACCAAACAACTCGCAAAAGTCGAACTTGGAATTTTTGATGGAAAAATTTGTGTCATCTCAAGCAAAACAAAATGAAGAATTCAAAAATCAAACTGGTTATTTGAATGACACACTTATCAAATTAGTATCAAAAGTCGACTCTATTGCCACTCATAATAAAATGCTTGAAAATCAAATAACTCAAGTGGCAACACAGGTGGCTTCATCCTCTAAGTCTTCGGGGGGTATTTCCTGGACAGCCTGAACAAAATCCATATGGCCAAATAAATGCCGTCACCCTTAGAAGCGGAAAACAATTAGAGGAACCAAGAGCAAACCAAGAAAAAATTGTGAGTGAAAAACATAATTCACCATGTGAGCAAGAAGAGAATGAAAAATAGAAAGAACCAGAAAAAGAAAGAGAAGAACCATACATCCCCCCACCACCATACAAACCACCCATTCCTTTTCCCCAAAGATTTGCAAAAAACAAACTTGACGAGCAATTCAAAAGGTTTGTCGACTTGCTTAAAAAGCTTTACATCAACGTTCCTTTCACTAATGCATTGTCTCAAATGCCGTCTTATTCTAAATTTTTGAAAGAAATTTTATCTAAAAAAAGAAAAATAGACGACTATGAGACGATTGCATTAACAGAAGAATGCAGTGCAATTATCCAGAACAAGCTGCCACAAAAGCTCAAAGATCCAGGTAGTTTTTCCATACCTTGTGTAATTGGAAGTGAAACTATAAACAGAGCAATGTGTGATCTAGGAGCCAGTGTAAGTTTAATGCCTCTTTTTCTTTGCAAAAGACTAGGGATAGGTGAACTTAAACCCACAAAAATGACAATACAGTTGGCAGATCGTTCCGTTAAATACCCCACTGGAATCTTAGAGGATGTCCCTATCAAGGTAGGGCAAACTTTTATACTGGTGGATTTTGTAGTAATGGAAATTGAAGAAGACTCCCAAATTCCTATTCTTCTAGGGAGCCCTTTTTTAGCTACTGGAGGGGCAATAATTGACGTTAAAAACGGTAAGTTGGTTTTTAACGTGGGGGATGAAAAGGTTAAGTTTGAAGTTTCAAACTTCAAGAGGAGTCCGTCTGTAAAGGACTCATGCTGCAGGGTTGATATTGTAGACTATTGCGTGCGAGACTGCTCTTTAGCATCATCTTCACAAGATAGTCTGGAAGATTGCCTTTTAGGCAACACAAATATAAATGCAGCAGAGGAAACCCAATTCTACATAAAACTTTTAGATGAGAATCCACCATCACAGAAATTGGGTACTGAAACTTTGGGTGAGGGAAAACCTCGACCATCTCCTTTGTCTTATTTTTCACCTTCCTTTGTGAAAATAACATTTGATCTAGGGGAATTGAAAATAAAATCTTATTGCTTATACAACTTCCATTTTACAAGCCATGGGATCCAGAAATATGTTTTCACTCTTCATGTGTCACTTGGTCTTTATGCTTCAAGCAAAGGGACCCAGGAATAACTTTACAAAGGGCAGCTGTGATCCGGTGAGCTATCCTAACCCCTTTTGTGTTGTTTTATTTGAAAAATCATTGAGGACAATGCCTAGTCCAAGCATGAGGGGGTATTTTATTGCTTTTATTGGGTATGTCTTTATTGCTTTGCTAAGTTTTTATCTTTTTGTACTTTGAGTTGTATCTGCTCCCTCCATGATGAAACTATGTGAACCCTAAGCATGTTTTAGATAAGCCTTTTCTGGACAAAAATAATTTTTCAATTTTTCATTAGCAATCATCTAGGTAGACTGGTTGGGAACAACAAAATTGTTTCATGGTTCGATTTTTACTTCTAGGGCTTTTTCACACACACACTATTGAGACTGTTTTCAGTTGTTAATACAATTAGAAGGACTGAAGAGAAACTAGTAACCTGGTTCTCTTGGTGACATTCACTGGATGTGCGGTTACTGGAGAAAAACGTCTGAGTTGGGGTATCAAAAAAAAATGCAAAACCAACTCAAAATGCAAAAATTGGTGCATTTTAAATGTCAAAATGAATGGTTAGCATATAAAATCAAAAATAAAAGAAAAATGCTTGAATACCCAACGTATAAAGACCCTCCTTTGAGACCCGGTCTTAGTAAATGGAGGACCCAAGCTTAAGAATGCTGGGGAACCGGTTCTATAATAACATTGATATCCTCTCTAGAGTATTGATACTTTAAAATTGTCTCCCAATTCCACAAGAAGCCCAGATAGTATTTTTCAAACCAAAGTGTTAGAATTGCCCCACAGTTCACATAAGGTTTCGATGTGAAAATAATTTTCCTTCAGAATTGGCCTAAAGATTTACACTGTTTTTGCTTGAGGACAAGCAAAGGTTCAATCATAGGGGAGTTTGATAAGTCTATTTTTAGAGTCTTTTTAATAGTTATTTTTATTAGGTTTATTTGGTATTTTAATTATATTTTTGAGCTATTTTACTACAAATGTTTACTTTTTATTTTCAGGTTTTATTTTGAAGCAAAAGAGAAAATATGAGCTAAAATGAAGAACAAAGAAAATATTTGAGGGGGAACAATTTTTGAGACAAAACTGGCGCATCACAGGGCGCCAAGAAGCAAAACCGGCGCAGCACAGGGTCCCAAGGGCGCCAAGGAGCAAAACTGGCGCAGCACAGGGCCCCAAGGGCACCAAGGAGCAAAACTGGCGCAGCATAGGGCCCAAAGAGCGCCAAGGAGCAAAACTGGCGCAGCACAGAGCGCCAAGGAGCAAAACTGGCGCAGCACAGGGGGCCATGGGTGCCAAGGAGCAAAACTGGCGCAGCACAGGGCGCCAAGGAGCAAAACTGGCACAGCACGGGGCGCCAAGAGCAACACTGGCGCAGGACTGGCGCAGGACTGGGCGCCAAGGGCGCCAAAAAGCAATCAATTTTGGCTGCGGCCACTTGTTTGTGGCCATCTTTGCCAACTTGATTTTTCACTTCTTTTTGACCATTTTGCCCCTCCACTCAAAGTGCTTTGTCCACTAGTTGATGGCTATCTTTGCCAACTTGCGTTGTCCACTTGTTGATGGCTATCTTTGCCAAAACTTGAATTGACCATTTTGCCCCTTCCCTCATATTTTCCTATAAATAAGACCTTGATCTTCACTTGTAAGCAAGCTTGAATTTTGTTAGAAAATCACTCTCAAAAACTCTCTAAGATTCATGACTTCAATTTACTCTTCATGTTCTTTATGATTCTTGCTTATTTACTTTCTTGCCCTTTTAATTCTTGCTTATTTACTTTCTTGCCCTTTTAATTCTTGCTCTTTTAATTTCTTGCTTATTTACTTTCTTGCTCTTTTAATTCTTGCTCTTTTACTTTCTTGCCCTTTTAATTTCTCGCTCTTTTACTTTCTTGCCCTTTTACTTTCTCGCTCTTTTACTTTCTTGCCCTTTTACTTTCTTGCTCTTTTATTTTCCAAGTCATTTAAATTCCTTGCAATTTACTTTTTCAGCAATTTACTTTCTTGTCATTTACAATTCCGCTATTTATAATTTTGCAATTTTCTCAATTCCTAACATTTATTTTCTTGCCATTCTAACATCTAATTCCTAACTCATTTACACATTCCGCAACTTATCGCTTTCTTTACAATTCTTGCAATTTACAAAATCTTCCTCTTCTCCTCTTTTGTCTATAATGATCATGAGTGAGTAGACTTTCTTAGCCTTGGGGTTTTCGGAAACCATCAAATGATGGCTTGCTACTAATTAATTCCCGAGACTATTCTCCACCTTAATCGCTTCGTATTTTTAAATCTAATTTCATCACTTTTCATTATTATTTCAAAACACCACACGATGTACCGAAAGGGGAAGTGTGGTTGTTGGATCTATGAAATTAGACAATAAAATCAACACTTGAAAATAGTTTTGGTTTTATTGAGACACAAAAAGGTCTTTGCTTGATGGGATCTAATAATAATCAACCATGAAAATAGGCTTGATAATTAGTTTAGAACACGCGTTTGTATTCCGAAAGGAAACTCTTGCTACAACCGTCGCCTTGTCTTAAGAAATATATCGTTCTTTAAAACTGGAAAATAGTCGAAAGGATTAATAACGGAAACCTTATCATTTCAATGAAACTAATACCCCAAGTCTCTTTTTATCTTTAAAACATCAACAAAAACATTCCTTCTTTCTAAAAAGACTTTCTTTTCAGTTAATCAACTTTGGAAAACTAAATTGGTAATCACCTAGGCTCCCCCTGTGGATCGATAACTCTTTTATTACGCGACAAGACCGTGCACTTGCGGCCTATCAGTGTCCGATTTGCATGGTTGACACAAAGACTTTTAGTCTTAAATACGGAGGAAAAACCTCATGGTTTGACTCGCACCGTAGGTTCTTACCTATGGATCACCCATTTAGAAAGCAGAAATATGCGTTCATCAAGGGAAATGTTGAAACAGCTGGACCTCCTCGTAAGTTGACACCAGAGGAAGTTTGGAATAGTGTTAGGGATATCCCTCCTGTGGAAGTCGTAGCGGGTGTTGTTTCTCGTCCAAATGGCTATGGACAATGGCACAATTGGACAAAAAAAGTATTTTTTGGGAACTTCCTTATTGGAAAGATAATCTATTGAGACACAATCTCGGTGTCATGCATATAGAGAAAAAAATTTTTGACAACATATTTAACACTGTCATGAACGTGAAAGGCAAAACGAAATACAATGAGAAAGCTAGGAAGGATATAGATCATTACTGTAGACGAAATGATTTGTTGTTGGTTCAACACATATATGAACTTTCAAACCCCCATCTAGATTTTAGTCAGAAGGTAGTGGTTTTTTATTGTAATTGGTTTGCTCCGTCAGCTCGAGGAACAAAGGTGAATCCAAAGTCAATAACAGTGGACATTAAAATGAATGGTAGATATCCACTGTATGATCCGTTCGTCATTGCACAAAATGTGAGACAAGTCTATTATGTCCCTTATCCATCAACGCGGACTGATAGGCGTGGTTGGTGTGTCGCAATTAAAACAAAACCAAGAGGTCGCATTGAGACAAATGATGACACGGTGGAAGATGTGCCATATCAAATGGAAGAGATGTCTAATGTAAATGAAGTGATTCAAGTTGAACCCATTAGTCGATTATGTGATGAGCCAAACACTGACGATGAAGTTGATGACGAAGATAGTGGTTTTTTATTGTAATTGGTTTGATCCGTCTGCTCGAGGAACAAAGGTGAATCCAAAGTCAAATACAGTGGACATTAAAATGAATGGTAGATATCGACTGTATGATCCGTTCGTCATTGCACAAAATGTGAGACAAGTCTATTATGTCCCTTATCCATCAACGCGGACTGATAGGCGTGGTTGGTG
This sequence comes from Astragalus membranaceus, assembly GCA_039519185.1. Classification (NCBI taxonomy): domain Eukaryota; kingdom Viridiplantae; phylum Streptophyta; class Magnoliopsida; order Fabales; family Fabaceae; genus Astragalus; species Astragalus membranaceus. Next base: position 62,648,525 of record CM076850.1, on the reverse strand, counting down.
TGTCGCAGTTAAAACAAAACCAAGAGGTCGCATTGAGACAAATGATGACACGGTGGAAGATGTGCCATATCAAATGGAAGAGATGTCTAATGTAAATGAAGTGATTCAAGTTGAACCCATTAGTCGTTTATGTGATAAGCCAAACACCGGCGATGAAGATGATGACGAAGAAGATGCTGATGAAGATGCAACAGACCACATTGGTGTATCAAGAATTCACTCCTCCGATGATGATGATTTTGAGAAAGAATGGGATTCCAATTAGTTATTTATGTTTCAACAATATATGTTAACCTATTTTTAATCAAGGATGTAATTTATGTTTGTTTAATTAGTATGTTTATATATTTTTGTTTAGTATATGTTTATGTTAACCTTGTTTAGTATATGTTTGTTTGTTTAAATGTATATGTCTAGATACGGTCATGGAATCTCACTCAGGATCCGATGACGAGACATATGTTCCTCCACCTGTCACGGGTGATGCCGCCAGCACTAGCAGGCGGAAGACTTCTACTCGCCTAGGGCGTCGTGTTCAGTCTGCTCGTATTGTTGTTTCTGGTGGCAGATATTTGCCACCACCTGGGTCGGAGGGTGCTAGTACTAGTACTGCAGGGGACCTAGTGATTCCTGCTGGTACTGAGGGCTTAGCCCCGACAAATGTTGATGCAGATGGGGTACGCACATTCACTGTTGACCGTGAGGTGGTGAGGTATACAACTGTTGGGCGTATCATATTGGAGACTGCTGGCGATTCGTAAGTATATATATTATTATTTATTAATTTATTTTTGTTCCCTTTTATATAACTTATATAATTTGGTGTAATAAAATTTATCTTTTTTTAATGCAGGTTTCTTCCTTCGAAAGCTACGGCTACCGCCATCACAAAAACAATAAAGGAGAATTTCACCTGATGTTGGAAGAATTGGACGGCTGTTAGAAAAGATAAAGAGGCAATTGAGAGGATGTTAAAATCGTTTTTGGTAAGTTGTTCTACGAAATAATTAATTTGGTGTATTATCTTATTGACTTGATTAATTAATTTGTCTTATAATTAACAACATTATTGTAAATTTCTTAAATAGGAAAAATGTACATGGTTACCAGAGCAGAAAAGATAAGTTGAGAGAGTGTTCCATAAGAGATGTTCCCATCGCTATTCTGAATTACTGCGGGAGGCGCGCGGTAAGAATGCGAAGCCATCTTATATGGGAGACTCAACTTGGGCTGGATTAAAGGAGTACTGGCAGACACCAGAATTTAGGAATTATTGTGAGAAAGCCAAGAAGAACCGTGCTTCAGAAAGAAGTGGCTGTACACACACAGGGGGGAGTGTTAATACTACAACGCATCACATGCGTTTGGTAAATTTATTACTTTATTACTTGATTAATTAATTATTGATAATTAACTAGTCATTTTCATGTGTATTAATTAATAATATGTATATATATATATATAGGAGGCGAGGGAACAAAGGACAATCACTTTGCCTGAGTTGCATCACTACCTTCATATGCGGGAGCCGGGAGGACACTGGTGAGTTTGCTACAGATCGGGCGAGGAATATTCAGGTAAAACTACTTTTACAATTTTATATTAATGTTTATTATTTATATTAATCTTTATATCGGGCGAGTAATATTACATTAAAACTACTTTGCCTGAGTTGCATCGCTACCTTCATATGTTGGGTTATTTTTTTCCAGGAGAGCTTCCAGGGCGGGCTGGCTGAGTACCATGAGTCACAACAGAGCAGTGGGGCAGCTGATATCGATCCAGTGGAGGAGGCTAGAGTAGCTCGTGATATTTGGGAGAGAGCAGTTGGTCCCAAAAAGAGTAATCGTATGGTAGGAGATCAGGTGGTATTGGACCGACTGCTTTCCGAACAAGCATTATTCTGAGTGTATCAGCTTCACATTCTGGATCCTCGAGTACTGATCGCTCTTTTGTTCCCAATGCTGGTGAGTTGAATGCTGTTACGCAATTGACGCAGCAACTGAGCGAGGCCCAGCGTCAGTTTGCCGAGCGGCAAGAGCAAAATGAACAGGAAGTGCAGGCGCTTCGGGAGAAAGCCAAGATAGTTGAGGAGCGCATGGAGGAGCAGGCTAGGGTCGCTGGGGAGCGCATCGAGGAGTAGGCTAAGCTAGTTGCGGAGCAGGCTAGGTTAGCTGCAGAGCAGGCTAGACTAAATGAGGAGCCGAAAAGTCCACATTTTCGGTGGATTTTTGGCTTTTTCGGCGGATTTTGCCCGTCGAAAAGTCCAATTTTTCTTGTAGTGTAAGGCGATTTCCAACGACTATTCACTGGTTTGCTACCCTGGTACCGAACATTGGCGAATAGAGTGGGATGCTGCACATAGATCTAAACAACTCATCGGCCAGGCTACGTCTCAACGTTGGTGCCATTCCATTTATGGAAGGTATCACTGAAGTCCCTCTGATCGACGCTCCACAGACAAGAAGGCATCAAACTCAAACATCTGTGAATGTCATCGAGGTGGTTCCCTTACCGTTGCAGGCATTACAGGGCCTAATGGATTTGTTAAACAATCAGGCTAGGGTGTTTGCCGAGAATAGCGCACGTCTGCTAAATGTAGAGCAAGAAATGGCTATGGTGAGGGCGAACACCACACCTTTGCAGGGGCGTCGGTGGTCTCCATATCCTCCACCTTAGATTAGGGTGTCAAGACGTCGTCGGTCGCATGTGTGACATTACTCCAATCGCCACAAATGTTCTCAAGGGAGAGACTCAGGTGTTGACCAAGTGACTTCAAACACAAGAGGAGGGTGAATTGTGAACTTAAAATAGAGATTAAAAATGAAGTACTTGAAGCTGAAATAAATAATAATAAAAGAGATATATGGAAAGGAAATAGACACGCGGAAATTTATCTAGTTCGGCCACTCCTGAGGCCTACGTCTAGTCCCCAAGGAAAAACACCAAGGGATTTTAATCAATCACTAGGTTTGAAAACAGGTTCAGCTAGACACCTTTGCAACCGAAGAACACTGCCTTCACACAAAAATGGGATATCACCTCCCTATGTAGAAGAGCTTCTAAACCAAGAGATAATACCTTTCTTGAATAACTTGGGATCACACCCAAAAAATAAGAAATAAAAAGAATAAGATAATACACTCAATAGTGTAGATAATAAACAAATTGAAGCACAAGTTATACAACTCAAACTATCACTAGTGCAGAAAAGACATTTAGCATCGGCCACTACAACAAATTTGGGGATGGGCAGTGCATTTTTTTAGCCATGGGCAACGCTTTTGAGCGCTGCTAAACTTCGCGCTGATGATTCCACTCCCACAATGGGCAGCCCTTAGAAAGCGCTGCTCACTGATAGCCATGGGTAGCGCTTTTCAACGTAAGCGCTTTTCATTCCCAAAAGGCGCTAACACAATGGACAACGCTTGTAGGCCAAAGCGCTGCTCAGTCCCATAGCGCTTTTTAGGAATATGTAGCGCTTTGGCCTACAAGCGCTGCCCATTTTATATTTTGTTTGTTTTCCTGGTCATATACAACCAATCCAATCCAATCCAATCCATTATGTATACTTAACAACATATATATAAACTAGCTAACAACAAATTAAAAAATAAATTTAACACTATTACTACCAAAATAAATCCAATCGAAAAATTACATTATACTAAGATACATTATACAAAAAGAAATTGCTATAGCACACCAGCATTTTTGCACTTCCAAAATCACATAGCTTAACTTGGTCTGACCTTTGTGCAGCCTCACATAGACATGGGCTGAAGACATTTTATCAACATGGAACCTACGAAAGACAGATTTTATCATTAAACAACAACAATCCAGCAAGAGCAAATAGATCAAATATGTAAGCACCATTAATTTATTTGTCAAGTAGACATTTCATCAACCACTTTATATACATATTAGAGAGAAAGAAAGGAACGCGGGGAATTGAAATAAAGTACTAGTAATGGGCAGCGTTCTCCCTAAAACGCGCTTCCCATAGCCCCATCCTCGTTCTCCTATAGGCAGTGTTTCCTAAAAAGCGCTTCCCATCGCCCCAACACGTTCTCCTATAGGCAGTGTTTCCTAAAAAGCACTACCCATCGCCCGAACGCGTTCTCCTATAGGCAGCGCTTACAGTAGGAGCGCTGCCCATTGCCCCTGCGCGTTTCAACCAAAAGCAACGCTTACAGCAGGAGCGCTGCCCATTCCCTGCGCGTCTTAAGCAAATGTAGCGCTTACATCAAGAGCACTGCCCAATAGGGCGCTCTTTTTCTCAAGATCTGGCGTTGTGTGTTAATTTGGACATTTAGCATCGGTTATTACCCGATGCTAAATCTCACGATGCTAAAAGAGGGACATTTAGTATCGGTTAAATAACCGATGCTAAATGTCACTTTTAACATCGGGTGTTTAAAAACCCGATGCTAAATGGTGTTTCATCACTGTTTTTGCTGTTTGAAAAATGACATTTAACATCGGGTGTTTAAACAACTGATGCTAAATGTCCTGAAAAATGACATTTAGCATCGGTAGGACATTTAGCATCGGTTGTTTAAACACCCGATGCTAAATGTACGGAAAAATGACATTTAGCATCAGTTGTTTAAACACCCGATGCTAATGTCCCTAAAAATGACATTTAACATCAGTTGTTTAAATACCCGATGCTAAATGTCTATTTTTTTAAAATAAAATGAATCGGCACTATTAATAGATATCAATTACTATTGAAAGTTTACAATTAGTATATTCGTACACCTAACAAATAAATATATCCCAAACCTTAGCAAAGATAAAAATGAGCCAACTTCTAACAGATAATTAATTAATACATAGATTATCATTCTTATAGTAGACTCTTGTATAAGAAAATAGCAACATTTCTCTACAAAATTTGTTGCCATTCGGTACACATTGTCTACTTTTGAATGCCTTTGCTCCCTTTCTCACATTGCAACACCTGTTTACACCATCCAGGGTTTGCAAGTGTTGTTATTGTGAGAATACCAGATGCTCGTCTGACAGAGAAGGAAGCTGCATGTATCCAACGAAGAGAAAAATGGCAATGGTCAGAATACTGCATGCTCCAATATATTTTAATGTCCAGGAGTATAAGAGTAACCTCAGAGAGAGTATCCAATATATCATATGTATTCAATGAACATAGCGATTTTCATTGCAATAATCATTCTTACCGTTTAGGAATTGACAAGTGAGAAACAGTTTTATTATTTTAACATTGTACATGTAGATCCTTCTCATTTGTAATTGTACAAATACACAATTTTACTATGGTTCACAGTGCGCAAAAGATAAAACAAAATTGAATTTTAAGCATCACCATGTCATCATTATCTATCTCTAACTCAACACTTATATTGCCACGAACAACCCAAATCGTTAAACCAAATATGTCTTTTCAAATTGTTTTGAAACATGATAGAATCTAATAGATATCATATCTAAAGAGGAAATTGGTATATTCATTATTGATCCATAAGAAAACTGACCTCTTACATCCCTTGTACAACTTCACTGATATATGATCAAACACCATAAGTGCAATATAGCAAGCTGATCTGGGAAGAAGAAAATGGTATAGGTCGATAAGTTTGAACACCACCCAAGCAAACTAATCTTGATTGAGCAAGAACAAAGAGGCAGCCATTCTTTTAGATATGTTTATGTTCTGCATGTAATAATAGTAACAGCCTTGTGTGGTTGCAAGAATGAAATACACCATAGGCTCAACTCATGATTAATTTCCTTACAAAAACAAAATATTTCAATGAGCAGCTAAATATCAAAAGATCATAGGAGCAAACCTTAGCTAAATTCAAAACCTGCTGCAAATAACCAAAACCTATTGATTTTTCTAACCATTTATTGATTTTATCTTGTAGGTTGCCAAAATCAATACTGGGGTGTGCAACTAGCAAATGCCCAGCCCACAGAATCAGCCCAGAGTGGCCAAAAACAACACAGCAGCCCAACTTGGCTGCCAAAAACGGTTCCTGCGGAACCCAATGGGTTGCGATTGTAGTAACACGCGGGTTGAAATTGGATATGGGTTGGTCCAACTTGATAGCACTATAAAGGCTTCCCTGAGCCTGTTCGTCCCATTTTCCTTTTTTCTTTCTCTCCCTTCTCTTCTTCTTCTCTGCTTCTTCTTCTCTTCTCCTCCTTCGTCAACCTCTGCTAGGTCTTCTCAGTTTCTTCACGAAACTCAGCAGATTGAAGCACGAATCAGCTTCAATCTTCAACCACGAACCCAGATCAGGTAATGATAATCAAAAGCTCTTTGTTCTTGCTTCTGATTCTTCTATTTCAGAGAAACCCTAACTTTGTAATTGGTGTTTCAGGGATTCTGTTGCTAGGGTTTTGTTGCGGACACTGTAACTAAGGTAAATCCTCCTTTACTTTCTGTTTTCTGTCTTGTTTGAAACCTTCTTGCTTGTTCAACACAAACCCTAACCGTTTGTGTTGGTTATTTGCTGCAAGTACCCTTCAAGCACTGACTGTATACAGATCTTCACCACCTGTGAAGATTTCAAAGTTTCACAAGCACCAGAAGGTATAATCTCACCTTTTTTCTCTATTTCTCTGTTTCAGTTATAATTCTTTTTCTTCGCATACAAACTTTAACCCTTTGTTGGATTTCTGTTTGCATGCACTCTGGATTGCTGTTTGTTGATCACTGTGAGCTTCAACACTTTGAATACACAGAATCTTACACAGGTATATATCATTCCTTTCCTCTTCTGTTACTCTTTTCTTTCATTCACACTTCTCACAAATAAAACACACTAACTTTGTATTTTATTCTTTTGTAAGGTCATCAACCACTTGTTGATGGAGTTAGAGAACTCAGCAACTACAAAGAAAGCAGAGAAAAAAAGACGCAAGAAGAAATTATAAGATTGAATGCAATGTAATTTTTATTTCTCTATGTATAAATCTATATGTACATAGCTATATTTATAGCTTTCACTGGATCTGTTTAGCTGTTAGTTAGAGTTTGTTGTAGCTAACAAACTCAGTTTGTTAAACAGTTTAAGAAACTAGCAGTTTGTTAGTAACTAACTTTCACAGGCTGTAAACAAACTGTTTAAGCAGGGACTCTTTTGATATTATTTCCAACGGCTATTTCTGTTTGAAAAAATAGCTGTTAGAGTTTTAGGGTTTTGCTTAAAAAACCAATACAGCAAAGTGTCTAAAGACAACATCAGATACTAGAAGATATACTGGGTGAAAATAAGAGCTACCATATGTCAGAGCACAAGGTACCAAGTCAAGTTGCATTTCTTCATATAAGCCCAAGACCTCCAACACAGGTAAAAGAAGTTCCAATAAAAGTCCATATATTGAAAAATAACTTTTTTTATCATAATTATATAGCAATAGAAAATTCGGGTACGTGCGATCTAAATGGGAAAGATCAAACCATATCTAAATGGGGCATTCTATTTATGAAATTTGAAACTAGAGTAATCATTTTGAAAGTTCAAAACTTAATTAAAAACTACCATCTTGTAAGAAAAATAATCACTCATCTATACAAAATTTGAATGGCAGCAAGGTGAATCCTTCCCATATCCCTTGGTGCCAATAAAAACTATTTCCCTTAAGATTTCCCTTTATTCATGTAAACAACATCAGGGTGAAGGCATAAAGAAGAGAAACATAAATGATACCTAATGTGATAGGAAAATCAACAAAACTGTTCTCCAATACCTTGTTCCAGACCATCAATCTTGGAATTGATGATACATCTAGATCTGACAAAACTTTGTCCATAGCATTTATCTGTTGCTGAACAGGGGGTGACTGCAATTCACAAAAACTATTAATGAAATATGTTTTAGGTCAATATACCCCCAGTTGTCTAGTACTCTAGTTCTTCTAGGTTTTAACTTCGTTTTCTCTACAAATAAAAAGACTCGCGGGACTTTTACTGATATATAACCTGATATCATCCACATGCACCAAAAGTGATGACTCTGATATTTCTTCCAGCGTGCCTCCGAATCTGAAGGTGTTAAAATATAGATAGTAAGCCGATTAGCTAGTAGTAAGGCCCATTAGCTAGTTTGTATATAAGGTAGATGGTAAACTCATTTGTAATAATCTCTTCTTATTTTTATTATATCTCACTACTTCCAATATAATAGACTTTTAAGGATTTTCTTTCTAATCTTCTATGGATGCCATGTTTTTCAACATGGTATCAGGGCAAACACGGTATCCTCCACGAATTTCGTTGCATATAGGTCACTTTCTTTATTTTATTAATTTCTTTTTTGTTCGTATTCTCTTTTTTTTTTTCTTTTTGGTTTCTTGATTTTTCACTTTCTGGATCTCGACTCATTTCCTTTTCTCAGATTCATAATCAGAATCTTGTTTCGGTTCTCTTCTCCGCAAACCATCGCATTTCTCGTTCATCTTGAAATGATTCTAATCCTGATTCGTTTCTTATTTCTGTTTCAGTTGTTGATTGCAAACTCTGATTTCAGTTGCGTTCTCCTCTTTTTGTTCGTTTATCGATCGGTTCATCGATTTCGATTTTCTGTATCGTTTTCTTTCATGATCTCCTGCTATCTCTGATGTGTTACTCTTTTGCGTTTCTACGCGCGCTTGTGTTGTGGTGATGTTGTCTGCGCAACGGCGTGAGGACACGACGGCGTGACGATGCGACGACTTGGAGCTTTGATTGCCATCTTGTTTGGAGTTTATGGATTAAACCTTGTTGCAATTGAATATCAATCTGAAAGTAGTGTACACACAACCTGCTTGATGGAATGCCTGAGAGGGATATTGTGTTGTGGAACACCATGATTAATTGATTAGTCAAGAATTGTTGCTATGAAGACTCTATTGAAATCTTTCGGGATATAGTTGCACAAGGGGTGCAATTGGATTCGTGCACTGTCACTGCGGTGCTTCCTGCTGAACAAGTTGCTCGACACCACTTTAGCTTTCTGCACTTTGCTCCGAATTTCTCATCTCAAGACAAGTGAAATTAAAAATGGTATTATGTCTTGAAAGCATTCTTGCTATAGGAGGGTATCCATCTCTATCATATAAGTTGTAATATCTTGAAGTAAGTTCTGAAGCATGGCTTTCTGATTTATACCACTGTGGATTCCAGCAACTGTTGCTGCTAACTTCACTTTGCAGCCTAGAAATACTTTATTGGCTATCCAATATATCATCACCATGTATCAGCCACTTGTTGGAATACCATGTCAAAATCTTCTAGTGTTGTGCATGTGGGTTCTATTAATGAACTCAACCTTGTGGTTTTCAAGAAAAGATCGGAAAATGCTAGTTCTTTTTAACACCATCCTTTACCTAGTGAGTATTATCACAAAGTGGTTTCCTATTTGACTAAGTTTGCAGATGTTTTTGCTAGGAAGAGGCTGGTGTATATTGATATTGTGCTAGGGGAACTTCTGAATGTTGATATTACTGATTGATTTCTTTCTTCATATCCTATTGATCAGAAAGTTGTCAATGTGTATTTTGTTCATTACAACACTTCCATTATATTGTCTTATGTGAATAGACCAGGTATCACCTTTGTTTATCACCCTGGATTGGCTGGTAAGGTGACTGCTGATGATTAGCTTGGTAGTACAGATGCTGATTTGGATTCTTATGTTGGGGAGGATGAGTTTGATTTTGTTGCATGTTGTTTTTGTTCTATCAACAATTCAACAAATTGATCATGTTCCTGGTCAGGTTGTGCCTCTTGTTCTTTGCCACACAAGAGAACTAGCTTATCATATCTGCCACAAATTTGAGAGGTTCAGCACATACCTTCCTGAAATAAAAGTTGTTGTTTTCGATGGTGATGTCTGATTTTTTTAGCTTCTGTTTATGGTGGTTAAGCATGATGCTTCTGCTATAAATGTTTAAGCATTAGATTGTTTGTGCTTCTGCCAAGTGATTAAACTTTGAGGTATAGTTTTTGCTTGGTGGTTAAGCTTTTGGCCCTATGGCCTTGATGTTTGCTTCTGCCCTTTGGTGGTTAAGCATTTTGCTTCCTTCAAGTGATTAAGCCTTGAGTTGTGGCTTTTGCTTGATGGTAAGTGTTGCTTTGTTGTTTTCTTCCTCCGAGTGGTTAATCCTTAAGTTTTGGTTTCTGCTCGATGGTTAAGCATTTGTTGACTTCTTTGGCACTTGGAGGGATATGCCCAAAAGTGGGGTTTGTTGATTCTTTTGGAGTGAATGTTGTGGAGACGCTGGAAAAAGCTTGAAGGATATGCCCAAAAGTGGGCGTTGTTGATTCTTTGGCCTCTTGTTCTATGCACTTCAACTACTACCAATTCAGATTGTTCTTTATTTTTCTTTACTTTGATACTATTTTGTATTGTTTATCTCAAGCTGGAAGTGTTGTGAACGCCTTCCAGCTTGTGGGAGACTGTTAAAATATAGATAGTAAGCCTATTAGCTAGTAGTAAGGCCCATTAGCTAGTTAGTATATAAGGTAGATGGTAAACTCATTTGTAATAATCTCTTCTCATTTTTATTATATCTCACTACTTCCAATATAATAGACTTTTAAGGATTTTCTCTCTAATCTTCTATGGATGCCATGTTTTTCATAAGGAATCATATTGAAAAAAATAGTCAATGTGATTACAATGTGCTCTATATATAGAGCTTTAGTAAGATCAACAAACTAACTAATTACTAATTAGTCCCTAAGAGAATGTAACAACTCCTAACCAACTATTATTTTTAATAGCCCCCCTCAAGCTGATATTGGGATCACCATATCAGCTTGAAATACAAGAGTTATTCCAAGCACTAAAAATAAGAGAAGCAAACAACAAACACAAATAGCAATATGGCCCAATCCAACTCTGTTACGGTGGAAATTCTTTGGCCCAAAATACCTTTGGAGAGTGATCAGTCCAATACACAAAAGTAACCCAAACAGCTCCTGCGAAGTAAACCAGCCCAAACAAAACAACAGAATTATCTTGTTTATTGCAACGAGTGAAAATGGGTTGGACCCAAACAAGCCCAAGGCATGAGGAAAGAACACACATGTGAACCCTTTTCCTTTTGAGCAATCAAATGATCATGCACTAATGCTTCAATGGTGTGAACAGCCAGAAAAATGCCAATGTCAGTAGCATGACAGTCCATAAGCTGGATGATTTGCAACCTCCCCTTTCCATAAGTAACATGATCACAAAGTGTAGATTTGGCTTCTTCCAAGCCCTCATAATCGCCAAGAACGCAGGCATAATCAAAACACAAGGGGATGATGGAATTAACCAGTGAGTGGATATGTGCTCCATATTTCAATAGTTCCCAACCATGATTTGTCCACCAAGAATTTAAATCATGAAAATTGCTATGCTTAATAGTGGAACAAGTGCAAGGCATACCTCCACAATGTTTAGGACCCCAATCAGTAGACACAGTTAGGAGTTTTGTATATGAAGGAACATTATACAAACCAATTACAATTAGCAGAGCAACAGAAGTCGTTTCAAGATCTGAATCTTGAGGGAAACTGCCGAACACTATATTGAGATGATCGTTTTCTTGCTGAATCGGCGAGGCATCTTCCTCTTCAAGATCCGCAAACAACCATGGTGGAACTTCATCTTCGCCGAAATCAGAGTCGGAATCAGAATCAGAGTTGGCGTCAGAAGCATAATCCTCATCTATAGGGTATCGCTCTAATACCATATTAAGAATCATAGGATCATACATGCAAAGATCAAACCCATATGAGAGGTAGAGAGCATAGGAATACACATGAGGTAAAAGAGGTCAAAACTCTTCATAAGGAATCATAATGAAAAAAGATAGTCAAAGTGCTTACAATGTGCTATATATAGAGCTTTAGTAAGATCAACAAACTAACTAATTACTAATTAGTCCCTAAGAGAATGTAATAACTCCTAACCAACTATTATTTTTAATAGAAGGCGGCAACCTAAAGAGAACATAAATGACAGCTTTTGGTGATTATTCCATAATCCGGGTTAAGTTTTTATAGCAACATGTTAATTTGATTGTAAATCATGTTAAAAAAACAACACTAATTTTCAGGCATAATTTTTGCTAAACACCCAAAGCAAAATTAATTGTAATGAAGTTGTCTTCAAATATTAACCTCAAATAAATTCTTTGTGATGAACCTTAGCCATATCCTATAGCATAGGCAAACTGTAAACATAGGAAATGACTATGCTGCAAAGTAAATGGCGATTATAAGGTTTTGGAATTTGGACTAGCTTTATCTAGCAAAAGAAAAGAAGTTGGAATCTGAGCCTCATTACAAATTAGAAACACACAATAGTTGAAAACAATCAACAATGCAAAATTACTCTCGACAATCTAGAGTTTGTGAATAAAAATCCAAAATTACCTAGATAATTTTGACTGGCCTGTACCCTCCTCGTAGTTTGATCTAAAGTTGCAAATAAATTATCCTCTGCAACAACATCTGCTCCAGTTATTTGATTCAAAAGCGTACTCTTACCAGCATTCGTGTAACCAACCTAAAATGATGTCAAAATCAAATAAGCATGTATCATTATCTTTATATGGCATTTTACCAAGATGTATAAGATCCGAAGAGAATACTAGTCTAACAAAAATTGGATTCCATATAAATACTAACGCAAGTTGAGAGACACCTGTTGCGGTACTGCTTAACGCAAGTTGAAAGGCATTATGAAGTGCAGAACCTGCTAGAGCGAGACAGTGATAAGAACCACCAGCAATTCCTACTATTTTGCCAGTGTTTGAATAGATTGCTCTGCAATTTCAGTGTAAATTCCTTATTTATGCCGTAAGAAAAATAATTACGAACAAACAAACATATATTATCCGTCGAGAACACGATCAATTGACATGAAAACCTAATCAAGGAGGAAGAAAGAAAACTAATCGGTAAAACTCACTGGCAACGACACGTTTTGCGAACCACCTACGGAAGGAAGACGAACAAAAGAAAAGACGGCAGAATGCGCGAACAAGATGACAGGATGGTGTGCTTGAGAGCTCGAGATGACAGAATTGCTTCGACACTTGAATCTTTGCGATTAAGGACTCTGCGATTCGATTAAGGGTCTCTGTGGGAACGTTTTAGGGCTTGCGTTTTTGAGAACGCGAGTGTTAAAATGACCTTCTGAAAGGACTTTTAACATCGGTTCTTTAAACAGCTAATGTTAAAAGTCTAACACCAACACTTTTAACATCGGTTTTTTAAACAACCAATGTTAAAAGTAGGCGTGAAAACTAAAAACTTTCATTTAATTGCAACATTGCCACTGCACCTACCTTTAACATCGGTTATCCAAACAACCGATGTTAAAAGGTGTTGTTTATTGTCATTTTTGCACTAGTGTATGTGGAGTATAAAGCTCTCAAATAAAATATTAGCAAGTGGAAAATGAATGTGAGTGATGAGAAGATAATTTTGATATAGTTTTGATGCAAAAATGAGTTGTGTTAAAGAGCTACTACAATAGTACAACTCTCCTATTTATAGGGAAGATAGAATGAAAGAGACCAAACTTAGAAAAGTTTTTGGCAAATGAAAAAACCAACGGTAACAATAGTCAATAAATTGGATTCCATATATAATTGATATGCGATGATTTGAAATGGCATTAAAAAAAGACCCGTTGGAAAGGATAATAATCCATATCCATGCAACCATGCATATGATTGTTTTCAAATAAAAGACCTTCTAATGTGTCCGTTGGAATATATCTAATTGGATTGCCATATATACTTATCAAATAGTGTTGTTTCTCAATTCAAAAACATGGATCATGATTTTACAAAGCATGATAATCGGTTTTGGGCATACAAATTTTTTTTACGTGTAGCACAATTAAAAGACTAACATGCAAAAATAATCATTTTTCATACAATTGATTATTTGTAATCAATTAGTAATTGTTTAGAAAATATTTTCATGCAAAGGATATTTTTATGAGAAATAATGTGAGTGGGTGATTTATTTTATTTTAGAGAGCTTTATTTTTATGAGAAATAATGTGAGTGTGTGATTTATTCTAAACCATATGTGAACATCCAATTTTAACCGACAGTTACTCGTGTGTCATGCCTAAACCGTACGCATGTCCTACTATCGGGGTGCATCATGTGCGCATACGAATCAGGTACGCGTTCATAGTTTTAATGCGAGCGCGCGTTTGTTTCGAGTCGCCACTAGTGCAAAAATGACATTAAAAAGTACCATTTAGCATCGGTTGTTTGAACACCCGATGCTAAATGTGTGACCGGTGGCAATTTTGCAAATAAATAGAAGTTTTCAGTATTCACGCGTACATTTAACATCGGTTGTTTAAATAACCGATGTTAAAAGTAACTGCGTCAGATATTTAGCATCGGGTGTTCAACCAATCGATGCTAAATGTGTATGTCAAACTCATTTAGCATCGGGTGTTAAGACACCCGATACTAAAAGTCAAGTTTTATTTTTTTAAATTTTTCCTTTCCAATACACATCTCGTTCTCTCACTCGCGTTCTCACTTCTCGGTCTCTCTGAACTCTCTCACGTTCTTTCTCAACATCGCCGTCGCTCCCTTCCTCTCAACAACCAGAACTCCATAACTGTATTCTTCTTCTCCTCACGATTTATTCTTCGTAACCTAGATCCGCTCCCTGCCTCTCATTCGGTTCAAGTATTTTCTACATCTCGCGACCTAGATCCGTTCAATCAAACATCGCACAACCTAGATCCGTTCAATCAAACTTCGATTTCGCCGTCTGGTTTCGTTCTTGGCTTTGGATCTGGTTTCGTTTCTGACCTTTTCGTCTGGAAAGTTTCGTTTCAGTTTTGTGTTGGGGATTCTACTTCGGCGTCGTCAAGTTTCGTTTCAGTTAAGTGAGCTTTCGTTTTTGGTATCTGCTCCTTTTTTCTGTTAATGCTTAGAATTTGTCTACTGAACAGCTTGGTTCTGTAATAGAGAAATTAGTTGTTATTTTTTTATTCTATTTAAAGTATTTTGTTAGCGTGACTTTCTCTATCGTAGTTAACGGCAACATTCTTGGATACATGTGTTTGGTTGATACTTGACCTTTAACCTAATTTTCAGTATCAGTGAGTAGACTGCTGTACTACAATGGTGGAATCTCTCTTTGAAGATATCTTCAGAGTCGAGAAATTAAATCCAGATGACAAAAAGTTATTTGATAAAGGTATTATTATTATTATTATTATTATTATTATTATTATTATTATTATTATTATTAATATTATTATCATTTTTTGCATACTTTTTTGATTATCTTTATATATTGGTTTAGTTTAACTTGCTATTCTTTATTATTGCTGAATAAAAAGAATTAGTGTTTTCACATCTGTATATTGTTGTTGTTACTGTCATGAAGAGGGAAAGGTTTTAACTTATGATGAAATGATGAACTGACTGTGTGACACCTCTCTAGTAAGTTGTGAATTGTAACCAATTGCAATGGAAGACCTTCAATTTGGTGTGGCGTCTACTGGCGAACCAGACAGTTGCCTAGTGACGAAACGGAGAAAAGAAGGAAGGAAAAGGTTCAGCCATTCATCGCGGCGGAGCCAAGAACGGTCGCGCCACAACCAAGCTTTTCAGCAGGAGGTCGCGACGCGACCATCTCGCATCGCAAGGCGATGGTTGGCCGAAGCTTGGGTTATATACTTCAGTTTTGCGTTTTTGTGAGGCACTTCGTCTTGGGAGCGGAACTGAGGATTGGAGCAGCTGAAGGGTGCGATTTTGGGGACTTCTCATCACTTGGGAACAAGGGTTTGAAGGTTCTAATGTCTTCCTTCATGTTTATCTTCTTCTTTATCTTAGTTTCTACTCTTAGGATGATGTGTAACTAAACTTCTTAGATTAGGGAGAGATGAATCTCCCCAAAGCTGTTATATGAATACTTTTCTATAATCAATTTCAGCTTTTATTCAATTTATCATTAGCATATGCCTCTATGCTTAATGCTTTACAATTACATATGATAGTTGTACTGATTTAGGGTTTATGATCACCATAGGGATATGAGTTTGTATGCTTGATTTGGGGTTTTAGGCCACAATCTTGATGATCATAGGAATATGGAATTGGGATTGTGAGTTCCTTATTCTAGGGTCTAATGCTTTGTCTATTGTTGAATCACTTAAGGGATTAGGGTTTCACAATTAGAGAAAAGGGGTTTTGAGGCAAGGGATTGTCCTTAATCTAAATTAGTGAATGGAATCTGGTAAATTGGATAATTGCTTGAAATTGGTTGAAGGTTCGTGTGATAGCATAGGGGAGAGGATTCAATCCTTAATCGTTTTTCTTTGCTTAAATTACAAATGCTTTATTTCACGGTTACTATAATTTCAACTCTATTTCAATTGCCTACGTCTAAGAATTGACAACTTGCCTATTGATAATAACACGCAATCCCTGTGGATACGACTTGGTTCTTACCGTTTTTTTACTATTACTTGCAACGTTTCGGTACACTTGCCGAAATTCTAACAATATGCATATAGCATATTAAATCGTCTTCATTTATTGAATATTGTCATAAATAAGTGTCTGCTACTATGTTCGGTGAAGCATTTGGGCCATTTTCTTGAATTGATCTCTGTCAATTATTTGGCAAAAGGAAGGCTGTAGGGGATATGAATGCTTGGGAAAATATGTAAATAGAGCAAAATAAAGAATGATAGAGGTGTAGGAAGTTTGGCTTTTAGTCTAAAAAAATGCACTCCAACCTTCATCAGTGGTTAAAATTAACTGAATGCACTAAACCTAAATGCAGCCATCAACTTATATTTTTTCCTCACTGAGGACTTTACTCTGCACTCTATATGAAGTAGGCTGAAGAAATGCCCAAGTGTGAAGCCATCAACTTATATTTTTTCCTCTCTTTGGTACCTCAATGTTCCATCTACAATTCTACATTCTCATAGAATGGAGTGATTGATGATGAGTGTGTTATTCAATTGATCCCTAGTTCTGTACGAATGTGTTAGTGGAACAATGTCAAAGGAAGAGAATACAGTGCTGGTAATTAATCTAGTTCTCTTACACAATCTTTTTGTTACTGCTTGTGTGGTGCAACAATCTTGTACCGCTTTTACAATATTAACAGATGTATATGTATATTTTCAGTTATGATGCTTTAAAGCCACCATCATCTCCTTCTCCAACTCAACCTGGTGGTGAGAAACCGAAAAAGATCAGTGATGCAGTGCCAACACCTACTTCATCGGATACTCCAACTAGCGTGGAAGGAGTCAACCACCTATACCCTTATGCAGTGGAAGGAGTCCCTTTCTCCTTATGCAGTAGAATCTGCACTGCCATCTCCAGAAGAAGGCAATGCTGCTGAAAACAATAATCCTCCTCAAGATTCTATTTCTTGGAATTCTCCCTACCACGTGTAAGTCCAATTTCCATTGTTTAGAGTCCCATGTAGATGTAATATAAACTGAAAAAGTGTTTATAAGTAGGAGACATCCCTTATCTTATAAACCGGTTTTGCAGTGTTGAATTAAGCTCAACCCAAATTCTAAGATACTACTCGTACATTTTGTTTTTGTTGTTTGTATTTGTTCTTTAAGACCACGTTATACCTGCAGATATCCTGACTTAAAGCCTCCTAGTTCACCATCTCCTAATGCACCAACCATATCGCGGTCCTCGTCGTCTGTGGATGAGGTGGCCGAGATAGATGCACCAACCATATCATTATCTTCATCTTCTGTGGATGAGGTGCCAAAGATAGATACAGTATCAAGCAATGGACCAGCCCAACTTCCAATAGCAGATGAAGATGAGGACCATATCATTATCCCCATCTTCTATGGTTAAGCCTTCTTATTTCTTTTTTCTCCAATGTGGTGATCTCTGATGTATAATTATTATGTTTAGGTGCTTGTATGTGTTCCATTTATTTATTTTGTGAAGTACTGGGATGTGAAATTACTTTGTAGTTGTAATCTTCTTCTTAAATTTATTTATTTTACCCCTTAAAGGTATTTTTTACTATGCCTCTTCCCATGCTTCTAATGTCATTTGACTGAACAAAGTCTTAATTAGTAAACACACTCATATCAAAATGATAAAGAAAATATAAAAAGAAACTAGACATTTAGCATCGCTTGTTTCAAACAAGCGATGCTAAATGTCTTTTTTTATCAAGAAAATGACATTTAGCATCGGTTGTTTGAAACAACCGATGCTAAATGTCATTTTCAGACAGCAAGAACAGTGATGAAATGGACATTTAGCATCGGTTATCTGAACAACCGATGCTAAATGTATGACATTTTGCATCCGGCGATTTAGCGTCCGGCGATAACCGACGCTAAATGTCCAATTTAACCGACGCTAAATGTCTTTTTTCCACTAGTGTGTGTGTGAGTCGTTGCGTTGGTACGCGTTATTTTACCGTTTTTATTATCATAAAAGAATAGCAATAATAAAATAAAACCAGTTTTAAATAACTGTCCTTTTATTTAATTTGTTACACATATATACAAAAAATTAAATGCAAATAGTACAAAAATATATATAAATAAAAGGACACACAAAAAAAGAGTACAAAATTTTAAAACCAAAAAAATGGGGTGGGGGAGGGCAGTAGGCGCCTGCTGTTAGTTGGAATAGAAATGTAATTTGAGAATGGGGTTCAAGCTCCCTCTCCTTGTCTCTTGGCTTTTCACCTTTTGGGCAAAAACATGTTGCTGCCCTGTTGCTCCATTTGCTGCCTCCCAGAGGTTGTTATGCTTTCTTGTCCCTTTGGGTTGTAATCCTCTGGTTTGAGACCACACCTACACCACAATATTCTGACTATAAATAAAATGAACAGAAACACAAAAGAAAAGGAGGAGAATACGCACTGTAACAAAAAAAACATTGATGACAGCATTGGTAGAGAGTTTGAGTTCTGTTCTTGAATAGATAGAGTCCAAAAAAACTATATTTTGAAGACATTCGGTTTTGAGGGTTCAAGGATAGGGGCTGGAGTGGAAATCAGAGGGAAGACAACACAAGGGTATGCTTAACTTTTCTCTCATTATGTGGTAATCTTATATAGATGTTTACTGATGAATAATAATGTATATTCTGCAAATATCAAATGGCATGTACATCATTTATACTTTCAGTTGAAAAGCATACATATGTATATGTATAAAAATGAAAAAACACAGAGAACAAAAAAATAAAAAAATAAAATAAAAGGGATACGAAAACTGTAAAGGAAAAACAGGAGAGAAGAAAGAAGGGGGGAAAGAGGATTTAACGATTTTTGGCCACCCACAGCCACCACAACCTTGGCCACTCCCAGCCACCACAACCGCTGCCACTCACAACCATCAAACCTCCCACCAAACAACCACCTCCTCCCCCCAAACCAACATCACCTCGCACTACCACAAGCCACCACCCTCACCTCGCACCACCGCAAGCCACCACCCTCACCTCGCACCACCGCAAGCCACCACCATCTCCACTATGACCGACCCCCAAATGTCCGCCCAAAACCCCGAACACCACCACAAACCACCATAACCTCGCACCACCGCAAGCCACCACCCTCACCTCACACCACCGCAAGTCACCACCCTCTCCACTATGACCCACCCCCAAATGTCCGCCCAAAACGCCGAACACCACCACAAACCACCGTCCACACCGCGAGTCACCACCATCCTCGCCTTACCCTCGCCGCCGCCAGAACCAGCGTGGCCTTCTCCCCCCGTCGTAATCCTCTCTCTCCACCATCCCATTCTTTTCTTCCTCTTCCTTCATTCCCATCTCCTCTTCCCCATCGCATCTCCCTCACTCTCCCTCTCTCATTTTTCCTGCGTTTCCTTTCTTTCTCTTCGGTTACTCATTCTCTCTCTCCTTGCAAAAAAAAAATTCTCTCTCTCTCTCACCAAAGGCTTGCGGCGCTGGATATGGAAGGGGAAGGATTATGGTTGCTGTTTGTGTGTTTATTTCCTTATATATCCTCTTTTATTTAGTTCTGTTTTTTTATTTTAAATTAAAACATCAGAATTAATAACCACACTCCCCGTGTTTTATTAAGACAGCCCCTGTTTTTTAATTTCAGATTTCTGTTCACGCCCCACGCATTTTACTGATACGACTCTCAGTTTCTCACTGTTTGCATTCCCTGTTTCAGTAATGCGCCCCCCTTTTATAAAATCAGGTTATTATTTATACCCTCTTTATGTCTGTTCTGCATCCCCCCTTTCTAGTTTTTTTATTATTTATTTATTTGTATTATTATTAGTTATTATTATTACTATCGTTATTATTACCATTATCCATTTCAAAAAAAATGAAAATAAATATTAATTCACCTAAAAAAAATATTCTTCCCTCTTTTCCTTTTTCTCAGAAAAATATCAATTTAATCTTTTCCAAATAAATAATCAGTCTTTTTTTCTTTAACACCTATTTCCAAAAAATACAAAAAAAATGGGATTGGCTGAGATGTGACATCTTGTCAATCCCGGTTTAAGATGCCTGACTTGTACAGCTTGGTGATTTTAAACCACTTAAAAAAATTAAAATCAACCAACCAACAAACTTTTTTTTCAGGAAGAACTACGTGACTTTTGAGTTCCCCGTCGCACCGGAGGATACGTAGGAGCGGGGCTTCCCCGTCAAGTCAAAATTAATTTTTTCTTAAATCGGTCCCTATTTTATTTTTTTCTAAATAATTCTTTTTTACTTAATTTTGGGGTGAACAAATAACTCGTAATTTATTACTATTTGCATAATCGGATTTAGGGTGACTGTCTTATGACAGATGTACTAGGGGTGCAGTGGGATTAAGTTTCCGCCCTTCCCTATGCATAATCGACTCCCGAACTCAATCTGGTATACGCAGACCAATAACTTCTAGTGAGGTTTTTCTCAATTTTTCCTATTAAATAATTTGAATGTGCGAGATATGTTTGTGTAATAATTTTGTTTACCCTTTACTTAACTATCATACCTTTTAACAACTCCTAAAACTATCAATTTTTGAGCCGTCTCGTCGGGATCACGGTCACGACAGATGGCGACTCCGCTGGGGATTTAGTGAGAGTCAAGCCTTTTATAATTTGAATGTGCGAGATATGTTTGTGTAATAATTTTGTTTACCCTTTACTTAACTATCATATATAGTTGTTTTACATTTCGCTTAAATATGAACCCTAGGATCGATAGAGGACATGTATTATTTGCTGCCTGGCTGTGCTGTGTGGTTATTTCTGCAATGGCCCAATACTATGACTCACCGTTGAGGTGTTTTACCTTCTCCAATTTCCATCTAGCCCCCACTCTCGAGGAGTTTTCGTCGATTATTGGGAAGCCTCTAAACTATGGGAAACCATATCACTTTTATGGGAGCTATCCTCGAGTTAACACTGTTGCTAAGGCTCTCGGAGTTGATCCAAGCGATATCAATAATAAGAAACCTGATGAGAAAACAGTTGAAGGGATACCAAGGGTGTGTGTGGAAGAGCTAATGCACAAATTGATGAGGCGCGAAGACTGGGGGACCCTCACAGATGTGTTGGCCCTTGCAATTTAGGACTTGGTCTTATTCCCAAGTAGTGGAGACTTCGTGGGCCCCGGTGCAATTGACGTGTTTATGGCACGTAAGTGCCGAAGGGAGAACTCAACGTTCCCAGTTTTGGCCGACGTGTACTATACTCTAAGTCTCTGCCATGAAGAGAAAAAAAAGAAGATTATTTGTTGCTTGCCAATACTATATATCTAGTTGACAACTCACGTACTCAGAAGAGAAGAAATTTCAATAACTGGTGCCCTATCTCGGATTGGAAAAAGTTGGGCTCAAAGACCTATAGTGCCAAGGAATGGAGACAGAAATTCGTTGAGCTCAGGGAAGATGCAGTACGCTGGTTTCCACTAGCGGGGGGGTGTAAAGCATGTTGTTTTCAAATCTGGAGATTTCCTAAATGTGCCGCTTGTGGGAACATCAGAATGCATTAATTACAATTATAATTTTGCAATTTTCTCAATTCCTAACATTTATTTTCTTGCCATTCTAACATCTAATTCTTAACTCATTTACACATTTCGCAACTTATCGCTTTCTTTACAATTCTTCCAATTTACAAAATCTTCCTCTTCTCCTCTTTTGTCTACAATGATCATGAGTGAGTAGACTTTCTTAGCCTTGGGGTTTTTGGTAACAATCAAATGATGGCTTCCTACTAATTAATTCCCGAGACTATTCTCCACCTTAACCGCTTTGTATTTTTAAATCTAATTTCATCACTTTTCATTATTATTTCAAAACACCACACGATGTACCGAAAGGGGAAGTGTGGTTGTTGGATCTATGAAATTAGACAATAAAATCAACACATGAAAATAGTTTTGGTTTTATTGAGACACAAAATTTCATGGTGCTGTAGATCTGTATGATGAAGCTACTAAGTCAACATTTTCAAGGTCAATGGTCAAAGGGTCAAGCAATATTTTGGAGAGCTTGTGGTCAGGGACATGGTCACCACAGAATTTCAAGACCTCTACATTAGAGGACAGTCTGATTGAGGACTCTTAAACCAAGCGCTACTGGAAGGCAACCCAAAAACAAACACTGTCTTTCCAGCATGCGTTGTCCTCACTTACATGCTTTCTAGGAAACTTCCCAGAAGGTCACCCATCCCACTACTACTCCAAGTCAAGCACGCTTAACTATGGAGTTCTTATGGGAAGGGTTCCTGAAAAGAAGATGCATCTTGTTGGTATAGGTAGTCCAAATCAACTCTTTTAAGCCTTCCTTCAACTGTACAGTCTCATACCTGCACAGCCTCAGGATCCTTCTCATTCCCGTGCGTATTCCAGGTTTACTAAATCTTTGGCACCTTGGTGCCCCGTTTGGGCTTTGATATGTGTATTTCATTGCTGCAGCAACAGTTGCCACAACATTGCGTTCCTGCGTCTGATGAGAGAGGATGCTTGAAGCGCAGGCAGATAAGGATGGTACAGAACATGGGGAGCCAACGCATGCATGAGAGAATATTCCACCTTTTTGCTAGGCACTTGTACTTTTGGGCACACTAGAGGACAAAGGGCGCCTCTAATTAGGGTTTTTCTTGGATCATGTACACTTATACTATATAAAAGTAGCCTTTCCTCTTCATTTGGTACACTAGGTCAGAAGAAGAAACTTTAGAAATAGCTTTCCTCCATTTTTGTACTCAAGCTACCTCAAATCACCAAAGTGGAAACACCATTACTGAGAGTATTGCTGCAGCAATTACAGGAGCTAAACATACCTGGAGAATTGCCAATTCGGAAGCTGTTTCGAATCTCCATGCTTCAAATCTTGGAGCCTACCTTCGGTTCCTTCATCTTAGTATAACTTCTACCTTGTATTTCTCAGTTATGACTTTAGCATTTATGTTTGAGTTATATTTCTTGTCTTGTTCGCTCATTATTAGCTAATCACTCTTTGTTGGGATGCTTGGACCTATGTAATGAAGTGTATTTGATGTTTAGCATTTTATCTTTTGTGAGTTAATATTTCTAGCTTTGATTAGCAGTTATAAATTCTGAAAATGTTAATGAATAGATGTCAAAAGAAAATATGGATTGTGAGTAATAAAGGACACTTTAATACTCCTTGCTTAAACCCTAGACATGGGAGGGAAAAATCCATAAGGTGAACATTGTGGGTGCGTAGTAGCCAAGGGTGGACCTATTTAGAGCTTAGACATAAGCTCTTGTAACGAAACCCTAGTAAAGAGTATTTGAAAAAGTACAAATGGATGCGACAACACCTAATGCTGTAGCATCAGATACATCATTAAAGTACTTTAATGGATTTACATAGTAAAAGCATTCCAACTTATTCTCAACTCTGATTTTTCACACCCTTTTACTTTTATTGTTCATCAGAGATGGTTTCGAAAACTTATGTCATTTTATTTTACATCACTAATTTGTTAGCCAAATTGAACACTCATTAAACTTCAATCCTCGTGGGAACGAACTTTACATATCATATACTACTTGTTGGACTGTGTAGGAATGGTGTTTTTACTTATGATGCAGCACGCAAACAAAATTTTGTGATGAGGGCGGCTTTGATGTGGACCATTAATGACTTCCCTGCTTATGGAATGTTGTCCGGATGGGGGACACATGGTAAGATGGCGTGTCTGATAAGTCTATTTTTTGAGTCTTTTTAATAGTTATTTTTATTAGGTTTATTTGGTATTTTAATTATATTTTTGAGCTATTTTACTACAAATGTTTACTTTTTATTTTCAGGTTTTATTTTGAAGCAAAAGAGAAAATATGAGCTAAAATGAAGAACAAAGAAAATATTTGAGGAGTAACAATTTTTGAGACAAAACTGGCGCAGCACAGGGCCCCAAGGGCGCCAAGGAGTAAACTGGCGCAGCACAGGGCCCCAAAGGCGCCCAGGAGCAAAACAGGCGCAGCACAGGGCGCCAAGGGCGCCAAGGAGAAAACCTGGCGCATCACAGGGCGCCATGGGCGCCAAAGAGCAAAACTGGCGCAGCACAGGGCGCCAAGGGCGCCAAGGAGCAAAACTGGCGCAGCACAGGGCGCCAAGGAGCAAAACTGGCGCAGCACAGGGCGCCAAGGGCGCTAAGGAGCAACAGTGGCGCAGGACTGGCGCAGGACAGGGCGCCAAGGGCGCCAAAAAGCAGTCAATTTTGGCCGCGGCCACTTGTTTGTGGCCATCTTTGCCAAATTGATTTTTCACTTCTTTTTGACCATTTTGCCCCTCCACTCAAAGTGCTTTGTCCACTTGTTGATGGCTATCTTTGCCAACTTGCTTTGTCCACTTGTTGATGGCTATCTTTGCCAAAACTTGAATTGCCAAAACTTGAATTGACCTTGATCCTCACTTGTAAGCAAACTTGAATTTTGTTAGAAAATCACTCTCAAAAACTCTCTAAGATTCATGACTTCAATTTACTCTTCATGTTCTTTATGATTCTTGTTTATTTACTTTCTTGCCCTTTTAATTCTTGCTTATTTACTTTCTTGCCCTTTTAATTCTTGCTTATTTACTTTCTTGCCCTTTTAATTCTTGCTCTTTTACTTTCTTGCTTATTTACTTTCTTGCTCTTTTAATTCTTGCTCTTTTACTTTCTTGCCCTTTTACTTTCTCGCTCTTTTACTTTCTTGCCCTTTTACTTTCTCGCTCTTTTACTTTCTTGCCCTTTTACTTTCTTGCTCTTTTATTTTCCAAGTCATTTAAATTCCTTGCAATTTACTTTTTAAGCAATTTACTTTCTTGTCTTTTACAATTCCTCTATTTATAATTTTGCAATTTTCTCAATTCCTAACATTTATTTTCTTGCCATTCTAACATCTAATTCCTAACTCATTTACACATTCCGCAACTTATCGCTTTCTTTACAATTCTTGCAATTTACAAAATCTTCCTCTTCTCCTCTTTTGTCTACAATGATCATGAGTGAGTAGACTTTCTTAGCCTTGGGGTTTTCGGCAACCATCAAATGATGGCTTCCTACTAATTAATTCCCGAGACTATTCTCCACCTTAATCTCTTTGTATTTTTAAATCTAATTTCATCACTTTTCATTATTATTTCAAAACACCACACGATGTACCGAAAGGGGAAGTGTGGTTGTTGGATCTATGAAATTAGACAATAAAATCAACACATGAAAATAGTTTTGGTTTTATTGAGACACAAAAAGGTCTTTGCTTAATGGGTTCTAATAATAATCAACCATGAAAATAGGCATGATAATTAGTTTAGAACACGCGTTTGTATTCCGAAAGGAAACTCTTGCTACAACCGTCGCCATGTCTTAAGAAATATATCGTTCTTTAAAACTGGAAAATAGTCGAAAGGATTAATAACGGAAACCTTATCATTTCGATGAAACTAATACCCCAAGTCTCTTTTTATCTTTAAAACATCAACAAAAACATTCATTCTTTCTAAAAAGACTTTCTTTTCAGTTAATCAACTTTGGAAAATTAAATTGGTAATCACCTAGGCTCTCCCTGTGGATCGATAACTCTTTTATTACGCGACAAGACCGTGCACTTGCGGCCTATCAAGTTTTTGGCGCCGTTGCCGGGGAGGCAGTGATATTAATTAAGTTTTTCGAAACCGGTTAGACTGAAGTTTTATTTTCTTTATTTTTACTTTTTCTTCCCTTGTCCCTCGAATGCGAAGAACCAGAAGTTTCGGAGAAACTGTTCCACAAATTCCCGAAATCGAAAGGTTCTTACATAGAAGGAGGAGAGAAATTCCCGATAACCAAATGGCGGCTAATGAAAATCGTGCTCTCAAAGAGTACGCAACACCTTCAGCAGAAC
Organism: Astragalus membranaceus; assembly: GCA_039519185.1. Lineage (NCBI taxonomy): Eukaryota > Viridiplantae > Streptophyta > Magnoliopsida > Fabales > Fabaceae > Astragalus > Astragalus membranaceus. Next base: position 62,622,164 of record CM076850.1, on the reverse strand, counting down.
CATCGGCTGTCATTGTACATCCAAATGTGGAAGCAAATAATTTTGAACTCAAATCATCTCTGCTTTCAATGGTTCAACAAAACCAATTTTCTGGTTCTCCCACGGAGGACCCAAATCTTCATATTTCAATTTTCCTGGAATACTATGGAACTCTCAAATTAAATGGGGTACCTCAAGATGCCATAAGACTAAAGCTCTTCCCTTTTTCATTAAGGGATAGAGCAAGAGCATGGCTACATTCTTTGCCTTCGGAATCCATTACCAGCTGGGGCCAATTAAAACAAGCTTTTCTTACTAGGTTCTTTCCCCCAAGTAAAACAGCTCAAATGAGAAGTCAAATTACTAGATTTTCTCAAAACAACGGGAAATCTCTTTATGATGCTTGGGAACGTTTCAAAGAAATGTTAAGGCTATGCCCCCATCATGGACTAGAGAAATGGCTCATTGTTCACACATTTTATAATGGATTACAATATGCAACAAGAATGACTGTTGATGCAGCTGCAGGTGGAGCTTTGATGAACAAAAATTTTACTGAAGCTTATGCACTCATTGAAGATATGGCTCAAAACCATTGTCAATGGGCAAGTGAGCGAGCCATAACAGATAAACCAGCATCATCAAAAGAGCCAGGTAAGTATGAAATATCTGCTGTTAATAATCTTGCCATAAAAGTGGATGCACTTTTTCAAAAATTTGAAAAATTAAATATAAGTGCCGTCTCACAAACTTTTTCTCCTACTACTCCACCATGTGAATTATGTGGGGTTGTTGGCCATATTGGAGCTGAATGCCAGCTTGAGGCATCTAGTACTGGAAATGAGCATGTTAACTATGCTCAAAAAGAAGATCCGTTTTCAAATACTTATAATCCTGGGTGGAGAAATCATCTAAATTTTTCTTATAAAAATCCTCCACCCAATCCAGCACCTAGACCACCTCCTGGTTTTCAGAATCAAAGGGTTTTTAACAACCCACCAAACAACTCGCAAAAGTCGAACTTGGAATTTTTGATGGAAAAATTTGTGTCATCTCAAACAAAACAAAATGAAGAATTCAAAAATCAAACTGGTTATTTGAATGACACACTTATCAAATTAGTATCAAAAGTCGACTCTATTGCCACTCATAATAAAATGCTTGAAAATCAAATAACTCAAGTGGCAACACAGGTGGCTTCATCCTCTAAGTCTTCGGGGGGTATTTCCTGGACAGCCTGAACAAAATCCATATGGCCAAATAAATGCCGTCACCCTTAGAAGCGGAAAACAATTAGAGGAACCAAGAGCAAACCAAGAAAAAATTGTGAGTGAAAAACATAATTCACCATGTGAGCAAGAAGAGAATGAACAAGAGAAAGAACCAGAAAAAGAAAGAGAAGAACCATACATCCCCCCAGCACCATACAAACCACCCATTCCTTTTCCCCAAAGATTTGCAAAAAACAAACTTGACGAGCAATTCAAAAGGTTTGTCGACTTGCTTAAAAAGCTTTACATCAACGTTCCTTTCACTAATGCATTGTCTCGAATGCGCTGTCTTATTCTAAATTTTTGAAAGAAATTTTATCTAAAAAAAGAAAAATAGACGACTATGAGACGATTGCATTAACAAAAGAATGCAGTGCAATTATCCAGAACAAGCTGCCACAAAAGCTCAAAGATCCAGGTAGTTTTTCCATACCTTGTGTAATTGGAAGTGAAACTATAAACAGAGCAATGTGTGATTTAGGAGCCAGTGTAAGTTTAATGCCTCTTTTTCTTTGCAAAAGACTAGGGATAGGTGAACTTAAACCCACAAAAATGACAATACAGTTGGCAGATCGTTCCGTTAAATACCCCACTGGAATCTTAGAGGATGTCCCTATCAAGGTAGGGCAAACTTTTATACTGGTGGATTTTGTAGTAATGGAAATTGAAGAAGACTCCCAAATTCCTATTCTTCTAGGGAGCCCTTTTTTAGCTACTGGAGGGGCAATAATTGACGTTAAAAACGGTAAGTTGGTTTTTAACGTGGGGGATGAAAAGGTTAAGTTTGAAGTTTCAAACTTCAAGAGGAGTCCGTCTGTAAAGGACTCATGCTGCAGGGTTGATATTGTAGACTATTGCGTGCGAGACTGCTCTTTAGCATCATCTTCACAAGATAGTCTGGAAGATTGCCTTTTAGGCAACACAAATATAAATGCAGCAGAGGAAACCCAATTCTACATAAAACTTTTAGATGAGAATCCACCATCACAGAAATTGGGTACTGAAACTTTGGGTGAGGGAAAACCTCGACCATCTCCTTTGTCTTATTTTTCACCTTCCTTTGTGAAAATAACATTTGATCTAGGGGAATTGAAAATAAAATCTTATTTCTTATACAACTTCCATTTTACAAGCCATGGGATCCAGAAATATGTTTTCACTCTTCATGTGTCACTTGGTCTTTATGCTTCAAGCAATGGGACCCAGGAATAACTTTACAAAGGGCAGCTGTGATCCGGTGAGCTATCCTAACCCCTTTTGTGTTGTTTTATTTGAAAAATCATTGAGGACAATGCCTAGTCCAAGCATGGGGGGTATTTTATTGCTTTTATTGGGTATGTCTTTATTGCTTTGCTAAGTTTTTATCTTTTTGTACTTTGAGTTGTATCTGCTCCCTCCATGATGAAACTATGTGAACCCTAAGCATGTTTTAGATAAGCCTTTTCTGGACAAAAATAATTTTTCAATTTTTCATTAGCGATTCATCTAGGTGGACTGGTTGGGAACAACAAAATTGTTTCATGGTTCTATTTTTACTTCTAGGGCTTTTTCACACACACTATTGAGACTGTTTTCAGTTGTTAATACAATTAGAAGGACTGAAGAGAAACTAGTAACCTGGTTCTCTTGGTGACATTCACTGGATGTGCCGTTACTGGAGAAAAACGTCTGAGTTGGGGTATCAAAAAAAAAATGCAAAACCAACTCAAAATGCAAAAATTGGTGCATTTTAAATGTCAAAATGATTGGTTAGCATATAAAATAAAAAATAAAAGAAAAATGCTTGAATACCCAACGTATAAAGACCCTCCTTTGAGACCCGGTCTTAGTAAATGGAGGACCCAAGCTTAAGAATGCTGGGGAACCGGTTCTATAATAACATTGATATCCTCTCTAGAGTATTGATACTTTAAAATTGTCTCCCAATTCCACAAGAAGCCCAGATAGTATTTTTCAAACCAAAGTGTTAGAATTGCCCCACAGTTCACTTAAGGTTTCGATGTGAAAATAATTTTCCTTCAGAATTGGCCTAAAGATTTACACTGTTTTTGCTTGAGGACAAGCAAAGGTTCAATCATAGGGGAGTTTGATAAGTCTATTTTTAGAGTCTTTTTAATAGTTATTTTTATTAGGTTTATTTGGTATTTTAATTATATTTTTGAGCTATTTTACTACAAATGTTTACTTTTTATTTTCAGGTTTTATTTTGAAGCAAAAGAGAAAATATGAGCTAAAATGAAGAACAAAGAAAATATTTGAGGGGGAACAATTTTTGAGACAAAACTGGCGCATCACAGGGCGCCAAGGAGCAAAACCAGCGCAGCACAAGGTCCCAAGGGCGCCAAGGAGCAAAACTGGCGCAGCACAGGGCGCCAAGGAGCAAAACTGGGGCAGCACAGGGCCCAAAGGGCGCCAAGGAGCAAAACTGGCGCAGCACAGGTCGCCAAGGAGCAAAACTGGCGTAGCACAGGGCGCCATGGGCGCCAAGGAGCAAAACTGGCGCAGCACAGGGCGCCAAGGAGCAAAACTGGCGTAGCACAGGGCGCCAAGGGCGCCAAGAGCAACACTGGCGCAGGACTGGCGCAGGACTGGGCGCCAAGGGCGCCAAAAAGCAATCAATTTTGGCTGCGGCCACTTGTTTGTGGCCATCTTTGCCAACTTGATTTTTCACTTCTTTTTGACCATTTTGCCCCTCCACTCAAAGTGCTTTGTCCACTTGTTGATGGCTATCTTTGCCAACTTGCTTTGCCACTTGTTGATGGCTATCTTTGCCAAAACTTGAATTGACCATTTTGCCCCTTCCCTCATATTTTCCTATAAATAAGACCTTGATCCTCACTTGTAAGCAAGCTTGAATTTTGTTAGAAAATCACTCTCAAAAACTCTCTAAGATTCATGACTTCAATTTACTCTTCATGTTCTTTATGATTCTTGCTTATTTACTTTCTTGCCCTTTTAATTCTTGCTTATTTACTTTCTTGCCCTTTTAATTCTTGCTCTTTTAATTTCTTGCTTATTTACTTTCTTGCTCTTTTAATTCTTGCTCTTTTACTTTCTTGCCCTTTTAATTTCTCGCTCTTTTACTTTCTTGCCCTTTTACTTTCTCGCTCTTTTACTTTCTTGCCCTTTTACTTTCTTGCTCTTTTATTTTCCAAGTCATTTAAATTCCTTGCAATTTACTTTTTCAGCAATTTACTTTCTTGTCATTTACAATTCCGCTATTTATAATTTTGCAATTTTCTCAATTCCTAACATTTATTTTCTTGCCATTCTAACATCTAATTCCTAACTCATTTACACATTCCGCAACTTATCGCTTTCTTTACAATTCTTGCAATTTACAAAATCTTCCTCTTCTCCTCTTTTGTCTATAATGATCATGAGTGAGTAGACTTTCTTAGCCTTGGGGTTTTCGGAAACCATCAAATGATGGCTTGCTACTAATTAATTCCCGAGACTATTCTCCACCTTAATCGCTTCGTATTTTTAAATCTAATTTCATCACTTTTCATTATTATTTCAAAACACCACACGATGTACCGAAAGGGGAAGTGTGGTTGTTGGATCTATGAAATTAGACAATAAAATCAACACTTGAAAATAGTTTTGGTTTTATTGAGACACAAAAAGGTCTTTGCTTGATGGGATCTAATAATAATCAACCATGAAAATAGGCTTGATAATTAGTTTAGAACACGCGTTTGTATTCCGAAAGGAAACTCTTGCTACAACCGTCGCCTTGTCTTAAGAAATATATCGTTCTTTAAAACTGGAAAATAGTCGAAAGGATTAATAACGGAAACCTTATCATTTCAATGAAACTAATACCCCAAGTCTCTTTTTATCTTTAAAACATCAACAAAAACATTCCTTCTTTCTAAAAAGACTTTCTTTTCAGTTAATCAACTTTGGAAAACTAAATTGGTAATCACCTAGGCTCCCCCTGTGGATCGATAACTCTTTTATTACGCGACAAGACCGTGCACTTGCGGCCTATCAGTGTCCGATTTGCATGGTTGACACAAAGACTTTTAGTCTTAAATACGGAGGAAAAACCTCATGGTTTGACTCGCACCGTAGGTTCTTACCTATGGATCACCCATTTAGAAAGCAGAAATATGCGTTCATCAAGGGAAATGTTGAAACAGCTGGACCTCCTCGTAAGTTGACACCAGAGGAAGTTTGGAATAGTGTTAGGGATATCCCTCCTGTGGAAGTCGTAGCGGGTGTTGTTTCTCGTCCAAATGGCTATGGACAATGGCACAATTGGACAAAAAAAGTATTTTTTGGGAACTTCCTTATTGGAAAGATAATCTATTGAGACACAATCTCGGTGTCATGCATATAGAGAAAAAAATTTTTGACAACATATTTAACACTGTCATGAACGTGAAAGGCAAAACGAAATACAATGAGAAAGCTAGGAAGGATATAGATCATTACTGTAGACGAAATGATTTGTTGTTGGTTCAACACATATATGAACTTTCAAACCCCCATCTAGATTTTAGTCAGAAGGTAGTGGTTTTTTATTGTAATTGGTTTGCTCCGTCAGCTCGAGGAACAAAGGTGAATCCAAAGTCAATAACAGTGGACATTAAAATGAATGGTAGATATCCACTGTATGATCCGTTCGTCATTGCACAAAATGTGAGACAAGTCTATTATGTCCCTTATCCATCAACGCGGACTGATAGGCGTGGTTGGTGTGTCGCAATTAAAACAAAACCAAGAGGTCGCATTGAGACAAATGATGACACGGTGGAAGATGTGCCATATCAAATGGAAGAGATGTCTAATGTAAATGAAGTGATTCAAGTTGAACCCATTAGTCGATTATGTGATGAGCCAAACACTGACGATGAAGTTGATGACGAAGATAGTGGTTTTTTATTGTAATTGGTTTGATCCGTCTGCTCGAGGAACAAAGGTGAATCCAAAGTCAAATACAGTGGACATTAAAATGAATGGTAGATATCGACTGTATGATCCGTTCGTCATTGCACAAAATGTGAGACAAGTCTATTATGTCCCTTATCCATCAACGCGGACTGATAGGCGTGGTTGGTGTGTCGCAGTTAAAACAAAACCAAGAGGTCGCATTGAGACAAATGATGACACGGTGGAAGATGTGCCATATCAAATGGAAGAGATGTCTAATGTAAATGAAGTGATTCAAGTTGAACCCATTAGTCGTTTATGTGATAAGCCAAACACCGGCGATGAAGATGATGACGAAGAAGATGCTGATGAAGATGCAACAGACCACATTGGTGTATCAAGAATTCACTCCTCCGATGATGATGATTTTGAGAAAGAATGGGATTCCAATTAGTTATTTATGTTTCAACAATATATGTTAACCTATTTTTAATCAAGGATGTAATTTATGTTTGTTTAATTAGTATGTTTATATATTTTTGTTTAGTATATGTTTATGTTAACCTTGTTTAGTATATGTTTGTTTGTTTAAATGTATATGTCTAGATACGGTCATGGAATCTCACTCAGGATCCGATGACGAGACATATGTTCCTCCACCTGTCACGGGTGATGCCGCCAGCACTAGCAGGCGGAAGACTTCTACTCGCCTAGGGCGTCGTGTTCAGTCTGCTCGTATTGTTGTTTCTGGTGGCAGATATTTGCCACCACCTGGGTCGGAGGGTGCTAGTACTAGTACTGCAGGGGACCTAGTGATTCCTGCTGGTACTGAGGGCTTAGCCCCGACAAATGTTGATGCAGATGGGGTACGCACATTCACTGTTGACCGTGAGGTGGTGAGGTATACAACTGTTGGGCGTATCATATTGGAGACTGCTGGCGATTCGTAAGTATATATATTATTATTTATTAATTTATTTTTGTTCCCTTTTATATAACTTATATAATTTGGTGTAATAAAATTTATCTTTTTTTAATGCAGGTTTCTTCCTTCGAAAGCTACGGCTACCGCCATCACAAAAACAATAAAGGAGAATTTCACCTGATGTTGGAAGAATTGGACGGCTGTTAGAAAAGATAAAGAGGCAATTGAGAGGATGTTAAAATCGTTTTTGGTAAGTTGTTCTACGAAATAATTAATTTGGTGTATTATCTTATTGACTTGATTAATTAATTTGTCTTATAATTAACAACATTATTGTAAATTTCTTAAATAGGAAAAATGTACATGGTTACCAGAGCAGAAAAGATAAGTTGAGAGAGTGTTCCATAAGAGATGTTCCCATCGCTATTCTGAATTACTGCGGGAGGCGCGCGGTAAGAATGCGAAGCCATCTTATATGGGAGACTCAACTTGGGCTGGATTAAAGGAGTACTGGCAGACACCAGAATTTAGGAATTATTGTGAGAAAGCCAAGAAGAACCGTGCTTCAGAAAGAAGTGGCTGTACACACACAGGGGGGAGTGTTAATACTACAACGCATCACATGCGTTTGGTAAATTTATTACTTTATTACTTGATTAATTAATTATTGATAATTAACTAGTCATTTTCATGTGTATTAATTAATAATATGTATATATATATATATAGGAGGCGAGGGAACAAAGGACAATCACTTTGCCTGAGTTGCATCACTACCTTCATATGCGGGAGCCGGGAGGACACTGGTGAGTTTGCTACAGATCGGGCGAGGAATATTCAGGTAAAACTACTTTTACAATTTTATATTAATGTTTATTATTTATATTAATCTTTATATCGGGCGAGTAATATTACATTAAAACTACTTTGCCTGAGTTGCATCGCTACCTTCATATGTTGGGTTATTTTTTTCCAGGAGAGCTTCCAGGGCGGGCTGGCTGAGTACCATGAGTCACAACAGAGCAGTGGGGCAGCTGATATCGATCCAGTGGAGGAGGCTAGAGTAGCTCGTGATATTTGGGAGAGAGCAGTTGGTCCCAAAAAGAGTAATCGTATGGTAGGAGATCAGGTGGTATTGGACCGACTGCTTTCCGAACAAGCATTATTCTGAGTGTATCAGCTTCACATTCTGGATCCTCGAGTACTGATCGCTCTTTTGTTCCCAATGCTGGTGAGTTGAATGCTGTTACGCAATTGACGCAGCAACTGAGCGAGGCCCAGCGTCAGTTTGCCGAGCGGCAAGAGCAAAATGAACAGGAAGTGCAGGCGCTTCGGGAGAAAGCCAAGATAGTTGAGGAGCGCATGGAGGAGCAGGCTAGGGTCGCTGGGGAGCGCATCGAGGAGTAGGCTAAGCTAGTTGCGGAGCAGGCTAGGTTAGCTGCAGAGCAGGCTAGACTAAATGAGGAGCCGAAAAGTCCACATTTTCGGTGGATTTTTGGCTTTTTCGGCGGATTTTGCCCGTCGAAAAGTCCAATTTTTCTTGTAGTGTAAGGCGATTTCCAACGACTATTCACTGGTTTGCTACCCTGGTACCGAACATTGGCGAATAGAGTGGGATGCTGCACATAGATCTAAACAACTCATCGGCCAGGCTACGTCTCAACGTTGGTGCCATTCCATTTATGGAAGGTATCACTGAAGTCCCTCTGATCGACGCTCCACAGACAAGAAGGCATCAAACTCAAACATCTGTGAATGTCATCGAGGTGGTTCCCTTACCGTTGCAGGCATTACAGGGCCTAATGGATTTGTTAAACAATCAGGCTAGGGTGTTTGCCGAGAATAGCGCACGTCTGCTAAATGTAGAGCAAGAAATGGCTATGGTGAGGGCGAACACCACACCTTTGCAGGGGCGTCGGTGGTCTCCATATCCTCCACCTTAGATTAGGGTGTCAAGACGTCGTCGGTCGCATGTGTGACATTACTCCAATCGCCACAAATGTTCTCAAGGGAGAGACTCAGGTGTTGACCAAGTGACTTCAAACACAAGAGGAGGGTGAATTGTGAACTTAAAATAGAGATTAAAAATGAAGTACTTGAAGCTGAAATAAATAATAATAAAAGAGATATATGGAAAGGAAATAGACACGCGGAAATTTATCTAGTTCGGCCACTCCTGAGGCCTACGTCTAGTCCCCAAGGAAAAACACCAAGGGATTTTAATCAATCACTAGGTTTGAAAACAGGTTCAGCTAGACACCTTTGCAACCGAAGAACACTGCCTTCACACAAAAATGGGATATCACCTCCCTATGTAGAAGAGCTTCTAAACCAAGAGATAATACCTTTCTTGAATAACTTGGGATCACACCCAAAAAATAAGAAATAAAAAGAATAAGATAATACACTCAATAGTGTAGATAATAAACAAATTGAAGCACAAGTTATACAACTCAAACTATCACTAGTGCAGAAAAGACATTTAGCATCGGCCACTACAACAAATTTGGGGATGGGCAGTGCATTTTTTTAGCCATGGGCAACGCTTTTGAGCGCTGCTAAACTTCGCGCTGATGATTCCACTCCCACAATGGGCAGCCCTTAGAAAGCGCTGCTCACTGATAGCCATGGGTAGCGCTTTTCAACGTAAGCGCTTTTCATTCCCAAAAGGCGCTAACACAATGGACAACGCTTGTAGGCCAAAGCGCTGCTCAGTCCCATAGCGCTTTTTAGGAATATGTAGCGCTTTGGCCTACAAGCGCTGCCCATTTTATATTTTGTTTGTTTTCCTGGTCATATACAACCAATCCAATCCAATCCAATCCATTATGTATACTTAACAACATATATATAAACTAGCTAACAACAAATTAAAAAATAAATTTAACACTATTACTACCAAAATAAATCCAATCGAAAAATTACATTATACTAAGATACATTATACAAAAAGAAATTGCTATAGCACACCAGCATTTTTGCACTTCCAAAATCACATAGCTTAACTTGGTCTGACCTTTGTGCAGCCTCACATAGACATGGGCTGAAGACATTTTATCAACATGGAACCTACGAAAGACAGATTTTATCATTAAACAACAACAATCCAGCAAGAGCAAATAGATCAAATATGTAAGCACCATTAATTTATTTGTCAAGTAGACATTTCATCAACCACTTTATATACATATTAGAGAGAAAGAAAGGAACGCGGGGAATTGAAATAAAGTACTAGTAATGGGCAGCGTTCTCCCTAAAACGCGCTTCCCATAGCCCCATCCTCGTTCTCCTATAGGCAGTGTTTCCTAAAAAGCGCTTCCCATCGCCCCAACACGTTCTCCTATAGGCAGTGTTTCCTAAAAAGCACTACCCATCGCCCGAACGCGTTCTCCTATAGGCAGCGCTTACAGTAGGAGCGCTGCCCATTGCCCCTGCGCGTTTCAACCAAAAGCAACGCTTACAGCAGGAGCGCTGCCCATTCCCTGCGCGTCTTAAGCAAATGTAGCGCTTACATCAAGAGCACTGCCCAATAGGGCGCTCTTTTTCTCAAGATCTGGCGTTGTGTGTTAATTTGGACATTTAGCATCGGTTATTACCCGATGCTAAATCTCACGATGCTAAAAGAGGGACATTTAGTATCGGTTAAATAACCGATGCTAAATGTCACTTTTAACATCGGGTGTTTAAAAACCCGATGCTAAATGGTGTTTCATCACTGTTTTTGCTGTTTGAAAAATGACATTTAACATCGGGTGTTTAAACAACTGATGCTAAATGTCCTGAAAAATGACATTTAGCATCGGTAGGACATTTAGCATCGGTTGTTTAAACACCCGATGCTAAATGTACGGAAAAATGACATTTAGCATCAGTTGTTTAAACACCCGATGCTAATGTCCCTAAAAATGACATTTAACATCAGTTGTTTAAATACCCGATGCTAAATGTCTATTTTTTTAAAATAAAATGAATCGGCACTATTAATAGATATCAATTACTATTGAAAGTTTACAATTAGTATATTCGTACACCTAACAAATAAATATATCCCAAACCTTAGCAAAGATAAAAATGAGCCAACTTCTAACAGATAATTAATTAATACATAGATTATCATTCTTATAGTAGACTCTTGTATAAGAAAATAGCAACATTTCTCTACAAAATTTGTTGCCATTCGGTACACATTGTCTACTTTTGAATGCCTTTGCTCCCTTTCTCACATTGCAACACCTGTTTACACACATCCAGGGTTTGCAAGTGTTGTTATTGTGAGAATACCAGATGCTCGTCTGACAGAGAAGGAAGCTGCATGTATCCAACGAAGAGAAAAATGGCAATGGTCAGAATACTGCATGCTCCAATATATTTTAATGTCCAGGAGTATAAGAGTAACCTCAGAGAGAGTATCCAATATATCATATGTATTCAATGAACATAGCGATTTTCATTGCAATAATCATTCTTACCGTTTAGGAATTGACAAGTGAGAAACAGTTTTATTATTTTAACATTGTACATGTAGATCCTTCTCATTTGTAATTGTACAAATACACAATTTTACTATGGTTCACAGTGCGCAAAAGATAAAACAAAATTGAATTTTAAGCATCACCATGTCATCATTATCTATCTCTAACTCAACACTTATATTGCCACGAACAACCCAAATCGTTAAACCAAATATGTCTTTTCAAATTGTTTTGAAACATGATAGAATCTAATAGATATCATATCTAAAGAGGAAATTGGTATATTCATTATTGATCCATAAGAAAACTGACCTCTTACATCCCTTGTACAACTTCACTGATATATGATCAAACACCATAAGTGCAATATAGCAAGCTGATCTGGGAAGAAGAAAATGGTATAGGTCGATAAGTTTGAACACCACCCAAGCAAACTAATCTTGATTGAGCAAGAACAAAGAGGCAGCCATTCTTTTAGATATGTTTATGTTCTGCATGTAATAATAGTAACAGCCTTGTGTGGTTGCAAGAATGAAATACACCATAGGCTCAACTCATGATTAATTTCCTTACAAAAACAAAATATTTCAATGAGCAGCTAAATATCAAAAGATCATAGGAGCAAACCTTAGCTAAATTCAAAACCTGCTGCAAATAACCAAAACCTATTGATTTTTCTAACCATTTATTGATTTTATCTTGTAGGTTGCCAAAATCAATACTGGGGTGTGCAACTAGCAAATGCCCAGCCCACAGAATCAGCCCAGAGTGGCCAAAAACAACACAGCAGCCCAACTTGGCTGCCAAAAACGGTTCCTGCGGAACCCAATGGGTTGCGATTGTAGTAACACGCGGGTTGAAATTGGATATGGGTTGGTCCAACTTGATAGCACTATAAAGGCTTCCCTGAGCCTGTTCGTCCCATTTTCCTTTTTTCTTTCTCTCCCTTCTCTTCTTCTTCTCTGCTTCTTCTTCTCTTCTCCTCCTTCGTCAACCTCTGCTAGGTCTTCTCAGTTTCTTCACGAAACTCAGCAGATTGAAGCACGAATCAGCTTCAATCTTCAACCACGAACCCAGATCAGGTAATGATAATCAAAAGCTCTTTGTTCTTGCTTCTGATTCTTCTATTTCAGAGAAACCCTAACTTTGTAATTGGTGTTTCAGGGATTCTGTTGCTAGGGTTTTGTTGCGGACACTGTAACTAAGGTAAATCCTCCTTTACTTTCTGTTTTCTGTCTTGTTTGAAACCTTCTTGCTTGTTCAACACAAACCCTAACCGTTTGTGTTGGTTATTTGCTGCAAGTACCCTTCAAGCACTGACTGTATACAGATCTTCACCACCTGTGAAGATTTCAAAGTTTCACAAGCACCAGAAGGTATAATCTCACCTTTTTTCTCTATTTCTCTGTTTCAGTTATAATTCTTTTTCTTCGCATACAAACTTTAACCCTTTGTTGGATTTCTGTTTGCATGCACTCTGGATTGCTGTTTGTTGATCACTGTGAGCTTCAACACTTTGAATACACAGAATCTTACACAGGTATATATCATTCCTTTCCTCTTCTGTTACTCTTTTCTTTCATTCACACTTCTCACAAATAAAACACACTAACTTTGTATTTTATTCTTTTGTAAGGTCATCAACCACTTGTTGATGGAGTTAGAGAACTCAGCAACTACAAAGAAAGCAGAGAAAAAAAGACGCAAGAAGAAATTATAAGATTGAATGCAATGTAATTTTTATTTCTCTATGTATAAATCTATATGTACATAGCTATATTTATAGCTTTCACTGGATCTGTTTAGCTGTTAGTTAGAGTTTGTTGTAGCTAACAAACTCAGTTTGTTAAACAGTTTAAGAAACTAGCAGTTTGTTAGTAACTAACTTTCACAGGCTGTAAACAAACTGTTTAAGCAGGGACTCTTTTGATATTATTTCCAACGGCTATTTCTGTTTGAAAAAATAGCTGTTAGAGTTTTAGGGTTTTGCTTAAAAAACCAATACAGCAAAGTGTCTAAAGACAACATCAGATACTAGAAGATATACTGGGTGAAAATAAGAGCTACCATATGTCAGAGCACAAGGTACCAAGTCAAGTTGCATTTCTTCATATAAGCCCAAGACCTCCAACACAGGTAAAAGAAGTTCCAATAAAAGTCCATATATTGAAAAATAACTTTTTTTATCATAATTATATAGCAATAGAAAATTCGGGTACGTGCGATCTAAATGGGAAAGATCAAACCATATCTAAATGGGGCATTCTATTTATGAAATTTGAAACTAGAGTAATCATTTTGAAAGTTCAAAACTTAATTAAAAACTACCATCTTGTAAGAAAAATAATCACTCATCTATACAAAATTTGAATGGCAGCAAGGTGAATCCTTCCCATATCCCTTGGTGCCAATAAAAACTATTTCCCTTAAGATTTCCCTTTATTCATGTAAACAACATCAGGGTGAAGGCATAAAGAAGAGAAACATAAATGATACCTAATGTGATAGGAAAATCAACAAAACTGTTCTCCAATACCTTGTTCCAGACCATCAATCTTGGAATTGATGATACATCTAGATCTGACAAAACTTTGTCCATAGCATTTATCTGTTGCTGAACAGGGGGTGACTGCAATTCACAAAAACTATTAATGAAATATGTTTTAGGTCAATATACCCCCAGTTGTCTAGTACTCTAGTTCTTCTAGGTTTTAACTTCCTTTTCTCTACAAATAAAAAGACTCGCGGGACTTTTACTGATATATAACCTGATATCATCCACATGCACCAAAAGTGATGACTCTGATATTTCTTCCAGCGTGCCTCCGAATCTGAAGGTGTTAAAATATAGATAGTAAGCCGATTAGCTAGTAGTAAGGCCCATTAGCTAGTTTGTATATAAGGTAGATGGTAAACTCATTTGTAATAATCTCTTCTTATTTTTATTATATCTCACTACTTCCAATATAATAGACTTTTAAGGATTTTCTTTCTAATCTTCTATGGATGCCATGTTTTTCAACATGGTATCAGGGCAAACACGGTATCCTCCACGAATTTCGTTGCATATAGGTCACTTTCTTTATTTTATTAATTTCTTTTTTGTTCGTATTCTCTTTTTTTTTTCTTTTTGGTTTCTTGATTTTTCACTTTCTGGATCTCGACTCATTTCCTTTTCTCAGATTCATAATCAGAATCTTGTTTCGGTTCTCTTCTCCGCAAACCATCGCATTTCTCGTTCATCTTGAAATGATTCTAATCCTGATTCGTTTCTTATTTCTGTTTCAGTTGTTGATTGCAAACTCTGATTTCAGTTGCGTTCTCCTCTTTTTGTTCGTTTATCGATCGGTTCATCGATTTCGATTTTCTGTATCGTTTTCTTTCATGATCTCCTGCTATCTCTGATGTGTTACTCTTTTGCGTTTCTACGCGCGCTTGTGTTGTGGTGATGTTGTCTGCGCAACGGCGTGAGGACACGACGGCGTGACGATGCGACGACTTGGAGCTTTGATTGCCATCTTGTTTGGAGTTTATGGATTAAACCTTGTTGCAATTGAATATCAATCTGAAAGTAGTGTACACACAACCTGCTTGATGGAATGCCTGAGAGGGATATTGTGTTGTGGAACACCATGATTAATTGATTAGTCAAGAATTGTTGCTATGAAGACTCTATTGAAATCTTTCGGGATATAGTTGCACAAGGGGTGCAATTGGATTCGTGCACTGTCACTGCGGTGCTTCCTGCTGAACAAGTTGCTCGACACCACTTTAGCTTTCTGCACTTTGCTCCGAATTTCTCATCTCAAGACAAGTGAAATTAAAAATGGTATTATGTCTTGAAAGCATTCTTGCTATAGGAGGGTATCCATCTCTATCATATAAGTTGTAATATCTTGAAGTAAGTTCTGAAGCATGGCTTTCTGATTTATACCACTGTGGATTCCAGCAACTGTTGCTGCTAACTTCACTTTGCAGCCTAGAAATACTTTATTGGCTATCCAATATATCATCACCATGTATCAGCCACTTGTTGGAATACCATGTCAAAATCTTCTAGTGTTGTGCATGTGGGTTCTATTAATGAACTCAACCTTGTGGTTTTCAAGAAAAGATCGGAAAATGCTAGTTCTTTTTAACACCATCCTTTACCTAGTGAGTATTATCACAAAGTGGTTTCCTATTTGACTAAGTTTGCAGATGTTTTTGCTAGGAAGAGGCTGGTGTATATTGATATTGTGCTAGGGGAACTTCTGAATGTTGATATTACTGATTGATTTCTTTCTTCATATCCTATTGATCAGAAAGTTGTCAATGTGTATTTTGTTCATTACAACACTTCCATTATATTGTCTTATGTGAATAGACCAGGTATCACCTTTGTTTATCACCCTGGATTGGCTGGTAAGGTGACTGCTGATGATTAGCTTGGTAGTACAGATGCTGATTTGGATTCTTATGTTGGGGAGGATGAGTTTGATTTTGTTGCATGTTGTTTTTGTTCTATCAACAATTCAACAAATTGATCATGTTCCTGGTCAGGTTGTGCCTCTTGTTCTTTGCCACACAAGAGAACTAGCTTATCATATCTGCCACAAATTTGAGAGGTTCAGCACATACCTTCCTGAAATAAAAGTTGTTGTTTTCGATGGTGATGTCTGATTTTTTTAGCTTCTGTTTATGGTGGTTAAGCATGATGCTTCTGCTATAAATGTTTAAGCATTAGATTGTTTGTGCTTCTGCCAAGTGATTAAACTTTGAGGTATAGTTTTTGCTTGGTGGTTAAGCTTTTGGCCCTATGGCCTTGATGTTTGCTTCTGCCCTTTGGTGGTTAAGCATTTTGCTTCCTTCAAGTGATTAAGCCTTGAGTTGTGGCTTTTGCTTGATGGTAAGTGTTGCTTTGTTGTTTTCTTCCTCCGAGTGGTTAATCCTTAAGTTTTGGTTTCTGCTCGATGGTTAAGCATTTGTTGACTTCTTTGGCACTTGGAGGGATATGCCCAAAAGTGGGGTTTGTTGATTCTTTTGGAGTGAATGTTGTGGAGACGCTGGAAAAAGCTTGAAGGATATGCCCAAAAGTGGGCGTTGTTGATTCTTTGGCCTCTTGTTCTATGCACTTCAACTACTACCAATTCAGATTGTTCTTTATTTTTCTTTACTTTGATACTATTTTGTATTGTTTATCTCAAGCTGGAAGTGTTGTGAACGCCTTCCAGCTTGTGGGAGACTGTTAAAATATAGATAGTAAGCCTATTAGCTAGTAGTAAGGCCCATTAGCTAGTTAGTATATAAGGTAGATGGTAAACTCATTTGTAATAATCTCTTCTCATTTTTATTATATCTCACTACTTCCAATATAATAGACTTTTAAGGATTTTCTCTCTAATCTTCTATGGATGCCATGTTTTTCATAAGGAATCATATTGAAAAAAATAGTCAATGTGATTACAATGTGCTCTATATATAGAGCTTTAGTAAGATCAACAAACTAACTAATTACTAATTAGTCCCTAAGAGAATGTAACAACTCCTAACCAACTATTATTTTTAATAGCCCCCCTCAAGCTGATATTGGGATCACCATATCAGCTTGAAATACAAGAGTTATTCCAAGCACTAAAAATAAGAGAAGCAAACAACAAACACAAATAGCAATATGGCCCAATCCAACTCTGTTACGGTGGAAATTCTTTGGCCCAAAATACCTTTGGAGAGTGATCAGTCCAATACACAAAAGTAACCCAAACAGCTCCTGCGAAGTAAACCAGCCCAAACAAAACAACAGAATTATCTTGTTTATTGCAACGAGTGAAAATGGGTTGGACCCAAACAAGCCCAAGGCATGAGGAAAGAACACACATGTGAACCCTTTTCCTTTTGAGCAATCAAATGATCATGCACTAATGCTTCAATGGTGTGAACAGCCAGAAAAATGCCAATGTCAGTAGCATGACAGTCCATAAGCTGGATGATTTGCAACCTCCCCTTTCCATAAGTAACATGATCACAAAGTGTAGATTTGGCTTCTTCCAAGCCCTCATAATCGCCAAGAACGCAGGCATAATCAAAACACAAGGGATGATGGAATTAACCAGTGAGTGGATATGTGCTCCATATTTCAATAGTTCCCAACCATGATTTGTCCACCAAGAATTTAAATCATGAAAATTGCTATGCTTAATAGTGGAACAAGTGCAAGGCATACCTCCACAATGTTTAGGACCCCAATCAGTAGACACAGTTAGGAGTTTTGTATATGAACATTATACAAACCAATTACAATTAGCAGAGCAACAGAAGTCGTTTCAAGATCTGAATCTTGAGGGAAACTGCCGAACACTATATTGAGATGATCGTTTTCTTGCTGAATCGGCGAGGCATCTTCCTCTTCAAGATCCGCAAACAACCATGGTGGAACTTCATCTTCGCCGAAATCAGAGTCGGAATCAGAATCAGAGTTGGCGTCAGAAGCATAATCCTCATCTATAGGGTATCGCTCTAATACCATATTAAGAATCATAGGATCATACATGCAAAGATCAAACCCATATGAGAGGTAGAGAGCATAGGAATACACATGAGGTAAAAGAGGTCAAAACTCTTCATAAGGAATCATAATGAAAAAAGATAGTCAAAGTGCTTACAATGTGCTATATATAGAGCTTTAGTAAGATCAACAAACTAACTAATTACTAATTAGTCCCTAAGAGAATGTAATAACTCCTAACCAACTATTATTTTTAATAGAAGGCGGCAACCTAAAGAGAACATAAATGACAGCTTTTGGTGATTATTCCATAATCCGGGTTAAGTTTTTATAGCAACATGTTAATTTGATTGTAAATCATGTTAAAAAAACAACACTAATTTTCAGGCATAATTTTTGCTAAACACCCAAAGCAAAATTAATTGTAATGAAGTTGTCTTCAAATATTAACCTCAAATAAATTCTTTGTGATGAACCTTAGCCATATCCTATAGCATAGGCAAACTGTAAACATAGGAAATGACTATGCTGCAAAGTAAATGGCGATTATAAGGTTTTGGAATTTGGACTAGCTTTATCTAGCAAAAGAAAAGAAGTTGGAATCTGAGCCTCATTACAAATTAGAAACACACAATAGTTGAAAACAATCAACAATGCAAAATTACTCTCGACAATCTAGAGTTTGTGAATAAAAATCCAAAATTACCTAGATAATTTTGACTGGCCTGTACCCTCCTCGTAGTTTGATCTAAAGTTGCAAATAAATTATCCTCTGCAACAACATCTGCTCCAGTTATTTGATTCAAAAGCGTACTCTTACCAGCATTCGTGTAACCAACCTAAAATGATGTCAAAATCAAATAAGCATGTATCATTATCTTTATATGGCATTTTACCAAGATGTATAAGATCCGAAGAGAATACTAGTCTAACAAAAATTGGATTCCATATAAATACTAACGCAAGTTGAGAGACACCTGTTGCGGTACTGCTTAACGCAAGTTGAAAGGCATTATGAAGTGCAGAACCTGCTAGAGCGAGACAGTGATAAGAACCACCAGCAATTCCTACTATTTTGCCAGTGTTTGAATAGATTGCTCTGCAATTTCAGTGTAAATTCCTTATTTATGCCGTAAGAAAAATAATTACGAACAAACAAACATATATTATCCGTCGAGAACACGATCAATTGACATGAAAACCTAATCAAGGAGGAAGAAAGAAAACTAATCGGTAAAACTCACTGGCAACGACACGTTTTGCGAACCACCTACGGAAGGAAGACGAACAAAAGAAAAGACGGCAGAATGCGCGAACAAGATGACAGGATGGTGTGCTTGAGAGCTCGAGATGACAGAATTGCTTCGACACTTGAATCTTTGCGATTAAGGACTCTGCGATTCGATTAAGGTCTCTGTGGGAACGTTTTAGGGCTTGCGTTTTTGAGAACGCGAGTGTTAAAATGACCTTCTGAAAGGACTTTTAACATCGGTTCTTTAAACAGCTAATGTTAAAAGTCTAACACCAACACTTTTAACATCGGTTTTTTAAACAACCAATGTTAAAAGTAGGCGTGAAAACTAAAAACTTTCATTTAATTGCAACATTGCCACTGCACCTACCTTTAACATCGGTTATCCAAACAACCGATGTTAAAAGGTGTTGTTTATTGTCATTTTTGCACTAGTGTATGTGGAGTATAAAGCTCTCAAATAAAATATTAGCAAGTGGAAAATGAATGTGAGTGATGAGAAGATAATTTTGATATAGTTTTGATGCAAAAATGAGTTGTGTTAAAGAGCTACTACAATAGTACAACTCTCCTATTTATAGGGAAGATAGAATGAAAGAGACCAAACTTAGAAAAGTTTTTGGCAAATGAAAAAACCAACGGTAACAATAGTCAATAAATTGGATTCCATATATAATTGATATGCGATGATTTGAAATGGCATTAAAAAAAGACCCGTTGGAAAGGATAATAATCCATATCCATGCAACCATGCATATGATTGTTTTCAAATAAAAGACCTTCAAATAGTGTTGTTTCTCAATTCAAAAACATGGATCATGATTTTACAAAGCATGATAATCGGTTTTGGGCATACAAATTTTTTTTACGTGTAGCACAATTAAAAGACTAACATGCAAAAATAATCATTTTTCATACAATTGATTATTTGTAATCAATTAGTAATTGTTTAGAAAATATTTTCATGCAAAGGATATTTTTATGAGAAATAATGTGAGTGGGTGATTTATTTTATTTTAGAGAGCTTTATTTTTATGAGAAATAATGTGAGTGTGTGATTTATTCTAAACCATATGTGAACATCCAATTTTAACCGACAGTTACTCGTGTGTCATGCCTAAACCGTACGCATGTCCTACTATCGGGTGCATCATGTGCGCATACGAATCAGGTACGCGTTCATAGTTTTAATGCGAGCGCGCGTTTGTTTCGAGTCGCCACTAGTGCAAAAATGACATTAAAAAGTACCATTTAGCATCGGTTGTTTGAACACCCGATGCTAAATGTGTGACCGGTGGCAATTTTGCAAATAAATAGAAGTTTTCAGTATTCACGCGTACATTTAACATCGGTTGTTTAAATAACCGATGTTAAAAGTAACTGCGTCAGATATTTAGCATCGGGTGTTCAACCAATCGATGCTAAATGTGTATGTCAAACTCATTTAGCATCGGGTGTTAAGACACCCATACTAAAAGTCAAGTTTTATTTTTAAATTTTTCCTTTCCAATACACATCTCGTTCTCTCACTCGCGTTCTCACTTCTCGGTCTCTCTGAACTCTCTCACGTTCTTTCTCAACATCGCCGTCGCTCCCTTCCTCTCAACAACCAGAACTCCATAACTGTATTCTTCTTCTCCTCACGATTTATTCTTCGTAACCTAGATCCGCTCCTGCCTCTCATTCGGTTCAAGTATTTTCTACATCTCGCGACCTAGATCCGTTCAATCAAACATCGCACAACCTAGATCCGTTCAATCAAACTTCGATTTCGCCGTCTGGTTTCGTTCTTGGCTTTGGATCTGGTTTCGTTTCTGACCTTTTCGTCTGGAAAGTTTCGTTTCAGTTTTGTGTTGGGGATTCTACTTCGGCGTCGTCAAGTTTCGTTTCAGTTAAGTGAGCTTTCGTTTTTGGTATCTGCTCCTTTTTTCTGTTAATGCTTAGAATTTGTCTACTGAACAGCTTGGTTCTGTAATAGAGAAATTAGTTGTTATTTTTTTATTCTATTTAAAGTATTTTGTTAGCGTGACTTTCTCTATCGTAGTTAACGGCAACATTCTTGGATACATGTGTTTGGTTGATACTTGACCTTTAACCTAATTTTCAGTATCAGTGAGTAGACTGCTGTACTACAATGGTGGAATCTCTCTTTGAAGATATCTTCAGAGTCGAGAAATTAAATCCAGATGACAAAAAGTTATTTGATAAAGGTATTATTATTATTATTATTATTATTATTATTATTATTATTATTATTATTAATATTATTATCATTTTTGCATACTTTTTTGATTATCTTTATATATTGGTTTAGTTTAACTTGCTATTCTTTATTATTGCTGAATAAAAAGAATTAGTGTTTTCACATCTGTATATTGTTGTTGTTACTGTCATGAAGAGGGAAAGGTTTTAACTTATGATGAAATGATGAACTGACTGTGTGACACCTCTCTAGTAAGTTGTGAATTGTAACCAATTGCAATGGAAGACCTTCAATTTGGTGTGGCGTCTACTAGCGAACCAGAACTTGCCTAGTGACGAAACGGAGAAAAGAAGGAAGGAAAAGGTTCAGCCATTCATCGCGGCGGAGCCAAGAACGGTCGCGCCACAACCAAGCTTTTCAGCAGGAGGTCGCGACGCGACCATCTCGCATCGCAAGGCGATGGTTGGCCGAAGCTTGGGTTATATACTTCAGTTTTGCGTTTTTGTGAGGCACTTCGTCTTGGGAGCGGAACTGAGGATTGGAGCAGCTGAAGGGTGCGATTTTGGGGACTTCTCATCACTTGGGAACAAGGGTTTGAAGGTTCTAATGTCTTCCTTCATGTTTATCTTCTTCTTTATCTTAGTTTCTACTCTTAGGATGATGTGTAACTAAACTTCTTAGATTAGGGAGAGATGAATCTCCCCAAAGCTGTTATATGAATACTTTTCTATAATCAATTTCAGCTTTTATTCAATTTATCATTAGCATATGCCTCTATGCTTAATGCTTTACAATTACATATGATAGTTGTACTGATTTAGGGTTTATGATCACCATAGGGATATGAGTTTGTATGCTTGATTTGGGGTTTTAGGCCACAATCTTGATGATCATAGGAATATGGAATTGGGATTGTGAGTTCCTTATTCTAGGGTCTAATGCTTTGTCTATTGTTGAATCACTTAAGGGATTAGGGTTTCACAATTAAGAAAAGGGGTTTTGAGGCAAGGGATTGTCCTTAATCTAAATTAGTGAATGGAATCTGGTAAATTGGATAATTGCTTGAAATTGGTTGAAGGTTCGTGTGATAGCATAGGGGAGAGGATTCAATCCTTAATCGTTTTTCTTTGCTTAAATTACAAATGCTTTATTTCACGGTTACTATAATTTCAACTCTATTTCAATTGCCTACGTCTAAGAATTGACAACTTGCCTATTGATAATAACACGCAATCCCTGTGGATACGACTTGGTTCTTACCGTTTTTTTACTATTACTTGCAACGTTTCGGTACACTTGCCGAAATTCTAACAATATGCATATAGGATATTAAATCGTCTTCATTTATTGAATATTGTCATAAATAAGTGTCTGCTACTATGTTCGGTGAAGCATTTGGGCCATTTTCTTGAATTGATCTCTGTCAATTATTTGGCAAAAGGAAGGCTGTAGGGGATATGAATGCTTGGGAAAATATGTAAATAGAGCAAAATAAAGAATGATAGAGGTGTAGGAAGTTTGGCTTTTAGTCTAAAAAAATGCACTCCAACCTTCATCAGTGGTTAAAATTAACTGAATGCACTAAACCTAAATGCAGCCATCAACTTATATTTTTTCCTCACTGAGGACTTTACTCTGCACTCTATATGAAGTAGGCTGAAGAAATGCCCAAGTGTGAAGCCATCAACTTATATTTTTTCCTCTCTTTGGTACCTCAATGTTCCATCTACAATTCTACATTCTCATAGAATGGAGTGATTGATGATGAGTGTGTTATTCAATTGATCCCTAGTTCTGTACGAATGTGTTAGTGGAACAATGTCAAAGGAAGAGAATACAGTGCTGGTAATTAATCTAGTTCTCTTACACAATCTTTTTGTTACTGCTTGTGTGGTGCAACAATCTTGTACCGCTTTTACAATATTAACAGATGTATATGTATATTTTCAGTTATGATGCTTTAAAGCCACCATCATCTCCTTCTCCAACTCAACCTGGTGGTGAGAAACCGAAAAAGATCAGTGATGCAGTGCCAACACCTACTTCATCGGATACTCCAACTAGCGTGGAAGGAGTCAACCACCTATACCCTTATGCAGTGGAAGGAGTCCCTTTCTCCTTATGCAGTAGAATCTGCACTGCCATCTCCAGAAGAAGGCAATGCTGCTGAAAACAATAATCCTCCTCAAGATTCTATTTCTTGGAATTCTCCCTACCACGTGTAAGTCCAATTTCCATTGTTTAGAGTCCCATGTAGATGTAATATAAACTGAAAAAGTGTTTATAAGTAGGAGACATCCCTTATCTTATAAACCGGTTTTGCAGTGTTGAATTAAGCTCAACCCAAATTCTAAGATACTACTCGTACATTTTGTTTTTGTTGTTTGTATTTGTTCTTTAAGACCACGTTATACCTGCAGATATCCTGACTTAAAGCCTCCTAGTTCACCATCTCCTAATGCACCAACCATATCGCGGTCCTCGTCGTCTGTGGATGAGGTGGCCGAGATAGATGCACCAACCATATCATTATCTTCATCTTCTGTGGATGAGGTGCCAAAGATAGATACAGTATCAAGCAATGGACCAGCCCAACTTCCAATAGCAGATGAAGATGAGGACCATATCATTATCCCCATCTTCTATGGTTAAGCCTTCTTATTTCTTTTTTCTCCAATGTGGTGATCTCTGATGTATAATTATTATGTTTAGGTGCTTGTATGTGTTCCATTTATTTATTTTGTGAAGTACTGGGATGTGAAATTACTTTGTAGTTGTAATCTTCTTCTTAAATTTATTTATTTTACCCCTTAAAGGTATTTTTTACTATGCCTCTTCCCATGCTTCTAATGTCATTTGACTGAACAAAGTCTTAATTAGTAAACACACTCATATCAAAATGATAAAGAAAATATAAAAAGAAACTAGACATTTAGCATCGCTTGTTTCAAACAAGCGATGCTAAATGTCTTTTTTTTATCAAGAAAATGACATTTAGCATCGGTTGTTTGAAACAACCGATGCTAAATGTCATTTTCAGACAGCAAGAACAGTGATGAAATGGACATTTAGCATCGGTTATCTGAACAACCGATGCTAAATGTATGACATTTTGCATCCGGCGATTTAGCGTCCGGCGATAACCGACGCTAAATGTCCAATTTAACCGACGCTAAATGTCTTTTTTCCACTAGTGTGTGTGTGAGTCGTTGCGTTGGTACGCGTTATTTTACCGTTTTTATTATCATAAAAGAATAGCAATAATAAAATAAAACCAGTTTTAAATAACTGTCCTTTTATTTAATTTGTTACACATATATACAAAAAATTAAATGCAAATAGTACAAAAATATATATAAATAAAAGGACACACAAAAAAAGAGTACAAAATTTTAAAACCAAAAAAATGGGGTGGGGGAGGGCAGTAGGCGCCTGCTGTTAGTTGGAATAGAAATGTAATTTGAGAATGGGGTTCAAGCTCCCTCTCCTTGTCTCTTGGCTTTTCACCTTTTGGGCAAAAACATGTTGCTGCCCTGTTGCTCCATTTGCTGCCTCCCAGAGGTTGTTATGCTTTCTTGTCCCTTTGGGTTGTAATCCTCTGGTTTGAGACCACACCTACACCACAATATTCTGACTATAAATAAAATGAACAGAAACACAAAAGAAAAGGAGGAGAATACGCACTGTAACAAAAAAAACATTGATGACAGCATTGGTAGAGAGTTTGAGTTCTGTTCTTGAATAGATAGAGTCCAAAAAAACTATATTTTGAAGACATTCGGTTTTGAGGGTTCAAGGATAGGGGCTGGAGTGGAAATCAGAGGGAAGACAACACAAGGGTATGCTTAACTTTTCTCTCATTATGTGGTAATCTTATATAGATGTTTACTGATGAATAATAATGTATATTCTGCAAATATCAAATGGCATGTACATCATTTATACTTTCAGTTGAAAAGCATACATATGTATATGTATAAAAATGAAAAAACACAGAGAACAAAAAAATAAAAAAATAAAATAAAAGGGATACGAAAACTGTAAAGGAAAAACAGGAGAGAAGAAAGAAGGGGGGGAAAGAGGATTTAACGATTTTTGGCCACCCACAGCCACCACAACCTTGGCCACTCCCAGCCACCACAACCGCTGCCACTCACAACCATCAAACCTCCCACCAAACAACCACCTCCTCCCCCCAAACCAACATCACCTCGCACTACCACAAGCCACCACCCTCACCTCGCACCACCGCAAGCCACCACCCTCACCTCGCACCACCGCAAGCCACCACCATCTCCACTATGACCGACCCCCAAATGTCCGCCCAAAACCCCGAACACCACCACAAACCACCATAACCTCGCACCACCGCAAGCCACCACCCTCACCTCACACCACCGCAAGTCACCACCCTCTCCACTATGACCCACCCCCAAATGTCCGCCCAAAACGCCGAACACCACCACAAACCACCGTCCACACCGCGAGTCACCACCATCCTCGCCTTACCCTCGCCGCCGCCAGAACCAGCGTGGCCTTCTCCCCCCGTCGTAATCCTCTCTCTCCACCATCCCATTCTTTTCTTCCTCTTCCTTCATTCCCATCTCCTCTTCCCCATCGCATCTCCCTCACTCTCCCTCTCTCATTTTTCCTGCGTTTCCTTTCTTTCTCTTCGGTTACTCATTCTCTCTCTCCTTGCAAAAAAAAAATTCTCTCTCTCTCTCACCAAAGGCTTGCGGCGCTGGATATGGAAGGGGAAGGATTATGGTTGCTGTTTGTGTGTTTATTTCCTTATATATCCTCTTTTATTTAGTTCTGTTTTTTTATTTTAAATTAAAACATCAGAATTAATAACCACACTCCCCGTGTTTTATTAAGACAGCCCCTGTTTTTTAATTTCAGATTTCTGTTCACGCCCCACGCATTTTACTGATACGACTCTCAGTTTCTCACTGTTTGCATTCCCTGTTTCAGTAATGCGCCCCCCCTTTTATAAAATCAGGTTATTATTTATACCCTCTTTATGTCTGTTCTGCATCCCCCCTTTCTAGTTTTTTTATTATTTATTTATTTGTATTATTATTAGTTATTATTATTACTATCGTTATTATTACCATTATCCATTTCAAAAAAAATGAAAATAAATATTAATTCACCTAAAAAAAATATTCTTCCCTCTTTTCCTTTTTCTCAGAAAAATATCAATTTAATCTTTTCCAAATAAATAATCAGTCTTTTTTTCTTTAACACCTATTTCCAAAAAATACAAAAAAAATGGGATTGGCTGAGATGTGACATCTTGTCAATCCCGGTTTAAGATGCCTGACTTGTACAGCTTGGTGATTTTAAACCACTTAAAAAAATTAAAATCAACCAACCAACAAACTTTTTTTTCAGGAAGAACTACGTGACTTTTGAGTTCCCCGTCGCACCGGAGGATACGTAGGAGCGGGGCTTCCCCGTCAAGTCAAAATTAATTTTTTCTTAAATCGGTCCCTATTTTATTTTTTTCTAAATAATTCTTTTTTACTTAATTTTGGGGTGAACAAATAACTCGTAATTTATTACTATTTGCATAATCGGATTTAGGGTGACTGTCTTATGACAGATGTACTAGGGGTGCAGTGGGATTAAGTTTCCGCCCTTCCCTATGCATAATCGACTCCCGAACTCAATCTGGTATACGCAGACCAATAACTTCTAGTGAGGTTTTTCTCAATTTTTCCTATTAAATAATTTGAATGTGCGAGATATGTTTGTGTAATAATTTTGTTTACCCTTTACTTAACTATCATACCTTTTAACAACTCCTAAAACTATCAATTTTTGAGCCGTCTCGTCGGGATCACGGTCACGACAGATGGCGACTCCGCTGGGGATTTAGTGAGAGTCAAGCCTTTTATAATTTGAATGTGCGAGATATGTTTGTGTAATAATTTTGTTTACCCTTTACTTAACTATCATATATAGTTGTTTTACATTTCGCTTAAATATGAACCCTAGGATCGATAGAGGACATGTATTATTTGCTGCCTGGCTGTGCTGTGTGGTTATTTCTGCAATGGCCCAATACTATGACTCACCGTTGAGGTGTTTTACCTTCTCCAATTTCCATCTAGCCCCCACTCTCGAGGAGTTTTCGTCGATTATTGGGAAGCCTCTAAACTATGGGAAACCATATCACTTTTATGGGAGCTATCCTCGAGTTAACACTGTTGCTAAGGCTCTCGGAGTTGATCCAAGCGATATCAATAATAAGAAACCTGATGAGAAAACAGTTGAAGGGATACCAAGGGTGTGTGTGGAAGAGCTAATGCACAAATTGATGAGGCGCGAAGACTGGGGGACCCTCACAGATGTGTTGGCCCTTGCAATTTAGGACTTGGTCTTATTCCCAAGTAGTGGAGACTTCGTGGGCCCCGGTGCAATTGACGTGTTTATGGCACGTAAGTGCCGAAGGGAGAACTCAACGTTCCCAGTTTTGGCCGACGTGTACTATACTCTAAGTCTCTGCCATGAAGAGAAAAAAAAGAAGATTATTTGTTGCTTGCCAATACTATATATCTAGTTGACAACTCACGTACTCAGAAGAGAAGAAATTTCAATAACTGGTGCCCTATCTCGGATTGGAAAAAGTTGGGCTCAAAGACCTATAGTGCCAAGGAATGGAGACAGAAATTCGTTGAGCTCAGGGAAGATGCAGTACGCTGGTTTCCACTAGCGGGGGGGTGTAAAGCATGTTGTTTTCAAATCTGGAGATTTCCTAAATGTGCCGCTTGTGGGAACATCAGAATGCATTAATTACAATTATAATTTTGCAATTTTCTCAATTCCTAACATTTATTTTCTTGCCATTCTAACATCTAATTCTTAACTCATTTACACATTTCGCAACTTATCGCTTTCTTTACAATTCTTCCAATTTACAAAATCTTCCTCTTCTCCTCTTTTGTCTACAATGATCATGAGTGAGTAGACTTTCTTAGCCTTGGGGTTTTTGGTAACAATCAAATGATGGCTTCCTACTAATTAATTCCCGAGACTATTCTCCACCTTAACCGCTTTGTATTTTTAAATCTAATTTCATCACTTTTCATTATTATTTCAAAACACCACACGATGTACCGAAAGGGGAAGTGTGGTTGTTGGATCTATGAAATTAGACAATAAAATCAACACATGAAAATAGTTTTGGTTTTATTGAGACACAAAATTTCATGGTGCTGTAGATCTGTATGATGAAGCTACTAAGTCAACATTTTCAAGGTCAATGGTCAAAGGGTCAAGCAATATTTTGGAGAGCTTGTGGTCAGGGACATGGTCACCACAGAATTTCAAGACCTCTACATTAGAGGACAGTCTGATTGAGGACTCTTAAACCAAGCGCTACTGGAAGGCAACCCAAAAACAAACACTGTCTTTCCAGCATGCGTTGTCCTCACTTACATGCTTTCTAGGAAACTTCCCAGAAGGTCACCCATCCCACTACTACTCCAAGTCAAGCACGCTTAACTATGGAGTTCTTATGGGAAGGGTTCCTGAAAAGAAGATGCATCTTGTTGGTATAGGTAGTCCAAATCAACTCTTTTAAGCCTTCCTTCAACTGTACAGTCTCATACCTGCACAGCCTCAGGATCCTTCTCATTCCCGTGCGTATTCCAGGTTTACTAAATCTTTGGCACCTTGGTGCCCCGTTTGGGCTTTGATATGTGTATTTCATTGCTGCAGCAACAGTTGCCACAACATTGCGTTCCTGCGTCTGATGAGAGAGGATGCTTGAAGCGCAGGCAGATAAGGATGGTACAGAACATGGGGAGCCAACGCATGCATGAGAGAATATTCCACCTTTTTGCTAGGCACTTGTACTTTTGGGCACACTAGAGGACAAAGGGCGCCTCTAATTAGGGTTTTTCTTGGATCATGTACACTTATACTATATAAAAGTAGCCTTTCCTCTTCATTTGGTACACTAGGTCAGAAGAAGAAACTTTAGAAATAGCTTTCCTCCATTTTTGTACTCAAGCTACCTCAAATCACCAAAGTGGAAACACCATTACTGAGAGTATTGCTGCAGCAATTACAGGAGCTAAACATACCTGGAGAATTGCCAATTCGGAAGCTGTTTCGAATCTCCATGCTTCAAATCTTGGAGCCTACCTTCGGTTCCTTCATCTTAGTATAACTTCTACCTTGTATTTCTCAGTTATGACTTTAGCATTTATGTTTGAGTTATATTTCTTGTCTTGTTCGCTCATTATTAGCTAATCACTCTTTGTTGGGATGCTTGGACCTATGTAATGAAGTGTATTTGATGTTTAGCATTTTATCTTTTGTGAGTTAATATTTCTAGCTTTGATTAGCAGTTATAAATTCTGAAAATGTTAATGAATAGATGTCAAAAGAAAATATGGATTGTGAGTAATAAAGGACACTTTAATACTCCTTGCTTAAACCCTAGACATGGGAGGGAAAAATCCATAAGGTGAACATTGTGGGTGCGTAGTAGCCAAGGGTGGACCTATTTAGAGCTTAGACATAAGCTCTTGTAACGAAACCCTAGTAAAGAGTATTTGAAAAAGTACAAATGGATGCGACAACACCTAATGCTGTAGCATCAGATACATCATTAAAGTACTTTAATGGATTTACATAGTAAAAGCATTCCAACTTATTCTCAACTCTGATTTTTCACACCCTTTTACTTTTATTGTTCATCAGAGATGGTTTCGAAAACTTATGTCATTTTATTTTACATCACTAATTTGTTAGCCAAATTGAACACTCATTAAACTTCAATCCTCGTGGGAACGAACTTTACATATCATATACTACTTGTTGGACTGTGTAGGAATGGTGTTTTTACTTATGATGCAGCACGCAAACAAAATTTTGTGATGAGGGCGGCTTTGATGTGGACCATTAATGACTTCCCTGCTTATGGAATGTTGTCCGGATGGGGGACACATGGTAAGATGGCGTGTCTGATAAGTCTATTTTTTGAGTCTTTTTAATAGTTATTTTTATTAGGTTTATTTGGTATTTTAATTATATTTTTGAGCTATTTTACTACAAATGTTTACTTTTTATTTTCAGGTTTTATTTTGAAGCAAAAGAGAAAATATGAGCTAAAATGAAGAACAAAGAAAATATTTGAGGAGTAACAATTTTTGAGACAAAACTGGCGCAGCACAGGGCCCCAAGGGCGCCAAGGAGTAAACTGGCGCAGCACAGGGCCCCAAAGGCGCCCAGGAGCAAAACAGGCGCAGCACAGGGCGCCAAGGGCGCCAAGGAGAAAACCTGGCGCATCACAGGGCGCCATGGGCGCCAAAGAGCAAAACTGGCGCAGCACAGGGCGCCAAGGGCGCCAAGGAGCAAAACTGGCGCAGCACAGGGCGCCAAGGAGCAAAACTGGCGCAGCACAGGGCGCCAAGGGCGCTAAGGAGCAACAGTGGCGCAGGACTGGCGCAGGACAGGGCGCCAAGGGCGCCAAAAAGCAGTCAATTTTGGCCGCGGCCACTTGTTTGTGGCCATCTTTGCCAAATTGATTTTTCACTTCTTTTTGACCATTTTGCCCCTCCACTCAAAGTGCTTTGTCCACTTGTTGATGGCTATCTTTGCCAACTTGCTTTGTCCACTTGTTGATGGCTATCTTTGCCAAAACTTGAATTGCCAAAACTTGAATTGACCTTGATCCTCACTTGTAAGCAAACTTGAATTTTGTTAGAAAATCACTCTCAAAAACTCTCTAAGATTCATGACTTCAATTTACTCTTCATGTTCTTTATGATTCTTGTTTATTTACTTTCTTGCCCTTTTAATTCTTGCTTATTTACTTTCTTGCCCTTTTAATTCTTGCTTATTTACTTTCTTGCCCTTTTAATTCTTGCTCTTTTACTTTCTTGCTTATTTACTTTCTTGCTCTTTTAATTCTTGCTCTTTTACTTTCTTGCCCTTTTACTTTCTCGCTCTTTTACTTTCTTGCCCTTTTACTTTCTCGCTCTTTTACTTTCTTGCCCTTTTACTTTCTTGCTCTTTTATTTTCCAAGTCATTTAAATTCCTTGCAATTTACTTTTTAAGCAATTTACTTTCTTGTCTTTTACAATTCCTCTATTTATAATTTTGCAATTTTCTCAATTCCTAACATTTATTTTCTTGCCATTCTAACATCTAATTCCTAACTCATTTACACATTCCGCAACTTATCGCTTTCTTTACAATTCTTGCAATTTACAAAATCTTCCTCTTCTCCTCTTTTGTCTACAATGATCATGAGTGAGTAGACTTTCTTAGCCTTGGGGTTTTCGGCAACCATCAAATGATGGCTTCCTACTAATTAATTCCCGAGACTATTCTCCACCTTAATCTCTTTGTATTTTTAAATCTAATTTCATCACTTTTCATTATTATTTCAAAACACCACACGATGTACCGAAAGGGGAAGTGTGGTTGTTGGATCTATGAAATTAGACAATAAAATCAACACATGAAAATAGTTTTGGTTTTATTGAGACACAAAAAGGTCTTTGCTTAATGGGTTCTAATAATAATCAACCATGAAAATAGGCATGATAATTAGTTTAGAACACGCGTTTGTATTCCGAAAGGAAACTCTTGCTACAACCGTCGCCATGTCTTAAGAAATATATCGTTCTTTAAAACTGGAAAATAGTCGAAAGGATTAATAACGGAAACCTTATCATTTCGATGAAACTAATACCCCAAGTCTCTTTTTATCTTTAAAACATCAACAAAAACATTCATTCTTTCTAAAAAGACTTTCTTTTCAGTTAATCAACTTTGGAAAATTAAATTGGTAATCACCTAGGCTCTCCCTGTGGATCGATAACTCTTTTATTACGCGACAAGACCGTGCACTTGCGGCCTATCAAGTTTTTGGCGCCGTTGCCGGGGAGGCAGTGATATTAATTAAGTTTTTCGAAACCGGTTAGACTGAAGTTTTATTTTCTTTATTTTTACTTTTTCTTCCCTTGTCCCTCGAATGCGAAGAACCAGAAGTTTCGGAGAAACTGTTCCACAAATTCCCGAAATCGAAAGGTTCTTACATAGAAGGAGGAGAGAAATTCCCGATAACCAAATGGCGGCTAATGAAAATCGTGCTCTCAA
The DNA here is from genome assembly GCA_039519185.1 of Astragalus membranaceus. NCBI lineage: Eukaryota > Viridiplantae > Streptophyta > Magnoliopsida > Fabales > Fabaceae > Astragalus > Astragalus membranaceus. Next base: position 62,589,572 of record CM076850.1, on the reverse strand, counting down.
AGAGTACGCAACACCTTCAGCAGAACCATCGGCTGTCATTGTACATCCAAATGTGGAAGCAAATAATTTTGAACTCAAATCATCTCTGCTTTCAATGGTTCAACAAAACCAATTTTCTGGTTCTCCCACGGAGGACCCAAATCTTCATATTTCAATTTTCCTGGAATACTATGGAACTCTCAAATTAAATGGGGTACCTCAAGATGCCATAAGACTAAAGCTCTTCCCTTTTTCATTAAGGGATAGAGCAAGAGCATGGCTACATTCTTTGCCTTCGGAATCCATTACCAGCTGGGGCCAATTAAAACAAGCTTTTCTTACTAGGTTCTTTCCCCCAAGTAAAACAGCTCAAATGAGAAGTCAAATTACTAGATTTTCTCAAAACAACGGGAAATCTCTTTATGATGCTTGGGAACGTTTCAAAGAAATGTTAAGGCTATGCCCCCATCATGGACTAGAGAAATGGCTCATTGTTCACACATTTTATAATGGATTACAATATGCAACAAGAATGACTGTTGATGCAGCTGCAGGTGGAGCTTTGATGAACAAAAATTTTACTGAAGCTTATGCACTCATTGAAGATATGGCTCAAAACCATTGTCAATGGGCAAGTGAGCGAGCCATAACAGATAAACCAGCATCATCAAAAGAGCCAGGTAAGTATGAAATATCTGCTGTTAATAATCTTGCCATAAAAGTGGATGCACTTTTTCAAAAATTTGAAAAATTAAATATAAGTGCCGTCTCACAAACTTTTTCTCCTACTACTCCACCATGTGAATTATGTGGGGTTGTTGGCCATATTGGAGCTGAATGCCAGCTTGAGGCATCTAGTACTGGAAATGAGCATGTTAACTATGCTCAAAAAGAAGATCCGTTTTCAAATACTTATAATCCTGGGTGGAGAAATCATCTAAATTTTTCTTATAAAAATCCTCCACCCAATCCAGCACCTAGACCACCTCCTGGTTTTCAGAATCAAAGGGTTTTTAACAACCCACCAAACAACTCGCAAAAGTCGAACTTGGAATTTTTGATGGAAAAATTTGTGTCATCTCAAACAAAACAAAATGAAGAATTCAAAAATCAAACTGGTTATTTGAATGACACACTTATCAAATTAGTATCAAAAGTCGACTCTATTGCCACTCATAATAAAATGCTTGAAAATCAAATAACTCAAGTGGCAACACAGGTGGCTTCATCCTCTAAGTCTTCGGGGGGTATTTCCTGGACAGCCTGAACAAAATCCATATGGCCAAATAAATGCCGTCACCCTTAGAAGCGGAAAACAATTAGAGGAACCAAGAGCAAACCAAGAAAAAATTGTGAGTGAAAAACATAATTCACCATGTGAGCAAGAAGAGAATGAACAAGAGAAAGAACCAGAAAAAGAAAGAGAAGAACCATACATCCCCCCAGCACCATACAAACCACCCATTCCTTTTCCCCAAAGATTTGCAAAAAACAAACTTGACGAGCAATTCAAAAGGTTTGTCGACTTGCTTAAAAAGCTTTACATCAACGTTCCTTTCACTAATGCATTGTCTCGAATGCGCTGTCTTATTCTAAATTTTTGAAAGAAATTTTATCTAAAAAAAGAAAAATAGACGACTATGAGACGATTGCATTAACAAAAGAATGCAGTGCAATTATCCAGAACAAGCTGCCACAAAAGCTCAAAGATCCAGGTAGTTTTTCCATACCTTGTGTAATTGGAAGTGAAACTATAAACAGAGCAATGTGTGATTTAGGAGCCAGTGTAAGTTTAATGCCTCTTTTTCTTTGCAAAAGACTAGGGATAGGTGAACTTAAACCCACAAAAATGACAATACAGTTGGCAGATCGTTCCGTTAAATACCCCACTGGAATCTTAGAGGATGTCCCTATCAAGGTAGGGCAAACTTTTATACTGGTGGATTTTGTAGTAATGGAAATTGAAGAAGACTCCCAAATTCCTATTCTTCTAGGGAGCCCTTTTTTAGCTACTGGAGGGGCAATAATTGACGTTAAAAACGGTAAGTTGGTTTTTAACGTGGGGGATGAAAAGGTTAAGTTTGAAGTTTCAAACTTCAAGAGGAGTCCGTCTGTAAAGGACTCATGCTGCAGGGTTGATATTGTAGACTATTGCGTGCGAGACTGCTCTTTAGCATCATCTTCACAAGATAGTCTGGAAGATTGCCTTTTAGGCAACACAAATATAAATGCAGCAGAGGAAACCCAATTCTACATAAAACTTTTAGATGAGAATCCACCATCACAGAAATTGGGTACTGAAACTTTGGGTGAGGGAAAACCTCGACCATCTCCTTTGTCTTATTTTTCACCTTCCTTTGTGAAAATAACATTTGATCTAGGGGAATTGAAAATAAAATCTTATTTCTTATACAACTTCCATTTTACAAGCCATGGGATCCAGAAATATGTTTTCACTCTTCATGTGTCACTTGGTCTTTATGCTTCAAGCAATGGGACCCAGGAATAACTTTACAAAGGGCAGCTGTGATCCGGTGAGCTATCCTAACCCCTTTTGTGTTGTTTTATTTGAAAAATCATTGAGGACAATGCCTAGTCCAAGCATGGGGGGTATTTTATTGCTTTTATTGGGTATGTCTTTATTGCTTTGCTAAGTTTTTATCTTTTTGTACTTTGAGTTGTATCTGCTCCCTCCATGATGAAACTATGTGAACCCTAAGCATGTTTTAGATAAGCCTTTTCTGGACAAAAATAATTTTTCAATTTTTCATTAGCGATTCATCTAGGTGGACTGGTTGGGAACAACAAAATTGTTTCATGGTTCTATTTTTACTTCTAGGGCTTTTTCACACACACTATTGAGACTGTTTTCAGTTGTTAATACAATTAGAAGGACTGAAGAGAAACTAGTAACCTGGTTCTCTTGGTGACATTCACTGGATGTGCCGTTACTGGAGAAAAACGTCTGAGTTGGGGTATCAAAAAAAAAATGCAAAACCAACTCAAAATGCAAAAATTGGTGCATTTTAAATGTCAAAATGATTGGTTAGCATATAAAATAAAAAATAAAAGAAAAATGCTTGAATACCCAACGTATAAAGACCCTCCTTTGAGACCCGGTCTTAGTAAATGGAGGACCCAAGCTTAAGAATGCTGGGGAACCGGTTCTATAATAACATTGATATCCTCTCTAGAGTATTGATACTTTAAAATTGTCTCCCAATTCCACAAGAAGCCCAGATAGTATTTTTCAAACCAAAGTGTTAGAATTGCCCCACAGTTCACTTAAGGTTTCGATGTGAAAATAATTTTCCTTCAGAATTGGCCTAAAGATTTACACTGTTTTTGCTTGAGGACAAGCAAAGGTTCAATCATAGGGGAGTTTGATAAGTCTATTTTTAGAGTCTTTTTAATAGTTATTTTTATTAGGTTTATTTGGTATTTTAATTATATTTTTGAGCTATTTTACTACAAATGTTTACTTTTTATTTTCAGGTTTTATTTTGAAGCAAAAGAGAAAATATGAGCTAAAATGAAGAACAAAGAAAATATTTGAGGGGGAACAATTTTTGAGACAAAACTGGCGCATCACAGGGCGCCAAGGAGCAAAACCAGCGCAGCACAAGGTCCCAAGGGCGCCAAGGAGCAAAACTGGCGCAGCACAGGGCGCCAAGGAGCAAAACTGGGGCAGCACAGGGCCCAAAGGGCGCCAAGGAGCAAAACTGGCGCAGCACAGGTCGCCAAGGAGCAAAACTGGCGTAGCACAGGGCGCCATGGGCGCCAAGGAGCAAAACTGGCGCAGCACAGGGCGCCAAGGAGCAAAACTGGCGTAGCACAGGGCGCCAAGGGCGCCAAGAGCAACACTGGCGCAGGACTGGCGCAGGACTGGGCGCCAAGGGCGCCAAAAAGCAATCAATTTTGGCTGCGGCCACTTGTTTGTGGCCATCTTTGCCAACTTGATTTTTCACTTCTTTTTGACCATTTTGCCCCTCCACTCAAAGTGCTTTGTCCACTTGTTGATGGCTATCTTTGCCAACTTGCTTTGCCACTTGTTGATGGCTATCTTTGCCAAAACTTGAATTGACCATTTTGCCCCTTCCCTCATATTTTCCTATAAATAAGACCTTGATCCTCACTTGTAAGCAAGCTTGAATTTTGTTAGAAAATCACTCTCAAAAACTCTCTAAGATTCATGACTTCAATTTACTCTTCATGTTCTTTATGATTCTTGCTTATTTACTTTCTTGCCCTTTTAATTCTTGCTTATTTACTTTCTTGCCCTTTTAATTCTTGCTCTTTTAATTTCTTGCCTATTTACTTTCTTGCTCTTTTAATTCTTGCTCTTTTACTTTCTTGCCCTTTTACTTTCTCGCTCTTTTACTTTCTTGCCCTTTTACTTTCTCGCTCTTTTACTTTCTTGCCCTTTTACTTTCTTGCTCTTTTATTTTCCAAGTCATTTAAATTCCTTGCAATTTACTTTTTAAGCAATTTACTTTCTTGTCATTTACAATTCCGCTATTTATAATTTTGCAAATTTCTCAATTCCTAACATTTATTTTCTTGCCATTCTAACATCTAATTCCTAACTCATTTACACATTCCGCAACATATCGCTTTCTTTACAATTCTTGCAATTTACAAAATCTTCCTCTTCTCCTCTTTTGTCTACAATGATCATGAGTGAGTAGACTTTCTTAGCCTTGTGGTTTTCGGCAACCATCAAATGATGGCTTCCTACTAATTAATTCCCGAGACTATTCTCCACCTTAATCGCTTCATATTTTTAAATCTAATTTCATCACTTTTCATTATTATTTCAAAACACCACACGATGTACCGAAAGGGGAAGTGTGGTTGTTGGATCTATGAAATTAGACAATAAAATCAACACTTGAAAATAGTTTTGGTTTTATTGAGACACAAAAAGGTCTTTGCTTAATGGGATCTAATAATAATCAACCATGAAAATAGGCTTGATAATTAGTTTAGAACACGCGTTTGTATTCCGAAAGGAAACTCTTGCTACAACCGTCGCCTTGTCTTAAGAAATATATCGTTCTTTAAAACTGGAAAATAGTCAAAAGGATTAATAACGGAAACCTTATCATTTCAATGAAACTAATACCCCAAGTCTCTTTTTATCTTTAAAACATCAACAAAAACATTCCTTCTTTCTAAAAAGACTTTCTTTTCAGTTAATCAACTTTGGAAAATTAAATTGGTAATCACCTAGGCTCTCCCTGTGGATCGATAACTCTTTTATTACGCGACAAGACCGTGCCCTTGCGGCCTATCAGTGTCCGATTTGCATGGTTGACACAAAGACTTTTAGTCTTAAATACGGAGGAAAAACCTCATGGTTTGACTCGCACCGTAGGTTCTTACCTATGGATCACCCATTTAGAAAGCAGAAATATGCGTTCATCAAGGGAAATGTTGAAACAGCTGGACCTCCTCGTAAGTTGACACCAGAGGAAGTTTGGAATAGTGTTAGGGATATCCCTCCTGTGGAAGTCGTAGCGGGTGTTGTTTCTCGTCCAAATGGCTATGGACAATGGCACAATTGGACAAAAAAAGTATTTTTTGGGAACTTCCTTATTGGAAAGATAATCTATTGAGACACAATCTCGGTGTCATGCATATAGAGAAAAAAAAATTTGACAACATATTTAACACTGTCATGAACGTGAAAGGCAAAACGAAATACAATGAGAAAGCTAGGAAGGATATAGATCATTACTGTAGACGAAATGATTTGTTGTTGGTTCAACACATATATGAACTTTCAAACCCCCATCTAGATTTTAGTCAGAAGGTAGTGGTTTTTTATTGTAATTGGTTTGCTCCGTTAGCTCGAGGAACAAAGGTGAATCCAAAGTCAATTACAGTGGACATTAAAATGAATGGTAGATATCCACTGTATGATCCGTTCGTCATTGCACAAAATGTGAGACAAGTCTAATATGTCCCTTATCCATCAACGCGGACTGATAGGCGTGGTTGGTGTATCGTAATTAAAACAAAACCAAGAGGTCGCATTGAGACAAATGATGACACGGTGGAAGATGTGCCATATCAAATGGAAGAGATGTCTAATGTAAATGAAGTGATTCAAGTTGAACCCATTAGTCGATTATGTGATGAGCCAAACACTGACGATGAAGTTGATGACGAAGATAGTGGTTTTTTATTGTAATTGGTTTGATCTGTCTGCTCGAGGAACAAAGGTGAAGCCAAAGTCAAATACAGTGGACATTAAAATGAATGGTAGATATCGACTGTATGATCCGTTCGTCATTGCACAAAATATGAGACAAGTCTATTATGTCCCTTATCCATCAACGCGGACTGATAGGCGTGGTTGGTGTGTCGCAATTAAAACAAAACCAAGAGGTCGCATTGAGACAAATGATGACACGGTGGAAGATGTGCCATATCAAATGGAAGAGATGTCTAATGTAAATGAAGTGATTCAAGTTGAACCCATTAGTCGTTTATGTGATGAGCCAAACACCGGCGATGAAGATGATGACGAAGAAGATGCTGATGAAGATGCAACAGACCACATTGGTGTATCAAGAATTCACTCCTCCGATGATGATGATTTTGAGAAAGAATGGGATTCCAATTAGTTATTTATGTTTCAACAATATATGTTAACCTATTTTTAATCAAGGATGTAATTTATGTTTGTTTAATTAGTATGTTTATATATTTTTGTTTAGTATATGTTTATGTTAACCTTGTTTAGTATATGTTTGTTTGTTTAAATGTATATGTCTAGATACGGTAATGGAATCTCACTCAGGATCCGATGACGAGACATATGTTCCTCCACCTGTCACGGGTGATGCCGCCAGCACTAGCAGGCGGAAGACTTCTACTCGCCTAGGGCGTCGTGTTCAGTCTGCTCGTATTGTTGTTTCTGGTGGCAGATATTTGCCACCACCTGGGTCTGAGGGTGCTAGTACTAGTACTGCAGGGGACCTAGTGATTCCTGCTGGTACTGAGGGCTTAGCCCCGACAAATGTTGATGCAGATGGGGTACGCACATTCACTGTTGACCGTGAGGTGGTGAGGTATACAACTGTTGGGCGTATCATATTGGAGACTGCTGGCGATTCGTAAGTATATATAATATTATTTATTAATTTATTTTTGTTGCCTTTTATATAACTTATATAATTTGGTGTAATAAAATTTATCTTTTTTTAATGCAGGTTTCTTCCTTCGAAAGCTACGGCTACCGCCATCACAAAAACAATAAAGGAGAATTTCACCTGATGTTGGAAGAATTGGACGGCTGTTAGAAAAGATAAAGAGGCAATTGAGAGGATGTTAAAATCATTTTTGGTAAGTTGTTCTACGAAATAATTAATTTGGTGTATTATCTTATTGACTTGATTAATTAATTTGTCTTATAATTAACAACATTATTGTAAATTTCTTAAATAGGAAAAATGTACATGGTTACCAGAGCAGAAAAGATAAGTTGAGAGAGTGTTCCATAAGAGATGTTCCCATCGCTATTCTGAATTACTGCGGGAGGCGCGCGGTAAGAATGCGAAGCCATCTTATATGGGAGACTCAACTTGGGCTGGATTAAAGGAGTACTGGCAGACACCAGAACTTAGGAATTATTGTGAGAAAGCCAAGAAGAACCGTGCTTCTGAAAGAAGTGGCTGTACACACACAGGGGGAGTGTTAATACTGCAACGCATCACATGCGTTTGGTAAATTTATTACTTTATTACTTGATTAATTAATTATTTATCATTAACTAGTCATTTTCACGTGTATTAATTAATAATATGTATGTATATATATATATATATATATATATATATATATATATATATATATATAGGAGGCGAGGGAACAAAGGACAATCACTTTGCCTGAGTTGCATCGCTACCTTCATATGCGGGAGCCGGGAGGACACTGGTGAGTTTGCTACAGATCGGGCGAGGAATATTCAGGTAAAACTACTTTTACAATTTTATATTAATGTTTATTATTTATATTAATCTTTATATCGGGCGAGTAATATTACATTAAAACTACTTTGCCTGAGTTGCATCGCTACCTTCATATGTTGGGTTATTTTTTCCAGGAGAGCTTCCAGGGTGGGCTGGCTGAGTACCATGAGTCACAACAGAGCAGTGGGGCAGCTGGTATCAATCCAGTGGAGGAGGCTAGAGTAGCTCGTGATATTTGGGAGAGAGCAGTTGGTCTACAAAAGAGTAATCGTATGGTAGGTGATCAGGTGGTATTGGACCGACTGCTTTCCGAACAAACATTATTCTGAGTGTATCAGCTTCACATTCTGGATCCTCGAGTACTGATCGCTCTTTTGTTCCCAATGCTGGTGAGTTGAATGCTGTTACGCAATTGACGCAGCAACTGAGCGAGGCCCAGCGTCAGTTTGCCGAGCGGCAAGAGAAAAATGAACAGGAAGTGCAGGCGCTTCGGGAGAAAGCCAAGATAGTTGAGGAGCGCATGGAGGAGCAGGCTAGGGTCGCTGGGGAGCGCATCGAGGAGTAGGCTAGGCTAGTTGCGGAGCAGGCTAGGTTAGCTGCAGAGCAGGCTAGACTAAATGAGGAGTGCTTTAAGTTTTTGCAGGATCAGCTGATGTCTCAGCACTCGAGGCCATCCTCATCACATATGCCATCCTACCTGCCGCAGCAGCCGCAGCAGCATTACGACGGTGCATTTCAGCAGTGGCCTCAACAGTAGTATGCACCCCCAGTATTCCCAGCAGTATGCACCTCAGCCATACCCGTCATACCAGCAGCCCCAGCAGCAGTTACCCCACCAGCACCCCCAGCGGCGGTCACCCCAGCAGCCCCACATCGATCTTAATATTGATGCGATTAGTGCTTTTCTTGCATCTGATGATACCTATTATCATGGTGATGACACAGACCAGCAACCACCCCAATAGCTTTGCTTTGGATTATTTTATTTTGTTGTATGAATATTTTTTTTATTGTATGGATATTTTTTTTGTTGTATGGATATTTATTTAAATTAATTATTAATTTTCATTCCAAATTTTTATTTTTTTAAAATAGTTAATTAATTAATCATTAAATTTTATTTTTTATCACTAATTAAAGTTTTTAATAAAATACTTAATTAAAGTTTTTAATAAAATAATATTAATTTTTTAAATAAAACGATTTTTAAAAAAAATAATATTTATTTTTTAAAAATAATTAATTTTTAAAAAAAAAAAACGGTTTTTCCGGCAGATTTGTGGACTTTCCGGTGGATTATCCGCCGGAAATTTCCAGCGGATTTGTGGACTTTCTGGCGGATAAACTCATGCGAATTTTTTTTTGGATTTTCTGGCGGATTTTTCGGCGCCATGAAATCCGCCGGAAATCGTTTGCTGCGAACTGGCTACCGGCGCCAAAAATCCGCCGAAAAGTCCACATTTTCGGTGGATTTTTGGCTTTTTCGGCGGATTTTGCCCGTCGAAAAGTCCAATTTTTCTTGTAGTGTAAGGCGATTTCCAACGACTATTCACTGGTTTGCTACCCTGGTACCGAACATTGGCGAATAGAGTGGGATGCTGCACATAGATCTAAACAACTCATCGGCCAGGCTACGTCTCAACGTTGGTGCCATTCCATTTATGGAAGGTATCACTGAAGTCCCTCTGATCGACGCTCCACAGACAAGAAGGCATCAAACTCAAACATCTGTGAATGTCATCGAGGTGGTTCCCTTACCGTTGCAGGCATTACAGAGCCTAATGGATTTGTTAAACAATCAGGCTAGGGTGTTTGCCGAGCATAGCGCACGTCTGCTAAATGTAGAGCAAGAAATGGCTATGGTGAGGGCGAACACCACACCTTTGCAGGGGCGTCGGTGGTCTCCATATCCTCCACCTTAGATTAGGGTGTCAAGACGTCGTCGGTCGCATGTGTGACATTACTCCAATCGCCACAAATGTTCTCAAGGGAGAGACTCAGGTGTTGACCAAGTGACTTCAAACACAAGAGGAGGGTGAATTGTGAACTTAAAATAGAGATTAAAAATGAAGTACTTGAAGCTGAAATAAATAATAATAAAAGAGATATATGGAAAGGAAATAGACACGCGGAAATTTATCTAGTTCGGCCACTCCTGAGGCCTACGTCTAGTCCCCAAGGAAAAACACCAAGGGATTTTAATCAATCACTAGGTTTGAAAACAGGTTCAGCTAGACACCTTTGCAACCGAAGAACACTGCCTTCACACAAAAATGGGATATCACCTCCCTATGTAGAAGAGCTTCTAAACCAAGAGATAATACCTTTCTTGAATAACTTGGGATCACACCCAAAAAATAAGAAATAAAAAGAATAAGATAATACACTCAATAGTGTAGATAATGAACAAATTGAAGCACAAGTTATACAACTCAAACTATCACTAGTGCAGAAAAGACATTTAGCATCGGCCACTACAACAGATTTGGGGATGGGCAGTGCATTTTTTTAGCCATGGGCAACGCTTTTGAGCGCTGCTAAACTTCGCGCTGATGATTCCACTCCCACAATGGGCAGCCCTTAGAAAGCGCTGCTCATTGATAGCCATGGGTAGCGCTTTTCAACGTAAGCGCTTTTCATTCCCAAAAGGCGCTAACACAATGGACAACGCTTGTAGGCCAAAGCGCTGCTCAGTCCCTTAGCGCTTTTTAGGAATATGTAGCGCTTTGGCCTACAAGCGGTGCCCATTTTATATTTTGTTTGTTTTCCTGGTCATATACAACCAATCCAATCCAATCCAATCCATTATGTATACTTAACAACATATATATAAACTAGCTAACAACAAATTAAAAAATAAATTTAACACTATTACTACCAAAATAAATCCAATCGAAAAATTACATTATACTAAGATACATTATACAAAAAGAAATTTCTATAGCACACCAGCATTTTTGCACTTCCAAAATCACATAGCTTAACTTGGTCTGACCTTTGTGCAGCCTCACAAAGACATGGGCTGAAGACATTTTATCAACATGGAACCTACGAAAGACAGATATTATCATTAAACAACAACAATCCAGCAAGAGCAAATAGATCAAATATGTAAGCACCATTAATTTATTTGTCAAGTAGACATTTCATCAACCACTTTATATACATATTAGAGCTTAAAATTACCAGAAAAATACGAAACATTAAAAGAAAAAATTAATACTGAAACCCATACATGATGGGAATCCTACGCACGCACTGTGTGTTGGTCCCTCTTACAAACCTTCAAAAAATAATACGAAAATGAAGAAGATGCAAAGCCAAATTAATAAAATAATATCAAAAGAACAACAAAAAAGGTGAAGGATTCCAACTCACCTTCTTACGGGGAGAAATAGATAGAGGTAGGGAGAACGAACGAGCCAACACGGTGGAACGACGACGGTACTGGAACAACGGTGGAACGACGACGTGGGGACGTGAGGAGAGAGCTTGAGTTTGAGTTTGAGCTTGAGCAGAGAGTGAAAAAGAGAAAGAAAGGGCTTCTGAGAAGTCTGAACGTTAGAGATAAAGAAAGGAACGCGGGGAATTGAAATAAAGTACTAGTAATGGGCAGCGTTCTCCCTAAAACGCGCTGCCCATAGCCCCATCCTCGTTCTCCTATAGGCAGTGTTTCCTAAAAAGCGCTGCCCATCGCCCCAACACGTTCTCCTATAGGCAGTGTTTCCTAAAAAGCACTACCCATCGCCCGAACGCGTTCTCCTATAGGTAGCGCTTACAGTAGGAGCGCTGCCCATTGCCCCTGCGCGTTTCAACCAAAAGCAGCGCTTACAGCAGGAGCGCTGCCCATTCCCTGCGCGTCTTAAGCAAATGTAGCGCTTACATCAAGAGCACTGCCCAATAGGGCGCTCTTTTTCTCAAGATCTGGCGTTGTGTGTTAATTTGGACATTTAGCATCGGTTATTAATACCCGATGCTAAATCTCACGATGCTAAAAGAGGGACATTTAGTATCGGTTAAATAACCGATGCTAAATGTCACTTTTAACATCGGGTGTTTAAAAACCCGATGCTAAATGGTGTTTCATCACTGTTTTTGCTGTTTGAAAAATGACATTTAACATCGGGTGTTTAAACAACTGATGCTAAATGTCCTGAAAAAAGACATTTAGCATCGGTAGGACATTTAGCATCGGTTGTTTAAACACCCGATGCTAAATGTACGGAAAAATGACATTTAGCATCAGTTGTTTAAACACCCGATGCTAATGTCCCTAAAAATGACATTTAACATCAGTTGTTTAAATACCCAATGCTAAATGTCTATTTTTTTAAAATAAAATGAATCGGCACTATTAATAGATATCAATTACTATTGAAAGTTTACAATTAGTATATTCCTACACCTAACAAATAAATATATCCCAAACCTTAGCAAAGATAAAAATGAGCCAACTTCTAATAGATAATTAATTAATACATAGATTATCATTCTTATAGTAGACTCTTGTATAAGAAAATAGCAACATTTCTCTACAAAATTTGTTGCCATTCAGTACACATTGTCTACTTTTGAATGCCTTTGCTCCCTTTCTCACATTGCAACACCTGTTTACACCATCCAGGGTTTGCAAGTGTTGTTATTGTGAGAATACCAGATGCTCGTCTGACAGAGAAGGAAGCTGCATGTATCCAACGAAGAGAAAAATGGCAATGGTCAGAATACTGCATGCTCCAATATATTTTAATGTCCAGGAGTATAAGAGTAACCTCAGAGAGAGTATCCAATATATCATATGTATTCAATGAACATAGCGATTTTCATTGCAATAATCATTCTTACCGTTTAGGAATTGACAAGTGAGAAACAGTTTTATTATTTTAACATTGTGATGACAACCTACCATGGGCTCGCTGTCCAATTTTAATTGCTCTAATTTTATTTTAAGTTGTAATAAAATGTGAGGGCAGAACTTTGATTTAATTAGGCCCAACACTTAAGTTTATTTTATTTGGTTGAGTGTTCTTTTTATGTGTGGAGCATGGGCTGCTAGTAGTATAGGCTGCCAGCTTGTCTTTGCTATTGTTTGGTGTGTTTTTAAGTTGATTTAAAGTGTGTGCTGAAGCATGCATAGTGGAGAACGAAAATTAGGATTGAAATGGGTACAATGTCACTCTCTTATTGAAGAATAATCAACTTTGGATGCTAGGGAGTCTTTTGGTTTTTTTTTAAACTCCAAGTCATAAAGAAAAGACAAGGCAATTAAAAGAAGGAGTTACAAATTCAAGCAAGGCATTATGAGAAGGCAAAGCAAATAAAAGAAGGAGTTACATATTCAAGGAACAGTAATGCTCATTATTGTAAACTTTCTCTTTCTTGTAGCACATTAGATCCTAAAATTCTTGTTATTTTCCATTGATTTTGATGAAAACATATATAGGAAAGAACATACCGCCTCGTTGTATGAGGCATCTTGATTGAATGATAACCGCCTCGTTGTGGAATTTGGCCATTTCTTTTTTTTTTCAATAGGAAGTCTAGTTGTTTCTTATTTTTTTGTATTTTTGGGTTTATGATGGAAGAAAATGGGAAAGAAAACTTGAAAATTTCGTGGTCTTTGTAGAATGGCACTTATGCTCAAACTAGTTATTAATTGTTGTGAATTTGGTTAAAGAAATGGAATGAAAGGAAAGGGGCGCCACCTTGTCTAATCCAAGACTAGGATAAGCCTATGAGTGAGCATCGCCACAAGAAACCTGGTTTCTTGATAAGTTGTAATAAAATGTGAGGGCAGAACTTTGATTTAACTAGAGCAATTAAAATTGGACAGCGAGCCCATGGTAGGTTGTCATCAAACTTGTAAGCTCTTCTTCCTCTTCAATCTCTTCTTCAATCTTGTAAGATCTTCTTCAATCTTCAAACTCTGTAACTCATAGACAGTTCTCTGTCTCATATGGAAGGCTTTGCCTCCTAACTTATGTTATTGTTTTAGTTCTGCACTTGTTTATTTAAGGCTAAAGTGCTCCCGGGGTCCCTTATCTTTATTTAAAGTAACGAATTAGTCCTTTATGTTTTTTTTGTCCCAAATAAGTCCTTTATCTTTCAAATTTTTGACACATAAATCCTTTTTCGTTAACAGTGCTGATTTATGTGTCAAAAAAAAGGATTTATGTGTTAAAAATTTGAAACATAAAGGACTGATTTGGGACAGAAAAGGATTTATGTGTCAAAAATATAAAACATAAAGGACTGATTTGGGACAAAAAAAAGATAAAGGACCAAATCGTTACTTTAAATAAAGATAAGGGACCGCGGGAGCATTTTAGCCTTTATTTAATTATTGTTGCATTCTGTATGCTACCTTCTTCCCCTCTGTCTCTTTAAATTAATTAACTTCTGATTCCGATCCCCTCTTGGTATCAGAGCAAGGTTTTCCAAAAGATTGACATAACCATCTATAAGTTTTGCTGCCGGTTCTGGGATCAAGATTAAGAGTCTTAAGGTAATTCTGGATATCATTATACCTACTGGGCTTGTTAGCTTTACAGTGGATAATGATATTGTTTGTGATGTTAGGATCTAATCTAAGGGCTTGTTAGCTTTACAGTGGATAATGATTTAAACATATATATATATATATATATATATATATATATATATATATGAGCTGTATTTATAGGTGGAAGTACTTCAAAGGCGGTTGGAACCTCGTCTGTTGGATATAGGATTCTAATCTCCACCGTCTGTTAGCCGTGATTGGAAATTGTCCATATGGCCCAATAATTATATTCGCCCAATGGATCGTTTGTTAATGGGATTTTGACTGACCCAGAATAGTTGCCCCCAAGCCGAGGTGGTCCTAGAAGGAGAATCTTGGCAGAAGATGATCGAGATGGGCTTCGTTCTGGGATGAAGGGGTCCTCTATAGATGATACCCCGACCGAGGTTAGAGCTCTGCACTAAGTTGCCAATGTGTGGTGAGGGAAGTATGTTTGATTGTAGACGAATGTCAACGGAAGTGCACATGCTTTCTCCTAAGATTCTGTCCATGCGTTATGATGGTATTGGCGGAAAATGTGACAGTTGTCACTTCTGTCAGCCCTCTATAAATATAAGTAGTGGATTGTACTTTGACTTAGCTTGTACTTGGAAGATTGAGTTCAGTCTGTCCCAGTTCCTCCGAGTTCGATTTGAAGTTTAACGTGTTCGTTCTGGTTTAAACCCTCTGACTTCATGGTGTGTTCCTACTTATTTTGTGTTCTTTCCCTCTTATCGGGGTAGTCAAGAGGGTGGGTCGGACTTTCTCGAGCGACCTGTCTCCTTCTGGTTAGGTTAGGCGCAATGACAGTGGGCGTCCTCCCTATCCTTGGGGTAGCTGTGGAGTTTCTTATGACCTCCCCTAAGGTAGGTTTCCTCTGTAGGTTTTTAGATCGGGTTGAGGGTGCCATCTCAGATGGAATAGAATTCTCCCTCGTCTGCTAGCTCTTCTACCTTTGGCCTAGATATGGGCTCTTTAGCAGTGAACCGAGTCTTACCCCCTGCTTGTGACAACTTGAGCCCTTAGAGTTGGGTTTCTTTGGAAATTCTTTGTTAGAGCAGTATTTTTCGGGGTTTATTTGGGGTTCTCTACAGAGTTCCAGTATGTAGTCGTGTTCACAATGTCCCCGGGTTTTTTGTCCATTCAGCTATGATCACCGAGCCAGGAGTTCACCCTCCTTTTACTCCCTTTGAAAAGAGACTTCTTGAGTTTCTTCAAATTTCCTCCTCACAGATTAGCTCTTGGAGATGGGGTTCTCTCCGAGCATATGATCAGGTGATGAGGATTTTATTTCGCCCTACATCAGTAGAGTTGTTCATTTACTTATTCGATGTGGTGTGGAATCCTGAGAGACTCTAGAAGAATTCGTTAAGGCTTTATAGACTTGGTCCCCTGTTCTTCGAGAAATCTTTTTACCCCGATGTTGATAGATGGTTTTGTGAGTATGTTTTTCCTTGTTCGTCCTCGGAATTTGGTGGCTTTTCGGAAGATTGGTGTAGTCGATGAGTTTGGTGAATTGGCCATAGCGTTTTTCTGCTTTAGCTGGTCTAACGACCATTTCAAGAAACCTCTCAGGTTCTATGCTCGATCTCGCTCCCAATTGGACATGACCTACCTACTAAACTTGGAACTTCTTCAGTCGTGGTCGTCTATGCCTCATGGGGATCCTCTGATCAATACCCGAGCGGTGGCCATGGTGCCTCCCAGGGATTCAATCAATGTTCTTGGTATGCAAGTTGTTCCGGACTGGGCCGGAGCCCAACATTGTCATAGGGCCGACCGAAAGCGGCCCAACTAAGCAAAACAGAGGAGCTTGACCTAGATCGCAGGTTCAACGGCCCTGATCAAGCCATATGCGATCCGACGGTCGCCCGCAGAGCCCCTGGCACTATATATAGAGGTCTGACCTCAGCTGACAGGTACACTTTTTACACATAACGTCACTCTGCTCGAATATTACCCACTGACTTGGGCGTCGGAGTGTCATCGCAGGTACACCCCGCCGGAGCTCTGAACGCAACCAGCCAGCATCCAGTTTGACCGTACCACCACCTTCGATCAAGTAGCAAGCAACCTCAACGATTCAGTGACGTCATCAAACAAACCAAATCAGATTGACCGCCCTCATCGGGGCCCAAATCACAAGTTTTGCGTAATGGTGTTACTATTCAACTATCTTTTGCGCTTGTAACTTGTTTTACTTTTTCCTTTTAGCGAAAATGCCGTCTCTTTTCCCGCTTCACGAGCTGAGGGAAGCAGCTGCCAGTTTGAAAATTCCTCACACTCCTTGTCCTTTGCTTTGAGATGATGACCTGGTGACTGGGTCCGAAGGACAACCCCGGAAGGAAAAGGAAGTGATCGATCTAGTAGTCCCTATACAGGCTTCTCCTAGTGTTGTTGTAAAGAGAAATCTACTCGACGTAGTCGACTAGGAAAACCACCCTGAGTTGGTTGATCAAGTACTGAAGCATACTTTTAAGAGTTCTCCTCCAAAGAAACCAAGGTTTGAGGACCCCCAATGATGATTCAGATGCCTCTCATGAAGAGATTTCTGATTTCTAAGGGGTCAGCCTAGAGGATCTCTAGCTGAATCCTTTTGACCTTTTTTTCTGAATCGCTACTTTGGGGACCAAGTTGCTGGAGGCTGATCATAAATTTGCCAAGGGAGGCATTTCTCGGATATCCTTCCCCTTCTGTCTTACTTCCCTTCGCTTTTGATTGATCTGAGCTTATATTTTGTTTTAGCAGGGAGGTTGCGGCTTCTAAAGGAGTGAGATGAAGAGAGGTCGGGTTTGGAGTCTGCTAAGCAAGCTTTTGGAGTGGCGATGAAGTTGCAAAAGAAAGAGACTGTGGCCCGTCAAGTGGTAGAGGCAGAGCGGGACACTGCTGTGGAGCAGATCTGCGTGCTTTTAAAATCTCTTGAAGAAGCTAAGAAGAATTTTGCAGAGGCCACCAAGGCGGTAGGTCAGATCGAACCTCTTCAATCAAAGGTTGCTGAGTTGGAGAAGACAGTGGAGAGAATCTTGAAGGAAAGGGATGAGGCCTAGCGAGAGAGGGCTGAGGCACTTTAGGCTAGCTAGAGAATTGCTATGAAATCTTTGGCGTTTGGTGATGAAGCCTTTCAAGATGCCTTAGAGCAGGTGGTCGTGTTGAACCCGAGAATCTCTCTACAGAAACAGGAGGCCAATATTGCCTGGAATGGCCTCAGTGGCGTGTTGGTGGAATACAATGCTGACAAATCTAGCCACGAGGTTCGGTTGACTCCGAAGGTGCGCATTCCCGAGGTTGTTAATGCTCCCGGCGCCTAGTTCTTATGTTCTCGCACTCTTCATGTACTGTAATATTTGAACTTTTTTGTGCGTTAATGTCCCCCACCATTTTAATTTTTTTCTAATAATTCGCCCCTGCTGGGTTTAAAGTGATTAAGGTTTGGAGGCTATAGGCTAGTCTGATCTCCTTTGGTCCGATCTTTGAGAGTTTTCGCTCAATTTGGCATTGGGACAAAGACGTCACGCATGCCTTATGAGGGTGAGCCTTAGAGGCTATAGGTTAGTCCGATCTTCTTTGGTTCGGCCTTGGGAGCTTTGGCTCAATTCGGCATTGGGACAAAGACGTCGCGCATGCCTTAAGAGGGTGAGCCTTAGAGGCTATAGGCTAGTCTGATCTCCTTTGGTTCGACCGTGAGAGCTTTGGCTCAATTTAGGTTTAGCCAAAGATGTCGCGTATGCCTTAAAAGCGTGAGCCTTAGAGACTATAAGCTAGTCTGATCTCCTTTGGTCCAGCCTTGGGAGCTTTGGCTCAATTCAGCTGTGGGATAAAGAAGTCGTGTATGCCTTAAAAGAGTGAGTCTTAGAGGCTATAGGCTAGTCCGAGCTCCTTTGGTTTGGCCTTGAGAGCTTTGGCTCAATTCGGCTTTTGGTCAAAGAAGTTGCGTATGTCTTTCTCTTATTCCATGATGTCTTCTTATCGTTGGTTCATTACTGTAGAAGTTGTTCGAAGCAAATTGTAACACCCCTTTTCTAATAACCTTACTTTTTAATAAAATCAGAGTTTCTTTTTTTTTTTTTGAAAACAATTTAAGCGAGTGCTACACTTACTCCATAAAATCAAAAACTTCAACTTCCATAGTTCAATTAAAACCACAAGATACATAGCACCATAACGAGGAAAACCGTTTAGTTCACATCAACTAAACACAGTCACTACCAGCAGCGGAATAATAATTAAGTTCGAAAACAAAACTAATACATCACCAAAAATGGTCTAACAGTATAAAGACAATAACATTAAAGCATAAGACGCACCCAGGTGCTACGTATCAGAGCATGACACTTCCTACCAAACGAAGGTATAAGGTAACCTTCACTCGTTATTACCTGCACGTTGCCGACATAAGAAGCAACATAAAAGCAGTAG
This sequence comes from Astragalus membranaceus, assembly GCA_039519185.1. NCBI lineage: Eukaryota > Viridiplantae > Streptophyta > Magnoliopsida > Fabales > Fabaceae > Astragalus > Astragalus membranaceus. The sequence continues at coordinate 62,570,660 of CM076850.1, read as the reverse complement.
GGTGAGTCTCTTTTCATAATTAATAACATATGGAATTAAGCACTGCATAGGAAAAGGAAACCAGGCACACCGATTCACAACAATGGAAACAATCACATCAACATTCTATTTCCAAGCAGCACTACACAATATATGATTATGCATGAAATGCAACCCAAACTCCACGGACACATGCATGTCGGATCCGTCACCAAATACAAATAGGCCGTAGCCTCTGCTCACCAAATAAAACTAGGCCGAAGCCTCTGCTCACCAATTAAAATTAGGCCGAAGCCTCTGCTCACCAATAATGCACATGTTTCATGAGATGCTATGGAAATGCACCACAACACACCACACAATTCATCAATTCACCAATTAATCAACTCACCATTTTATTCATATTCTCACCATTGTATTAATCAGCTTACCAATTAAAATTAGGCCGAAGCCTCTGCTCACCAATCACACCATAATACACTCACCAACTCAACCCACCACTCACACCAACACCAATTTCAATTAGGCCAATTTAGGATTCGACACAGCATAGGGAACGTGAGTAAAAATTGCCATTTAGACACTTGAACACTTCAGCCCAGAAACACCAGTAAAATAATCCATTTTTGCATAAAACCAGAACATTTAGATAGACACTGAAATTAGCTTCGAAACGCATTTTGAACCGTCAAATTTGGATAACCGAGTCGAAAGTTATGATTGAAACAAAATCGGAAAAATACTTAGACATTCTGAAACTGGCGCCCAGGCGCTGGGCGCCCAGGAACAACAACACTGGCGCAGAAACTGGCGCAGGGGAACACGGCGCCCAGGCACTAGGCGCCTAAGGCCAACACGCAAGAAAACTCATTTTGCTTCGAAATTAATTTTGCACGAGCCAAATATTCAGAATATGGGAACCCAACAAAAATTTTGGCAAAATGTGACACGCATCATTGGCGCCCATGGACTAGGCGCCTAAGGCCAGGACAGACCACAACTCCTATGACTCCAAAAATTATTTTACACGAGCCATTTATTCAATGTATGAGAACCCAAAAAGCATTTTGAGAAAATAAGCAACACAACAGTGGCGCCCTTGGCGCCCATGGCCAAGGCGCCTAGCGCCAAAACTGGCAACACAGTGAGACAGGCATAAGGAACAACTGGCGCAGGAACACCCAAAACTGGCGCAGAGCACACGGCGCCCATGCACTAGGCGCCTAGTGAAAACTCGGAACACAACTCTTTTGGTGGCCAAAATTATTTTACACGAGCTATTTTACTTGGACATGAAAACCAAAAGCCAAAATTGGCAAAACAATCACCAGAAAATTGGGGCCCTTGGCGCCCATGACACAAGGAACACGGCCAAATTTTGACCCAACACCTGAAACTGACTCTTTTTGTGTCCAGGAACTCCCATACCAAATTTGAAAGCAAACCGAGCATCCAATCTCCGGGACCCTCGGTTCCCATGGTGCCTAGACACGAGCAACAAAATTCTGCAACACAGTGGCGCAGACAAGGGAACCCGGCGCCCAGTGTCTAGACACAGAACCAGACACAGGCAACACAGACACAGCACATGGGCGCCTGGTTCCCAGGAGCTAGACACAGTCTTAGACAGAATTTCCAGCAACACACACACACACGCCTAGGAGCCTATGGAGCCAACCAATTTCGAGTTCCTCACCACCAAAAATTCCCAAATTAAATCCCCAACCTTAATTTATCAATATAAGACTAACCATCACATTTACCACCAAAAATTCATTCAATCATAACACCAAACAATGGGCATGCATCATTCCTATTGTGTACAATTTCAACACCAATCAAACATCCATTTGCACAATTAAAAATTCAGCATAGCACAACATCACAATATACCAATCAATCATAGAAATCACCCTAGGACCTAACCCTAGGCATTACTCATCACATAAGCTATTAAAGATAAAAAGAGGACCCCCTAACCTCTTGAAGTGAAGAACTCGCAAGGCACCCTAGAATTCACCAACACCACCAATGATCCAAGCTCTCCTCTTTTGCCCTAGCACCGTCGCCCCTTTCTTTCTCACCCTCCTCTTCGCAAGTTTCTTCCTCTTCTCTTCTCTCCTCTCTTCGAATTCTTTTCTTTCTTTTTGGATGGAATAAGTGAAATGAAACTAACCCACAAGACCCCTAAGTGAGTCGAGTCCTATGACTAGACAATGGGTCATGGGCTTACTTGTGGATCATGGGCCTCCTTCCACTACCCAATTTAATTACTAAATACCATATTATTACTTATACCACTCACATCCTATTTAATTAATCCTAAACCCAATAAGGCCCACATATCTCATTCTATTCTTCTATCACCTAAAACCTCCAATTAATTAACAAATAAATAATTACTCAAACAAATAAACACATAAATAACTAAATAAATATTATTCCTATCACATAACCTCATTTAATTAATTACACAACCAAATAAATATTTTTGGGGTGTTACACAAATGCTGGAATCATTTCATAGTGTTTTGCCTATTGACACAAGATTTCAACTATAGTATTTTTTGAGCTTAGTGGCATTCCACGTTCTCGGGATAGAATCCCCTTCCAAAGTTTCAAGTGTATAAGCGCCGGTTCCTGTCTTGGTGGTCACTCGGTAATGTCCTTCCCAGTTGGGGGCGAGCTTCCCTTGGTTGGCGTTTCTCATACCAACATTAGCTCGCCATAGGACAAGATCGCCGACTTGGAAGCTTCTTGGGATCAAATTTTTGTTGAACCGAGCTGCCATCATCAGTTCAATTACGACTTCTCTTATGGAGGCTCGGCCTTGGGTTTCTTCTACCAGGTCCAACTCCTCTTGTATTGCTTGCTCATTCTCGGTGAAATTATTCAGGTGAGTCGTTCTCCATGTCAGTTCACCTATCTCGGCTGGGATAACCGCTTCGGCGCCATATGTGAGTCGGAATGGAGATTCCCCTTTCTTCAAATGTGGAGTAGTTCGATATGCCCATAAAACACGGGGCAACTCCTCAACCCAGTTCCCTTTGGCTTCGTCCAATCTTTGCTTAAGTCCTTTGAGGATGACTCTGTTGGCGTATTTAGTTTTCCTGTTGGTTTGTAGGTGCTCTACAGATGTTAAGTGGTGCTTGATGGAGAGGTCAGCTGATGAGGACATAGAGCATCAAGATGCCTTGCAAAGGTTAGGAGGTCCAATAACTAGAGCAAGGGCAAGGAGAGTCCAAGAAAGTCTAGTCCAGTTCATCACCAAGGCAAATTCAAATGAGGGCAAGGAAGTAATTGCACCAAAAACCATGCTTGTCATACAAGCTATGGAGAAGGCGCTAGTTGCATGACTTAAAAGGAGTTTCTATTTTAATTGAATAAAATTGCATGTGACCAATTGATATATTTGGGAACCATGCACTTAGTTAATTTATTTTTGGTGTGTTTAATCCACTTCAAGTAGTGTAGGAGTCACATACTCCAAGTGTGGAGATAGAGTCAATAATTGTTGGAATCAAAGAAAGGCATTCATGACAATCAAAGCCAAGGAGTTACAAGACAATAGGATTAATTCTCCAACATCTCATCAAAGGCACATTAAGGAGAGAGGAGTTACAAGACAATGGAATTTATTCTACAACATCTCATTATTAGTGCATCAAAGAGTGTAATTCCCATTAATATGTGTTTGTGTAACAACTCCTAGACTTGAATTGCTTGTAATTACTTGTAATTGAGTTTTATTACACTAGCTTAGGATTCCTATTAGCTAATTTCGAAATTAGCATAGGCTTAGGGTATTGTAATAGCTTTTGGTCTTCTTTCTTTGTAACAACAAGCACTCTCTTATTACAAATAGAGCGTGTAAGTGTAGCTGATGTTTTTAACAAAGATTTTAACAACATTTTGAGTTCATACTCTCTAGGTTCTGGATTGGACCAAACTTTGATCATATCAAGAACTCCTTTTATTGTGGTGATCCTCACATTCATAGGCTTATCCTAGTCTTGGATTAGACAAGGTGGCGCCCCTTTCCTTTCATTCCATTTCTTTCACCAAATTCACACCAATTGTTAACTAGTGTGAGCATAAGCACTACTTTACAAAGACCACGAAAATTTCAAGTTTCCTTTTCCATTTTCTTCCATCCTAAACCCAAAAATACAAAAACATAAGAAACAACCAGACTTTCTATTGAAAATCAAAGAAAGGACCAATTTTCACCACAAGGTGGTCATCATTTGGTAATCAGAGCAAGGTTCTAGTTTGTTCAACAATTTCAAGCTTTGTGTATTATTTTCTATGCTTTTGAGTCAAAAAAAAAAGTATATCAAAAAAAAAACAAATTCTGGTTGTTTGTCTTCCCTAGCCTAAATTTTCCTTTCTTCTTCTAATCCTTTAAACTTTGTTTTCCAAGACTTTGTTTTTCCTTCCAAAGCTTTTTGTGTGTGTGGATTATTATTTGAAATTGTTTTCTTTGTTTTGATCATTTTTCTGGTTTCTTTAAAGAAATGTGAGAGTTATGAATGCTCAAAATCGTTTACTTTTTGATGCCCTCACGGCAAAAATGAGAGAACTTTTGAAAGAGGAAGTGGAAGGTATACAGGAGAGAATTGATCAATTAGAAAATAGACAAAATAATAGTGATGAGGAGGGTCGGAGGAGAAGACGTGATGAACCTAGAGAAGATAGGTTGGGTGGTATAAAAATTAAAGTACCACAGTTTGTTGGGAAAAATGATGCTGATGTGTATTTGGAATGGGAGACCAAAATTGAACAAACTATTTCCTGTAGCAATTACACTGATCTTCAAAAAGTGCAAGTTGCTTCTATTGAATTTACAGATTATGCTTTGGTGTGGTGGGACCAATTGACGAAGGAGAGGAGAAGGCACGATGAGCCAGCCATTGCCACATGGGAGGAGATGAAGAGGCTCATGAGGAAGAGATTCATTCCATCATACTACAATAGAGAGTTGCACAACAAATTACAGCGACTCACCCAAGGCAACAAAAGTGTTGATGAGTACTATAAGGAGATGGAGGTGGCGAAAATTAGAGCAAATGTGGAGGAGGATGAAGAAGCAACCATGGCCAGATTCTTGCATGGTCTAAATCGTGATATTAGTGACATAGTGGAACTACAACACTATGTTCAAATAGACGATTTGGTTCATCAAGCCACAAAAATAGAACAACAACTCAAGAGGAAGGGCCAAATAAGAAGAAGCTCAACTACTACCAATTCTCAAAATTGGAAGAGCAGTGTTAAGAGTGAAGGAAGTTCATCATCCAAAGAAACCACGGCTGACCCAAAAGGTAAAAACACTACAACTAGTCCTTCTCAAGTTGTTTCAACTAATCGGGTTGTCAAGTGTTTCAAGTGCCAAGGATTAGGACACATAGCTTCACAGTGTCCTACCAAAAGAGTTATGCTTTTAGAGGAGGTTACAGAGGAGGATGAAAGGGATGAAGAGTATGAAGGGGATTTGGAGGAGGAGGAGACCCAAATGCCTAGTGGAGAGTTACTTATGATGAGAAGGTTGTTGGAGGTCGTTGTAAAGGAGGAGGATACAACACAAAGGGAGAACATATTTCACTCAAGGTGCCTCGTACAAGGCAAGGTATGTTCCCTTATTATTGATGGTGGGAGTTGTACCAATGTTGTTAGCACAAGGTTGGTTTCTAAGCTTCAACTAGAAACTAAACCACATCCCAAACCATATAGACTTCAATGGCTTGTCAATGATATTGAAATGATTGTTGATAAGATAGTAGAAATTTCTTTTTCAATTGGTGTGTATGAGGATGTGGCTGTTTGTGATGTAGTTCATATGGAGGCTAGCCATCTCTTGTTGGGAAGGCCTTGGCAATTTGATAAAAATGCCAATCATGAAGGGCGTACCAACAAGTACTCTTTTGTTCATCGTGGAAAACGTATTGTATTGGCTCCTTTGAGTCCAAGTGAGGTGAGAGATGATCAAAAAGTATTGAGAGAAAAATATGAAAAAGAAAAAGAAAAATAAAAAGATAAAGAAAAAGAAAAAGAAGAAAAGATCGCCAAAGAAAAAGAGAGAAAAAAGAGTGCAAAAAAAAATATTGATGAAAAAAAAGAAAGTTTGATGGCAACAAAAGGGGAGGTTAAAAGTGCTATTCTTGCAAGTCAGCCCCTATATTTGCTTTTTAGCAAAGAGGTGGCTTTGCTAGAAAATTTATCTAACACTCAAGAAATGCCAAGTTGCATAAATTCTCTTTTGCAGGAATTTGAGGAATTGTTCCCTAAAGAGGTACCAAGTGGGTTACCACCTTTGAGAGGGATTGAGCACCACATTGACCTCGTTCCAGGGGCCGCTTTGCCTAATAGGCCAGCCTACCGGAGCAACCCACAACAAACACAAGAGATACAAAAACAAGTGGCTGAGTTGGTAAGTAAAGGTTGGGTAAGAGAAAGCTTAAGCCCATGTGCTGTCCCTGTTATTTTAGTTCCAAAAAAAGATGGTAGTTGGAGAATGTGCACTGATTGTAGGGCTGTTAACAATATCACCGTCAAGTATAGGCACCCAATACCTAGGTTAGATGACTTGCTTGATGAATTGTTTGGTGCATGTTTATTTTCCAAAATTGATTTGAAAAGTGGATATCATCAAATTAGGATAAGAGAAGGGGATGAGTGGAAAACTGCTTTCAAATCTAAATATGGTTTATATGAATGGTTAGTTATGCCTTTTGGCTTAACTAATGCACCTAGCACTTTCATGAGATTAATGAACCATGTTTTGAGGGAATTTTTGGGAAAATTTGTTGTTGTATATTTTGATGATATCTTGATATATAGCAAAAATTTAGAGGACCATTGCATTCATCTAAGGGCTGTTTTAAATGTGCTAAGAAAAGAAATCTTATTTTCAAACTTGGAAAAATGTGTTTTTTGCACGGATCAAGTTGTTTTCCTAGGTTTTGTCATAAGCTCTCAAGGAGTACATGTGGATGAAGCAAAGGTGAAGGCAATCCAAGAGTGGCCAACGCCCAAAAGTGTGACTGAGGTAAGAAGTTTTCATGGTTTAGCAAGTTTCTATAGGAGGTTTGTCAAGGACTTTAGTACTATTGCTGCACCTCTTAATGAAATTGTTAAAAAAGAAATCGGTTTTAAATGGGGTGAGAAACAATGTCATACCCCAATTTTGTCCGGCTTAGGTCCAAACCCTAATTTTCCACACAAAAAATATATAATAAATTATGCATTGCATTTTGGGTCCTAGAAGCTATTCCAAAGTTTTTGAAATCATTTTTAGGGTTAGAATGCACTTTGTGGGAAATTAGGGTTTTGAAAATATGTTATGCATGCATGGCAGGCTTTGGAAAATATTTTATGCATGCATGGCAAAAACCTAAAAAAACAATTTTGTGGAAAGCAATAATCAATTTCTATTGTATACCAAAGGCTAAGAATCGATTTATAGTATACTCTAAAGGCCATGAAATCGATTTTCAAGCCATCCCATAGGCCATGAATCGATTCCTAATTGTTTCAACTAAGTGAAGAATCGATTTTCACCTATGATAGATGTCCTGAAAATCGATTCCTAATTGTTTCAACTAAGTGAAGAATCGATTTTCACCTATGATAGATGTCCTGAAAATCGATTCTTAATTGTTTCAACTAAGTGAAGAATCGATTTTCACCTATGATAGATGTCCTGAAAATCGATTCCTACTTGTTTTCAAAGAGCAAAGAATCGATTCCCATGTTTTCCAAAGAGCCAAGAATCGATTCCTCTCTCATTTAACTAAAGCTTGGAATCGATTCATGTGATTTTTCAAAGGCAAGGAATCGATTATACACTTGTTACACTTCATCAAACAATCGATTCATCTTTGCAATAAATGTTTTTCCAAATTTCTACGCTTTCCTAAGCCTATAAATAGGCAACCTCAAGTCACTCTTCACACAGATTTTGACACGAGATCAGAGAAGACAAGTTTCGCAAATCTCACTTCCAGAAACTCATTTTTGCGAAATCCCTCTTTAGAAAAAAAGAAACCCTTCTACGCTTTATTTTTGCTCTATTCGTTCCGCTGGTCCGTTTGAGCTGATCTTCTGCAAGAGTTAGTTGGGGTTGCGTTCTTCAAAGTTGTAATACCTGCCTTCATTAGAGGTATTTCGGTCTTTACATTTGATAATAATTAATTATTGTGATCCGTGCCAAAATTGCCCCCTCTTTGAGAAATCGTTGCTCATATGTTTCTTAGTTTAATTAAAATCATTCTATGTCTATGATCAATTGCTTGCTTGTTTTTTATGCATTTTAAATGTCTCAATTCAATATGCCATCCCATCCATGTGTATGACCTCCTAATGAAGACGTAAGCCTACATGCCTGTTGTAGCATAGAGTCGTTAGGGTAAATACACTCCCTCTTACACACACACACTTGCTTTGAGAACTTTACCTTGTATCCCTGATAAGTGGGTCTTTTGATTATATTGGCATGTTTAACCTTGATTAAATGTTCAACATACGCATGATTTCGTGATTATTGAATGTCCTTGAACTTTTGTAATCAATCATTGATAGTGCCTTCACCCTTTTTCCAAGAGTCTTTCAAACCCTTTCAAAAACATTTTCATTAGAACTACGTCGCTTTGATTCCCATTTGGGATACGTAGGAGCGAGTCACGTTCTCGTCAAGCGCAACAAATAAAAATCCTTTTCGCAACCATAAACAAATCATTTCCATAAAACGAATAAAAAGGATCGTTTTCAAATCCATTGTTGCTAGTAGCTCATCAGAGCCTTTGTTCGTTTAGCTATTAGTGGCAATGTCCTTTCTCTCAAAAGAATAATAAACGATGATCCATCATAACCTTTGTTAGTTGGATCGTCGTGCAAATCAATCTTTTTCGAAAATCACTTTCAAAAAGATAATAAAAACAAGTTGTTATCAATAGCCCATCAGAACCTTTGTTCGTTTGACTAGCGGTACAACTCTTTTTGAGTATTTAGCAGTGATTCATCATAGCCTCTGCTAGTTTAATCATTTGCTAATGCTCGTCCTATTTCAAAAAACTCACTAAAAAAGATAAAAAACAAAAACTTTTCAAAAAGACCCAAGAACTACGTAGCTTTGAATTCTCCATCGCACCGAGAGATACGTAGGAGCGGGCCATGTCCCGTCAAGCACTTTTTCTAAAAACCCTTTTTTTCCCCCTTTTTCGCCAAAAATAAAATTTTCATTAAGTTTTCCCACTCATCTTCAAACAAGAAATAAATAGGCAAATCTAGGTATTTTTCAAATCAAACGTTAAAACCACACATTTAATTAGAGGTTCCCTTTTGGTAGAAAGAACGTGCGCGGTGCTAACACCTTCCTCGCACGTAATCGACCCCCGAACCTATATCTCTAGTTTTCAAAAGACCATCCGCCTTGTCCAAAAGACCTTTTTTCAATGTTTTGGTCTTAAAATTAAAATATTGGTGGCGGCTCCAAAAATTTTCCACGTTGTACATTGAGAAACCCAAACCGGGATTTTTCGGGGTGCAACAGCTGGCGACTTCACTGGGGACTTTTTTTTAAAAGACGAGGGTCAAGCCTAACTAATTTAAATGCGTGGTTTAAATATATTGTCGATTTGATTAAAACCTTGTTTGCCTTTCTTTCTTATCATCGATTGTAGACGTATGCATTTGTGTTCTTCTATGTTGTTCCCTGTCTCATCTCTTATTCCCTTTCCTTTATCGCTTATGCCCATGCATTCTTCCAATCCCCATGATCCCCTTTTCTTGGCTCCTCTTCCTAAGGTAAGCAATATCCTTGTTTATAGATATTCTAGGTATGGAACCCTAGGGTAGATAACTTGTTATTGCCTGCTTTTGTCTGGACTGCTCTGGTTTTTATTTCAGGTGGGGGTAGTGCTAGGGAAAATGCCCTTGACACACACTACACTTATACCCTGTGACTATGTGTTTTGAGTGGGACCATAACCCAGGTCTGCAAAAACTTAGGAGAGTGGATTCGAGTAGTGAGAGCCCATCAGGACCTTTGTCCGTTTGGCTACTTGTGAAAGTTTCAACCAGAGTTGTGCTCTTTCATGATGCCTCACACCTAGCAGTTTGCTGCATTTGTGGGGAGTTTTATGAAAGGGACTGTAGCTCTGGTGGCCTTGTGAGGGAGTGAATAGAGCTACATGGGAGGATTACCCTTTAAATTGCCCTAGATCATAGGTCTCACCTCTTTTTTGGGTCACAAGGGCTTTTCCAAAATTGTGTGTTGCATTATTACATCTAGTTTAATTCTTTTCCGTCAAAAAACAACAAAATTAAAAAGAATATGTTTTTTCTTCTCTTTCATAAATACCTATATGAGGTGGCATATAGGGTATACTGCCCTAAATTTTCAAAAACCCCACCTGTAAATACCTGTCTTTCTAACAAGCATCCTCATCATCCGCACTTTGCATCCTAACATCATGCATTACATAAATTCTGAAAAAATTCATGCAGCATTCCTCATGCATCTAATTTGTTTGCCGGTAATCGTGGAGTAATTCGGAATCTTGTCGTAGGCGTGAAAAACAAAGACAACATGGGATCAAGAAGCGAGGGTATGCTAAATTCGAGATTTCCAGTAATAAAGAAAGCAGATGTGGCCAGTTTGATAGAGTGCGCCTCTCTAATGGGACCGGATGAGTGTGGGTTATTTGAAAAGGCTTATGGGAATATTCTTCGGTTGCTGCAGTAGGATCTTCAAGAAAATGTTGTGAAAGCCCTCAGTCAGTTCTATGATCCGGATATCCGCTGTTTCATCTTCAAGGATTTCCAACTCTCACCGACTTTAGAAGAGTATGAGCAAATTTTAGGTTTCTTTAAGTCAGAGGCGACGCCTTATCAGTGCCAGGGGCATCAATATTCAGATCAGAGGCTCTCTTTGCTACTGCAAGTTGGAATGGGGGAGTTAAAGCTTCGAAAAGAGAAAAAGAACCGTATAATGGGGTTTCCACTGAGTTATTTTGAAGACCTAATGAAGTCCCATGCTCAAGCCGACAGATGGGGTCCCTTTAAGCAGTTGCTGGCACAGACCATCTTTGGGATTGTCCTCTTCCCACAAGTTGAAAGGTTCATTGATGAGGTTGCCATTGGGGTGTTCTTAGCCTTCATAAGCAAGGATAATCCAATCAACCCAGTACCAGCCTCACTCGCAGACACTTACTACTCCTTTACGCATCATCGAGTGTTGGGGAAAAAGAAGATTGCCTGCTCCCTTCATGTGCTATATGCTTGGCTCCTTAACCACGTCATCACTCACAAGAATCCAGCTACAGATCTGTTGGCTTATGCCTTGAATTGTGAGGTAGAGGTCAAAAGTGCTCAGGAGTGGGTGCATACCTTAGGGAGTCTTAATGCCCTCAAGGTCCGCTGGTACACTCCTTCATGTTGGAAGAACAGACCCTCCGTTGTGTTTTAGTGTGGAGACTTTCAGAACGTGCCCCTAATGGGCACTCAAGGCTGCATCAACTATAATCCTTCCTTGATTATCCGACAGCTTGGGTACCCTATGAGGAATATGCCTACCGAAGACATGTTGGTTCCTATCTTCCTTGACAAAGAAGATCCGAAGAACAAGGGTTTGCTTCGGAAAATCTCAAAAGCATGGGAAACTGTGGTCCGTAAAGATAAGGATGAGCTCATGAAAAAGGTTGGCGATGTCACTTTTTACCAGTGGTTGCATGAAAGAATTCAAAGTGCCCGTCCATCTTCCCAAGAGGCACTTCCAGTCGAGAAAGAGATGCCTGAGCCACGCCTTCCTACCCCTGAGGAGTTGAATGAGGTTAAATCTGCCTTAGCAAAAGCGGATGAAGAGAAAAAGGCATTGCAAGCAGAGTTGGAGAAAATAACCCTACAAATGGAGAAGTTAGAGGAAGAGAACAAGATCAAGATGATAGCTGTTGAAGAGGGTGTCAAGCGATTCAAAGCAGAAAAGGAGAGTAAACTAGAAGCTCAGAAATACCTAAAGGGAGCTAGGGATGAACTCCAAAGGTACAAGCAGAAAACAAGAAAGGCCCTTGAAGAAGCCAAAGAATGGAAGGTTGTGGCGACTGAGCCCAGACAAGAACCTCACTTAGTGGTGGAGTTGAAAAGGCAGCTGAAGACTCTTGAACAAGAAAGAAGTTCCATTGGGAATGTTCTCAGAGAATATCAAGAAATGCTGAGATATGAGCAAGAAAGATCTGATGAGCTGACAAGGAATCTCTGATACCTAGGGGAGTCTTATAGGCAAGTGCAAGCGGAGAGCAAGTACTGGGAGCAGCGCTTCCTAGCACTGATTGGCAAGATAGAAGAGCAAGAGATCGTTAAAGAGCTAAGAGATGAGATCCGACTTTGGAGGGGTAAATTTTCGAAGTTGGCATGGCTAGCTAATCAAGCTGTAAGGGATGTCCCCAGAAGGCTAAGGAGGGCTGAAGCTGAGATGCTTCCCTTCAATACCCCGGTCCATGTGTATGAGTTTGTGAATTTCTGCAAGGCCCTGACTGAGGAGCTCATGGAAAAGGCTGAAGGAGCCGCTGCTGCAAGCAAAGAAAGAGAAAAGAAAAGGAAGTTGAAGACCATATGCTACTAGATTTCAGTGCATTGTAATTTTCCTTTTAGAATGTTCTCTAGGAAGTTATAATTTTTCTTTAGAATGTTGTAATTTTCTAAGAGCATTGTATTTTTCTTTGGAAGTATGCCCTATCATTTGTTGATCCCAATGTTCGTCACGCTCTTAAAATGTTTCGATATTTGCTTATGACAAGAGCGAGTTATATCACGATTCCTGGCGCTAAACACAAAAATAGCTTAAGGCCATGTACATATGCATTGCATTCATTTACGCATTCATACTTGTACTCATAAAAATGTTCTACCAATAGAAACGAAAGGCAAGCTGGTTCGCCAACACCGATATTCTACCCGTCTACAAGCAAGATTAATGGCTAGCAATCAACATCTCGAGAATGAGGACCCCCTGGGTCAAGATGAGTCGGTTGTGGAGATTCTTAACCCTGAGCAGCTGGCTCAAGAGAATCAAGCTTTGAAGACTAAAGTGGAGGCTATGGAAGCACAGATGGTCGAAGTAATGAGTATGCTACAGAATCTGAGGGGTGGGGCCGCTGCTGGGGCCGCCGCTGTTGTAAATCCCGAAGGGGTTGTTACCTTCGTTTCTCCTCCGGTGTCCGCTGAAGTTACAACTACTCACACTTCTTATGGACAGGGGGTCAGTCACTTTTCCCATCCTCCAGGGGCGAGCGGACAGAGTCATCTGAATGCACCAATATATCCTTGGGGGATGCCAATGGGTTATATGCCGCCTGCTGCTGAAGCTATTCTTGTGGGGTCGAGTCAACCTGTCACGACTATACCTGGTGGAGCTGCTATGGGACAACAAATTCATACTCCTAGTCCTGATACTGTGCTGCCAAGAGGTTCACCTAGTCCTACTCTGGGAGTTACTGTGAACCCTCAGAACGCTGTCCATCATATGGGAAACCCTGCTCAGTATGGGGGTTATTATCACGGTCCGGGGAACTATCCACAAGGTCATTTTTTTGGGAACACTCAGCATGGGGATCGGTATCACTCGCTTGAAGAGCGTTTAAGAGCTGTGGAAGGATCAGGAACTAGAGCCAGGGATGCCCGAGATTTGTGCCTTGTCCCGGATGTTGTCATTCCTCCTAAATTCCAAGCACCTGACTTTGATAAATATCGCGGCACCGGGTGTCCATCTAGCCATTTGACGATGTATGTTAGAAAAATGGCCGCTTATGCTCATGATGACAAGGTGCTCATTAATTATTTCCAAAACAGTCTGACTGGGGCATCATTAGATTGGTATATGCAGCTGCAATCCTCCGAAGTTCACAGTTGGAAGGATCTCTCTGAAGCCTTTCTAAAACAATACCAGTATAACATGGACCTTGCTCCAGACCGGTCTCAATTGCAGCACATGAGCAAAGGAGATAGAGAATCATTCAAAGAATATGCTCAAAAATGGAGGAGCATAGCTGCTCAGGTGAAGCCGCCATTGACTGAAAAAGAGATGGTGTACATGTTTATGGAGACCCTTCCAGGGCTGTATTATGATAGGTTGGTGGGGAGCGTTTCATCAAATTTCTTAGATATGGTTATCATTGGGGAACGATTAGAGCACGGATTACGTAGCGGAAAGATTGCTGGAGGTTTTGGCAATTCTAGTGGACAAAAGAAACCCTTTTCCAATTTCCCCAAGAAGAAAGAAGGGGAAACCAATGTTATTACCGCAGGGGGAGGCCCATCTTTCAGCTCTCCACAACAGACAGTGCCATTATCTTTCAACTCTCCGCAGCAAACTAATTCAGGCTACAGAGCCCAGAACTATCAAGAGAAGAGTCGTGCTAATTTTGATCCGATCCCAATGACCTATACTGAGTTGTTCAATAACCTTGTCTCAAAGAAATTGGTCAACACTCGCCCCATGAAGCCTATGCAACCTCCCTTTCCTAGGGGATACAATGCTGATGCTACCTGTAGCTTTCATAGTGGAGGGGTCGGTCACACGGTGGAAGACTGCAAGGCTTTCAAATATGTAGTCCAGGATTTGATTGACGCCAACTGGATCTCTTTCAAGCCGAACAGTCCAAGTACAACTATAAACCCCCTACCGGGACATGGGGCGCCATCCGCCAATGCAGTGGAGGATTCTGTGGGACAGACAATGATATAAGATGTTAAGTGTATCCAGACTCCTCTGGAAAATATACATGCTGAGCTGTGTCGTCGTGGTGTTATCAAGAAGGGCTGTGTATGCGCCGATCCTTTATGTGTGGGTGCCTGTGAAGTTTTCAAGTCAGTTCTGCAAGACTTGATGGATCGTTATGTGGTTCGAGTGGGAGTAGTTGAAAAGGAAGAAAGTGTGCAGATGTTGCAGTTCAATGATGGTAAAGAGGCTAGGAAGCCAATTGAGATATGGTACGATCCAAAACCAGCCCAAGTCAAGCCTCAGCCGGTGGTTATCGGGATCCCTGCTCCATTCCCATATGAGAAGGAGAGTGCAGTGCCATGGATATACAGTACTATGCATCCAGTAGAGAGTTCTCCAAACACTTCTGTCGTTACCAATATAACTGGGGCAAGTGGAATGACAAGGAGTGGCCGTATGTACACCCCCAATTTCGTTCAGGGTGAATCATCCAAGGAGGCTGAAGATAGGGCTCGCAAAGGGAAGGATAAAGAAGTGGAGAATGCCTAGAGAAAGAAAGTGGCAGAACAAGAAGCTGATGAGTTCCTAAAGATTGTAAGGCAAAGTGACTATAAGGTGGTTGACCAGATGAATCAGACCCCAGCAAAGATCTCAATGCTGTCATTGTTGCTAAGTTCAGAAGCGCATCGAGCTGCCCTAATGAAAGTACTGAATGGAGCTCATGTTGCTCAGAATATTTCCGTGGGCCAATTTGATGAAATAGTTGGGAATGTTGTGGCTGCGAATCATGTGACTTTTGCCGATGACGAGCTTCCCCCAGAAGGAAGGAAACACAACCAAGCCCTACACATCTCTGTTAAATGTGGGGATTTCGTGCTAGCTTGTGTTCTGATTGACAATGGTTCTTCTCTGAATGTGATGCCAAAATCCACTGTAATCAAGTTGGATGTGGATTGTTCTTTCATGAAGCCTAGCTCGACATTGGTGAGGGCGTTTGATGGATCGAGGAAAGAGGTAATAGGGGAAATGGAGTTCCCTATTTAGATAGGTCCTGAGACATTCTGTGTTAACTTTCAAATCATGGACATCTCCTCGTCCTACAGCTGTCTGCTTGGAAGGCCCTGGATTCATATGGCGGGAGCCATCCCTTCCTCTCTGCATCAGAGAGTCAAGTTTGTGGTCGATGATAAAATTGTGGTGGTGTTCGGAGAGGAGGAAATGTTAGTCAACAAGCCTTCCCCCTTTCGTTATGTGGAAGCGGCCGAAGAATCCCTGGAGACTTCCTTCCAGTCTCTCGAAATCGCCAACGCTGTGTTTGGAAGGGGTGAGCCGTCGCCTGTGATAAAGTTGTCAAAAGATGAAGAAATGGTTGCAAGAATCATGATGGATCAGGGATACCAGCTGGGACGCGGCTTGGGAAAGGCTGGACAAGGAATTCTTGCTCCTATCCAGCTGAAAGGAAACAAAGATCGTTGTGGGTTGGGATATTACCCAAGTGAGGCTGAAAGGAGGAAGTTGGCTGAAGAGAGAAGAGGTGAATGGTTGGCCAAGTTGAGAGGCCAGGATCCATGGTCAAAGAGGATCCCCATCGGTGACATCAGTCAAAGCTTCAAGAGTGCAGGGTTGCTAGATCCAGACCAGATCACTGCTATTGAGAATGATTCAGAAGATGGAGAAGTCGGTACCAGCCTAGTCCGTCGTTGCCTCGCTGGAGAGAAACTCAAGAATTGGGAAGCTGTAGACTTGCCCATCACTTTTAGTTCAAAGTAATGATTGTAATGCATTCCTTTGGCTCTGCCCAAGGCCTCAGGATAGTTTGTTAGGGCATGCATGTTTTATTTTCAATGACCCCCATCATCAATAAAACGCTTGTCTTGAATTCCATCAATAAAGTCTCTTTTTCTTCATTTATCTTTCCTTTCTTTTCGCTTTATTTTGTTTGTTTCGCTTTTCATTCTACTTTCTGCTTCTACGAATGCAGATCAAAAGTAATTGTCTCTGAAAATAACAGTGCTAATGATTCCTATTATGACTTTGATCATCCAATCAACCAAACTGAAGGGGGTGTTGAGGAAAACTGGGAAACTCCTCCGGAATTGACGAGACTAATAAAGCAGGAAGAAAAAATCATTCAGCCTCATGGGGAGTCGATTGAGATAATCAACTTAGGTACAGAAGAGGATAAAAGGGAGGTTAAGGTCGGTACCGCCATGGAAGATAGTGAACGCAAAAGGCTAATCCAACTCTTGCGTGATTACGCTGATGTCTTTGCGTGGTCGTACAAGGATATGCCAGGGTTAGATACTGATATTGTTGAACACAGGTTGCCCGTGAAGCCAGAGTGTCCACCGGTCAAGCAGAAATTGAGAAGAATGAAACCTGAGATGTCATTGAAGATCAGGGATGAGGTAAAAAAGCAGTTTGATGCGGGGTTTCTAGCAGTGGCCAAGTATCCACAATGGGTAGCAAATATCGTCCCTTTTCCGAAAAAGGATGGTAAGGTCAGGATGTGTGTCGATTACAGGGATCTGAACAGAGCTAGCCCCAAAGACGACTTCCCTCTGCCTCATATTGATGTTCTGGTAGACAGTACAGCCCAACATTCTTTATTCTCCTTTATGGATGGGTATTCAGGGTACAATCAGATAAAAATGGCTCCAGAAGATATGGAGAAAACCACCTTCATAACTCTTTGGGGAACATTCTGCTACAAAGTGATGCCTTTTGGACTCAAGAATGCTGGTGCGACTTATCAGAGAGCAATGGTGACATTATTCCACGACATGATGCACAAAGAAATTGAGGTGTATGTAGACGATATGATTGCAAAATCCAAGACTGATGAGGGGCACATTGTTAACCTGCGAAAACTCTTCGAACGTCTACGAAAGTTCAAGCTCAGGTTAAACCCAGCAAAATGCACTTTCGGTGTGAGATCTGGAAAGTTACTAGGATTTATCGTCAGTCAGAAAGGGATAGAGGTCGATCCAGATAAAGTCAAGGCAATCCTTGAAATGCCAGCACCAAAGACTGAAAAAGAGGTCCGTGGTTTCCTTGGGAGACTGAACTACATCCAAAGGTTCATATCCCAATTGACCGCCACTTGCGAGCCTCTCTTTAAGCTGTTGTGCAAGAACCAAAGATTAGAGTGGAATGATGATTGCCAAAGAGCTTTTGAAAGAATTAAGGATTACCTTCAAAACCCACCAATTCTGATGCCGCCAGTGTCTGGAAGACCGCTTATCCTGTATCTAACCGTGTTGGACAATTCGATGGGGTGTGTGCTGGGGCAGCATGATGAATCAGGAAAGAAAGAACATGCCATATACTACTTGAGTAAAAAATTCACCGACTGTGAGACGAGGTATTCAATGCTAGAAAAGACTTGTTGTGCCTTAGCATGGGCTGCTCATCGTCTAAGGCAGTACATGTTGAGTCATACAACCTGGTTGGTATCTAAAATGGATCCAATCAAGTATATTTTCGAAAATCCAGCACTCACAGGACGGATCGCTCGTTGGCAGATGTTATTGTCAGAGTACGATATCCTGCATGTCACACAGAAAGCAGTCAAGGGCAGTGCACTCGCCGAATACTTAGAATGTCAGCCAATTCAAGACTACCAATCAATGCAGTATGATTTTCCTGATGAAGACATCATGGCACTGTTTGAGGAAGGAAAGTCTCAAGAAGAGGAAAGATGGAGGATGATATTCGATGGCGCATCCAACGTGTGGGGGCACGGAGCTGGGGCTGTGCTAATCTCCCCAGATAACCGTTTCGTTCCGGTCACTGCCAGATTGAGCTTCTATGTCATTAACAACATCGCAGAATATGAAGCGTGCATCTTGGGGATTCAGGCAGCCCTTGAATGGAAGGTTAAAAGACTCGATGTGTATGGTGATTCGGCTTTGGTTATTCATTAAGTGAGAGGTGATTGGGAGACCAGAGATCCTAAATTGATCCCTTATTGTAATTATGTCCAGGAATTGACGGAGTCTTTCGACGAAATTACTTTCCAGCATATCCCCCGAGGTGAAAATCAGTTGGCCGATGCTCTGGCAACTCTGTCGTCAATGTTCAACATCAATTGCGACAAAAATCTAACTCGTATCCGAATCCAACATCGGGGTCTCCCGGCACATCATTACTGCACT
Source organism: Astragalus membranaceus (assembly GCA_039519185.1). NCBI lineage: Eukaryota > Viridiplantae > Streptophyta > Magnoliopsida > Fabales > Fabaceae > Astragalus > Astragalus membranaceus. The sequence goes on along the minus strand of CM076850.1, from coordinate 62,551,808 downwards.
GCAATTGAGGAAGTGCCTGATAGCAAGCCATGGTATCATGATATCAAACAGTACGTCATCAATAGAGAATACCCCCCCCCCCCCCCGGGGCATCAGAGAATGACAAAAGAACGCTCAGAAGATTGTCGAGGAATTTCTTTTTGAATGGCAAAGTTCTCTACAAAAGGAATTATGATATGGTCCTCCTGAGGTGTGTGACAGAGGAAGAGGCAGCAAAAATTATGAAAGAGGTCCATGAAGGGTCGTTCGGGGTTCATTCCAGTGGGCACACCATGGCAAGAAAAATCTTGAGAGCCGGCTATTACTGGTTGCAGATGGAAGGTGACTACTACAGCTTCGTCCGAAAGTGCCACAAGTGCCAAATCTACGCTGATCACATTCATGTGCCACCTGCCTCTCTAAATGTCATAACTGCATCTTGGCCGTTCTCAATGTGGGGCATGGACGTCATTGGCCGTATAGAGCCTAAAGCATCAAATGGACATCGTTTCATTCTGGTTGCAATCGATTATTTCACTAAGTGGGTCGAAGTTGCTTCTTACTCCAGTGTAACCAGTTCAGTGGTCGCCAAGTTTGTGAAGAAAGATTTGATTTGCCGTTATGGTCTTCCTAACAAGATCATCACTGATAACGGCAGCAACCTGAACAGCAAAAGGATGAAAGACCTGTGCACCGAGTTCAAAATCCAGCATCATAATTCTTCCCCCTATCGGCCCAAGATGAATGGGGCAGTCGAAGCGGCTAACAAGAACATCAAGAAGATAGTGCAGAAGATGGTGATCACGTACAAAGATTGGCACGAGATGCTTCCTTTCGCTCAACACGGCTATCGTACTTCAGTGCGTACATCGACCGGGGCAACCCCTTTCTCTCTGGTATACGGGTCAAAGGCAGTCCTCCCTATCGAGGTCGAAATACCCTCCCTGCGGGTACTAATGGAAACTAAGCTGGAAGAAGCTGAGTGGGTACAAGCTCGCCTAGATCAGCTAAATCTCATTGAGGAGAAGAGAATCACAGCCTTGTGTCATGGGCAGCTATACCAGCAAAGGATGAAAACTGCTTTCGACAAGAAAGTTCGTCCCCGAGGATTCAATGAGGGAGACCTAGTGCTCAAGAAGATCCTGCCTATTCAAAGTGATCCCCGTGGAAAATGGACTCCCACCTATGAGGGCCCGTACATAGTCAGGAAAGCCTTCTCCGGAGGAGCGCTGATACTCACAAACATGGACGGAGAAGATTTAAGGAACCCCGTCAATTCCGATCTAGTGAAGAAGTATTATGCCTGAAAGAAATAGACGAAAAAAGAGAAAGACAAGCCAAGTAAGAATTAGCTCGCTAGGTTGAAAACCCGCAAAGGGCGGCCTAGGCAAAATCAGAGCGACCCGGTGGATTGAAAACCCGCAAAGGGCGATCCAGGCAAAAATTAGGGTCGGAAAGCTTGAGCATGAAAAGTAAAGAAACGCATACAACTCCCCTGAAGACTTGGATGAGGAGGTGATCAAGGTCAAGGACATAAATGTTTAGCACTGTTCCACAGAGACGGACAGTCAGAAATCAGCTTCTCTCTTTTTCGTGTCTTTTTGTAGTTTAAATTTTCAAATGTACTGAATAGTCGGTGTAACCTTCTGTACAATCGGCTTCTATATCAATAAAGTCCAACCTTTTCATATCTCTTTGCCTTCTATTTTTGATTTTTCTGCTCAAAATAAACGTTTTATGATGATGGTAACACTGATCTGTAAAACATGTGCATAAATCATAGAGCATCACAATCATTGCGAAATTTTTAAAAGTTATGGGAAGGAAGCAACTTCTCAGGGCAAATTAAGCGTACAAGGAAATAATTGCACTCATAGGCCATTTCAGATGGAAAATCACAAGACAATCGACACTTGGCTTATACGCCACCACAAGTCTAATGGGTTCCTCAGTCTCGTCATGAGTTGGTCGAACCAGCAAAAGAAAATAAGCCAAAAGAGCAAAAGAGCAAACAAAAAACAGATGATCAGAAAAAGAAAGCTGATCAGGCAAAATCATTCAAAAAAAAAGCAAACGATCAGAAAAAAGAAAGCTGATCAAAGAACAAAAGAGCAAAAGAAAAAACAAACAGTCAGAAAAAAGAAAGCTGACCAAAGAAAAATCAAAGAGATGACGAATCAGGAATAGCATTTCACCACATTCATCATCGCACCAAAATCATAGCATTGCATGCACATGCATAACATGCCCTTGCATAACATGCACTCATACTCCATGCACCATTCCTTGCATCAACTGACGTATGCAGGTACATCAATTCAGTGCGGCAGCATTGAACATTTCGATCAATCAATCAACAGGATTCGTGAATCCCTTCAGGACCCAAGTGTCCCTTCAAAAGCAGACTTCACCTCGTATTCGAGCTGCGGGTAAGTCCTTCAGACCCCGAGTGGTCCTTCAGACTAGTTGTGTCAGCCTAAGACACAGCGGACGTCCTTCATGGTCAACATATCAGTTCCGGATCTGATCTTGACCCATCATGGCCGCTCGGAAAAGGCCCCAAGCAGACCGTTTTACTAGTACCATTGCTAGTTTGCGCTCCATCAGACCCATTGGTCCATCAGGTTTAGGCATGCCCTTCAGACCCCGTCGGTCCTTCAGTTTAACTCCAATCAATGCGCCAAGCATCGACTGCGAATTAGACCTTCAGAGCCTTAGTGCTCCCTCAGACCCTGAGCGGTCCTTCAGAGCCTTGGTGCTCCTTCAGACCCTGAGTGGTCCTTCAGAGCCTTAGTGCTCATTCAGACCCTGAGTGGTCCTTCAGAGCCTTAGTGCTCCTTCAGACCCTAAGTGGTCCTTCAGAGCCTTAGTGCTCCTTCAGATCCCGAGTGGTCCGTCATTTTCTCTCTCGGTTAATGCGCCAAGTGTTAACCGTTCCCCGTTTGTTCTCAAGCCCATCTATTCAAAAAATATAGAAAAAGAAAAAGAGGAAAATTCGGGTTTCCCCAAGTGGACAAAATCGGTATAATTTCTGAATTCTTTATCTTCATTTTGCCTTGGAATATGTTTCGGCCAATTCATATTCCTCGTTAAAATTCAGATAAAGAGGGGCAGCTGTCATACCCCAATTTTGTCCGGCTTAGGTCCAAACCCTAATTTTCCACACAAAAAATATATAATAAATTATGCATTGCATTTTGGGTCCTAGAAGCCATTCCAAAGTTTTTGAAATCATTTTTAGGGTTAGAATGCACTTTGTGGGAAATTAGGGTTTTGAAAATATGTTATGCATGCATGGCAGGCTTTGGAAAATATTTTATGCACGCATGGCAAAAACCTAAAAAAACAATTTTGTGGAAAGCAAGAATCAATTTCTATTGTATACCAAAGGCTAAGAATCGATTTATAGTATACTCTAAAGGCCATGAAATCGATTTTCAAGCCATCCCATAGGCCATGAATCGATTCCTAATTGTTTCAACTAAGTGAAGAATCGATTTTCACCTATGATAGATGTCCTGAAAATCGATTCCTAATTGTTTCAACTAAGTGAAGAATCGATTTTCACCTATGATAGATGTCCTGAAAATTGATTCTTAATTGTTTCAACTAAGTGAAGAATCGATTTTCACCTATGATAGATGCCCTGAAAATCGATTCCTACTTGTTTTCAAAGAGCAAAGAATCGATTCCCATGTTTTCCAAAGAGCCAAGAATCGATTCCTCTCTCATTTAACTAAAGCTTGGAATCGATTCATGTGATTTTTCAAAGGCAAGGAATCGATTATACACTTGTTACACTTCATCAAACAATCGATTCATCTTTGCAATAAATGTTTTTCCAAATTTCTACGCTTTCCTAAGCCTATAAATAGGCAACCTCAAGTCACTCTTCACACAGATTTTGACACGAGATCAGAGAAGACAAGTTTTGCAAATCTCACTTCCAGAAACTCATTTTTGCGAAATCCCTCTTTAGAAAAAAAGAAACCCTTCTACGCTTTATTTTTGCTCTATTCGTTCCGCTGGTCCGTTTGAGCTGATCTTCTGCAAGAGTTAGTTGGGGTTGCGTTCTTCAAAGTTGTAATACCTGCCTTCATTAGAGGTATTTCGGTCTTTACATTTGTTAATAATTAACTATTGTGATCCGTGCCAAAATTGCCCCCTCTTAGAGAAATCGTTGCTCATATGTTCCTTAGTTTAATTAAAATCATTCTATGTCTATGATCAATTGCTTGCTTGTTTTTTATGCATTTTAAATGTCTCAATTCAATATGCCATCCCATCCATGTGTATGACCTCCTAATGAAGACGTAAGCCTACATGCCTGTTGTAGAATAGAGTCGTTAGGGTAAATACACTCCCTCTTACACACACACACTTGCTTTGAGAACTTTACCTTGTATCCCTGATAAGTGGGTCTTTTGATTATATTGGCATGTTTAACCTTGATTAAATGTTCAACATACGCATGATTTCGTGATTATTGAATGTCCTTGAACTTTTGTAATCAATCATTGATAGTGCCTTCACCCTTTTTCCAAGAGTCTTTCAAACCCTTTCAAAAACATTTTCATTAGAACTACGTCGCTTTGATTCCCATTTGGGATACGTAGGAACGAGTCACGTTCTCGTCAAGCGCAACAAATAAAAATCCTTTTCGCAACCATAAACAAATCATTTCCATAAAACGAATAAAAAGGATCGTTTTCAAATCCATTGTTGCTAGTAGCTCATCAGAGCCTTTGTTCGTTTAGCTATTAGTGGCAATGTCCTTTCTCTCATAAGAATAATAAACGATGATCCATCATAACCTTTGTTAGTTGGATCGTCGTGCAAATCAATCTTTTTCGAAAATCACTTTCAAAAAGATAATAAAAACAAGTTGTTATCAATAGCCCATCAGAACCTTTGTTCGTTTGACTAGCGGTACAACTCTTTTTGAGTATTTAGCAGTGATTCATCATAGCCTCTGCTAGTTTAATCATTTGCTAATGCTCGTCCTATTTCAAAAAACTCACTAAAAAAGATAAAAAACAAAAAACTTTTCAAAAAGACCCAAGAACTACGTAGCTTTGAATTCTCCATCGCACCGGGAGATACATAGGAGCGGGCCATGTCCCGTCAAGCACTTTTTCTAAAAACCCTTTTTTTCCCCCTTTTTCGCCAAAAATAAAATTTTCATTAAGTTTTCCCACTCATCTTCAAACAAGAAATAAATAGGCAAATCTAGGTATTTTTCAAATCAAACGTTAAAACCACACATTTAATTAGAGGTTCCCTTTCGGTAGAAAGGACGTGCGTGTAACACCCGTTTCTACCCCTTTCATTTATAACAATTATCAGAGTGCACAAATTATTTTTTTTTTGAAACGGAATGCTACATTTACTTCAAAAACACGTCAATTGTTTAACTTAAATTAAAATCATTACGTGGCATCATGGGCGGCCATTACTCAAAAATACGGTTACAACGTTAAAATAAAATCCAACAAGTCGTACAAGACAAAATCACTATCTAATAAGACGCCCCCCAGGTGCTACGTATCAGAGCGAATCGAACTCAAGGGAATGAAGGTCAAAACCTTCAAGTACGGTTACCTGTAAAGTAAAAATCAACAAAAGGGGTGAGTCTCAAACCCTATAATAAAGTACATAAGGAGTAGTATGTACGAATACAGGACTACATCAATCACAGCAATATTCACTTTAATCACCAGTTCAGTCAATCGAAATTTATCACCAATTCATCACCAACTAAATATTCACCAAACAATCACCAAATAAAAGTAATCACCAAACAATCACCAAATAAAAGTAATCACCAAACAATCACCAAATAAATAATCACCAAAACATTCGCCAACTGTATGTTTAATGTATGAGATGCAACCCAAAACTCCACTGGGCATATGCATGTGGATCCATTCACCAAAAATGAGCCTTGAGGGCATTCACCAAAATTTATAATAAGGCCGAAGCCCGAGGCCGAAGCCTATTCACCAAGATCATGCATATGATTATGCGACACCATGACAATGCATCAGACACCAGAATCACCAAATAAAAGTATGCCATAGCATATTCACCAGCAGTTGGTTTATTCACCCACACCCAAAAGAGGATCACATACCCCATTCACCAATAATAATATACACCATATATATATATATATATTTGCATACCACACTGTTACACAGCACATTACTTTCACCGTGACAACACCATTTAAAATTACAAGGAACAGTACCTTAGTCTCATGAATAACACCAACATTTTATTTAAAAAGGGACAGTAGCGATTTCCAATCCAAACAACAACTAGTACACAGTCACTTGGGACTTTCAGAAAACGACCGGGGAAAAATATTAATTTTTGATTTTGGCCTGGACAACCAGATAGACAATTAAATGAGCTTCGTAACGCACTTTGAACCACCTAAAACGAACACCCGAGTCAAAAGTTACGTTAAAAACAAAATCGGAAAAATACTTAGACATCCTGGAAACTGGCGCCCAGGCGCTGGGCGCCCAGGGGCAACAAAGCACTTGGCGCATGGGCGCTTGGCGCCCAGGAAACAGCAACACGCGCTTAGGCGCTGGCGCCCAGGAAAAACTGGCGCAGGGCGCCTAGCGCCCAGACACAGGCGCAGGAAAACTGGCGCAGGGAACACAGCGCCCATGCACAAGGCGCCTTGCCAAAACACGCCATAAGACTCCTTTAGCTTCGAAATTAATTTTGCACGAGCCAAATGCTCAGAATAAGTGAACCCAACAAGGATTTTGGCAAAATGTGACACGCCTCTTTGGCGCCCATGGACTAGGCGCCTAAGGCCAGGACAAACCACAACTCCTATGACTCCAAAAATTGTTTTACACGAGCCATTTAGCTTGGACATGAAAACCCAGTATCAATTTTCGCAAAATGAACAACATAAAATTGGGGCCCTTGGCGCCCATGACACAAGGCACACGGCCAAATTTTTGACCCAACACCAGAAACTGACTCTTTTTGTGCCCAGGAACCCCCATACCAAATTTGAAAGCAAACCGAACACCCAATCTCCGGGACCCCCGGTTCCCATGGTGCCTAGACACGAGCAACACAATTCTGCAACACAGACACAGCACATGGAAAACTGGCGCAGAGGCAACATTCTGTGCAACACAGCACACAAAAACTGGCGCAGAGGCAACATCCTGCGCAACACACCCAGACACAAAACTGGCGCAGAGGCAACATTATGCGCAACACAACACACAAAAACTGGCGCAGAGGCAACATCCTGCGCAACACAGCCAGACACAAAAACTGGCGCAGAGGCAACATTCTGCGCAACACAACACACAAAAACTGGCGCAGAGGCAACATCCTGCGCAACACAGCCAGTTTTCCAGCAACATCAAAAACACCTAAAAACTAACTTCTGCCAATTTCAAAACATCAAAATATACTTTTTGACACACCCAAAATTCCAACCACCAAAAATCAAACTTTATTCACATCATCAAAATCATTTTACTCATTATCAACATCAACACTATGGCACCCTAGGCGCCTATGCACACACATATGTACGTATAAATCCATCATCAAGGACAAATCAAGAGCATCAAGAAACATCAAGAAACATGGCAAGCATCAATCTCATTAACAACACCAAATTATATAATATGTTCAAAAATACATCGTTTACGCAATTATTCGAGCACTTAGCAGGCAACTCAAATTCAACATACAGAGCAACAATTCGCATATCATCACAACGGGCACCAATAATAACAACAACATACTCATATATCATGAACAACATAAAAATCAATATAAACAGGACATAGGACCTAACCCCTACATACATCTCATTATATTCCCTGTTATAAGGCAAGACCCACCCTTACCTTAGTTTCACCGAAGACAGGGACTCCTCCACGAGCACACCGAGTAACCACAGCAACTGAGCTCCTCTCCTCCTCCTTGGGATTTGCGCCTCTCTCTTCTCCTCTTCTCTCCCTTGCGCTATTTCTCTTCTCTTTCTTTCTCTCCTTTACGTTTTCTTTTCTTTTTCTCTCTTTCACGCTTTCTTCTCTTTTCTTTTTCACGCCCCCTTCCCTCTTTTTCTCAAGTGAGGCGCCTCTCCCCAACCCCTAGGTCCTGGATCGCGGGCCTCCATCCACTTAAGCCCATTTAAAAAATTAAATATCACCACCCTCTAAATAATTAAAACCACCCAATATTATTATTATTATTATCATCATTATTATTACTATTATTCTTATTATTATTATTTCTATCACCAACTCCTATTTAATTAATTAAATAAATACTAAATAACTATTTAATTAATTTCGGGGTGTTACAGTGCGCGGTGCTAACACCTTCCTCGCACGTAATCGACCCCCGAACCTATATCTCTAGTTTTCAAAAGACCATCCGCCTTGTCCAAAAGACCTTTTTTCAATGTTTTGGTCTTAAAATTAAAATATTGGTGGCGGCTCCAAAATTTTTCCACGTTGTACATTGAGAAACCCAAACCGGGATTTTTCGGGGTGCAACAAACAAGAACAAGCTTTTTCTATCCTTAAAGAAAAGCTCACCCAAGCACCAATTCTAGCATTGCCTAATTTTTTAAAATCTTTTGAAATTGAGTGTGATGCTTCCAATGTGGGAATTGGGGCTGTTTTGATGCAAGAAGGTCATCCAATTGCTTATTTTAGTGAGAAATTAAAAGGGGCTGCCCTAAATTACTCAACTTATGATAAGGAATTGTATGCCTTAGTAAGGGCATTGCAAACATGGCAACATTACTTGATGCCCAAAGAATTTGTCATTCATAGTGATCATGAGTCCTTGAAGTATCTAAAAGGACAAGGTAAGTTGAACAAGAGGCATGCTAAATGGGTCGAATTTTTGGAGCAATTTCCTTATGTGATTAAGCATAAGAAGGGTAAAGCCAATGTTGTGGCTGATGCATTGTCAAGAAGGTACGCCTTACTCTCTACCCTTGAAACTAAAATTTTTGGTCTTGAACACATTAAGGAATTGTATCAGCATGATCTTGACTTTTCTGTTAAATATGCTGGATGTGTGCATGCTGCCCATAATGGATTTTTTAGGCACAATGATTATTTGTTTAAAGAAAAAAGGTTGTGTGTGCCAAAAGGATCCATTAGAGAGAGCTCTTAGTCAAAGAGGCGCATGAGGGGGGCTTAATGGGACATTTTGGTGTTCCTAAAACTTTGGAAATTTTGAAAGAGCATTTTTATTGGCCTCACATGAAAGTTGATGTGCAAAAATATTGTGAAAGATGCATTGTTTGCAAGAGGGCCAAATCCAAAGTTATGCCCCATGGCTTATATACTCCATTGCCTGTTCCTGAATACCCTTGGATTGACCTTTCCATGGACTTTGTCTTAGGCTTACCTAGAACAAAGAATGGGAAAGACTCTATTTTTGTTGTTGTGGACAGGTTCTCAAAGATGGCGCATTTTATTCCATGCAAAAAGGCAGATGATGCTTGCCATGTTGCTGACTTGTTTTTCAAAGAAGTGGTGCGCCTACATGGCTTACCAAAAAGCATAGTGTCCGACCGAGACACTAAATTTTTAAGCCACTTCTGGAGGACTTTGTGGGGTAAGGTGGGAACTAAGTTACTATTCTCTACAACTTGTCATCCTCAAACTGATGGGCAAACTGAGGTAGTAAACTGAACTCTCTCTACTCTTTTAAGGGCTGTGCTTTCAAAGAACTTGAAAATGTGGGAAACATGGCTGCCACATGTTGAATTTGCTTATAATAGGGTTGTCCATAGTACCACAAATCACTCACCATTTGAGATTGTGTATGGTTATAATCCTTTAACTCCTCTTGATCTTTTACCATTACCTAACACATCTCTTTTGAAGCATAGAGATGGCAAGGCCAAAGCTGAATTTGTTAGGAATTTGCATGAGAAAATCAAAATGCAAATTGAAAAGAAAAATGAGGGCTATGCCAAAAATGCCAATAAAGGGCGCAAACAAGTTATCTTTGAACCCGGGGATTGGGTTTGGGTTCATATGAGGAAAGAAAGGTTTCCAACACAGAGGAAATCCAAACTAATGCCTAGGGGTGATGGTCCTTTTCAAGTGGTTGCCAAAGTGAATAATAATGCATATAAAGTGGACCTACCCGGTGAGTATGGTGTTAGTGCCACTTTTAATGTTGCTGACTTATCTCCTTTTGATGCAGGTGATGAAGATTTCAATTCGAGGTCGAATTCTTCTCAAGAGGGAGGGAATGATGAGGACATAGAGCATCAAGATGCCTTGCAAAGCTTAGGAGGTCCAATAACTAGAGAAAGGGCAAGGAGAGTCCAAGAAAGTCTAGTCCAGTTCATCACCAAGGCAAATTCAAATGAGGGCAAGGAAGTAATTGCACCAAAAACCATGCTTGTCATACAAGCTATGGAGAAGGCGCTAGTTGCATGACTTAAAAGGAGTTTCTATTTTAATTGAATAAAATTGCATGTGACCAATTGATATATTTGGGAACCATGCACTTAGTTAATTTATTTTTGGTGTGTTTAATCCACTTCAAGTGGTGTAGGAGTCACATACTCCAAGTGTGGAGATAGAGTCAATAATTGTTGGAATCAAAGAAAGGCATTCATGACAATCAAAGCCAAGGAGTTACAAGACAATAGGATTAATTCTCCAACATCTCATCAAAGGCACATTAAGGAGAGAGGAGTTACAAGACAATGGAATTTATTCTACAACATCTCATTATTAGTGCATAAAAGTGTGTAATTCCCATTAATATGTGTTTGTGTAACAACTCCTAGACTTGAATTGCTTGTAATTACTTGTAATTGAGTTTTATTACACTAGCTTAGGATTCCTATTAGCTAATTTCGAAATTAGCATAGGCTTAGGGTATTGTAATAGCTTTTGGTCTTCTTTCTTTGTAACAACAAGCACTCTCTTATTACAAATAGAGAGTGTAAGTGTAGCTGAAGTTTTTAACAAAGATTTTAACAACATTTTGAGTTCATACTCTCTAGGTTCTGGATTGGACCAAACTTTGATCATATCAAGAACTCCTTTTCTTGTGGTGATCCTCACATTCATAGGCTTATCCTAGTCTTGGATTAGACAAGGTGGCGCCCCTTTCCTTTCATTCCATTTCTTTCACCAAATTCACACCAATTGTTAACTAGTGTGAGCATAAGCACTACTTTACAAAGACCACGAAAATTTCAAGTTTCCCTTTCCATTTTCTTCCATCCTAAACCCAAAAATACAAAAACATAAGAAACAACCAGACTTTCTATTGAAAATCAAAGAAATGACCAATTTTCACCACAAGGTGGTCATCATCAGCCATTAGTCCCCGGAAGTTTTTATCCGTAACTAAATGCCGCTATTGGTCACAACAACCTACGGGATCCCAAATCTGACCATGATGGATTTTTTGAAGAACATGATCACATTCTTAGCTGTTATTTTGGATAAAGGCTCGGCTTCCATCTAATTTGTGAAGTAGTTGACGGCTACAATCAGATACTTGACTTGGCTGGGGGCGATTAAGAAAGGTGCTAACATTCCACACCAAGAAAAAGGCCATGTTGAAGTAAACAGAGTTAGCTCTGCGGGAGGTGCGACGTGGACATCTGTGTGTCGTTGACACTGGTCACATTTCTTTACGAATTTCACGACGTCTTCGTTCATGGTCGGCCATTGGTATCCTACTCGTAAGGCTTTCTTGGCCAGAGATTTTCCACCCAAGTGTTGTCTGCAGATTCCCTCATGGAATTCGGTTAATATACTCGATGATGGGATCCATCCAAGTGGTTCTCAACTGGACACTCGGCTGTGCAGGAGTTTCTTCAATAACCGATCTGAGGTGTCTGTTCTTGTACTTTCCAATTTCGCCAAGGCATCAGCATGTGTATTCTCTCCTCGGGGAACATGTCTGATGTTGACTTCTGAAAATTGTCCTATTAATTATTTTACCTTTGTTGGTCGACCCATCTACGTGAATGAAACATAATAAGTCTTCTGCTTTGGTAGGTGTGGCACGAGTCATTTCTGCTATAAAATCCGCAAGTAACTATGCCTTTTACGCCATTCTCGCCTCGTACTTAATTCCAAATTCTGTCAATTCAACGATGCATTTATTCATTCTCCCGGCGAGGTCAGGCCTATGGAGGTTCTGTCAAATAGGCTAGTTTGTTCTAACAACTACTTGGTGAGCTACGTAGTGTGGCCTTAGTCGTCGCCTTGCCTTGTAACGCCTTGCTGAAGAAGTATAGTGGCTTTTTGTAACACCCTTTTCTACCCGGCAATTTAATAGTAAAAATCAGAGTTTTCAAAAATTTCGGCAATTAAACGGATGCTACATTTTCCGACTAAAATCCACAAATGAGCATAACTAGGTCATTTATAACATCAGATACCTAGCACATAAAATAGGAGGAATCAATAAACAAAACAAGTCAACTTTCAATTACTACGCAGCGGATTCAAATATGCGTTCATCCCCCCGAGTGCTACGTATTAGAGCGACGACACCAACCCGAACTAATGAAGGTAAAAGCCTTCATTCGTGGTTACCTGCACGTTACCAACATCGGGGTAACATTCAAACAGAAGGGGTGAGATATCGAACCATATAATAAGATGTATTAAAAACAATATATATAAAATCAGGACATCTAAATACATTACTTCACAACAATCACGTAATCTCAATCATCAAGAGTCAACAACATAACCACTCAAACATGCAATACGGTATGTAATGCGGAATGCGACTCAATACTATGCACATGTATGCGGTACCGTTTGGAGCAGAACTCCCGACTAAAAAAATCTGCCAATAAATAGAGGCATCAACGACTAAAATTTGCCAATCCAGGCCGACATGTGAGACAAAGCTCCAGGGCCATCAGCCCTCGACAAAAATGCAAATGCCATGCGACGCGATGATATATGCTCAAACTATCAATAACAATGGTTACATAGCAGCACGACAACAACGACAACAGGAAGCGACAATTGGCCATAGGCCTACGACTCAATCGACAATTAGCCAACCATGGGCCTATTGCGCCTAATGCGCCCAACTCTTAACAACTCAACCAATTTAACCTTTGACCAACAATTATCAATTAGCCACTTTTAACAACTTAACCAACTAACAATTACCAAATAAACAACTTTAATAACCAACAAATATCAATTGGCCAATTTTAACAACTTTTCCAACAATTTATCTTTTCAACAATTTAACAATTAATAATTGACTACGTAATCAACATTTAGACAACCGGGGGCCTAATGCGCCTAAAGCGCCCAACAACAGCAAACATGGCGCCCTATGCGCCCAGCAACAGCAAACATGCAGACAACAACAGCAAGCAGCAACAGCAAACAGTAAGCATGGCGCCCATGGCGCCCAGCAACCAACGGAGCACCCACACAGGCGCCCAGCAACAACAACAGACAAATTTCCATCAAACATACCTCTACTTCGGTGAATTAATTAACCTATCAAACGGTATCGAAACTTAGCAAAGGACCCCTCTATGGAAAGCTAAAAATGTCTAGTTCCTGACTATAATTGTTATTTTGCAAAATAATGGTCAAATTTGTACAGTTTCAGTAAATAAGCAACAAGGTTCAGAAAACAGGACAGCCACCATGACCTAGTGTGTGACACCTCTAAAATTATCAAAACTCAGTCAAATGGCATGGGACTTGAGCCTAACCCAAAAAAAATTGAGTGTAGTTTTCAATGAATCAAGAATCATTCAAAAAGGATGTAACATCCCGAATTTTTAAGACTCGTATTAAGATGCCTAGGACCGATTAATTATTTGTGGGAATAATTGGTCGTGTCTCAGGGATTTATAGTCGAGAAAATTGTCAAACAAATCCTATTCTATGATTAATTATGGCTTAGTCATGATCAAATTAAGTGTTTAAGCTGAAGGGCGAAATTGGAATTTCACACCCTCAGTATATATACTCCCTAATCTGAACCTCCAGCCACACTTGGCCATTTCATCAAATTTCAAAAATTAAAAGCTGAAGAATAGAGGGGGAGAGAGGGCGTGAAGGAGGAGAAGAGGAGGAAGGGCTCATCTCAAATCCTTGTTGCATGTAAGTGGTTTCTCTTCCATCCCACTCCATTTTCAATTCTGAATCCAATGAGCCTATTTTTGAAGTCTGATTCTACTCCTATCCCTTGGTCCATTTTCGAAGCTTGAAGCTCCAAGGGTAAGGACAATGGAGTTTTGAGCTGCCACTTCTTTTGCATGTTCAGTTTTGCTGTTAAGAGGGGGAAATCTCAAGCTTGCATTTCGATTTGGAGGAAGTTGTGGAAGATTGGGTTGCTGTTTCAGTTTGAGAGAAAGGAAGCCACTGTCCTTGTTCGAATTCGGTTTCTAGCGGGGATTTTTCGTTGTTTTCGATTCGACTATTTCCCCTCTCGACCCGACTCTCGGACTTCGGTATAACGGGTGAGTTCTACTCACGGATTAGGGGCATTTTCATGCTTTCTGAAAACTGTGTTTGTTTCAAATAATAAGGCAATCATTCCGTTTTCGAAAGACTTGGAACCGAAAAGCAATTTTTAGTCAAAACGGTGTTTTACGGTTTAATGAGAATTTTTGTTAAATCGTTGAAATGAAATAATTGTGTACTATCTAGAATATTTGGAAATCTTCTGAGTTTCAGGTGATTGAAATTAGAAATCGAATTGGGCGAAAACGGAGAGCGACAAGGAGGAAAACTGGGAAAATGGTAACAGACACAGGACGCACGGATCGTGCGCCCTTGGGCACGGATCGTGCGTTCCAATCTGATGGGTCTTGTTGGCAAGGAAACGAGACGCACGGGTCGTGCGCCCCTGGGCACGGATCGTGCGTTTCTTTCTGATAGATGGGTTCTATGTAGTGCACCACGCACGGGCCGTGCGCCCCTGGGCACGGGTCGTGCGTGAGGTTCTGTTACCGACTTCCGTTTTCTCGTTTTGTCGCTCCGTTCGATCCCGAACCTTTTCTAATCTCTTTCTCAACCATTTAAAAAGGAATTTCCCTACTGAAAACCTTATTTTGAACCCATTCAACACATGATTTGAAAAAGAACTTTGAAAGCCTATTTGATCGAAAAACCGAAACCCTAGTACGCGTGTGAGTACACCGACTGATGGATTGACTGAATATATATGTCTATATATGTCAAATGGAAATGATTATAATGCCGGAGGTCTAAATTATGAATTCCTCAAAACGGGTTATAGATCGATATGGATATTGTTTATCCGATTGTTATGTAATTGATCCTTTGGTGATCAAAAAGATATAAATTATCTAACTCTCGAGAACTTGATGCGTATTGTCATACGTATTACGTTGGGTGACGACCCGACAAGTAGCATACTAGGAAGGGAAGTCATGAGCCCTCACCCTAGGCCCTGAATGTGTTTTGGCGTGGTCAATTCACGGGTTACCGGGATTAGTGGTCGTTGCACGGCCGGTTTATGCTAAGTTAAACACACGATTCGCCGGGATTAGTGGTTGTTGCACGGTCGGCGTTTCGATTAATAACTGGACATTTCCTCCTAATTAATGTTGTAAACTGGGATTAGTGGTCGTTGCACGGCCGGTTTATGCTAAGCCAGTACACGAATTGCCGGGATTAGTGGTCGTTGCACGGTCGGCATTTCGATTAATAAATAAGACATTGTTAAGTCAGTTTTGTTGTAACTGTTTAATAAATTGAACCGAGTGTCAGTGAGGGGGCACGGTAGGACTCACTGAGATAATGTTATCTCACCCTATCCATATTTGTTGTTTTTCAGAGAAACAGGGAAAAAGGAAGACTATTGTGCACGAGTAGTTGGTATACTCTTGGAGGTGCTGAAGACTTAGTCATTTGATCCTTTGTTCTTTTGTTGTCCTACTGGTTGTATAAACTTGTATTGATTATGAGTTATATGAACCGTTTTATGTTTCCGTTTGGTATTTGGACTTGGATATTGTAATCCATTCGGTATGGAACCGATAAACTTCTATTTATGAAGTAATGTTATTCCGATTATGTTTTTATTTCGGAAAAAGTTTGTATGTCCAATACTTAAACAGGAACTGTGTCCTCTGGATTTCCGCATCTGTGCATCTTCGGTGTTTCTACATGTTAGAAATACTGGGGTGTTACAAAGGAACCCAAATGTAACCAAACTAGTGCCAAATTAACAAGCTTTAAGTCTAGTTTCTGAAAAGGTAAACCACATAATTTTTGGACCACTAGATTGTTCCCAATTACTGTACAACCGAACCTATACCCAGATCACCCCGAACAATGAGTTTAGCAACAAAGTTGGCATCAAACAAATCATCAAAGATAGATCAACATATAGGATCATTCACCAACAATAATATCGAATATCATCAATAGATTTTTAAAGATTAAACAAATAGAATCAATCATTAAACAAACATAGGATCCCCTAACTCCCTACATAAAGCCCTTCATATACCCTATTATAGAGTTAGAACCCCACCCTTACCTTGGATTGAAGTTGAAACTCTCCTTGGGCCTTGCCCTAGCTCTCTCTTCGCCGCCCCCTCCTTGCTCTTCTCTCGAAATTCTTATTTTTTTCTTCTAAAATGAGCAAACCCTAAAATAATACCTATTTATAATTTATTTAGTCTTATGGGCTTTGTCATACACTTATGCGACTTTAGCTTCATGGGCCTTCTTTACACCCCCTTATTTTACTACTCCTAACACCAACAATAGGCCCACATACGAAAAATATATTTTTTCTCTAATATTTTCTTACAACTTAATTTCCTAAATAATTCAATTAAATAACTAATTAAATATTTGGGGCGTTACAACCCTCGACTAGTGCAAAAAAGGGATTTAAAGTCAGGCGAAAAGGGGATTTAAAGTCAGGCGCCCGCTTGACTTTTATTAAGTCGACTTTGTATGTCAGGAGTTTTAAAGTCAAGCGATAGCCTGACTTCGTAAGTCTGTTTTAAAGTCAAGCATTTATTATCGCCTGACTTTGTAAGTTTGATTTAAATGGATGCAGAATGTCATCGAGACTCAGCAGAAGATGATGAATGACATGATGCTAATGCAACAGCAACAGATGGCTCAAATGGCTCAAATGCAGCAGATGCATCAGGTGCCTCAACCACAACCAGCTGAGCCAGTCAATGTGCCAACACCTGAGGATCCCAACAGGGTGTATTTCCGGTTTCTGAAGATGAAACCTCCAACCTTCAAAGGAGGATCCGAGGCAATGAAAGCCCATTTCTGGGTAGATGCCATGGAACGGATCTTTGATACCTTGCAATGCAATGAAGGAGAAAAAGTAACTTGTGCTGCTAACGCTCTGGACGAGGATGCTCACACCTGGTGGGTTAACGCTCGTAGAATGCTTCAAAATCAAGGAACTCCTCTTGAGTGGAGTAATTTCAAGGAATTATTTTTGAGTCATTATTTCCCCGACTCTCAAAGACTTGTCAAGCAGATGGAATTTCTGAGTTTGAAACAGGAAGAGATGACAGTTGGGGAATATGCTGCAAAATTTGAGAGGTTGTCACAATTCTATGAATTGGGGACCACCGCTCCTGATGATAAGTGGAAGATGGTGATGTTCAGACAAGGTCTTAGAGGCGATGTGAATCAAGGTCTCAGCTCTTATTCCATGACCACTTATCCTGCTTTGGTTCAACAAGCTCATTCAGCTGAGAGCGATCTGAAAAGAATGTACGCTGAGAGGAAGGATTTCTTGAAGGACAAGCGCAGAGGAAATGATTCGACTTCTTCCAACCCTAGATATAGAGGGAATAGGGATAAAGGGAAACAAATCCAGTCAAGTGACTCTGCCAGGCCTAACAAGTGCGACGTCTGCAAGAAATTTCATAGAGGCAAATGTCAGGTGGGACCGAACCAATGTTACCTTTGCAAGGAAGTGGGCCATTATGCTAATAATTGTCCGTCAAGGAAAGCTTTCTTGGAGTCCCCTGATGCTCCGAGGCAGGCTCGAGTCAACACTCTGGATGCTAAGACCATCAAACCCGCTGATAATCTTATAAGGGGTACAGGTTCTATCTTTCATCAAACTGTTAATATTCTGTATGACTCTGGTGCTACTCATTGTTTTATCTCTGAAGCATGTGCTGAACGGCTAGGATTAATAGTATCTCCTATATCCGAGCCAATATCTATCCTTACTGCTGCAAGGGGTCGTGTGCGAACCCAATCATTATGCCTTAACTGCCTGCTCACCATAGGAGGCAGGGACTTTGTTGTTGATTTTATCTGTCTGCCTATGAGAGGAATGGAGATCGTGTTGGGAATGAATTGGATGACTTCCAATCACATTACTATTGACTGTTTCAATCGTGCAATTAATTTTCCTTCTGAAGTAGCTGAACATTCACTACCTGCAGATGATAGTGTTATCTCGTTCACGTCAGCCAGCCAGCCTCTATTCCAAGGTGCGGAAGCTTTTGTTGTTATTTTGTCTGCATCAACTGAAGCTGATTTGGATTTGTCATCTACTCAAGTTGTTAATGAATTCTTAGATGTTTTTCCTGAGGAAGTCTCCTCTTTGCCTCCAGAACGAGAGGAAGAATTCTCTATAGATTTGGCGCCTGGTACAGGGCCAATATCCATAGCACCTTATAGGATGTCTCCTCTCGAACTGAAGGAATTGAAGTCCCAACTTGAGGAATTAATTTCCAAGAAGTTTATTCGACCGAGTGCTTCTCCATGGGGCGCTCCGGTATTGTTAGTCAAGAAGAAGGACGGAAGCATGAGATTATGCATAGACTACCGTCAGCTGAATAAAATCACTATCAAGAACAAGTATCCATTACCTAGGATAGATGATCTGCTTGACCAACTTCGAGGTGCTAAAGTTTTCTCCAAAATTGATCTAAGGTCAGGATACCATCAAATCCGGGTAAGATCCTTAGACATTCCGAAGACTGCTTTTCGTACGAGGTACGGACACTACGAGTTTGTGGTGATGCCCTTCGGGTTGACTAACGCTCCAGCCGTATTCATGGACTATATGAATAGAGTATTTCATTCCTACCTAGATCAGTTTGTAGTCGTCTTTATTGATGATATCTTGGTTTACTCAAAGTCACTTGAGGAGCATGCCCAGCATCTCCGCTTTGTCCTAGGAGTACTCCGAGAGAAGAAGCTTTATGCTAAACCGTTGAAGTGTGACTTTTGGATGTCCGAAGTGAAGTTCTTGGGTCATGTGATTTCCCAGGAAGGGTTTGCAGTTGATCCTAGCAAGGTGGAAGCAGTATTGAATTGGGAACGGCCGACGTCAGTGACTGAGATCCGAAGCTTTCTGGGTTTAGCTGGTTACTATAGAAGATTTATTGAAGGTTTTTCACAATTGGTACTTCCGCTTACTCGGTTAACTCGCAAGGGCCAACCGTTTACTTGGGATGCCGATTGTGAGGAGTGTTTTCTTGGATTGAAAGAAAAGTTAACTTCTGCTCCGATCCTAATTCTTTCGGATCCGTCATTGGGATTCCAGATTTACAGTGATGCATCTGGGAAGGGTTTAGGATGTGTTCTTATGCAGAATCAACATGTGGTGGCCTATGCATCTAGGCAATTGAAGACTCATGAACGGAATTACCCAACTCATGACCTAGAATTGGCGGCGATTGTGTTTGCACTAAAAATTTGGAGACATTACCTTTACGGTTCTCGTTTCGAAGTTTTTAGTGATCACAAGAGCTTGAAATATCTGTTTGACCAAAAGGAGTTGAATAACAGACAGAGAAGGTGGACTGAATTTTTGAAGGATTACGACTTCGAATTGAAATATCACCCTGGGAAAGCCAATGTGGTAGCAGATGCTCTGAGCAGGAAGTCTATCCACACGGCAAGGTTAATGGTTCACGAGATGGCTTTGTTGGAGTCATTCAGAGACTTGAAACTCAAGGTGGTAAGAAAGAGGGATCGCGTAGTGCTGCGGCATATACGGATAGCCAGTGTGCTAAGGGAACAAATCCGCGTAGCTCAAGGAACTGATATAAAGTTGCAGTCTCAGAAGGGATCGCCAGATTTCACTGAGGATAGTGATGGCATGATTTGCTTTAATGGGAGGATTTTTGTTCCCGATGATGATAATATCAAAAGACAAGTATTGGAAGAAGCTCATAGGAGTCAGTACTCTGTACATCCGGGATCCACCAAGATGTACCGAGACTTGAAGTTAATGTATTGGTGGCCTGGGATGAAGGTCGAGGTTGCAGAATTTGTTTCTCGGTGCTTAACTTGTCAGAAGGTTAAGGCGGAACACCGGAGACCGGGCGGTCAATTACAACTGCTAGATGTACCAGTTTGGAAGTGGGAAGATATCTCAATGGACTTTGTTATGGGTTTGCCGAGGTCACAGGCCGGCAATGATTCTATTTGGGTAGTAGTGGACCGATTGACTAAATCCGCTCACTTTATTCCCGTTCGCTCGACTTATAAAGTTTCCAAGTTAGCAGATGAATATGTGAAGAACATTATCAGACTGCATGGAGTTCCAACGAGCATCGTGTCAGACCGAGATCCCAAGTTTACTTCCAGGTTCTGGAGAGCATTGAATGAAGCTTTGGGAACAAGGGTGCTGGTTAGCACTGCTTATCATCCTCAGACTGATGGTCAGACGGAGAGGACTATCCAGACTCTTGAGGACATGCTTCGGGCTTGTGTGCTCGACAGTGGGAGAAAATGGGAGGATCATCTTCCATTAGTAGAATTCTCCTACAACAACAGTTACCACTCCAGCATTGGAATGGCACCGTTTGAAGCACTTTATGGTAGAAAGTGTAGAACTCCGTTGTGTTGGTGGGAGATTGGTGAAGACAAGTTTTTGGGACCCGATATGGTTCGCGAAACTACTGAGAAAATCAAGTTGATTCGAGAAAGAATGAAGGTTGCTCAGAGTCGGCAAAAGAGCTACGCTGACAACCGAAGGAGACCGTTGGAGTTTGAGGTTGGTGATCATGTGTTCTTGAAAGTTTCTCCAACTATAGGCACTGGGAGAACCTTGCGAGCGAAGAAACTCAGTCCTCGATATGTTGGACCTTTCCAAATCATCGAGCGTATTGGGCCAGTTGCCTACCGTCTTGCATTGTCTCCGGCCCTATCAAATCTCCATGATGTGTTCCACGTGTCTCAGTTGAGGAAGTATGTTCCCGATCTGCATCAACCGTTGAGTGTTGATACAATTGACCTGCGACCGGAATTGTCATTTCAACCTTATCCTAGTTATATCTTGGAGCGTGGTGTGAAGACTCTGCGTTCAAGGTCAATTCCGATTATCAAAGTAGTTTGGGATGGCTTTTCAGCCGAAGAGGCTACCTGGGAACTGGAAGAAGACATGCGTGCTCGATTTCCGTATCTCTTTCAGTAAGGTACGTCTCGTCAATTTTGAGGACAAAATTTTAAAAGTTGGGGTGATTGTAACATCCCGAATTTTTAAGACTCGTATTAAGATGCCTAGGACCGATTAATTATTTGTGGGAATAATTGGTCGTGTCTCAGGGATTTATAGTCGAGAAAATTGTCAAACAAATCCTATTCTATGATTAATTATGGCTTAGTCATGATCAAATTAAGTGTTTAAGCTGAAGGGCGAAATTGGAATTTCACACCCTCAGTATATATATTCCCTAATCTGAACCTCCAGCCACACTTGGCCATTCCATCAAATTTCAGAAATTAAAAGCTGAAGAATAGAGGGGGAGAGAGGGCGTGAAGGAGGAGAAGAGGAGGAAGGGCTCATCTCAAATCCTTGTTGCATGTAAGTGGTTTCTCTTCCATCCCACTCCATTTTCAATTCTGAATCCAATGAGCCTATTTTTGAAGTCTGATTCTACTCCTATCCCTTGCTCCATATTCGAAGCTTGAAGCTCCAAGGGTGAAGACAATGGAGTTTTGAGCTGCCACTTCTTTTGCATGTTCAGTTTTGCTGTTAAGAGGGGGAAATCTCAAGCTTGCATTTCGATTTGGAGGAAGTAGTGGAAGATTGGGTTGCTGTTTCAGTTTGAGAGAAAGGAAGCCACTGTCCTTGTTCGAATTCGGTTTCTAGCGGGGATTGTTCGTTGTTTTCGGTTCGACTATTTCGCCTCTCGACCCGACTCTCGGACTTCGGTATAACGGGTGAGTTCTACTCATGGATTAGGGGCATTTTCATGCATTCTGAAAACTGTGTTTGTTTCAAAGAATAAGGCAATCATTCCGTTTTCGAAAGACTTGGAACCGAAAAGCAATTTTTAGTCAAAACGGTGTTTTACGGTTTAATGAGAATTTTTGTTAAATCGTTGAAATGAAATAATTGTGTACTATCTGGAATATTTGGAAATCTTCTGAGTTTCAGGTGATTGAAATTAGAAATCGAATTGGGCGAAAACGGAGAGCGAAAAGGAGGAAAACTGGGAAAATGGTAACAGACACAGGACGCACGGATCGTGCGTTCCAATCTGATGGGTCTTGTTGGCAAGGCAACGAGACGCACGGGTCGTGCGCCTCTGGGCACGGATCGTGCGTTTCTTTCTGATAGATGGGTTCTATGTAGTGCACCACGCACGGGTCGTGCGCCCCTGGGTCGTGCACCACATCAAGGTAGTATTGAAGCAGCTATCGGCATTCCTCTCCAAAGTGTCATCAGCAGTTGAAGAAGCCACTTGCAAACCCTCTGTGAAAAAGTTGATAATAATTAGTTTACTAAGTATAAAAAACTAATTAATGGGAAGGAGGGTTAATTACCTCATCCTTTAAATATGCACAATATCAGATTAAAAGTGTGATCAAATATAAAGAGAATTTATTTAATCTACCAATGTCTCACTTTTGATGCCTGATGTTCATTCATATTTTTAGGAGTGAAAGAAAAACATAATAAAAGACTTATCTGATATTATAAGCCTTGAAACAAATAGAATGGACAGATATTTACCTGTCCAGCATAGCCTGAGCTGAAGCATTGGAAGAAAATAATGCCTGAAAATGAAACCATAAAAACAATTAATTATTCAGTGAATGTTGTACTGTGACAAACAGGGATAGAACACTACTATGCATATATTTACTTAACAAGTTATCAAGTAATAAATGCTATCTATTTACTTAACAACATGTTTTGTCTGATATGAGATAATGGGAAGGAGGGTTAATTAACTCATCCTTTTCACCAGACAATGCCTTGGCCAATGCAATTACTTCAACAATTTTTTGGGCAGCTAAAGCCAGCCATGATTTTATCTCATTGTCCAACTTAGTTTCATTAACAAGATCAACAGCAGTCTGGAGAAGTGAACAGGAGGTTGACACAACAAGTTTATACGCAAAATATTAATGGTGATCCACAATTTAGATTCTTACTTGTAGATTGCAAGGACTTTTGGGAGGAGAGAAAGAAGATCAAAGGATTCTCCCTTGGCAGGCTTGGAGGGCAACAAGTATGTTATAGGGCCAATGAGGGTTGGAACTGTATCTACTCCAAGCTGGAAGAAAAATTGAATATTCAAGGACAATGTAGAGATCAATAAACACATGAAAAGATCATAATGACCCACATATAACTCAAAACCATCATCAGAAGTTGTCCTAAAAAACAAAAGTACACTATTTATAGCAATGCCGTTTACAGTCAAAGCTTAACTAAGTTAGGACTTAGGAGTACCTAATCTAAGGCCCATTTACGTTTTGAAGACATCACATGTTTTCATTTTCTAAAATTTGGTAGTGAGATAATTGAGCTTACGTGTACGATCTGGAGGGTCAGGACCCACAAAATGGAACCGAACTTGAGAAGTTTTGCAGCAGTCATTGCATAGGATCCAACCTGTTAAGAGTCACCACCATTAGTCCCTCAACATGCAAAAAAAAAACAGCACAGGACTGCATTTTAATCAAAAACTGACTTGGAGCAGAGAGGGCATGCATGCCTAATGTAGAACCAAATACAATAATATGGACAATTTTCAGAAAGAGATGTAGAACCAAAAACTGCAATCATCAATTTTGTATGCTTGAGAACTTTATCAGCTTATAGGGGTTTTATAGAAAAGTAAAATGAGAAGCTTTTTTTAAAACAAATGAAATACTAACCTTATAGATAAAAATTCATAACTACTACAAGATTCTTCTAGTTTTCCTATAAGCGCTTGTTAAGCAACTGACTCTAAATCATGAAAGTTGGAAGTGTTACCTCAAAACAAATGGGGCAAGCACCATGCATTGCTCCTTCCACACAGTTGTGATTGTTTTTTAGCAGAGTTGAGTGGCAACAACCTATGCAAACATATCAGAATGAAATTATTAAACTAGTAGTACATTACTACATTTTAAAATAATGATGTTGCTATTTACTACTCATAAAAAAGCATGGGAATAAAAAGGATTACTTACCACACTTGTAGCAATGGAAGAAATTCTCTTGTCCTCCAGTTCTGTGTGAAAACATAACAAAATAAATCAGTCATTGTTATGACACAGTCTAGTCAATAAGGACAAAGTACCCTGAAGCTTTCAAGATATACTCAACAAAAATTTTATATCTTCCAAATGTAGATCTACTCAAAGAATTATCAGTTCTTGCTCCTGAACATATTTTAAGCAAAAGAAAAAACTATATATACCATAAAAATTTGAAAATGGAACTACTAACCCTATACAGTGAATCCAATATTAGAAGATCCAACTGTCCAGCTCCACTTTCTGAAATAACTGCAAAAAGGAAATTTATTGCTACATGTTAGATGTCAAAAATCATACTCCATTTAGAATTTTCTCATTAAGAACAGACACCTAAAAATGAGACTTGTCTTCTAGAATTGAAGATGTTTTTGCAATCTAAAAAGGAACTAGTCCTTTCCAAATAACAACAATGATGACATCATACTTTAAATCCCTAATGACGGTAACAAAGTAAGTACAGAGTACATCATTCTTTTCTCAGTCAATAGATAAGTAAGAAATTCACCATATATATAATTGCTCGACACGCCTGCGTTGTGAGGCCAAAAAATGCAATCTCATTAATGCTATATCATCATACTCTTTGTAAAGCAGATAACAAATCCATGCCTTGAACAGGTATTCCAATCCTATGTGAACAAAAAATCTGAAATATACAATTACAACTGTTAGACAACACAAACACACTATCATTGAAAATGTATTGTAGCAACAAACATGAAAGGATTTAAGCCCAGCAAGAGCTAGAGACAATACTAGTTCAGGCTATGAGAAGAAAGAATAGAGAAAAACAATAATTGCACCTTGTAGATTTAGCTGGAACATTTAATATTGAGAGTTTATCAATATCACTAACTACCAATTCTCTTCTTAGGAAAAATAATGCCCCACTTGATACATTGACTGGAATTAGAATCAAGAGTGCCACAATAGTCACTGGAACAAACATCTTTAAGCTGAAAAACAACAGATAAAAATTAATCAGAAATGCTTAAAACACAATAAAATAATTTCACTATTACTGTTAAATTGGAAAACACATTAAAATTTAACTATCTTAATAATTTAATATGATATAAACAGCAAAACTGCAGCTCTCACACGCAACAACAACAAAATTCACACAGATAACACAGAACGGCCCACATGGATCAAACCCCAAATTCCAAATTAAAATGAATTGGATCTCAAACATAGATAGAGAGCAGAAAGCAACAATGAAAAAAGGATTCGTTTATGAATTCCCATACAAAAAGCAAGTGCCTATGTCACAAATGCAAATGCAAATGCAAATGCAAGTGCAAATTAACTGATCACAAATTAACTGGACTTCTAGATGTCGGCTCTATGTAGAAACAAAAGAGATCATCAGAAGATAATCAAGACTCCAACAATATTTCTCATTGAGATCAAAGTTCAGTGGGTTATCTAACCTGAGATGCAACCTTCATTATAAATATAGGTGAGCCTGAAACTTCACCTTGAACTTGCTTGAACAATGCCTTTACTTCATCAGCATTATGAACCTAAAATATCCACATGCCAGTCAGTTTCAAAAGCTTACCAAACAAATCATCAAAAACATGATTGGCACAAAGTTTCTCAGTCTTATTATGGTTACTTATGCATTTTTCATATGGAAAATGTTTACTTACACCTGGATGACAAAATTAATTTAGAGGATTATCAATGTGGATACTATAAGATTTTACGAATGCTACAATATTGACTACACCATAAGCAAACCTTTCTTATGCCTTTACCACCACCACCCCCAAGATGCCTTGATCATTGTAGGGTATCCAATAACTTGGCAACTTGCAATTGCTTCTTCTGTAGTATAAACACATGCTTCACGATAAATTTCATCAGGAATAGTAATCAAGGAACTTTCTGGAGGAATTTCCACCTGTGAAAAAGTTTCAAAATCATAAGTTGAGCAAGCCTTATAATAGAAATACACTACAATAGGGGTAATGAAGTTCTGTAACAGGATGCTCAACCTATATTGCAAAACAATTGCACTAAATCACATGAGTAATCCCATGGGCAATTGTTTTGCAATATAGGTTTAGAACTTACAAAGCCAAAGCAACACTTTTCTGGAAAAAATACCATAAGAACAATGCCATAAAAACATACAATTTCAAACATATATAACTAAAACAGATTCACACTAACTAAAACAGATTTACAATCTCATATAACTAAAACTAACACTTACAGTAACAGATTCACAAATATTAAATAAAATGAAGAAGAATCAAACACTTACACTAACAGTGAAAATAAAAGTGATGACGCAGAATCCAAGCTGAAACTCACCAACGAAGAGACGAAGAAGCTGAAACTCACCAATGAAGAGATGTTGCAGCGAATGAAACTCTGATTTGGTGCGATTTGATGCAATAAACCCTAAGTTCTAACCAGCGAATGCGATGTCACTGCGATTTTGTGCGATTTGGTGCGATTAGGGTTTTTTGCAGAAGGTTGGATTCCATGAGTGAAGGAGCGAAGATTGGATTCCATGAGCGAAGGAGCAAAGGAGGGATTCCATGAGCGAGTGCCTCTCACGGGTTTCTCCAAATACAAACCAAACCACCGTGAGAACTGTCATCCCACCACCAGCGTCGTAGAACCGCCGCGAGTGCCGCAACGCTCCCACCGAAATCCGAACTTGCTAGCACCTTGAAAACCCAAGATCTAGGATCTGGATACAAATCAATTCGCACAAAACCAAGAGAGGTAGATTTAGGTGAAGAAGAGAAAGAGAAAGCGGGGAGGAGAAGAAAAAAGAGCCAAAGAACCAGCGAGGATGATTGAGAAACGATTGGGGGGAGGAGAGTGAGATCAGGGATAAGAGGGGGGAGATTCGACGGTGGTAGAAGAGAAATCCTTTAGGGTTTCAGACTAAGAATGCTAGGGTACGTGAGAGTGAGAATCGAGAGGAGTGTTATGAGAGTGAGGCAAATTAAGAGTGAAATTCTTTTTTATTATTTTAGTACTTTAGAAGTCAGGCGTGTATTCGCTTGACTTCTCTAGAATCTCATTTTTTTTATTTTGGTACATTAGAAGTCAAGCGAATACACGCCTGACTTCTAAAGTATTAAAATAGAAACAAATAATTTCACCCTTAATTACAAGTTTGCCACCGCGTCACTTATGTAGTCAGGCGAATACATGCTTGACTTCTAAAGTCTACTTTTTTCCCTATTTATTCACTTTAGAAGTCAGGCGTGTATCCACTTGACTTTAAAACTCGCGAGCTTTGCCTTTTAATTACAAGTTTGCCACCGCGTCACTTACGTAGTCAGGCATCTGAGCGCCTGACTTTAAATGTCTAATTCTAATCCCATTTTTGCACTAGTGAGCTCCCCCACTTAAAATATTTTCGTCCTCGAAAATTTACCTAAGCCTCAAGGATAAAATAAATAAAATGAATACATCAAGATTTCACCACATGAAAGAGGAATCGAAACATTGTCAAAGTCAGAGAAATTAAAAACGACTATCATGGGAAGGAACGAAGGTATCAACCAAAAAAAATAAGGCACAAAATTGCACACTTAACAAACCATAGTAAAATCAGTGAAAATAATAATAGCATAAAAACACCGTCCAGAATTAAAATCATTACACGTGATCGCGATTATAAATAAAACAATAATTACAGCGTGTAAACAAGTAAAATATTACTTATAAAGATCAAAATAGTTCGCACATTAGCAAGGAAGTAACACCTCTAGATCATCAATATAAAACTAAAATACACTATAGCAAAGATTTTATACAAAACTTAGTATCCACTGATTAAAATAAGTTCAGTGCCTATGGAAGCACCCAAAAAGAAAACTAAAACTAGTGTAATGGAAATTAGTCAACAGTCAAGGGGAAAACTAGTATAACAACTCTAGCTCCTCGATAGAAAACAATTATAAGTCAAAGAAGGTAAAATTAAAATATTTGAGCAAAACATTACACGTTGTTGCAATTATAAAATAGGAGGAAACAATAGTTGTAGCATTTAAACAAGAAATTTATCACTCATAGTAGTCAAGACAATGAAGCACCTTAACTTAAGTAGCAAGACTAGTCCACAAGGCACTTAGTATACAACATCAATATGAAATCAAGAACATGTTGCAGTAAAAACTTTATACAAGGTTAGTATTCATTTATTAAAAATAAATTTAATACCAATATTAGTATCCAACCATAAAATTGTTTAATAGAGGTTCACAAACAACCTCAGAAATTACTTTATTTTTAGATTACAAAACCACATAAGACAAATCAAGAAGTAACAACCAAAATCATGTCATAAAACTCAAGTGTACAAGATCAAACTTCACGTAGCATGGAATTATGAAGCAATTCACAAAGACCCAAAATTCGCAACACTGCATGTCAAGAACAATCAGGGACACAGCATAAAGAAAAATAAAACAACAAACATAAAACATAGTTGACATTTCAAAATCATTGTGTTTAATTGTACTCACAAGATAAAAGGAACCAATAATTGTAGCATTTAGCAAAGAATGACGACTTATAGCCATTAAGACATCATAGCACCTTAAAATAATTAGTGAAATAATTTCACAGAACACTTAGATTAGAGTCTCAACACAAGAAATAAAACATGTTATAGAAATTGATTTTATACAAGACTAAATTTTAATTTAACCAAATTATAGAACTTAGACTATTTTAATAAAAGTTCACATAACAAGAAAGTCTCAAACAATAAAGCAATAGATATATATTGCACACAAGGAGGAGATAATAGACATACCACGAACAGACTATAGAGTAGACAAGGGTCTGTGAAAAATTCTCTTTAAGGAAAAAGAGTCGATCAATTAAAACAATTTAAGCAAATCAAAAACATATGTGAGTATCAAACAACAAAGTAACTTACTAGAAGCATACAAGCACACCAAGTACACATTTAAATCTTTAGAACGCCAAATCACAGTGTAAATCATTGGAATAGGATTCCCGCATCTTGCTTTCCAGCCATCATAACTTAATACTACAACACAAACAATGGTTAGAACTAAATGACAATACTTGATCGTCAAATGACACAACGACTCGATGACTTGGTCGGACAGACCAACCATTGCTCTGATACCACTAATTGTAACACCCATTTCTACCCGGCAATTAAATAGTAAAAATCAGAGTTTTCAAAAATTTCGACAATTAAACGGATGCTACATTTTCAGACTAAAATCCACAAATGAGCATAACTAGGTCATTTATAACATCAGATACCTAGCACATAAAATAGGAGGAATCAATAAACGAAACAAGTCAACTTTCAATTACTACGCAGCGGATTCAAACAGGTTTTAACTCGAAATCAGACAATAGGATAACAAAATAAAATAGTAATAATATGCGTTCATCCCCCCGAGTGCTACGTATCAGAGCGACGACACCGACCCGAACTAATGAAGGTAAAAGCCTTCATTCGTGGTTACCTGCACGTTACCAACATCGGGGTAACATTCAAACAGAAGGGGTGAGATATCGAACCATATTATTGATGTATGAAAAACAATATATATAGAATCAGGACATCTAAATACATTACTTCACATCAATCAGGTAATCTCAATCATCAAGAGTCAACAACATAACCACTCAAATATGCAATACGGTATGTAATGCAGAATGCGACTCTATACTATGCACATGCATGCGGTACCGTTTGGAGCAGAACTCCCGACTAAAAAAATCTGCCAATAAATAAAGGCATCAACGACTAAAATTTGCCAATCCAGGCCGACATGTGAGACAAAGCTCCAGGGCCATCAGCCCTCGACAAAAATGCAAATGTCATGCGACGCGATGATAAATGCTCAAACTATCAATAACAATGGCTACATAGCAGCACGACAACAACGACAACAGGAAGCGACAATTGGCCATAGGCCTACGACATAGTATCCTTGCCCATAAATCGAGGCAATCCAACGACAAAAAGGAAACAACATTGGCCATAGGCCTACAACAGAATATATTGCCAATGAATAGGGGCAATTCGACTAGGGCAACATTACCAACAAATCAACAACTGAGCTACAATTTAGCAACTTAACAAGGTAACAGTTTAACAACTTTAACGACTCAACCGACAATTAGCCAACCATGGGCCTATTGCGCCTAATGCGCCCAACTCTTAACAACTCAACCAATTTAACCTTTGACCAACAATTATCAATTAGCCACTTTTAACAACTTAACCAACTAACAATTACCAAATAAACAACTTTAATAACCAACAAATATCAATTGGCCAATTTTAACAACTTTTCCAACAATTTATCTTTTCAACAGGTTAACAATTAATAATTGACTACGTAATCAACAATTAGCCAACCGGGGGCCTAATGCGCCTAAAGCGCCCAACAACAGCAAACATGGCGCCCTATGCGCCCAGCAACAGCAAACATGCAAACAACAACAGCAAACAGCAAATAGCAATAGCAAACAACAAACAGCAACAACAAACAGTAAGCATGGCGCCCAGCAACAAACGGGGCAGCCACACAGGCGCCCAGCAACAACAACAGACAAATTTCCATCAAACATAGCTCTACTTCGGTGAATTAATTAACCTATCAAACGGTATCGAAACTTAGCAAAGGACCCCTCTATGGAAAGCTAAGAATGTCTAGTTCATGACTATAATTGTTATTTTGCAAAATAATGGTCCAATTCGTACAGTTTCAGTAAATAAGCAACAAGGTTCAGAAAACAGGACAGCCACCATGACCTAGCTTGTGACACCTCTAAAATTATCAAAACTCAGTCAAATGGCATGGGACTTGAGCCTAACCCGAAAAAAATTGAGTGTAGTTTTCATTGAATCAAGAATCATTCAAAAAGGAGTTCAAACGAAAACGTTATACACGAAATACCGAATCTATATCCAGATTGTTTCCAGAAGTTTAACCTAACTTGTGACACCTATAACTCGAGCTATACAACTCCAAATGCAACCAAACTAGCGCTAAATTAACAAGCATTAAGTCTAGTTTCTGAAAAGGTAAACCACAAAATTTTAACCTTGGAGACTGTATAACCGAACCTATACCCAGATTGTTTCCAGAATTTTAACCTAACTTGTGACACCTATAACTCGAGCTATACAACTCCGAATGCAACCAAACTAGCGCTAAATTAACAAGCATTAAGTCTAGTTTCTGAAAAGGTAAACCAAATAACTCGAGCTATACCCAGATTGTTTCCAGAAACTAGACTTAATGCTTGTCTAGTTTCTCAGTTACTGTATAACCGAACCTATACCCAGATTGTTTCCAGAATTTTAACCTAACTTGTGACACCAATAACTCGAGCTATACAACTCCAAATGCAACCAAACTAGTGCCAAATTAACAATATTTAAGTCTAGTTTCTGAAAAGGTAAACCACCTAATTTTTGGACCACTAGATTGTTCCTAATTACTGTACGACCGAACCTATACCCAGATCACCCCGAACAATGAGTTTGGCAACAAAATTGGCATCAAACAAATCATCAAAGATAGATCAACATATAGGATCATTCACCAACAATAATTTCGAATATCATCAATAGATTTTCAAAGATTAAACAAATAGAATCAATCATTAAACAAACATAGGATCCCCTAATTCCCTACATAAAGCCCTTCATATACCCTATTATAGAGTTAGAACCCCACCCTTACCTTGGATTGAAGTTGAAAAGCCTGGAATTTTCCTTATTTGATATACTCGACAATGGGATCCATCCAAGTGGTTACTTCTCCGAATACATTTAAGGATAGGTTCGGCATGGTTTTCAACTAGACACTCCTCTGTGCAAGAGATTGTTGAATAACTGATCTGTGGTGTCTGGTTGTTCTTGTACTTGCCAATTTCGCCAAGGCATCAGCTTGTGTATTCTCTCCCCGAGGAACGTGTTTGATGTTGACTTCTGAAAATTTTCCTATTAATTCTTTTACCTTTGCTAGATACTGTTGCAAGACGACATCTATGGTGAAATACTCTTCCTGGTTTGCGACACGACCAAGAGGGAGTCTGTCAGTATTTCCACTCGTCTGGCGTTGAAATCTCTGGCTAGAGATAACTCTGCGATGCAAGCTTCGTATTCAACTTGATCGTTTAACGTCAAGAAGGAGAAGGTTAACGATACTTCAACTAGGATGCCGTCTCGGTTCTCCAGGATGAGGCTGGCCTCGCTGCCTTTGTTGTTGGTCAACCCATCTACGTGAATGGACAACAATAAGTCTTCTGCTTAGGTAGGTGTGGCTGGAGTCATTTCTGCTATAAAATCGGCAAGTGACTATACCTTTTGCGCCATTCTCGCCTCGTACTTAATTCCAAACTCTGACAATTCAACGACCCATTTCTTCAATCTGCTGGCGAGGTCAGGCTTATGGAGTATCTGTCGAATAGGCTGGTTTGCTCTAACAACTACTTGGCGAGCAACGAAGTACGGCCTTAGTCGTCGCGCTGCCTTGTAACGCCTTGCTGAAGAAGTACACTGGCTATTGTCCTTCCGTAGTTTCTCGGACTAGGACGCGGCTGAGGGCTTCTTCATAGGCAGCAGGGTGTAAGTACAAGATTTCACCTTCTAAGGGCCGCGTTAGCACCGGCGGTTCAGATAAACTGGCATTATCCTGATTTTATATACTCGACAATGGGATCCATCCAAGTTGTTGCTTCTCTGAATACATTTACGGATAGGTTCGGCATGGTTCTCAACTAGACACTCGGCTGTGCAAGAGTTTCCTGAATAACCGTTCTGAGGTGTCTGGTTGTTCTTGTACTTGCCAGTTTCGCCAAGGCATCAGCTTGTGTATTCTCTCCCCGAGGAACGTGTCTAATGTTGACTTTTGAAAATTGTCCTATTAATTCATTTACCTTTGCTAGATACTGTTGCAAGACGACATCTTTGGTGATATACTCTTCCTAGTTTGCGACACGACCAAGAGGGAGTCTGTCAGTATTTCCACTCGTCTGGCGTTGAAATATCTGGCTAGAGATAACTCTGCGATGCAAGCTTCGTATTCAACTTGATTGTTTATCATCAAGACGGAGAAGGTTAATGATACTTCAACTAGGAAGCCGTCTTGGTTCTCCAGGATGAGGCTGGACTCGCTGCCTTTGTTGTTGGTCGACCCATCTACGTGAATGGACCACAATAAGTCTTCTGCTTAGGTAGGTGTGGCTGGAGTCATTTTTGCTATAAAATCGGCAAGTGAGTTTGCCTTTTACGCCATTCTCCCCTCGTACTTAATTCCAAATTCTGGCATTTCAACGGCCCATTTATTCATTCTCCCGGCGAGGTCAGGCCTATGGAGTATTTGTTGATTACACAGGTTTGTTGTAACAACTACTTGGTGAGCTACAAAGTATGGTCTTAGTCGTCACGCTGCCTTGTAACTCCGTGATGATGAAGTATACTGGCTGTTGTCCTTCCGAAGTTTCTCGGACTAGGACGCCGCCGAGGGCTTCTTCATAAGCAGCCAGGTGTAAGTACAAGATTTCGCCTTCTAGGGGCCGGGTTGGCACCGGCGGTTCGGAAAGCCTGGCATTTTCCTTGTTTGATATACTCGACAATGGGATCCATCCAAGTGGTTACTTCTCCGAATACATTTAAGGATAGGTTCGGCATGGTTCTCAACTAGACACTCCTCTGTGCAAGAGATTGTTGAATAACTGATCTGTGGTGTCTGGTTGTTCTTGTACTTGCCAATTTCGCTAAGGCATCAGCTTGTGTATTCTCTCCCCGAGGAACGTGTCTGATGTTGACTTTTGAATATTGTCCTATAAATTCATTTACCTTTGCTAGATACCGTTGCAAGACGACATCTTTGGTGATATACTCTTCCTAGTTTGCGACACGACCAAGAGGGAGTCTGTCAGTATTTCCACTCGTCTGGCGTTGGAATCTCTGGCTAGAGATAACTCTGCGATGCAAGCTTCGTATTCAACTTGATTGTTTAACGTCAAGAAGGAGAAGGTTAACGATACTTCAACTAGGACGCCGTCTCGGTTCTCCAGGATGAGGCTGGCCTCGCTGCCTTTGTTGTTGGTCAGCCCATCTACGTGAATGGACCACAATAAGTCTTCTGCTTAGGTAGGTGTGGCTGGAGTCATTTCTGCTATAAAATCGGCAAGTGACTATGCCTTTTGCACCATTCTCCCCTCGTACTTAATTCCAAATTCTGGCAATTCAACGACCCATTTATTCCTTCTCCCGGCGAGATCAGGCCTATGGAGTATTTGTTGATTAGGCTGGTTTGTTCTAGCAACTACTTGGTGAGCTACAATGTATTGCCTTAGTCATCACGCTGCCTTGTAAATCCGTGCTGAAGAAGTACACTGGCTGTAGTCCTTCCGAAGTTTCTCGGATTAGGACGCCGCTGAGGGCTTCTTCATAAGCAGCCAGGTAAGTACAAGATTTCGCCTTCTAGGGGCCGGTTTGGCACCGGTGGTTCGGATAGCCTGGCATTTTCCTTATTTGATATACTCGACAATGGGATCCATCCAAGTGGTTACTTCTCCGAATACATTTAAGGATAGGTTCGGCATGGTTCTCAACTGGACACTCCTTTGTGCAAGAGATTGTTGAATAACTGATCTGAGGTGTCTGGTTGTTCTTGTACTTGCCAATTTCGCCAAGGCATCAACTTGTGTATTCTCTCCCCGGGGAACGTGTCTGATAGTGGCTTCTGAAAATTGTCCTATTAAATCTTTTACCTTTGCTAGATACCGTTGCAAGACGACATCTTTGGTGATAAACTCTTCCTAGTTTGCGACACGACCAAGAGGGAGTTTGTCAGTATTTCCACTCGTCTGGCGTTGAAATCTCTGGCTAGAGATAACCCTGCGTTGCAATCTTCATATTCAACTTGATTGTTTGACGTCAAGAAGGAGAAGGTTAACGATACTTCAACTACGATGTCGTCTCGGTTCTTCAGGATGAGGCCGGCTCCGCTGCCTTTGTTGTTGGTCGACCCATCTACGTGAATGGTCCACAATAAGTCTTCTACTTTGGTAGGTGTGGCTGGAGTCATTTCAGCTATAAAATCGGCAAGTGACTATGCATTTTGCGCCATTCTCGTCTCGTTCTTAATTCCAAATTCTGACAATTCAACGGCCCATTTATTCATTCTCCCGGCGAGGTCAGGCCTATGGAGTATCTGTTGATTAGGCTGGTTTGTTCTAACAAATACTTGGTGAGCTACAAAGTATGGCCTTAGTCGTCACGCTGCCTTGTAACGCCTTGCTGAAGAAGTACACTGGCTGTTGTCCTTCCGAAGTTTCTCGGACTAGGACGTCGCTGAGGGCATCTTCATAGGCAGCCAAGTGTAAGTACAAGATTTCGTCTTCTAGGGGCCGGGTTGGCACCGGCGGTCCGGATAGCCTGGCATTTTCCTGATTTGAAATACTCGACGATGGGATCCATCCAAGTGGTTACTTCTCCGAATACATTTACGGATAGGTTCGGCATGGTTCTCAACTGGACACTCGGCTATGGAAGAGTTTCCTGAATAACCGATCTGAGGTGTCCAGTTGTTCTTGTACTTGCCAATCTCGTCAAGGCATCAGCTTGTGTATTCTCTCCCCGAGGAACGTGTCTGATGTTGACTTCTGAAAATTGTCCTATTAATTCTTTTACCTTTGCTAGATACCGTTGCAAGACGACATCTTTGGTGAGATACTCTTCCTGGTTTGCGACACGACCAAGAGGGAGTCTGTCAGTATTTCCAATTGTTTGGCGTTGAA
The DNA here is from genome assembly GCA_039519185.1 of Astragalus membranaceus. Taxonomy (NCBI): domain Eukaryota; kingdom Viridiplantae; phylum Streptophyta; class Magnoliopsida; order Fabales; family Fabaceae; genus Astragalus; species Astragalus membranaceus. The sequence continues at coordinate 62,515,527 of CM076850.1, read as the reverse complement.
ATCTCTGGCTAGAGATAACTCTGCGATGCAAGCTTCATATTCAACTTGATTGTTTAACGTCAAGAAGGAGAAGGTTAACGATACTTCAACTAGGACGCCGTCTCGGTTCTCCAGGATGAGGCTGGCCTCGCTGCCTTTGTTGTTGGTCGACCCATATACGTGAGTGGACGACAGTAAGTCTTCTGCTTTGGTAGGCATGGCTGGAGGCATTTCTGCTATAAAATCGGCAAGTGACTATGCATTTTGCGCCATGCTCGCCTCTTACTTAATTCCAAATTCTGACAATTCAACGCCTTTCCCACCAGCTCCCATCGTCTTCGACCACAGCATCCGATCTTGCAAACTATCGCCTTTGGAGAGCCAGCAACCACCATCGTTACCAACCAAACCATTATTGTCGCTGTTGTCACTGCACTGCTCTGTACCCGTTACTATTGATTCACAACTTCCACAATTTTTTTAATTTATTGTATAACAAACGTCAAATGTGTATAATGGGTGAACTTTTGAAAGGGTAAAGTGCATGCAGCAAATAGGGAAAAGACTTTTGAAATTTGATTCAAGAATTTATTTAGGATCAAGATGGCTCTACGGTGTAAGTCTGCAAGGATGGCTTCTTTCTTGAATTAATACCTCATGCATTGTTCCTAAATTATTTCCTATTGCTCTAAAGCGATCAAGTCATCAAGCTCGAGTGATGAATGGAAACCGAATGAACCTTTGACCATCAATGATAGGTGGCTACAACAGCACACCAATGAAAACAAGCGGTCAATGCCATAGCTTAAACTATTAATTTTAATCTAACAATTATAATTAAATATTATTATTTTTCAGAATAACAAAGTTTTCTCGCTAGAGTCGTTCCATATACACACACTTACACTTAAAAAAGGAGGTTTTGCCTTTGTTATATATTACGAGATACTTGTCGAACCGGACTCTTCCTGAGCGATCGGTCTGTGCTGATGCGGTCTGGAGACTCGGGCGGGATGGTGAAGTAGATCCTGTGTGACGGTTGGTCGCGTCCAGAGCTCCCGCGGGGTGTACCTGCGATGGCACTCCAACGCCCAAGTCAATGGGGTAATATTCGAGTATAGTAACGGAGTGTGTAAAAACGTACCTGTCAAGTGATGTCATGGGCTCTTTATATAGCGCCAAGGGTGCCGCAGGCGACCGTCGGATCCTGCGAGGATTCCTCCCTGTCGTTGATCTTCCCATCGTGGGCATTAGATGGCACCGGGTCACTATTGGGCCGCTCGCACCGGCTCAACATTCTTTACGGGTTGCAACCCGACCCATATCAATGTGTGACGCCGGTTGATTATTGGGCCGTTCGACTCGGCCCCGTATTCTTCAAATCATGGGTTGCGGCCCAGTCCAGAACAGTTGCCCCCCAGGCCGAAGTCGTTCGTTGGGACGGGTTCAAGCCTAAGAGTTTACTTTTCTCCTATGGTCGCCTGCGTTGAGACGACCTGAGCGCATGCCCTCTCAATGGGAGATGCTCGTGTCTTCCAGTGACCTGGCGTTCTGACAGACGTGTTACTCTGAAGGGACAGGCGTGACGTTTCGATGTGACTGACATAATGATGTTGGTTCAGTTTTCGAGGGATGTCATTAATTCTGAAGGGGAAGTGTCGTGCCCCTTCGGGACCTGTCCTTCCCCTCCTATAAATGTGGGGCACCCCTTCTATTCCTTCGTTTACGTTCCGATATTCTTGCTCTGAGGGCGAGTTACTTTCTCCGACGAGCGACCAACTTTCCGGCTATTCTAGCAAGGTGTTTTCCGATTGGCAACTTCAAGCTCCGGCGTGACCTAACTTCCGATCGCCTTATTCTGGTGATAGCTAGTGCGACCAAATCGTATCCTGCTCCAGGTGTCTAGTTTTCTACTTTAGCTCTTAATTTAAATCGCACTTCTTCGCTTCTTAACATGGGCGAGGTGGGGGTGTCAGACCCGGGGTCGATCATGTCGCCCCTTTTCGTAGGTCATCTTCGATGGTCTGACTTTCATGCTCCCTTCTTGCAGGTTATCTTTTGTCATGGCGCGGACGAAGCTAACCGCCCACATAACCGGCAGCCCGCCACCTTCTTCAACGGACCCATCCTCCAGCTCTCGCACGTCTACGGATAGGACGCCTTCGGAGAGTGCATTTACTTCTACACCCTCGGCTGAGGGATCTGACCTTTCGGCAACCACTCGCCCTGTATTCTTCCAGGAAGGGGAAGGTCATGATCCACCTTCCACCTCCTCGGCTCATTCAGAGCGGGTTATCCAGCCAGTCGCCGGAAGACGGGAACCCGATTGGAGAGGCGTATTAGGGGAGGATCGTTCTTGGATTTCATCGGCTGTGCTAGGCCGGGTACCTTTGCTCTTTAAACCTGGGGATGAGGTGTTGCCGTTTTTCGCCGGGTTGGTTGGCGCACCGGGTCAGGCATGGTCGGTGGAAGGTCCTTCTTCAACTGAACACGTGGCTATGATCCCGCCCACTCTAAAATTCACAATGTACGCGACCGTTCTTCGCGACGTCAGAATTCGCCCCCCGTTTACTTCCTTTCAACACAATATTCTCCGCAATCTTGGGGTTGCACCCTCGCAGTTGCACCCTAACTCGTGGGCCTTTGTCAAGGTGTTTGAGCAGTTGATGAGGGTGATGGGGCGAGAGTGCAATTGGCAGACGTTCTTCAAAATTTTTGAAACGAGCAGGCGACCAGAGCCGGGCAGCAATCGGAACCGGTGGGAGCATCTGAGTCTTAAGGCCCAGTCGGACTACAAGATATTTAAGCCTTTTTCTGACTCGCTCAAACCTTGGAAGTCTTCTTTTCTATGGGTGGTCCTCGTTTGCGAAGAGTCCCAGCAGATGGTTGGGGCGATCGACGCCCGGGGGCGAGTAACCAGCATGAAATATCCCATAGTGTGGACGTACGCTCATTTTCGCCGCACGGCCGCCACCTATTGGACCCGTTACCATCTTGGTGATGAAAATATTGAGACTTTGAGACTGCTTGAGAACTTGGCCTTGTGGATGGAGGAAGGCTTGATCAAGTGTCACCAATTGGTGAAAACGACCGACGATACTGGTTTCAAGGTCGCTCTTGGTATGGGTAGTCGTACCCCTTAATATATATATATATATATATATATATATATATATATATATATTTTAACCGTGTTCCTACCTTCTTCGCAGGTGAAATAGCTGGTCTAGGTTTTGCTGAGTTGATGAAGCAAGCTAAGAAAGGAAGAAAGCCCCAGCCCGGCCCGTCCACCCCTGCTATTACTCTTTCCCTGGTTCCTGAGGGCACCGTGGCTGCTGAAGGAGGGGAGATCAACACGCCCGTTGTTGGGATGAATAGGGGTCGTACCCTTCCGACCGTCGATCTGACCCAGGATGACCCTGCCCCTAAGGAGTCCAGGGCCCACAAAGGACCTCAAAAGAGTCCCGCCTCCGGGTTTGATCTGGACGACATGACTGACGCGGGCATCATAAGCGGTTTTCATGAAGACCCCCTTCTGTTTGCGGCCGAGGTGGCCAAGGCTGGGTCTCGCCTGATTGCAAAGTTGAAACAGGGAGAAGTGGAGCGGACCAAAGGTAATATTCTCCTCGCCCAAAACTTATGGTTGGAGAGTGATAACTTAGAAAAAACCGACAAGCTAAGTCGTGCTTATGTTTATATCTCAGAAGTGCGGGAGGAGTTGGAATCCACCAAGAAGAAACTTCAAGAGTCAGAGGCTGCCCTACAACCTACAGTCAATGCCCTTGATGAAACAAGAAATTCGCTCTCCGCCACCACCCAAGAGCGAGACGATGCCCAGGCCGCTCTAGCTGAGACTGAGAGGAAATTGCAGCTTGAAGTGGGCAAGGTTAAGGAGCTATCGGGACAGGCGAGCGGGTTGAATTTTGAAGCCGCTGAAATTAGGTCGACCATTGAGGCATTGAAGAAAGAGCGGGAAGAGGCCGCTGCTCAATATGATCGGCTCATCCAATCAACTGTTTCAATTTGCCAGGGGCGGTTCGATGAGGCTCTGGCTCAGGTGCGGTGTGTCTACCCGGACCTAGAGCTCGACCCAAACATTATCAACTTTTCCCACTCCCATGTGGATGGTCGGATCATCCAGCCCGCCGAGGAGGACGAGCAGGGAAACGTCGTGGTGGAAGGGGTGGTTGTGTTTGATCGTTCCCTTTAAAAAAATTTGTAATATGTTCCAAGTATTTGACATTCGTGTTTGGGCGGCTTTCGAGTCGCCCCAATATTGTAATATGTACTATGCCTTGGTTTTTAAAATCGTTATTTGCTCGTTCTGTTTAATTCATTTTTTAGCCTTCGGGCAGTTTACTAGATCTCGTACCTAGATTTAACTCGCCCTTGCGGGTGTGACTCTCGATTGTGATCGCTTCGTTGTGTTTCATTCGTCTTTTAGCCTTCGGGCAGTTTACTAGGGTTCGGGCCCAGACTTAACTCGCCCCTGGGGTTGCGACTCTCGATTAAGGTCGCTTCGTGTGTGACTTAGATCGACTAAGCACCTCCGAACCCGCTCAGTGGTTTATCAAACTCGGTTTGATTTTAACCCGCCTGGCGGTTAATGAATCTGTATGGAAAACATAAAAGGATGAGACAACATATAAAAATATTCCATCTACGCCGATGGCCGGGCAGGCCTCAATAAAAACCCATTGGGAAAAGAGTGTCCTGCCCGGTGTACTTACTTTATTAAATTCAAAAAAAATTGTCACCGATAGAGTTACAATTGAATTTAGGCACAAAATTTAAATGAAGTATCGCCTGAGGTTGGCCGCATTCCATGTCCTCGGCACTGCTCCGCCTCCCATGGTTTGAAGCTGGTAGACACCCTTCCCCATCCTCGAGACGACTCGGTATGGCCCTTCCCAGTTCGGGGCGAGTTTACCTTGAGCTGCGAACTTCTGTCCTATCGTCGCTCTTCTGAGGACGAGCTGGCCGATGGTGAATTCTCTAGGGACGACCTTCGAGTTGTATTTTGTTGCCATCCCTTGTTTCACAAGTGCTTCTTTCAATGATGCTTTGGTGCGGAGCTCTTCAACCAAGTCAAGCTCTTCCCTGAGTCCTTGATCGTTCTCATCAGGGGTCTTGGGATTTGCGGTTCTCCAATTGAGCTCTCCAATTTCTACCGGGATGAGTGCTTCCACCCCGTATACCATCTTGAATGGGGTTTCGCCCGTGATGGAGTGCGGGGTAGTCCGATAAGCCCATAACACGAAAGGGAGTTCTTCTGCCCACTTACCTTTGGATTCATCCAGCCTTCTTCTCAGCCCGCGCAGGATCACTCGATTGGCGGCTTCTGCTTGACCGTTGGTCTGTGGGTGCTCGACCGATGTAAAGCGCTGCTTGATTCCCACCTCTGACATGTACTCTTGGAAGTTTTTCTCCGTGAACTGGGTGCCGTTGTCCGAGACCACGACCTCAGGTACTCCAAATCGAACTAGTATATTCTTCTTGAAGAACTTCAAGCAGTTTCTGGAGTTGATGATCGCTAAGGGCTCGGCCTCCACCCATTTGTTGAAGTAGTCCACTGCCACGATTAAGTACTTTAGCTGTCCTGGGGCCACTGAGAATGAACCCAAAAGGTCGATTCCCCACCATGCGAACGGCCATGGAGCGGTCATTGAGTTAAGTTCGACTGGAGGGGCGATGTGCACATCTGCGTGCCTCTGACACTTGTCACATTTTTTAACTAGCTCGCTTGCGTAGCCCTCCATCGTGGACCAATAGTATCCAGCTCTAAGCGCCTTCTTAGCTAATGCTTGTGCCCCCAGGTGATTTCCACATATTCCTTCGTGGATCTCTTTCAACACGTAATCGGCCTCATGTGGCGTCAGACACTTTAGTAATGGTGTCGAGAATCCTCTGCGAAACAATTTGCCTTCAATTACCGAGTAGGACGATGCCCGCCTACGCGTGAGAGCTGACTTATTTGGGTCGTCCTGCTCCTCTCCCAGCACGATGTACTTTAGGATGGGATCGATCCAAGTCTCGCCTTGATCGATCGTGCAGACATTTGTCATTGGGATTGCTTCTAATCGGACGCTGGGTTCAGGGAGTATTTTCTGGATTACGCTCCGGTGGTTCCGTGGGGTCTTTGTGCTTGCCAGTTTCCAAAGCACGTCCGCCCTTGCATTTTCTGATCTAGGGATGTGTCGGACCTCAGCGCTTTAGAACTGTTCGAGCAGTTCTCGTACCTTAGCGAGATACCTCTGCAACACTTCATCTTTGGCATCATATGCTTCTCCAATATGGGATACTACTAGCAGAGAGTCAGAGCGAAGCTAGACCCGTTGAGCTTTGAATTCTCTAGCGAGCATTAGTCCTGTGATTCACGCTTCGTACTCTGCCTGGTTATTTGAGGTAGAAAAGGAAAATGTTAACGAGACCTCTACCGTCGTTCCTTCCGAGCTCTCTAGAATCAAACCATCCTCGCTCCCTTTACTGTTTGAGGAGCTGTCCACGTACAGCGTCCAGGTCGGTTCAGGCCCCTCTTCCTGGATCAGGGTCATCTTCGCTAGGAAGTCTGCCAGGATTTGTGCTTTCGTGGCCTTTCTTGTTTCATATCTGACGCCGAACTCTGAGAGCTCCGCTGCCCACTTAATCATTCATCCTGCTAGGTCAGGTCGATGCAAGATCTGTCGAATGGGCTGGTCCGTTCTGAGGACGATTTGGTGAGCCACGAAATACGATCTCAGTCTTCGGGCTGCCACGATCAGTGCCAGGGCTAGCTTCTCGATCCTTTGGTACCTGAGTTCTGGTCCCTGGAGTGCTTTACTTACAAAATATACGGGATTCTGTTTTTCCCCGTCCTCCCGTACCAGCACAGCTGCTACGGCTTTGTCCATGATGGAGAGATACAGATATAACGTCTCTCTGGGTTCTGGAGTAGTCAAGATGGGCGGTTGCAACAGGACCTTTTCCAACTGATTTAGAGCTTGGTCACACTCGGGCGATTTGTTGTCCGCCTTTGAAATGAATCGTGAGGGTGCGCCTATCATTCCATTCAGCTTCTGGATCTCTTTTTTACTAGTGGGCGACTTCATTTCAGTCACTGCCCTGCATTTGTCTAGATTTTCCGCAATCCCCCGTTCTGTCAAATAGAACCCCAAAAACTTGCCCGCCCTGACTTCGAACGTGCACTTCTCAGGATTTAGCTTCAGCGAGTTCTTGCATGCTTCCATAAATACCTCTTTAAGGTTGGCCACATGGTCAATGTTTTGTTTGCTTTTAATGATCATGTCGTCTAAGTATACTTCGACCGTTCTGCCGATCTGTGCTCGAAAAACCCTACTCATCATTCTCTGGTATGTAGCCCCCGCATTTTTCAATCCGAAGGGCATGACTAGGTAACACTAGTTCCCTCTTGCTGTCATGAAGGCCGTCTTTTCCTGATCAGGTGGGTGCATTGGGATGTGGTTGTAACCCGAGTAAGCATCTAAAAATGAGAGTAATCGAAACCGACTTGCGTTGCCTACTAAACGGTCCACACTAGGCACTGGAAACGCGTCTTTAGGGCATGCCCGGTTAAGATCAGTGTAGTCGACGCACATGCGCCATTTCCCATTGGCCTTCTTGACCAGGACGACGTTGGATAGCCATGTCGTATACTTGATTTCTTTGATGAACCCGGCTTCCAACAGATCATTGACCGCTTTACAGGCCGCTTGAGGTTTCTCCTCACTCTACACCCTTCTTCTTTGGGCGACCCATTTCGCAGTGGGATTATCAGCCAGGTGATGGCAAGCCACTTTTGGTGGAACGCCTGGCATATCAACAGCACTCCAAGCGAATACATCAGCGTGTTCTCTCAAGCACTGGATCAACTGATCTCGTACCTCTGGGGGAAGGTTGCTTCCCACTGCTACCCTCTTCTCTGGATCGTTCCCTAGTTGTATTTGGACGAATTCGCCGTCCGGCTCTGGTCTTTTAATTCTTTTCTTGAGTTCTTGGGTTAGGTCATCATCTCCTTCTTCTACGTCACTGTCCGGGTCGTACCGGGCATCTAGGTCGGCTACATTGACTAGACTCCCGCCTTATTCACGGCGGTCGTCTTTCTTGCTTCATGCTCTCCTTGTTCTTTCATGCTCATGAAATGGCATCGCCGAGCGGCTTGTAGATCCGCCGGAACGGTGACCACGTCATTGCTATCCGAATAAAATTTCATTTTCAAATGGACGGTCGAGGTTACGGCCTCTAACTTTCCCAAAGTGGGGCGACCGACGATGCATTGGTATACCGACTTACATGGTAAAACCAAGAAGTTTACTTTCACGGTTCTGCATTTGGGTTTCTCCCCGCTGTCGTCCCCAAAGGTTACCATAAATTCCACCATCCCAAGGGGTGTGGTGGATGATCCATTGAAACCTATCAGGTCGGATCCCCGATAGGCCGTCAGTTCGCTCCTGGGTATTCTCAAAACGTTGAGGAGGTCTTCGAAGATGATATCGGCCGAGCTCCCCTGGTCAACCAGGATTCTTCTGACCTCGACATTAGCCATTACTGCAGTGACGACCAGCGAGACGTACTTGTTTGGTTTCCCATCGAGCAAGTTGTTGTCGCCAAATGCCAAAGGCGGCCTATTGGAGGGGAGTCTGGGCGCGGAGGTCGAGGCGACATTCATTATTTCTTTCCATCGCCTTTTCAATCACTTATTCGTTTCTCCACCTTCCGTGGGGCACCCTCCAGTAATTACCATAGCAACTGCGCGTCCCCTTGACCTCCTTTGGTCGTTTCTTTCTTCGCTGTCCTCATCCTCATCCTCGTTCGTGCCTTTCCCGACTTCATTTACGATGGATTTGCCCTTTCGAGGGGATCGATCTCTGTCCTTCTCTTCTCGTTTATCTGTTTGCCCTTTCTTGACATACTGGGTCAGCTTTCCCTTTCTAATCAGTTCTTCGATGTCGTCTTTTAGGGCCATGCAATTGTTGGTGTCATGCCTGTTACTTCTATGATAACGGCAGTACCTGCGAGATGGGCGCTGTCCTTCTTTAAGGACGAGTGGATCAGGCCTCTTTATATCTTTAAACTCCGCGTTTGCGCACTCGGCCAGGATCTGGGAGCACGAGGTGTTGAGTTTGGTCTGATTAGAGAATTTTTTTGCCTGAATTCCCTGCACGGTCCATCCCTTTCCCTCCTGGGTTCTTGGACTCGGTTCGCGTGGAGATCCTTCGCATGCCCCGCGACGGCTTGGGTAGCCATCGCTCTTTCCTCGTAGTTCATGAACCTCTGAGATCGTCTCTGGAAAGTTTCGAGATCCGGAGGCTCGTTCACGCCAACTTCTATTTCAAATAAGCTACCAGTTCGGAGACCTTCCCAAAGGAACCACAAGCGCATATCGTCCTCCAGTCCTCGTACGTTGGAGGCCTCTTTGTTAAAGCGCTCAACATACTCACGGAGGGACTCGTCCGGGCCTTGCCTGATCGCCTTCAGGATAGCATGCGATTTAGGCTTCACCCTTGATGCGGTGAAGCGGGCGCTAAAAACTCGAGCCAATTGTTCCCAGGATGAGATGCTGTTGGGCCTTAACTCGGTGAACCACTCCAGAGCGGGTCCTTCTAGGGTCAACGGGAAGGCATTTGACTGGTCTGTCTTCCCGCCTATACTTCATTACCATATCAAAGTAGCGTAGGTGGGCGTCAGGGTCCTTTACCCCGTTATACATCCGGAGATCAGTGGGAGGCTTCTCTAGTGCTCGCGGGATGGGGTACTCATCGATTCCACGAGTGAAGGGTCCCAGACCATCATCGCCCGTCCTCCTACGAGATGGTCGGTCCTCGGGGTGGTGGCCCCGATGACCATGTCGTTGAGGAGGTGAATCATATCGACGAGGCTGTGATGGAGGGGGCGCATCGTAATAGGGGCGAGGAAACCTGTCCGGAGATCGACTTCTGGACCGAGTTAGCGACCCAGATGAGTCGTAGGAACAATCTTGGTACGACTCTTCCTTGGGCCAATAGGTGGGGTCGGTCGAGGAGTGTGGAGTGCGTGGTCGTGACTGGGTCACTCCTCGCCTTTTTGGGGGCGATCGGTGTACTAGTAACCTCCTCGGGGGAGATCGATGTCTTCTGGATGGGTTGCCTCTAGGTCTAGACGATTCGTCGTCGCGGCGAAGTTGTTCTAGCGTGGTGTACGCTCTCCCAGAAGCGGCCTGATCGGCGATGTTCCTGTCTCTTGTTCTCAACAGCTCGCGCAATTCCTGTAGGATCTCGTTCGGCAACATCACACTGGTGTGGTCGGGAGGAGCCCCTTGTGCACTGGATGCAGTGTCGCCTACGTCGGCGGTGTCGCCCTCCGGCGTCTGCTGTCGTTGAGGGATTGCAGCCATGTGTCGCCGTTGCGGGGCGCCGCGTGGTCTGCCTCGCGGAGGCATGTCAGTCAGGGTGGGGATGTTCTCTCTCCCACTGTGGTCACCAATGAACCGGACTCTTCGATGAGCGATCGGTCCCTTTGATGCAGTGAGTGTGTCTGTGCTGATGCGGTCTGGAGACTCGAGCGGGATGGTGAAGTAGATCCTGTGTGACGGTTGGTCGCGTACAGAGCTCCCGCGGGGTGTACCTGCGATGGCACTCCAACGCCCAAGTCAGTGGGGTGATATTCGAGTATAGTAACGGAGTGTGTAAAAACGTACCTGTCAGGTGATGTCATGGGCTCTTTATATAGCGCCAGGGGTGCCGCAGGCGACCGGCGGATCCTCCGAGGATTCCTCCCTGTCGTTGATCTTCCCATCGTGGGCATTAGATGGCAGCGGGTCACAATTGGGCCGCTCGTACCGGCTCAACATTCTTTACGGGTTGCGACCCGACCCATATCGATGTGTGACGCTGGCTGATTATTGGGTCGTTCGACCCGACCCCGTATTCTTCAAATCATGGGCTGCGGCCCAGTCCAGAACACTTGTACTATGTAGATTTGCATAGATTGTAGTGTTTTAGAAAAATGTTTAGGTAAATTCTAGGTTACTTTTGAAAAAGTGTTGGTAATTTACCAATATGATGTGAAACCAATAAAGTTAACCATTTATAAAGAGATATTGTATCATTAGGGCTGTCTTTCTACTCCTGAGATCGAGAAATTGGCATTGTACTTACACGTAAGGTGTGATGTTGCCAAAACTGACCTCTCTCAATTTCCATGAAAGTTGTTGTTTCATGTGCAAGAAAAGGCATAATAGTAAAGGAAGCGATGGAAGCAAAAACCCTCATTCTACGGGGCCAAAGAGCAGCGTCACTTGACATCACCTCTAGTTTTATAAAAATTGCTTAATACTGAAACATCACAATAAACAACCAAAAGTTAATAAATAAATAAAGCATTATAATTATGGACAACATTGGGTTATATCAATCATGCATGGTAAATGACAATATTTACGTAATTGCAATTAGCAAGGATTTTTTTAATTAAGGCTATATAGATTTTGTTCAAAAAATTAAAGCTATATAAATACTAAATAGGAACGAACAGGTATATGGAAACATTGATGTTTTTTTCGACAAATCACAAAATTTGAGAAGTTGCTTAAAATAGAAGAATAACATTGATATAAAACCAAAATTATATATATATATATATATATATTGGTCTAGAGGTCTTTTACCCCGCTCCGGTGTTGAGGGGAAAGGGGCCCTAAATAATCCGGGGCTCCAAATCATTACACTCATGAAAATCGTGTTTTCAACTTACATGGATCTGTTTACCGTGAATTTTGGTAAACAACCGCTGGTTTAGAATTTGTTACTTGCAAGATCAACCAGTAAATCATAGGATATTTGTGCTATAGTTTTCCAGAAAAAATTATGAATGTTCTTGATGTTATTTGTAATAACTGACAATTTCAAAGTTGTTGAAATTGTCGAATTGCTTTACGTATCTTTTGAATTCGATCAAGTGCAGAAAACAAGTAAATTGCAGAAATATTTAAGGAAGCATAACTAGATTGCGTTGAAATAAAAGAAATTTGTACACAATATCATACATCTGGTTTCTATAACTCATGTTTCTCTGTAACTTGGAATTCTGAGCGTGAGAAATATGTATGAGAGTTTGTGACCCCTTTTTTCTATGAAAAACTACTATATATACTATGGAGAAACTGTACGGCAGTTGTTGTTTTTAAATTCCTTTGTGAGGCTTACTAGTTCATTAGTGAGTTCAATGTCTGGTGCAGAACTTGGTGCAGCAGTTGCTTGTGGATTGTTTGGAGTGTTGGTCATATGAGGTGTGGTGTCTGTTGGATTTTCAGGGTCAGATGTGGTGAAATCATATGTGTTTGAAGTGGGAAAGGAATTAGAAGTCTTCTGGTGAAAGGATGTGTATGGGAATGTGTCTTCTTAGAAGACAACATTTCTGGAGATAAAAATTTCTCTGGATTTTTAGTCCACTTGAATGTACCCTTTGATACCTTGTTTATAGCCAAGGAAAGTGCACTTTCTTGCTTTGTAGAAGAGTAGAAGCAAAACTAAGGCAACCAAAAACTCTCAAGTACTAAGGCAACCAAAAACTCTCATTTTGTTTCTGCCTTGTAGGAGAGTAGAAGCAAAACTAAGGCAACCAAAAGATCTCAAGTACTGTAAATCAGGAATGTGATGATGCAAGACCATATGGTGACTTGTTATTCAACACAGCTGATGGCAATCTATTAATAAGGTGCACAGCATGCATCTCAACATAGCACCAAAATACCTTAGGCAAATATGACTGAAACATTATTGCACGAGTCACATTGAGAATGTCTATGCTTCCTCTCTTCCACAACATTCTGTTGGGGAGTAGACACATGTCCTTTGATGTAGGATGCCTTTCTCTTGGTAAAAGTCTATCATCATGAATTCTTGTCCATTATCACTTCGAATGCCTTTTACAAGGACTCCAAATTGGGTGTGCACCATGCTGATGAAGTTTTTGACTAATTGTCTCGTCTCAGACTTGTTCTTCATAAGGAACACCAAGTGTGTCTTGTGAAATCATTTACAACTGTGAGAAAATACAAGTGACCATGGACAGATGGGGTAGCAAAGGGTCCCCGTATGTCCATGTGTATTAGATCAAATTCACTTTTCATTTTAATACTGCTAATAGAAAATGACAATTTGTGTTGTTTGGAAAGATGGCATGAATCACAAACTTTATTGAAAATGTCTTGTACATATGAAGAATGATTACAAATTTGCTTAATGACACTATGAGAAGGGTACCCTATCCTATGATGCCATAAGGCAAAGTCATTAGATGTGGTGTGATTACAAGCAGAGTGGCCAAAAGAAATTTGATTACAAATGGAGACAGATTTATTAAGATCTACACTAAATGCAGACAAACATTTAGAGTCTTGGTCAAGCACATAGAGTGAGTGAAATGCTCTACCGTGCCCAATCGTCCTCAATGAAGGCTTTTCTTGTATAGTGCAATCATCATCATCAATGACTATCTTACATTTCAAATAGTGAGACAGTTTATAACCAGAAATGAGGTTAAAACCAAATTCAGGCACATATAGGACATTATGAAGAATCAAATCAGAACTCAACATGATAGTGTCGGCATATTTAGCATAGGTGTGTGTTCCATTAGGCATTCTAATGCTAACAGGATGAATTTCATGAGAGGAATAAAATAGGGACAAGTTATTGCATATGTGATATGTGGCTCCTGTATCCACAATCCAGATAGTGTATAAGAGATTCCCTGAGGAATCTTGTGTTATGTTGGATGCTATCACATTGTGCATTTGGCTGAGTCCTCCATCACCACCTTTGTTGAGTAGTGCCATAAGCTTCTAATAAACTTCAAGAGTGATACTTACTGATGATTCATTCTGTTGTGGTACTGCATTTTCCTCTTGAGTACTGTTGCCTTCAGTTGATGCACTATTTGTAGAACCTTCTTTGTCACGAAATTTAAAACTTGGTGGGAATCCATGCTTGAAGTAGCATGTTTCTACAGTGTCTTCCTGTTTCCTACAGTAAGTGCAGACCTTGTTAGGGTTGTTGTTGTAGCTTCTTCCTGGGAACCTTCCACGTCCCCTGCCCTGTGAATTACTGTTTCCTCTTCCTTGGAAGTTCTGACTTGATCCGGTGCTCGCCATTAGTGCTGCTTTGGGAACTTCTCCCAAAACGCTTCCAGTTAATTGTCTTTCTTGCTGTAGCGTTAGGGAAAAGACCTTGCTAATCTCTGGCAATGGCTCCATCATCATGATTTGTGTTTTTACAGTGTTGTATTGATCGTTGAGACCCTTCAGGAAGCATATCACGTATTCTTGTTCACGCTGCTTCTTGATGTTAGCATCCACTACTCCACATGCACAAGCATTGATTGGTATAAGAGTTTCAAGACCTTCCCAAATCACCTTCAGATCGATGTAATATGAGTTGATATTTTTCTAACCTTGCTTAATCTAGTGTATTTTCTGCATCAAATCAGACATTCGAAAGGCATCGCCCTTCGAGAAACGATTTTTCAATTCGTTCCATAAATCGAAGGCATTTTCGACGTTCTCGATGCTTTGCTCTATCTTTGGCGCAAGCGAACCAGCAATCCAGGCTACCACGATGCTGTTACATCATTCCCACACTTTGTAGAGAGGATCAGTTTCCTCCGGTGCCGTAATCTTCCCGTTGATGAACTTCATCTTGTTTTTGGTGAGAAGCGCTCGTCTCATCTTCTTGCTCCAGGTATCGTAATTGTTTCCGTTCATTGGAGGAGTGACAAGAATCGCACCTAGATTTTCAGCAGGATGAAGATAATAGGGACTTGTCAGCGTGAGCGCAGGATCCTTGGGTTGTGTTGGTTGTTCTGTTTGATTTGGTTCTTCGGTTTGAGTGAAGATTTCCGCCATTGTTGAATGTTGTGAATCTTGTGTGTGGGTAAGAATGGAGAAGGAAGAGGAAAGGCACCCAGAGCATAGTTCTCTGCTCTGATACCATAAAAGGATTGCACACAAGAGTGAAAAGAACTTCTGTGTTATTCCATTGATGATGAATTGTATATATACAACCTGATTACAAACAGATTAGTTAGCATAACTGTGCTAGCAAACTTAACAACAAACTTAACCTTCTAACTACTTTGTAACAACTAATAAGTAACCAGTGTAGTTGACAAAACTAAGTCTAATTAAGACTAACACTAGTTGATATAAGAATGAGATATTCTAATGATGTTCAAATACTCCAATAGGCATCGTCTCAGGCATCGTCGCCGAAACTCACAAATGCGAAAAACGCAGAATGCAAAACGCAAAACCGTTTAAATCAACTGAAGTGAAGAAAACGTACAGCAAAAAAAATTGAACAGGATTACATAGAACAAGAAAGATGGAAGAGGAGAGAAGGAAGGAGAGGCTGAGAGAGCGTACCTTTTTGGAAGAAGTTTGTTGCACTTCATAAATGAGAAGAAGGGGTGACAGGAAAAAATGTCAAGAAAGAAGAAGAAGGCACACAGAAGACAGTGAGACAGCGCATTTACTCTTTTTTAAAACTAAAACTAGAATCCCGAAACGTCTTTTTGTGGTTTGATGATTTAACCAAACTAGAAACGTTTGGTATTTGCAAGGGCTTTTTTAAAACTTTTTTTTTGCAGGGACCAAACTGGATTATTGAGATATTTACACGGACTAAATATACCTTTAACCCGTTGTGAAATTAATGAAAAAACCAATTCAACCCCTTTTTTGCCAAACAGGTTTTGTTTTAAAATTTGACTTTCAAAACCAAAAACCAAAAACTTGGAACCACCCCAGACGGGGCCTAATATTGCAAAACGTGAGTAAGTAGTGTAGAGGACATGCTAGGAAGCGGTTTAAATAGAATATTGGTTAATTTTTCTCGGAACAATGTCTGAAATCAATTGAATTCGAGCAGCCATTGGATACCTACAATAGAAAGTAGCATATAAGGGAAAAAGGGACATGAAACCATCTGGTAGAAGGAAAACAATGTCAAAAAGAATAAACATGAAGATGAAGATAACAAATAAACTAGTGGAGGTTGGCAATGCAATGCTAGAAAAGACCAATATAGACTCGTATGAGAGAAAGGGAAGGAAGGATTAAGTATGGTTAAGAATGAGTTGTTATGTGAATGCAAATGTAAAAGACCCTTGCTAAAAAAACCAACCATTAGATAGAATAAGATATAAGACATACATGACAAAGAGAAGACAACTAATAAGGCAACTAATATTGCAAAACGTGAGGAAGTAGTGCAGAGGACATGCTAGGAAGCGGTTTAAACATAATTTTGAAGAAGTAGAGAAAGGCAAGAGAGAAGGATAGGAACTGAAAAGACACGGCCAATAAGATATATTTACTTATAATAAGAAAAAAAAGCATTTTGAAAACTGTTGCGGACTGGGCCAAGAGGCCCAATCTGCATGAAGAAACGGCCCAAAATCGGCGCTGGATCCGGCCCAAGAGGCCAGAGCCGCTCCAGACCCAAGAACAACGGTCTGGATCGCCATGATCTGATCCAAAGAGTCCAGGCCAGCGGAACCGGTTCCGCTCCATGCTCCGCGTCTATAAATACGGGTCCACCCACCAAATTCAGGTACGCTTTGCTCATTTGCACCTTTCACTGACTTCTGATTGTTGACTTTGGCATCAGAGTGTTTGTAGGTACCCAACCACCTGAGTTCAATCTCGCAAGAAGACAACACTAATGATAACAGCCTCGCAAGATTTCGACTTCAAGAGCATTCAACCGACTTCGAGCCAGGAAAGGACCATTGCAAGATACAAGATACCGACCACTGATCCTGGATCCCAGATCCCGAGGCATGGTACACAACATTTGGCGACCACAGGGGGAGTTGATTATTAAACTCTCATTGAATCAAAGTCTTTTCCCATGGCTCCCCGAGGCCATTCCACATTACCCAGACTACCTCTCCGTCGAAACCTCGCCAAAACACACTTCAAGCCAAGTCGACCCTTGAAGACACTTCGGACTCAAACAATAGTTGTCGTCATACTAGGTGGCTACTTAGTCGATTCCTGTGAGACCAAGTGGTCCCTTAAAAGAAAATGGAAGGAAATACTGAGCGTATTCGATAAACCTACCCAGAAGAAAGCATCGACCCGACCTCCGCTAGTCTTCTCCGACCACGATCTCTTGAACAGCACAGTTAAGAAGTCTGTTCCTTTGTTAATCTCGGCGAAGATATTGAGTGTTCAAGTCTTAAGAATATTGGTGGACCAGGGGAGCTCGGTAGATATCATGTTTCAAGACCTCTTACCGAGGGTGAGGATTTCTGTGACCGAGCTCCTCCTTTATAAGGGCTCGGACTGATCAGGATTCAATGGAGTGGAGACTAGGTCACTCAGACACGTCGAACTCAAGGTCATCTATAGGATAGACGAACTCTCACACACTTTAAAGACGCAATTCATTGTTCTAACCTACAAATCCCCCTACAACTGTATCATTGGGAGACCGACCTTGGGTGTATTGGGGGCTGTACAGTCCATCTAAAAATGAAATTCTACTCACTAGAAGGTGAAATCATTACAATAGCTGCCAACCTGGAGGCTGCACGAAAGTGTCATTACCTCTCCGCAAAATCAATACTTCACTCCGATGGGGCAAGTAAAGTTTCTGATGAGAAGAGTGAAGGAAAACACGCCGAAGCCGAATGACCCGTTCCAGAAGTCAGCACACCCGACATGGATGCTCGATACTACCCGGATAGCTCCGAGGACGAGCAAGCTGACCAACTCCCAAGAGAATTGAAGAACAGGATCAAACGCCCTGAGCCCGATGAGGAGTTCGTGGAAGTACCTCTGGGGGACGACCCTACCAAAATAGTCAAGCTCGGAGCCGGACTCCCGGATTACGTGCAAAAGGGGCTTGTGGCCTGCCTCAAGCAATATGCGGATTTGTTCACTTGGTCAGCAGCCGACATGCCACGTATCCCTCCCGACGTCGCATGCTATCACCTTGCGGTCAACCCCGAGGCGAAATGGGTAGCGCATAAAAGGCGTATACAGAACGAAGAAAAAGTCGAGGCCGCCGCCAAGGCCGTCTCTGACCTCATCTAAGCAGGATTCATCAGAAAAGTCAAGTACACCACATGGCTCTCAAATGTCGTACTAGTCAAAAAGAACAACGGCAAGTGGTGCATGTGCGTGGACTACACCGACCTCAACCGAGCGTTCCCCAAGGACGCCTTCCCAGTCCCGAGCGTAGATAAACTCGTAGATAGCGCGTCGGGGTTCTGCCTCCTCTCATTCCTTGACGCATATTCTGGGTACAACCAGATAGCAATGTATCCTCCCGATTAGGAGAAGACAACTTTTATGACAAATAGGGGAAATTATTGTTACCGAGTCATGCCGTTCGGATTGAAAAATGCCGGTGCTACTTACCAGCGCATGATGAACAAGGTCTTCCAGGACCAGATAGGACGGGTCGTGGAGATCTACCTGGACGACATGGTCGTGAAACGCAAATCCGACGAGGATCACCTTGCTAAATTGACAGAGATATTCGCCGAAGCAAGGAAAAACAACCTCAGGTTCAACCCCGAGAAGTGCACCTTCGGAGTCTGGGCTGGGAAATTCCTGGGTTTATGCCACACGGAACGGGGAATCGAGGCCAACCCGGAAAAATGCAGGGCCATAAATAGACCGGGATGATCGCTGCCTTGTCGAGACTTGTCTTCAAAGCCGCCAACAAATCACTACCTTTCTTCAGAATCCTCAAAAAGTGGGTCTAAAGCCCTGGCCGATCTAAAGCGAATACTTATGGAACCACCCGTACTAACCAGACCGGTCGAAGGCGAAACACTCTACCTTTATCTGGCTGTAGCTGAAGAAACGCTCAACGTTGTATTAATTAGAGAGACCGAACTGGGGCAGAGACCGTTATACTTCGTCAGCAAAGTCCTGCAGGGGCCCGAGATGAGATATCAGAAAATCGAGAAAGTGGCCCACACACTAGTCGTGGCAGCAAGAAGATTGAGACCTTACTTCGTCGTACACCAAGTGGTCGCCAGGATCGACCAACCATCAGGCAGATCCTACACAGGCCTGATCTCGCAGGACGGATAATCAAATGGGTTGTGGAACTCCCGAGTTCGACATCAAACTAGTACTATACCCGTGCATCTGCACGGGCCGATCTCGTTACGTCATATGATTACCTCAAATAGAAACGTTAGTTTGAAATCTCATTAATCTAAAATCAATTGTAAAATATAGATGATGACTTGCATACGGACAGATGCTGTCGTGTTCTTTTTATGAATGAATTTAGACAATATACATCAAATACGAAGCGAGGACAGCCCTTAAAGCTCATGTCTTGGCCAACTTCGTCACCAAGATGACCCCACCTCTCCCCGACGATGAGGCCTTGAAATGGAAGCTCCACATCGACGGTTCCTCTAACAGCAAAGGAAGTGGCGCCGGGCTCATCCTCGAGAACATCGAAGGGCTGGTGATAGAAGTATCTCTCAGTTTCTCCTTCCAGACATCCAACAACCAAGCCGAGTACGAGGCATGTGTGGCTCGACTCTTGCTGGCTCGGGATTTCAACGCAAAGAGGATCGAGCTCAATACTGATTCCCTGTTAGTCGTTTCCCAAATCAAGGAGGACTTTACCACCAAGGATGAAACTCTGCATAAATACCTGGCTCGGGTGAGGGAACTCTTGCAACTCTTTATCTAGGCCGAAGTCAGGCACGTGCCCTGAACCGAAAACGCCCGAGCCGATGTTCTGGCCAAACTTGCAAGCACCAAACCCACTGGTAATCATCGTAGTTTCATACAGGAGACCCTAACTCATCCCAGCGTCAGCCTGACATCAGACTCGACATCGACGGTCCATGTCATTGACCCCGGTGAAAGTTGGAATACCCCGTTGAAGAAATATATTGAAACCGGTCACGAGCCAGCCGATCCTAAGGATGCTGCCCTCGTCAGAAGACGCGCAGCGTCCTATTCTCTCATTGAAGGTACACTCTTCCGTCAGGGATTTTCCACTTCGATGCTCAAGTGCGTGGAAAGGGAAGCGGCCGACTACATCTAGACCGAAATACATGGGGGAATCTGTGGACAACATCTGGGTTTGAGAGCTCTCGCCAAAAAAGAACTCAGAGCATGTTACTACTGGCCCACGATGTCCAAAGATGCCTCACAACTTGTCAGAAAATGTGACAAATGCCAACGCCATGCTGACGTCCACCTTGCTCCCCATCAGACCTCACCTCAATATCGGTAGGATGGCCATTCTCATGGTGGGGAATGAACCTGCTGGGCCCGTTCCCTGTGGCACCTGGCCAGGTCAAATACCTGATCGTGGCCGTCGATTATTTCACCAAATGATCGAGGCCGAACCCCTGGCCACCATCACAGCGAAATGGTCAGGTTCGGGATCCCCCAAGTCGTAGTCACGGATAACGGGACGCAGTTTGCCGATGAAGGTTTTAGAAAATTGATGGCCGATCCTAAAATCAAGCACCAATTTACCTCTGTCGAACACCCACAGACTAACAGGAAGGCCTAGGCGGCCAATAGTGTGATTTTGCGTGGTTTAAAAAGGAGACTGGACGAGTCTAAAGGTTCCTGGGTCGAAGAACTCCCCTACATCCTCTAGGCATACCGCACCACTCCACACTCCACCACGGGAGAGACACCTTTCCAACTGACATATGGGACTGAAGCAGTGATACCGGTCGAGGTCGGGGAACTCAATTGGAGGACCCTGCACCCTCTTAACAAAGACGAAAACACTCAAGCTATTCGCCAAGAGCTCAACCTTGCCCCAGAGGTCTGAGACCAATTTGCCCTTGCAAAGGCCGTAGTCAAACGGAGAATCACAACAAGATACAATGCAAAGGTCGTTCCTTGCAACTTTGAGGTCAGAGATCTCGTCCTCTGATGGGCCGACGTTGGAGGGAAGAACCCTAGACAGGGCAAGCTGGCACCAAATTGGGAAGTTCCTTACAGAATAACTGCCAAGACCAGAGAGGGAGCCTACTACTTGGAAACTCTCAAAAAAGAAGCGATCCTGAGAACATGGAACACTACAAAGCTCCGAGTCCACAAATTAGACTTCTGAGTCCATTTCTGCAATAAAATATAAGTAGAAATATAAGTTGTAACTGTCAAACTATCATGTACACTTACAGTTGAAATATAAGTTGTAACTGTTAAACTATCATGTACACAAATTGGACCTCCGAGTCCACTTCTGCAATAAGATGACTCCTTTTTTCAGGAATGCATAGTTGCTTGCTAAAGAACACTGGTCGCAGTCAAGGCCGGGCCCTTGCACCCGACCTCGTCCGAGCTTCTTCACTCTAGTTCACTCCAAGCTCTGCACTTGGTGGATTGGACCGAATGAAGTTTCACCCGATCCCATGGCCTTGGATTGACGTCCTTCTTAAAGGGTTACTCCGACCTGCCTTAGACTGAACTCTCAATCACGAGGTCGGGCCTAGCGTGGCCCACTGACCTCCTCGACGATAAGGAACCATCCGGGGTAGTGAGAATCCATGTGTTGTTTTTCCTATTAGGGGGAAGGGTAGTGGGAATCCATGTGTTGTTTTTCATAAGTGCTTCATACTCACATTTCATTGCCTCAAGCCATTGTGGTTGAGAGAGGGCCTGTTTCACTATGGTAGGAGCAACATGGGCAACAAATAGGCGAGGATAACCCCTAGACCTTCATTCAAATAGGCGAGGTTTGAGACTTCCTGGCTAGGATAACCCCTAGACCTTCATTCAAATTTAAAACCCAATCCTAGAGCACCTAGTAAAGAACAATGACCTAATTACCCCTAGACCTAAAACAACTCTATAAATACCCTCTCATTTCCACACATGAGCATCTTTTGGCTTCTCATTTTTCCTACACTAAAACCCTAGCACACAAAAATATCTCCCTCTTTCCTCTCAAGGCCGTAGCCTCCTCTCCCTCTCCTCCATCCATCTTTTTCATTTCCTTCCACCCAAACACCACCACCCCACCTCATTTGCATCCCTCTTTCACATACTCCCTCCATTTCTCATTCAAAGTTCAAGCATCATCACCAAGTGGGTTTGATCATCATATTTGCGTGGGTATTTCTTTGAAGAACCTTGGAGTTGAACCTCTTTCACATACTCCCTCCATGATTGATGATTTGTGTTGATTTGGATCTTGACCCTTGCATTTCATGAAATAAAATGTTGTTTTATGGCATATTATGTTTCGCATACTTGTAGAAAAATAGGGTTTATGTTAGTTTTGTGCATTTCTTTGCCTAATCACATGAACCTTTACCAAAAATTGTAATCTAGCTTGTTTTCTCACTTGCTTTCAAAAATAAATGGGTTCTTGGTTATGTATTTGGGTCGCATATTGTGAATAAATAGGGTTTTTATATGTTTGCTTATCATTTTAAGTTGATGATGGGCAATATGACTCTCACTTGTGCCTAGTGCACCTTGCTTAAAGTGATGAGGATTGTTCTATATGATTCAACCGTTTTAGTTTAGGTGTTGTTTAAACTGATGATAGGCAAAGAGATTCTCACTTGTGCCTAGTGCACCTTGTTCTAAGTGATGAAGATTGCTCTAGGTGATTCAACCCTCCTTTTAGTGAATGAGATTGCTTATTCTTATGAATTACTTTATAATTTGTCTTAGGTTGATGATTGGTAAAGTGACTCTCACTTGCGCCTAGTGCACCTCGATCTAAGTGAGGAGGATTACCAAGAAATGATTCAATCTCTCTTTTATAATTCTTAATGAGTAGGAAGATGCAAATTTAGGTTTCCTTTTATGATAGTTAAATAATGCGTGAATGCTTGAAGGCCAATTTGGCGTATGATGGCATTCACCTTGAAAGGTTTGATTTAGGGTTCGTGTAGGTTTTGTAAAGGATAGGTTGTCCTAATCTTGATGCATCCTCACTTGCAATTGTGGTGTTGGTTCTTGGAGTTTGTGTAGGTTTTGGAAAGGGATGGACTAACTCTAGTCTTGATGCATTCTCACTTGTTAATGTAAGTAATTGCAAAGGATAGGCTAGCCCCCTAGTCTTGATGCACATGTGTTCTTATTCATTTATACTTGTTTTTGTGCTTGTTATGTGATTAAGTATTGAATTGGTGTTCACGATTTGCTTGCTTGTTTTGATGATCGCATTGACTTTGTAATCCGACTTCAAAGTTCAAAACCTTTGTTACTCGTTAGTAACACCTCAAAACTATGTCGCATTCAAATTATACTACAATTTGTTACTCGTTAGTAACATTTACAATTTCAAATCTTTTTCATAACCAAGAACACTTTCAAACATCAAAAAGCCATCTCACAAACCAAAAATCAATTCGATTGCGAAAACCCTTTTGGTTACCTAAAGTAAGAACCAATTATCATTAATGATCACTCGCGCCGTTGCCGTTTGGTTGTTAACGATAATTTCATTTTCAAAGGAATTAGTAGTGTGACCACTCTAAACCGTTGTTGTTTGGTCTTCATGAACACTCCAACTTAAATAAAATCAATTGTCATCGATGATCATTCGCGCCGTTGCCGTTTGTTGTTAATGACGATTGCATTCTCAAAAGGGTTAGTAGCACGGCCACTCTAAACCGTTGTTGTTTGGTCATCGCGAACACTCGAATCAAAAGCAAAACCGATTATCATTAATGATCACTCGTGCCGTTGCCGTTTGGTTGTTAATGATGATTTCATTTTCAAAAGAGTTAGTAGTGTGACCACTCTAGACCGTTGTTTCTTGGTCATCGCGAATCCTCATTCCTATTGCGAAAACTCACCTAAACAAGATAAAAGACATAAACCTTTTTTCAGGACAAACAAGACCTACGTAGCTTTGAATTCTCCATCGCACCGGGAGATACGTAGGAGCGAGCGGCTAACTCTCGTCCAGCGCCAAAAATAAAAATTTTCATTAAGTCTTCTCATTCCCTTTGAGGCAAATTTAAGTATTTTCCAAATCAACACTTAAAACCACACGTTTAATTAAAGGGTCCCTTTCGGTAGAAAGGAGGTGTGGGGGTGCTAATACCTTCCCCATGCCTAACCGACCCCCGAACCCAAATCCTCCGGTTTTCCAAAAGGCCATCCGCTTTCCAAAAAGGTTTTTCTTCAATATTTTCCTTATAAAAAATATTGGTGGCGACTTCATTGTTTTAAAAAGTTCTAAACGAAGAAAAATCCCCTCAGGGACCTTTTCGGGTGCAACACTTGGTTAGCATATGGTGAGTGTTTGGAAGTGAGGTAGTTAATTGGGCAGGTTGTGAAGGTACGGGGCCTGTGGAGGTGTTACCAGGGGGTTCTGGTGAGCTTTAGTGTGGTACAGGTGGTTCTGGTGCAGATTGAGGTTCATTAAGTGGAGTGTGAGACTGTAAGGGAGGGTCCGGGGAGGATTGTGTGGTAACAGTTTCATGTGGTAGGGGCTTAGGAAGGGGTAGTGAAGGATTTGTTGGTGAGGAAGTGACAATTGAAGAGGGATTAGAGTTTGGAAACATAGTGGGATAAGGAAAAGAATTCTCATGAAATGTGACATTCGTAGAGATGTAGATACGACCACTAGAGCTGAGACATTTAAAGCCTTTATTGTGAGGAGAGGGGCCTAAGTTGAAACATTATTGACTGTGAAATTGAAGCTTGTGCTTGTTATATTGAGTGATTAAGGGAAAACAAGTGCAGCCAAAGGACCCGAAAGAAGAATAATCAGGAACTTAGTTGTATAGAGCCAGGTAAGGTGATATATAGGAAGGTAAGGCTGATGTGGGAAGTCTATTAATGAGGTGAACAACTGTTATGAAGGTGTGATCCCAATAGGAGATAGGCATGGAAGCGTGAGTAAGAATGGTGAGACCCATTTCAGCAATCTGCCTATGTTTTCTCTCAACAGTACCATTTTCGTGAGATGTATAATGGCATGTGAGTCTATTAGTGATGCCTAAGGTGGCTAGTTCAGTGGTGAAAGGCTTGAACTCTCCCCCTGAATCTGATTGAATGGACTTAAGGGTGGTGGAGAATTGAGTTTGAATTAGTTTGTAGAACTGATGGAAAGAATGAATTGCATCAGAATTTCTCTTAAGAAAGTAAAACAATGTAAATTTGGTGCAAGGATCAGCAAAAGCAATGTAATATGAATAACCACAACTAGATGGGGAGGGAATGTCCCCCATAAGTTAATGTGTACAAGTTCAAATGGTGTGTGATATAGTGTTGTGGATGGTGGTGAATGAATGCGATGGGACTTTCCAATGGAACATGACTTGCACAACTCAAAAGTATTATTATATTTAGACACTAGACTATTACAAAGACTCAAAATAGTGTTGACAGCACGACTATTGGCATGCCCTAGCTTATGATGCCATACATGGTAGTTGCTAATATTACTATGAGTAGTAGTAGAAGATGTTACTTTATTTGTATGAATGGAAGGTGGAGCAGAAACTGTAGCTGACAAGGCCGTGGGCATGGAAAACTGAGCAACAGGAACTAATGAGGGCAGAAAATATAGTCCATCAGCACGTCTAATGCCTTGGAAGAGAGCCTGCTTAGAGACCTGAGATTTAACAACACAAATAAGTGAGTGAAATTCAAAGAATACATTGTTGTCACTGCAAAATTGACCAACAGAAATAAGGTTACGGGTGATGGCAGAGTCTACTATAAGGTTTTTAAGGCTAAATTGTAAGTTAGAGTTAGCTTGGGTGCACAGTTTGAGTTCTCCAGTGCATTGAATAGGAAAACCATGGCCGTTGCCCATGTGCACTTGCTGAGTGCTAGTGTAGGGTTGACAATGAAACATATATTGTTTAATGTTAGTGAAGTTGTGAGAAGCACAAGCATCAGCATGCCAACCTTGAGGAGTTATCTCTGGAGGGACAGTAAAGAGCTCAGGTGCTGTAGGATCAAATGAAGTGTAGGCAGCCAAAGCTTGAGGCGCAACAGTGCTTGAGGTTGAGGCAGCAGCAGTCTGAGATGCAGTTGGAGGCGAAGATTCTGCTTGTGTGGTAGCATTCTAATGAGCCTGTGGTACTGGTGGAGTATAGTTCTCATCAAACCTAAACCAACAACCCAGAGCAATAAGACCCGTCTTGTTACACACTTGACAAATAGGCCTATTAGATGCAGTGCGAGCCCTGCCACGGCCACGACCACGGCCAAAACGACCTCTACCACGATAGCCTTGAAAACCACGACCGGTGCCTGATTGAGCAGATGAATTAGAGTTAACATGAACCAAATTAGCAGAAATTGCTGTTGCGGCCAATTCTTGACAAAACTTGTCAAGTTGCGCCTCATGCACAAGGAGCATTGACTCCAAATCAGTAAGATCAATGCTATCCAGTTTGGTAAACACTAGCATGACCAGCGAGTTATACTCTTCATGCAAACCATCAATTACATTGTCTATTAGGTTTTGATCAGATATATTGTCACCAATTGCAGTTAGGGAAATAGCTATAGCATGAATTCGAGTGATAAATTCAGTGATACTGTGTGTACCTTTCATGGTGCTCTTCAATTCAGGACGGAGTTGGCGCATCTCTGCCTTCAGATGAGCGAGATAGTGTTTGTGTATGGTGTCCCAGATCTGATAAGCATGGCGACAATTGAGTACACGCGGAAGCACGGAATCGGAGAGCGTCGACAGTAGCCACGTGAACAGCGCCTGATCTTGAACGAACCATTAGTCATAAGCATCAGAAACCTTGTTAATTTCATTATCGGTAATGGAATCGAACTTCAACTGAATTTCTAGATTGATGAGGAGACAATGCAACTTGTGTGTGGCAACCACACCTTCGACTTGTTGATTCCAGATAAGAAAATTCTTATCGTCGAGTTTGATTGAAAGTCTGGGACAGGTGACGAAGCTTGTGGTGTTTGTGGCGCAGTTTGCTTGAAAAATCAAAGCGGTGTGAGATTGATTTGGTGTGACCGCCGGGGAACCTTCTGGAGTAGGTGACGACACCATTGTTACCTGACAAATCGGAGCGGAAAACGCGGAGGGATCGTGATGAAGAAGACGGAGTCAGGGTCTCCGGATCAGAGGGTAATTGATACCATGATAAGATCTAATCGTACTCTAAGTATTCTAACAGACACTAATGGAAAAATGGCATTTCATATCGGTTAAAATTGACATTTCATATCGGTTCCTGAACCGATGCCGAAAAAGGAGATATAAAAAATAGGTACAATTCATATCGGTTCCTGAACCGTTATGAAAAGTTGTTTTGATATCGGTTGCACCAAGAACCGTTATGAAAAGTCCGTTTTTATCAAATATAAGCGTATCTTTGACATCGTTTTTTTGTTGAAACCGATATAAAAGGTACTTTTAACATCGGTTTTTTGTAGGAACCGATATTAAAAAGGGAATTTCTTTTTTAAAAAAAACGTGTTTCTGATCAGAATACATGAGATAGGACTATATACTGTATAATCTCAAATATTCATATAATTAAAAAATGAAACATCACAATCTCAAGTACATATTACAAAATCTTCGGCACAACATCAAACTAAGCAAAACTATCATAATGAACAAAAATTACATTTCATTAAAAATTATATTTCAAAATGAACAAAAATTAAAGCAGAGTACTACACTGAACAAAGGTTTCAGATTTACTGGTATGTTCCAAAATCCTTTCTCTCAGCGCCATCATAAATTGCATGTCCAAAGTTTTCTCAAATGTTATCTGCAAAAACAAATCAGGAAATTTATTGAAAATAATTTTTAATGAAAGAGATAAGTTCAAATATGAAGCCAAAAGTATCTTGAAGATAACACACCAATCCTTTGACCTGATGAATTGGATACTATTCATTTTCAATACAAAATACCATCCAATTCAACATATGTGAAAGAATGCTTCCTTTTATATAAAAAAATGACTTGAGAGTTGCAAAATAAAAATGCTTCCAACATCCTCTTCATATTCTCTAAAATTAAAAAGTCAGTGGCCCAGTGATATGGTAAAACTGGTAAAACAAATGCAAATCGGACTGAATGACATTTAGTAAATGGTAAAACACAACAACTTGAATCGTTAAATTAAACTTATCAAAACAGATGTTTGAAAGCCTTTTGAACAAACAAATTTGAATCAAAACCATATTTCACTGCATGGTTAAGTTTGACCTTCCCATACCTGCATGAAATTGTTCAGATTATTAAGAATAAGAAATAGAGGTGTGTGGCAATACATGGAGTGGAATTGTATGTACAAGGCATACTTCCACCTAAATATGAGAGGTGAAGCTCTTAAAAGAGTGATCACCGCCATCGATGACATGCAGCTCATTTAGCGCTTTCATCTTCTTTCGAGTAGCTTCTAACTTCTCAAGGGAACAGGGAGCATCCTTGCTGCCCTGCACACCACCACACACACACACAAACCAAGATTAGCATAAGGAGAGATAATAGCACAATACAAAAATGTTGCGCAATAATATATTGATAGAACTTGAAAGAAACTTTTAGTGTCGATTCAATAGATTAACAGGGCATGAAACTAGAGAATTATGAGTATGGGACTATACCACACTACAATGACAAACAGGAAAAGAAAAAACTACCTGAACAAACATTGTAGGAACTGTTAGCTGTAATAGTGTTTCATCTCTAACCGCACCCTTGATTCCCTGGAACATTGACAACGAAATTGATGTAATTAGTAGCTATATTATTTAAAATCTATACTTCAGCACTAATGACAACCTCTGATTTGTCAAAACACCCCCAGAAAACCAATACACAAAAAGAAAACTGAGAGTATCACAACTGCAAATGATAGAGCAGCTCAAGAAGTAATTAAAAAGACAACATCAATCAAGTTGGCAAATGAAGATAGGTAGTGTAAGGCCAGACTGACCTATGAAGTGAAATGCTGGAGAAAAGAGGATTAACAACTAATAATTGGAAGGAAATCACAAATAGGACAACCGAGTTTACCCAAAATATAAACAGATAGTTTGAAAAATCCTTCAGTAAAGTAAAAAGACATGCAATTAGTTGGCATGAAATGATCAAAAAGAATAGTATTAAACCTTCAATGGGTAGCCCAAGCATACTACAGCAGAAACATTAATGTCTTCCATGCTAGCCACCATACATCCAACTCTACAACAAAATAATCATGTCATAATTTGGACTTAATTTGGACTTCCTCCTGCCAATATATAAATAAAAAGGAAATCACAAGATACCTTGAACCCATTGATTTCCCATCGAGTATGAGGGGATGACCAGGGTAGTTAGTTGCTTCCTTGACAATATTTGAGTGAAACTCCACCAGTTTTTCTGCCTTAGGAGGAGCCCTCTTTTTCCCACCAGACATGTCTAGTCAATGGCAAACACATTACAATAGATATAAGACTCCCTAAACAATACAAAAGTACTTCAGATAATACAATCATCTCGAGGTTCGCTCAACTAGATATCAATCATGCTTTTTTTATTCTTTTAAATAAATATAACGTCATCTAGATAATGAAAGCAATTATAATAATGTGTAAATTTGACGCTAAGCGCAGTTGAATGAGAAAGCAATGGAAAGAAACTCACAATTATAGTCAAAAGTAACAACATCAGCAGCGTGGAGCGATACTACCCCAAACATTGTTATGACTATCAATTTTTCTGGTGCCACATCATTTAGCCTTTGCTAAAAAACTACTGGTTTAACATCATTGTTTTGAGCATGCTGGTGCAGCGAACACTACAATAAGGCAAAAAAGGTCTACCCTTCATCCAAAATTTGTTTTCACAATTTCTCTCACGAAAATAAACAATAATCAAGTTCAGGTACTTATACATTTCAATAAAATAGAAGCAGATTCTAGAAAGTGAAATTAAAGCCTTGTAATTACTTTAGAACCCTTAAAAAATCGAAAATAAATTGTACGCACCATATATCACAATCAAATCAATTCACAACACCATGCATAGTTTAAATCAACTTAAAAAGCAATCCACACTGAACAAAATATAGCATGAAGTTTATATTGATCAAAACATAGTTAGACAGAAAACTAAATAAATAAAAGTAATTCAATAAAAACATAGATCAATGCCCCCAAATGCACAATGCTCACCATAGTCCACATCCTTTTTCATCACGTCATCGTTGCCGCTCTCGTCCCTTTTTCCTTGCGTTGTGCTTCCTGTAGATAACCAATACTAAAACTGAAACACAAACACTATTGATATAATATAATACATTGTAATATCAAACCACACAAATAGCAAACACCCTGAGTTTCAAGCTGAAAAGAGATTTTGCTGTACTTGTTCACCGGCCTGTGGTGGCTCCACCTCTACCTCTTCTATCACCAACGGCTTCCTCGCCTCCCATGCAACTGCCGCAGTTACATTTCCAATTCAGTTAGTAATTATATACTAATATGTTAACTTAGCACTCTATCATTAACCATTTTTAATTGAATTTGAAACAATATAACCTACAGGAAAAAAAAAGAAAGAAAAAAAGGAAGATGGGTAACAGACCTCTGCACTTGATGAGCTCACCAGCTGTGGTTAACATTGCTAGTTAATAGGAAGACGGAATCACACAAACCCTAGATTTAATGCAGAAGTAACCTCAGAGAACATGAAACTTATTGTTCCTCCTGTAAGAACTGCAAGATCTTGAAGGCCAGAAACTTACTGTTCATCCTGTAAGCTGGTCGTATCTTGCGAGGCCTTAATCTCGTAAGCATAACTCTGTGATCTACCAGATTCAATCACAAACAACACACACATATTTATTCAGATCCAAAACCAAACCATCAAAACAAGTAAACACACACACACACACACGCGTGAAACGAAGAATGAATTTAATACCAGAATCGAAAAGCAAAAGAACTCATTGTTAGACGACGATGGCAACGGCAACTTAGGGAGGGTGTGACAGTGACGACAAGCGACGGTGATGGGAGACGATGGTGACAGCAGGCTACGGTAACAACAACACAGAGAGAGAAGGCGAGGGCTACGGCAACGCATGGAGATGGTTGGGGCAGAGATAGGAGGTTCAAGGGAGAAGAGAGGAGAGTTAGCGAGAGAAGAGTGAAAACGAGAGTGAATGAAAGGATAGACTGCGAGAGGAAGAGATTAACCAGTGAATGCGAGAGGGTATTGGAGTAAACCATTCATTACCTAATTTTTTTTGTTTCTATAACGGGTGGTTTTTGTGACCCGTTATGGAAGCCTAAATTTTTGCACTTTCTATAACGGTTATGCAATGGATCCGATATGAAAGATGGTTTTTGCACTTTCTATATCGGTTCCCATGGCAACTGATATAAAAATTGTAATTTTAATTACAAAACTGCCACCGCGTCACTTTTAACATCAGGTCATTTTTAACCGATATGAATGATAGTTATAAAATGCATTTTTTCCACTACTGAGAATTAGTTTAAACCGGATATTTCATTATTATATTTCTTACTGAATGTGTATTACAAGATGCTACATATACACATGACTAGTCAAAGGCTAGTCAGCAGCCAAGTCATCAAAGTTTGGCTTTCACTACTGCAAAAAAGGCCTTTTGAATCGATTATTTGGCACATTTGGAGTCGGTTATTTGAAATGTAGGGACATTTTGAATCGGTTAAATAACCGATTCAAAATGTGACATTTTAAATGGGTTATTTAAACAACCGATTCAAAATGCTTAAAAAACAAACATTTAAAATCGGTTCTTTAGATAACCGATTCAAAATGTCCCTTTTTTAAAAAAAAAATTTATAAAAACAACCCACCAATTGTTACATTCACCAATTGTTACTATTGTTCTCTACAGATTCAGCAACAACACCCATTACTAGATACAAAAACAACCCAAAATTGAGTGAATCACAATGAAATGCTTAATTAATGAACCACAAAACAAATCAATGTTCAAAATAAAACACAATATATTGCATAACATTTTCTTCAAATCATGAAGAGAACACTGATTTGATCTAAGATGCTACTAATCTCTTCTTCCTTTCTCTTTTCAGCTTCCTCTTCTTCCTTTTCCTTTCTTTCTCTTTTCTTCATCTTCCTTCTCCTTCTGCTCTTCCTCCTTCATTATCATCTGTCTGCTAAACTCTAGACCTCTTGTTTTGACATTCATCTGTCTTCTCATCATCATTGTTGCTTCCACATCTCACCATTGCGAGTCTATGTACTCTAAACCTCTTGCACATTGTGAGTCTATGTACCTTAAAAGCTGCTTGCATGATTTTCTTATCAAAACCTTTGACTAGGTTATTGATTCTTGAGTAAGCACCGATTGCTGAATCCTGCATTTTCAGTTAACATGAATGAACAATCTCAAACAACATTTAAAACATTAGTTTACAAAAGAATAAATAGAAGTGCTTGCTACACATGTGCTAATTGCCTCTGTTTTAAGTTCAGGGATGTGGCTCATAGCCTTACTACTAAGTATAAATAGTTTCCCTCATGACATGTATAAAGGATTCAAGTATTTGACAACTCAAATTGTACCAAATCCTTTTTGTTTGAAGATTCTAGTCACTAGTCACGGTTCTAGGATAAGGTTTCTATACATAAATTTAAAGATATAATAAGTAACATCAAATACTACACAAAAGTAAGTAACATCAAATACTACACAAAATAATACTTACTTCAGCTGTCACTTTTCTCTTATATTCCAAGTCAGCTTTGTTACCAGCAAAAGCCACGACCATGTTAGGATTCCCCGCAACAAAACCATAATGATCACATTATTTGAGATCTAATCACATCCACCCATGTCTGCAACAAAATAATACTTACTTCAACAGTTCTCTCATTTATAAATCATTCTCACATCCACCCATGTCTGTGCTCATATATAGGTATAGTATAAAACATGGCTTTATAATTTCACTGAACTACTAATGAAAGGTAATCAAGCAGTCAAGTTCATGTAGAATAGAAATATGAGTTTCATTTCACAAAGGAATATTTAAGAGTATGGTTAACATGGCTTTGCATATAGTTTGTATCAAAAGTTTACCAAAAAAATATCCTTTGTATCAAAAATTTGTAAGCAGATAATAAGTAGTAGTTCAATTTTCCATTTACAAATGATAAATTTTATTTCTCTTGAAAAAAGCATAAGAAAACTTCAGAAACAATCAGTAAATGCCTTGCTTCTGAAGCTCTTGGACCCACTTCTTTGCTCCTTTAAATGAATCCTGTGAAAGAAAGGAATAATCTTATAAAAGCACATTAGTATACCAAATGTAATAATTTGATAGTTTTTAGGATTAGAAGATGGGATTAGAAGATGGGGTAAGAAAATGAAGATCTAAATACTTGTTCCTGAGAGCAGAAATACATATTACACAACTTATTACATGTTCCTGATAGTTTCTGGGATTAGTGAACCTACTTATTACACAACTTCTAATTCAGTTGTAGGTGTTTTTAACAGTATTAATCAAACTAGAAATGCAGCACAATTTGAATCTGCAACATACCAATTAAACAAAACAAACTTCAGATGGATACCCTTCGAATATTCAACTTAACTACTCTCTGTAACATTGTCACGAGCTTTGTTGGCACTGACAGAAGAACTTTCTGAAGGGGATGGTGGAGAACATGATTTGAGTACAGCTTCATTCTTCCAAGAAGAAAAAACAAAAACGAACCATAAAATTATCACAATTATTTTTCTATCCTATGGTTGAGAACATGCTTTGAGTACATGCTTTGAGTACCTCCCCAACATTGGTGAAAGTGGGTTCTTCTGGAATGTCAGAATACCCTTGTCACTTCGGGAGTTACTCTTGGATTACCTGCATCACATTTTTCACATAGTTAACATAAGCTAGATTATCTCATTTTGAAACCACATTGGATTTCCTTTTTTGCAATATACAGAGATAAACACAAGTTACACATGAAAAAAAATACTTACAAATCAAGAAGGAAATCGCAAGTCACAAAACAAAAATAGCAACAAGTAAATCGAAAAACACAAAACCAAAAATAGAGCAAAGGAAATCTTAAAATCCCTAAATCAGTGGTAATGTTCACTAACCTGATTCGTACCGAGTTCTTGTTTGCTCAATGCTCACAATAAACAAAACGAAATGCATGAGCCTCGCTTGCTCAACGAATTCCATTTCCAGAGTTGTTTCTCAGAATCGTTACTTCTTCGAAGCCTCTTTGTGTCCTCGCTCACTCGTTCAAACTGAAAATGCTAGAAATTTAGGGATTCGATTTGGAGATGAGAAATAGAGTAAGAGAGGAACGTGAGTTTAGAAGATTACCGAGAAGATGAAGAGGATTTTGTGTTGTGGATTTACGCCTGCCTTCGAAATGTGAGAGTCGGTGCGTAATGGATCTACGCCTTCCTTCGAAAGCTCCATTCCTGTTTACCAGGATTCTGGAACAATTCTTCTTATTTCGTTCAGGGCGGCGACTGAGAGGAAGAGAGCCAAAGAGGGAAGCGACTGAGAGGAGGAGAGCTAAAGAAGTAAGCGATTGAGAGGAAGAGAGACAGGGACGAAGAGAGCGCGAGAGAGTGAAGAGGCTGCGATGGCGTGAGAGCGAAGAGGGAGACCTAGGGCGTGAGAGCGAAGAGGGAGATCTAGGGGGTGAGAATGAAGACGAAAATGTGAGAGGAAAACAGAAGGATTGTGATTTGCTGAGAGGTAAAGTGTGAGAGGGAAACTGAAAAAATAAGGGGGATCGTGAAAATTGTAATGAAACAGACATTATGAATCGGTTGTTTAAAGAACCGATTCTGAATGTAGCTATTCGGAATCGGTTATTCAGTCAACCGATTCCATATGTCTAAATTGGCACATTTCGAATCGGTTGTTTAAACAACCGATTCTAAATGTCTAAAAAAATCTGTCACAATTCCATTTAATTGCAACTTTGCCACCGCGTCCACATTTGGAATCGGTTATCCAAACAACCGATTCAAAATAGTGCTTTTTAAAGCTAGTTTTGCACTAGTGATTGTAAATGTACTGTTGTTTATCTCTCTCTTATCTAACTGTACTACTACTTATATCACTATTAATTGATTACTGCGCCTACACACTAGTTTATTAGCAGCAAATATAAGAGTTCATAAGAGTAGCAAGCAGTAAGCTCCTAGATAAATTGAGAATCAAATGGTAAAATGACCACAGATTAGACACATGCTATAGGGAAGGTGGAGAAATCAGAAAATAATTTTATCAATGAAGATTTCACAAACTGCAGGAGCAAGTTTAACAACATATTACCCTAACCAATGAGGAACCAGGCGTGGAAATAGACACTGTGGTCACCATCATATACAGAGGTTGATCAGTGGATGTTAGCACACAATCAACTTTCTATGTGTAATGATAATCCCATATTCAAACAAATGAAAGATCTAAACCTGCAGCATAAAATGAGCACTGAATGTAAAAAATGTGTGACCATACTAAATAATGTGTAATGATAATCCCATATTAAAACCGGAGATAATTAGAGGAGATCGAAATGGCAGGGATCTTACGTATTTAGATGTTGAAAATCAAAGATCACATTATCCAAGCATCATAGATGGTAATTTTACTGGAATAAATGATTATTGCGTCTATACACTGCCTAATTAGGTATAAGAGAAGATAAGGGCAGCAGATATGCTTTTTGAGCTACATTGGGAATCAAAGAGCCTAATGACTATAGATTAGACATATTCTATGAGGAAAGTGGAAGCAATGTACAACGATGAACAACTTGTTAAACAAAAGATGAGCCTCGAAGAAATTTGTTTGCAGCTATACTACTTGCAAATATGCTACTTGCAGTTACAATGTGTTCTGATTGGGCGGATGGCCCATCCCTCTTGCTGGGCAGAGAACGGCCCACGATCCACCTTCCACTCGAGTTGTTGAGTGGGGTGCGTGAAGGATGATATCAACGGCCCAGATCAACTCACCTGATCCAACAGCTGGCCCGCATCGACTACCTCTATAAATACGGGTCATCCCCCACTGACAAGTACACTTTTAGACTCAATAATTTTATACCTCGCATTGACTTCTACTCCCTGACTTGGGCATCGGAGTGTCGTCGTACGTACAACTCGACCTGGGCTCTACTCCCGACTTCACCAGCCAAACCAGCGACAAGATCCCAAATCGCTCTAATTCAGGATCGAGAAGGTACGGTTCAGTGGCGACCAGAGTGGGAGAAAAGGCACTATCCCACCTCATTTTGATCTTTCACCAGATTCATGGCGCCACGTGGAAGACCATCCACCCGCCAGACCCCGCACATGCGGAGTGTAGCTGAGGTCCCGTCTCAGCCACCCCCCACACTAGAAGGCGTGGTAGTTCCAATTGAAGAGAGCGTGCCAGTCCCGCCTACCGATCCAGTAGTACAAGAGAACGTCACGCTCCCGGCAAACTCAGTGCAACACCTGCTAGACCTACTCAATGGCCGGTCCCAAGCGTTAGCTCAGCAGGAAGGCACCTCGTCCATCGCTCTCCACCCCGCCGCTTAAGAAGAAGGGGGATTAAGGACCCCTCCTCAAACCCTACCATCTCTGATTGATCCTACTTACTGGCCAGAAGAATCATCAAGCAGGAGCTCCTCCCTCACTTCCTCTAACACTCCTAGATCCCTAGTCAGGCACGACCGACGTCACAGATTAAGGCAGCCTCCAGCACGACGTGACCGATGAAACCGTGATTCCAGGGACAGGTCACCTCGTCGGAGGACCCGTCACTGACGTTTGGGACCATTCACCCATGAGATCGACGAGTATCTGATCCCTCCCTCTCTCGAGAAGCCATCAGTCTTGAACATCTCTGACGTGATCGGGGACCCAGACAATCACTTTGACTACTTTGAGCTCATGATGCAATACCGAGGGGCGAAGGACCTGATGAAGTGAAAAATATTTCCACTAACCCTCGAAAAGTCATCCTTGGCTTGGTTTAGGGAGCTAAGGCCGAACTCCGTATCAACATGGGGGAAATTAACCAGACTTTTCTCTGCCTCATTTACCACGTCTTGAGTTAAGCCAAAATCTGGTTAACACGACTTTTATCTGCCCGATTTTTCGCATCTCGAGGACGTACTCAAGGCAGTG
Organism: Astragalus membranaceus; assembly: GCA_039519185.1. Classification (NCBI taxonomy): domain Eukaryota; kingdom Viridiplantae; phylum Streptophyta; class Magnoliopsida; order Fabales; family Fabaceae; genus Astragalus; species Astragalus membranaceus. The sequence goes on along the minus strand of CM076850.1, from coordinate 62,478,423 downwards.
AGGCAGGGAAAGAAGGAAACGCTTCACGAGTACGTGGAAAGGTTCAGCAAAGAAACCGCCAATGTCAGACGTTTGGACGACAAGATGAGGCTGTACTTCCTAAAGGACAGTCTCAGCCTCAACTTTATTCCAAATGGCGATCGGGGTTAACAAGCTGCGTAACTTAGGAGACTTTCTCTGAAGATCACAAAAATACATGGATTATGAGGAAGCTGGCATTGCAACTTGGTCCACTGCCAAGAACGACATGGACAAAAAGCATGAACCTCGCGATCAGAGGCAGAAAAAGGCCAGAACCTCTTGTTCTCAAGGAAGGACAACGCCCATCACGCAAGTATTGCCGGTACCACCGTTGTAACGGTCATGATAGAAACAACTGTATGGCACTCAAAGACGATATTGAGGAATTAATTTGAAAGGGTAAGCTGACCCAATATGTCAAGAAAGGCCAAGTCGAAGACCAGGACGAAAAGAAGCAAGCGCGCTCCCCTCGCAAGAAACCGATACACGGAGGTCAAAAGTTCGCCCGGTTGTGGAGGTCATCTCTGGGGGTTTCCTGATGGAAGGTGGGCAGACCAATAAACCGATGAAGCAGCACTGGATGGATATTATGAGCGTCGTCTCGACATCCACCCCTAAAGTCGTATCCAACAGGCCGGTCCTGGCGTTCGGTGATGACGACTTGCTCGATGGGAAGCCAAACAAGTATGTCCCGCTACTAATCACAGCAGTAATGGCCAATGTCGAAGTAAGAAGAATCCTGGTCGATCACGGGAGTTATGCTGACATCATCTCTGAAGACTTACTCGATGTGCTGAAAATATTTCGGGATGATCTCACACCCTATCGAGGAACAGACCTTACTGGCTTCAATGGGTCGTCCACAACGCCCCTCGGCCATCTCGAACTGATAGTCAACCTCGGCGACGATCAGGCTGAAAAGCCATTGTACAAGACGATGAAGACTCCTTTCCTGGTACTCCCCTGCAAGTCCGTATATCAGTGTATCATATGCCGACCTACCCTCGCCAAACTTGGGGCAGTTGCGTTCACCGTCCATCTCAAAATGAAGTTTTTCTCGACAACAGAGGAGGTCGTTAAGTTGCAAACAGACCTCCGCTCAGCACGACGATGTCACTTCGTGGGCCAAAAAGAATAGGGGGGCTGAGCTAAGAAAAGACGGAGCAAGCAGAACAGGGAAGGGAAACCAGGTCAATGTGGCAGAACGGGATGCTCGTTACGACCTTGGCAGCGAAGAGGAAGAAGTAGATGGCCTTGACCAAAGAAATGAAAAAATGGATAAAAAGGCCTGAGCCTCACGGCGAGTTCGTACAAGTACAACTAGGAGACAACCCCAAAAAAACAGTGAGAATGGGGGCAGATCTACCAGAAGATGTGAAAGAAAGGCTCACCCAATGTTTAAATGAGAACGCTGACCTGTTCGTATGGAGTGCGCCTGACATGCCAAGAATCCCACCAGAGGTGGCATGCCACCACTCAGCAGTAGATCCACAAGTCAAGTGGGTCGCCCAAAAATGGAGTGTTCAAAAGGAAGACAAGGCACAAGCCCCTGTCAAAGCGATCGAGGACCTTATCGAAGCCAGGTTTGTGAAGGAGATAAAGTACACGACCTGATTGTCCAATATTGTTCTGGTAAAAAAAGCAAATGGCAAATCGCGCATGTGCGTCGACTACACAGATCTAAATCAGGCCTGCCACACAGATGATTTCCCAGACCCAAGCGTCGACAAGCTTGTGGACAATGCGTCCGGTTTCTGGCTGTTTTCGTTTTTGGACGCATACTCGGGGTATAATCAGATCACCATGTATCCACCCGATCAGGAAAAGACAATCTTTATGGCTGAGAAAGGAAACTATTATTACCGGGTGATGCCATTTGGATTAAAAAATGCAAGAGCAACATATGAGAGGATGATGAATAGTTGGGGTATATCTGGATGACATGAGAGTCAAGAGCAGGGCGGACACAGACCACTTAGCCGATCTCCATGAAGTGTTCGCTGAGGCTCGGAAGAATTCTCTGAAACTAAATCCTGAGAAGTGCATGTTCGGGGTTGGGGCCGGCAAATTCCTTGCCTTCTATTTGACCGAGAAGGGAATTGAAGCCAACCCTGACAAGTGCAGGGCTGTGATCGATATGAGACCACCCACAACAAAGAAGGAAATTCAAAATTTGTGGCTTCCGGTATTCAAATTACTCAAGAAAGGGGTTGAGTTTGAATGGACACCACAGTCCGAGAAAGCTCTAGATCATCTTATAACCGTTCTGCTACAACCACCAATCTTGACCAGGAAGGAGTTTGGGGAGACGTTGTATCTATATCTGGCGATCTCAGACGAAGCATTGGGCGTTGTCCTCGTTCGAGAGAACAACTCTAGACAAAACCCCATCTACTTCGTCAGTAAGGTTCTGCAAGGTCCTGAGCTCAGGTACCAGAAAGTTGAAGGCCGTATTGGTGATTTCAGTTCGCCGGTTGAGGCCATATTTCGTGCCCCACCATATAGTCCTCCGGACCGACCAGCCAACCAGACAAATTCTCCATCGACCAGACTTGGCAGGACGATTGATAAAGTGGGTGGTCAAGTTCTCAGAGTTCAAAATCTAGTACGAAGCCTGGTCAGCAGCAAAGGCCCAGATCTTGGCCAATTTTATAGTTGAGATGACCCCATCCCCAGAAGGGAAACCTCAGCCTGTCTGGACACTTTATGTCGATGGCTCGTCCAACACTAAGGGAAGTGGAGCGGGTTTGATACTAGAAAACTCTGAAGGCTTAACAGGGGAAGTCGCTCTCAGCTTCTCTTCCACGACTTCGAACAACCCAGCTGAATACAGGGCGTGCATTGCGAACCAACTGCTCGCCCTGGAATTTAACGTCGCCAGAGTCGAACTCCACTCTGACTCCCTCCTAATGGTTTCGCTGATTAAAGAGTTGTTCGATGCGAAATACTCAATCCTTCAGAATTACTTAGCAAAAGTAAGGGAATTGCTCAAACCCTTCGAATACGCCGAAGTGAAACACATGCCACGGTCCGAGAACACAAGAGCAGACATCCTCTCAAAGCTCGCAAGCACGAAGAACCCAGGTAACCCCATGAGCGTGATCTAGAAGAGCTTAGCCCAACCAAATGACGGCTTGACATCCCCCCCGCGGTCGATGTGTGTGTAATCGATCCTGGTGAAAGTTGGATCGATCCAATTCTCAAGTATAGTTCGAACGGAGATGAACCCGATGGCCCCAAAGAGGCAACCCTAACCAGAAGACGGGTGACATCTTACTCGGTCATCGAAGGGAAATTCTTCCGAAGTGGATTATCAATGCCTCTCTTGAAGTGCCTGGGACCGGAGAAGGCCAATTATGTGTTGCGAGAGAGACATGAAGGGATCTGCGGACACCACCTGAGTGGAAGCTCATTGGCCAAGAAAGCACTCAGGGCAGGTTATTCTTGGCCTACTATGAATGAGGATGCAAGGAAATTGGCAAAAAAGTGCGACAAGTGTCAGCGACACGCCGACGTCCACATCAGTCCACCCACCGAGCTGAACAGTCTGACTCCCCCTGGCCTTTTACATGGTGGGGAGTTGATCTACTCGTCCCGTTCCCTGCAGCTCCAGGACAATTGAAGTACTTGATAGTTGTTGTGGATCATTTTACCAAATGGATAGAAGCGTAGCCTCTCGCAACTATAACAGCCAAGAAATGTATGAAGTTCTTTAAAAAAACATCTTGGTCCGATTTGGGATACTTGAAGTCGTGGTCACAGATACTGGGACACAATTCGCTGATAAATATTTCATAAAAGTCATGACCGATCTTGGTATCAAGCAGCGCTTCACCTCGGTAGAACACCTCCAAACCAACGGCCAAGTTGAAGCTGCAAACAGATTGATCCTACGGGGCTTACGAAGGCGATATGATGAAGCTAAAGGAAACTTGGCCGAAGAGTTGCCATATGTATTGTGGGCATACCGAATGACCCCACATTCCTCTAAAGGAGAACCCCTATTCAAGTTAGTCTATGGCACCGATGTTATGTAGGGGTAGGATCGATGTTGTTTCCTTTGATTTTGTTGGTGTTGAGTTGTTGACGTTAGTATGTATTCATGATGTTTGAAATTGGAGCTTGATGATTGATTATGGGGAATTTTTGGTGTTTGGATGTTATTTGGTGCGATTTGATGTTGTGGTGGGTTGCTGGAAACGGCGCCCTGCCCCTGGGCGCCGTGGCTGTGTCCTGGTTGTTCCCTGCTGGAGGCGCCCTGCTGCTGGGCGCCAAGCCAGTGTTGCTGGTGTTGCTGATTCTGGCGCCCTAGGCGCCCAGTCAGGGTGTCCCTGTTTTGTTGTTGCTGGATGTGGCGCCCTAGGCGCCCACTGATGTTGTCTAGGTTGCTGGAGCTGGCGCCCTAGGGGCCCAGTGTGTATTTGAGTTGCTGTGAAGGGCGCCCTGTAACAGCCCAGGTCCAACGCATTGGCCACCCCGACACTGTTACCTCACGGTCTTCTCTACCCCTCTTGTAGAATTTTTGCCTTCCGTGGGAATCGAACCTTGCACTTGAGGCATAAGTGCAAGTTAAACACACCTCCCACTACCAATTGAGCGCGCGCTCAATTGGTAGTGGGAGGTGTGTTTAACTTGCACTTATGCCTCAGGTGCAAGGTTCGATTCCCACGGAAGGCAAAAATTCTACAAGAGGGGTAGAGAAGACCGTGAGGTAACAGTGCCGGGGTGGCCAATGCGTTGGACCTGGGCTGTTACACGCCCTAGGCGCCCAGTGGTGTCCTGTGTTGCTTCTGGATGTTGCTGTGTTGTGCTAGGACTTTCTGTGTTGCTGTCTCCCTCCTGGGCGTCATGGGCGCCGTGTCTGATGTTTCTGTCTTGGCGCAGGGGCGCCATGGGTGCTGTGTTGCGCTCTGTGTTGCTCCTGGGCGCCCTCCTGGGCGCCAAATTCTGTGATGTTGTGTTTGTGTCACTGTGTTGCCAGGCGCCCTGTTGCTGGGCGCCAAGCCTGGTGTTGCCTCTACTGTCTAAGGCGCCCTGTTGCTGGGCGCCAAGCCTGATGTTGTGGTTGTTGTCTCAGGCGCCCTGTTGCTGGGCGCCAAGTATGATGTTGCTGTTCTGGTCTCAGGCGCCCTACTGCTGGGCGCCAAGTCTGTTCCTGGTGATGTGGTGCTAGGCGTCCTGCTCCTGGGCGCCATTTTTTGTGTCGCTGCTAGGCACCCTGTTGCTGGGCGCCAAGTCCAATTCTATTGCCATGGTGTTAGGCGCCCTGCTGCTGGGCGCCAGTTCTGTTGTTGCCACTGTTGTCCTAGGCGCCCTGTTGCTGGGCGCCATGTCCGATGTTGCTGCTGTTGCCCAAGGCGCCCTGTTGCTGGGCGCCAGTTTCTGTTTTGTTGTTACTGTCTAAGGCGCCCTGCTGCTGGGCGCCAGATGCTGTGTTGCTGTTGCTGTCTTGGCGCCCTGCTGCTGGGCGCCAGTGTCTGCTGAGTTGCTGCCTGTCTTGACGCCCTGTTGTTGGGCGCCAGTTTCTGCAATGTTGTTGCCTGCTGTGGCGCCCTGTTGCTAGGCGCCAGGTTCTGTGCTGTTGTTGGCGCCCTGTTGCTGGGCGCCAGTTTTGTTGCGGCTGTTTCTCCTGTTGGCGCCCTGTTGCTGGGCGCTTGTTTCCGTAGTGTCTGTTCTGTTGTTGGCGCCCTGCTGCTGGGCGCCAGTCCCTGTCATGTTGCCGTTGTGTAAATTGGTGTCTTTGGTGTCGGTGGGGGATTATTGTCATAGGTGTTGGTGATTGGTGATTATTGGTGATTATTGATGATAATATAATAGGTGATGACATAAAAGGTGATGTGCCTATTTTTATGGGCTAAGGTGACAGGTGATGGGTCTATGACCACTTGGTGATATTGGTGATGTTATATTAATTAAATGTCTGTTGTGTGTTGACTTGTCTGGTGCATTGTCCATGGTGTCGCATATACTGCATATGCATTATTTTGGTGATGTTGGCTTCGGCCGTTGGAGCTATAGGTGATGATGGTGATGCTCATATAGGTGATGTGCCCATACTGGCTACTTTATTGGTGATGATTGGTACCACATGCATATGCCCGTTGGTGATTTCTTAACTGATGTTGTCGTGAAGTGGTTGATATAGTGTTGCACTCTAGCATATTGCCTATCATATATGCTATTATAATGTTAGATATCTCACCCCTTCTGTTTGAATGTTACCCCTATGTTGGTAACGTGCAGGTGATAGTGAGTGAAGGCAACTCCACCTTCGCGAGTAGAGTCTGGTGTCGTCGCTCTGATACGTAGCACTCGGGGGGAACGAGCACTAGACTTTATTGATGTTTCTGTTATTTTAATTTTTGAAGTCTTATGGTGATGTATAACTATTAAAGTGAACTTTGATTTTATTCCGCTGCTTGTTGATATTTTGACGTGCCAGGTGTTGCACTGTTTTTAATGATGAAACTTATTTATTGGTGTGTGATGTTTAACGGTTTAAGTGTAGCATCCCTTGCGGTGTATTGAAAACGTTTTGAAAACTCTGATTTTTGTCGAAAATTTTCCGGGTAGAAAAGGGGTGTTACATTAGTGGTATCAGAGCAGTTTCGGTCTGTCCGGCCAAGTTGTCGAGTCATTGAGTCATTGACGCCAGGTATTGTCAATTAGTTCTAACTGTTGTCTATGATTGTAGTGATTAGTTGAGATAGCTGGAAGGAACGATGCTGCTATTGCTGCTGTGTTGGCTGCTATGGCTCAGGCTGTGGAGGGTCAACATAATGCTGGTGAGAATGCTGGGTCTCGGAGTTTGGCTACCTTTCAGAGAGAGAATCCGCCTACCTTCAAGGGCAAGTACGATCCCGATGGGGCTTTAGCTTGGTTGACAGAGATGGAGAGGATCTTTCGTGTGATGGACTGCACTCCGGCACAGAAGGTCCGTTATGGTACGCATATGCTGGCAGAGGAGGCCGATGACTGGTGGTTAGAGGCTAGGCAGAGGTTGGAGACTGCAAATGAAGAGATCACTTGGGTCTTGTATTGTCTGCTATGAATGGGGAGATGGTTGTCGACACTCCAGCTAAGGGGTCGGTAACTACCTCTCTAGTGTGTTCTCAGTGTCCCATGTCGATCTTCGACAGAGACTTTGTTGTGGATTTTGTTTGCTTGCCGTTGAGCGGATTGGATGTAATCTTGGGAATGAACTGGTTAGAGAAAAACCATGTTCATATTAATTGTCATAGCAAGTCGGTGAGTTTTGAAGAGGAGGAGTCTGGTCTGTTATCCGCTAGTCAGTTGCGGAAGTTGATGAAGGAAGGAGTTCAGTTGTTCTCATGGATGGCATCGTTGTCTGTTGAGAATCAAGCTATCATTGAAGAGTTGCAGGTGGTGCGCGAATTTCCTGATGTTTTTTCTGATGAGATTCCAAGTGTACCGCCTGAGAGGGAAGTTGAGTTCTTTATCGATCTTGTACCTGGTACCAAGCCTGTTTCTATGGCACCGTACAGGATGTCCGCGTCCGAATTGTCTGAGTTGAAGAAGCAACTGGAGGATCTGCTCGAGAAGAAGTTTGTGAGGCCAAGTGTATCGCCGTGGGGAGCTCCTGTGTTATTAGTAAAGAAGAAGGATGGTAGTATGAGGCTCTGTGTGGATTATCGGCAGTTGAATAAGGTAACAATTAAGAACAAGTATCCACTTCCGAGGATAGACGATCTGATGGATCAGTTGGTGGGAGCTCAAGTATTCAGTAAGATTGATTTGAGGTCAGGTTATCACCAGATCAAGGTGAAGGACGAAGATATTCAGAAGACGGCTTTCAGAACCCGTTATGGTCACTATGAGTATTCGGTGATGCCGTTCGGTGTTACCAATGCATCAGGAGTATTTATGGAATATATGAATCGCATATTTCATACTTACTTAGATCGGTTTGTAGTGGTGTTCATCGACGACATTCTGATTTACTCTAAATCGGAGGAAGAGCATGCAGAGCATCTGAGGTTAGTATTGGCGGTATTGAAGGAAAAGAAGCTGTATGCGAAGTTGTCAAAGTGTGAATTCTGGTTGAAGGAAGTGAGCTTTCTCGGTCATGTCATATCTGGTAATGGTATTGCGGTGGATCCGTCGAAGGTAGAAGCAGTATTGAATTGGGAAGCTCCGAAGTCGGCAACTGAAATTAGAAGCTTTTTGGGATTGGCCGGCTATTATAGAAGATTCATTGAAGGTTTTTCTAAGTTAGCACTTCCGTTAACTCAGTTAACCTGCAAAGGAAAGGCTTTTGTTTGGGACGCCCGATGTGAAGAAAGTTTCGTGGAATTGAAGAAGAGATTGACGACGTCTCCTGTTTTGACGTTGCCCAATCCGGAAGGGTCGTTTGTGGTGTATTGTGATGCGTCAAAGATGGGTTTAGGTGGTGTGCTCATGCAAGATGGGAAGGTTATTGCGTATGCGTCGAGGCAGTTGAGAGTCCATGAGAAGAATTATCCTACGCATGATTTAGAACTAGCTGCAGTGGTCTTTGTGCTGAAGGTTTGGAGGCACTATCTCTATGGTTCTAGATTTGAGGTGTTTAGTGTCCATAAGAGCTTGAAATATTTGTTTGACCAGAAGGAGTTGAATATGAGGCAGCGACGATGGTTGGAGTTGCTGAAGGACTATGATTTCGGTTTGAACTATCATCCAAGCAAAGCTAATGTCGTGGCTGATGCTTTGAGCCGGAAGACTTTGCATATGTCGGCAATGATGGTTAAGGAGTTAGAGCTGATTGACGAATTCAGACATGAGTCTGGTTTGTGAAGTGACACCTCAGAGTGTTAAGCTAGGGATGTTGAAGATTGGTAATGAGTTTCTGAACAGCATCAGAGAAGCCCAGAGATCAGATGTTAAGCTGGTAGACTTGATGGTTGAGAGTGATCAATCAAAGAATGAGGATTTCGGATTAGATTCCCAAGACGTGTTAAGGTTCCGTGGTAGGATTTGTGTTCCTGATGATGCAGACATGAAGAGGGCCATTCTTGAAGAGAGTCACAAAAGTAAGTTAAGTATTCATCCGGGAGCTACAAAAATGTATCAAGACCTGAAGACGTTGTTTTGGTGGCCTGGTATGAAGCGGGATGTGGCGCAGTTTGTTTATGCATGTTTGACTTGCCAGAAGTCAAAGGTCGAGCATCAGAAGCCTGCTGGGTTGATGCAACCGTTAGAAATTCCGGAGTGGAAATGGGATAGCATTTCGATGGATTTTGTGACGGGATTACCTAATACTGCGAAGGGGTATGATGCAATTTGGGTGATTGTTGACAGGCTAACGAAATCGTCTCATTTTGTTCCTATCAGCATCACGTATCCGGTGTCGAAGTTGGCAGAGATTTATATCCGGGAGATTGTGAAGCTTCATGGAGTTCCTATGAGTATTGTTTCGGATAGAGATCCAAGGTTCACTTCAGATTTCTGGAAGAGTTTACAAGAGAAGTTGGGGTCTAAGTTGAGGTTGAGTTCGGCATATCATCCTCAGACAGATGGTCAGTCAGAGAGGACAATTCAGTCATTAGAAGATTTGTTGAGGGCTTGTGTCTTGGAACAAGGGGGTTCGTGGGATTCCTACCTTCCACTGATAGAGTTCACGTATAACAACAGTTACCATTCTAGTATTGGGATGGCACCTTTTGAAGCATTATATGGTCAGAAGTGTAGAACCCCGCTGTGTTGGTATGAGTCTGGAGAGAGTGTGGTGCTTGGGCCGGAGATTTTTCGAGAGACAACTGAAAAGGTGAAGTTGATCCGTGAGAAGATGAAGGCTTCGCAGAGCCGACAGAAGAGTTATCACGACAAGCAGAGGAAAGATTTAGAATTCCAAGCGGGTGAGCATGTATTTTTGAGAGTCACTCCGGTGACCGGTGTTGGACGTGCTTTGAAGTCGAAGAAGCTCACTCCTCGTTTTATTGGTCCTTATCAGATTTCAGAGAGAGTCAGAAATGTTGCATATAGAGTGGCTTTACCGCCTAACCTTTCGAATTTGCATGACGTGTTTCATGTGTCGCAACTTCGGAAGTATATTTCAGATCCATATCATGTGATCCGCATGGATGATGTGGAGGTACGGGATAATCTCACCGTGGAGACGATGGCTGTACGGATTGAAGGTCATGAAGTGAAAGTTTTAAGAGGCAAGGAGATTGCGTTGGTGAAAGTAGTCTGGCTACGAGCTGCTGGAGAGAGCATGACGTGGGAACTGGAGAACAAGATGCGGGAGTCCTATCCCGAGCAGTTTGAATCAGGTAAATTTCGAGGACGAAATATTCTAAGTGGGGGAGAGTTGTAACGCCCAAATATTTAATTAATTATTTCAATTAAATATTTAGGTATGTTATTGGTGTAGTCATATTAAAATATTAAAATGGTGTTGTAATTAACTTAGGGCGTGTTGATTAGGAATTGGGCTAAGCTGTGGAGAAAAGCTCGTGATCCAAAAGCCCACTTGCTAGGCGCATAGGTGAAGCGCCTAGGCTAGGGTTTTGCCTCATTTGCGCTTTTGTTTGAGAAAAAGAGAGAGAGGAGTGCGAAGAGAGAAGAGGGCGCGGCGCTAGCAAGGAGAGGAGAAGGAGAGGAGCTCAGTTGCTGCGGTTCTTTGGTGTCTACGGTCAACAAAGTCTTGTCTTTGGCAAATCTAAGGTAAGGGTGGGGTTCTTCCTTATAATAGGATTTATGATCGGGTTATGTAGGGGTAGGATCGATGTTGTTTCCTTTGATTTTGTTGGTGTTGAATTGTTGACGTTAGTATGTATTCATGATGTTTGAAATTGGTGCTTGATGATTGATTATGGCGAATTTTTGGTGTTTGGATGTTATTTGGTGCGATTTGATGTTGTGGTGGGTTGCGGGAAACGACGCCCTGCCCCTGGGCGCCGTGGCTGTGTCCTGGTTGTTCCCTGCTGGAGGCGCCCTGCTGCTGGGCGCCAAGCTAGTGTTGCTGGTGTTGCTGATTCTGGCGCCCTAGGCGCCCAGTCAGGGTGTCCTTGTTTTGTTGTTGCTGGATGTGGCACCCTAGGCGCCCACTGATGTTGTCTAGGTTGTTGGAGCTGGCGCCCTAGGCGCCCAGTGTGTATTTGAGTTGCTGTGAAGGGCGCCCTAGGCGCCCAGTGGTGTCCTGTGTTGCTTCTGGATGTTGTTGTGTTGTGCTAGGACTTTCTGTGTTGCTGTCTCCCTCCTGGGCGCCATGGGCGCCGTGTCTGATGTTTCTGTCTTGGCGCAGGGGTGCCATGGGTGCTGTGTTGCGCTCTGTGTTGCTCCTGGGCGCCCTCCTGGGCGCCAAATTCTGTGATGTTGTGTTTGTGTCACTGTGTTGCCAGGCGCCCTGTTACTGGGCGCCAAGCCTGGTGTTGCCTCTGCTTTCTAAGGTGCCCTGTTGCTGGGCGCCAAGCCTGATGTTGTGGTTGTTGTCTCAGGCGCCCTGTTGTTGGGCGCCAAGTATGATGTTGCTGTTCTGGTCTCAGGCGCCCTGCTCCTGGGCGCCAAGTCTGCTGTGTTGCCTGTTGGGTCAGGCGCCCTACTGCTGGGCGCCAAGTCTGTTCCTGGTGATGTGGTGCTACGCGCCCTGCTCCTGGGCGCCATTTTCTGTGTCGCTGCTAGGCGCCCTGTTGCTGGGCGCCAAGTTCAATTCTGTTGCCATGGTGTTAGGCGCCCTGCTTCTGGGCGCCAGTTCTACTGTTGCCACTGTTGTCCTAGGCGCCCTATTGCTGGGCGCCATGTCTGATGTCGCTGCTGTTGCCCAAGGCGCCCTGTTGTTGGGCGCCAGTTTCTGTTTTGTTGTTACTGTCTAAGGCGCCCTGCTGCTGGGCGCCAGATGCTGTGTTGCTGTTGCTGTCTTGGCGCCCTGTTGCTGGGCGCCAGTTTCTGCTGAGTTGCTGCTTGTCTTGGCGCCCTGTTCCTGGGCGCCAGTTTCTGCAATGTTGTTGCCTGCTGTGGCGCCCTGTTGCTGGGCGCCAGGTTCTATGCTGTTGTTGGCGCCCTGTTGCTGGGCGCCAGTTTTGTTGTGGTTGTTTCTACTGTTGGCGCCCTGTTGCTGGGCGCCAGTTTCTGTAGTGGTTGTTCTGTTGTTGGCGCCCTGCTGCTGGGCGCCAGTCCCTGTCATGTTGCCGTTGTGTAAATTGGTGTCTTTGGTGTCGGTGGGGGATTATTGTCATAGGTGTTGGTGATTGGTGATTATTGATGATTATTGATGATAATATAATAGGTGATGACATAAAAGGTGATGTGCCTATTTTTATGGGCTAAGGTGTCAGGTGATGGGTCTATGACCACTTGGTGAGATTGGTGATGTTATATTAATTAAATGTCTGTTGTGTGTTGACTTGTCTGGTGCATTGTCCATGGTGTCGCATATATTGCGTATGCATTATTTTGGTGATGTTGGCTTCGGCCGTTGGAGCTATAGGTGATGATGGTGATGCTCATATAGGTGATGTGCCCATACTTGCTACTTTACTGGTAATGATTGGTACCACATGCATATGCCCGTTGGTGTGGGTTGCATCTCATATAATTACTCATGATGTAATGATGATTGTTGGTGATTTCTTAATTGATGTTGTCGTGAAGTGGTTGATATAGTGTTGCACTCTTGCATATTGCCTATCATATATGCTATTATAATGTTAGATGTCTCACCCCTTCTGTTTGAATGTTACCCCTATGTTGGTAACGTGCAGGTGATAGTGAGTGAAGGCAAGTCCACCTTCGCTAGTAGAGTCAGGTGTCGTCGCTCTGATACGTAGCACTCGGGGGAACGAGCACTAGACTTTATTGATGTTTCTGTTATTTTAATTTTTGAAGTCTTATGGTGATGTATAACTATTAAATTGAACTTTGATTTTATTCCGCTGCTTGTTGATATTATGACATGCCAGGTGTTGCATTGTTTTTAATGATGAAACTTATTTATTGGTGTGTGATGTTTAACGGTGTAAGTGTAGCATCCCTTGCGGTGTATTGAAAAAGTTTTGAAAACTCTGATTTTTGCCGAAAATTTTCCGGGTAGAAAAGGGGTGTTACACACGGCCATCCGTCATTAATAAGACGAGAAATATTTTGTTGAAATTTACCTTGTTAAGCTTTCGATTGATATATACTATGCGGGTTCAGAATTTCCCCTCGGGCGACAAATCAACGATTCCACCGAGGGCACTTGGACGATCCTAGGGGAGGAGTTCAGTCTGGGCCGAGCCTCAGTAATCTGTCTCCCAGGTCGAGAACACTTGGACAATCCAAGCAATATCGAAGAGACTTTAACCGCGTGTCGCAACCCAAGGAATGAGTTCGATCTCGACCGAGATACGATAACGGTTCGAATGGGATCCAATGTACTTTGACATAAAAAGAAAGAATGGAAAGGTAAAAATAGCGTGAGATCGATAACACGAAATAAAAGAAAGTTCGAAGTCACAAGAAAACGCAGCGAATGCTAAACCGAAGAAAAGGTAATCAAAACGCCCTTTTAATTAAACAAGTGCCTGGATAAAGGCGATGGCGACCAACTCCTCGCCTTCGTTTGCAGGTTGTTTGACAAACTTTCCCTCCATGACCACGTGATCCTCGTGGACGACCTTGAGATCGATCTCAAGCTCCGGGTGCAGGAACCTAACATGGGCGCTGCGTTCTTGAATTAATTGCTAGCGATCCATTTGCTTGTTCAGCGATGGTTTGGAAAACCTGTTCGGCCTCCTCCCTCGCCTTCCACTCCTTGACCTCCTACTGCAGGTCCGAAATTGCACCCTCAAGCTCTTCAATTTTAAGGTCACCATCTCGAACCTTCCCCTCTGTCGTAGCCTTGGCGGTCAACGCATCATCTCGCTCCCTTGTGAGGGCTTTCACAGATTCCTCCACCTTAGCTAGAGCTTCAGTGGTCGGTTTCAGGGCATTCTTGGCCTCTACCAACTTACTGTTCGCTCATCCTGCTCTTTTCGGACCTCTACGAGATGAACACAGTAGTATTTTAACTTATCGGTTTTGTCTATTAAGTCGCCCTCCAACCACAAGTTTTGATCTTCGAGAATGTTAGCAGCCATCCGTTCCTCTTCTTCCCGCTTCCACTTCTAGAACAGCTCTGAGGCGGCCATGCAGACTTGACCTACAGCGTCCCACGGATCCTCCTTGTAATGATCATAGTCGGCTACAGTAAGTTTCTCCAGATTCACTTTGGGAGACTTGCAACGACCATCTTTTACTGGCTTGCTCTGCTTTACAGGATGATCAGAGTCAGCGTCGGAAACATTGATCGCCCATTTAACCCGAGCCTCGTTGGCGTTCGCCCGACCGCAATCCCTCTTTTTGGATTGGGTCCCGCAAGATCAATCATGTCTCCCAGAACAACGGGCGGCGTCTGCAGCTCATTGGCAGGACGAATTACCGCCACAGGAGAGCGATTGGAAGAACCAGCTGCCGGAGCTGCTCCCTTCTTCGCCAACGGCTTAAGACCGTGAAAACTGAGAGGACCAGACATCTTATCTGCAATAAAGAAAACAGAGCGGGTAAGAACACTTAAAGAAAAAAATAAAACAAGCAGCAAAAAGTGGCAACAGAAAACAGATCGGTAACCTAGGAGTGTGCGCAAAAACCTTCGTAGGGCCGCCCTAAGAGCCTTATGAGACCTGGCCTTAACGTTCGACCTGACGTTGATTAACCTTGGACTGGTGGGAAGATGGGTGACCATCTTCTTACGTAACCTCATGGTCTCTTTGTCCTCGGGATCAAGCCGCTCCTCCTTGCAAGAATAGACGGTCGTCGTCTGGTTGTAATGAGACTTCAACCACCATATTGAAATCTGGCACCTGTCACATCCCCCTTGTTGTTCAAAGTCGCTACCATCTCCACAACATTCGAATTGACAGGGGCAACCCAAAAGTAGCCGGCCTTCGATGGCTTTAACCATTGCTTTTCCTCAAGCAATGGCACTTGACAAAGAACAAACAAACACAAACAAGGCAATATCCTGTTGCACAAATTGATTCAAAGAGATTTTCAAAAATGCTAAAGTTGGGCAAAAACTTTCAGATCCTTAATTACTCACATACACCTTAAGTTTTTCAAGACTTCTAGAATTACCATCTGCTCAAAGTGTGTTTGACAGCTAGGTCTAGTTCAACTCTTAGCAAGTTTCAAAACTTCCCTAGCTAGAGAAAGAATGGTTTTCTTTTGGCTATGCCAAAATTTTTTCAAAAAGAAAGGTAGACTAACAACTTCAGCATAAGAAAGGGGGGCTTCAAAGCACAACAAATGGCTTGATTAAACATTTCAGATAATTGGTCAGTCCACAATTATTACAAGACTTCAGATTCATTGCTGCAGCAATTGGTGCTGCAGCATTTAACACTTGACACACTATTTTGCTGCAATGCCTATTTTTCATAACACTTTTTCTTTTTCAGTTTTTTTTTCTTTTCTTCTTTTTTTTCTTTTTCTCTCTTTTTATTTCATATATAGGCTATTGCAGATTTAATCACTTTTATTGAACTTTTGTACAATGTACACAGACACTTGGGAACTGACCATCCTAAAATGTTCATGCTTAGCCTTAATATAACCGATGCACCCCCAAACTTAGTTTCATACGCTACCCTAGGTTTTTAGTAGAAGCTTGGCACAACCTAACTCTACCAAAATCTAACTTAGCATTAGATCATTTTTAGCTTACTAAATTCCAACCTAAACCTAGAATAACAGTGTGGGAGCAGTAGCAATCTATTCATTTGTCAAACCAGGCTACACTCACTCAATCTCACCATAATCATCATTAAGTTAGCCCAAAATGAAGCATAATCTCTTACTGATTTGAACAAAAGATACAACTAAACATGCCTTTTAAAAACAAACAATATAACTAATGGGAGAGACCTTAGACACAATAGAACTGAATTGAAAACATTTAACACAAAGAAGATTTTAAATCCTAAACAGCTGTTGGATGCTACTACAGATGCTACAGCATCCGACAGGATTACTGAAAAATTACTAACTAGAAAACAACTATTAAAAACAAACAACAAAACACAAACAACAAAAGAGAAAAGGGTTAACTAGGAGGGACCCATGGTTTGTTGCTGGTACTGGATCTTGTAGCTTGGTGATTTCTTGAACAGTTGCATTGGATTCTGCAGCAATAGATTGCTACAGCTCAGAATCAGCATAGTCAATCAGCAACTTCTGGCTCTTTACTCACAAGAGGCTCCTCTCAAAGATGCATCTGAGCCAACGTCCTGGCTACTAATTTCTTTTGCAGCAATACTTAGCCTCTTTTTGGTCACCAATTTCGTTCTTACAACTTTCTGTGGTGCTGCAACAGATGCTGTAGCACTGCATTCTGACACTGATGCTGCAACACTACCTGTGACAGCATCCACCTTCTGCATTTCTTCTTCCAATGACCTATGTGTTTCTCTGTGGAAGGTTGATTTTTGGGTGAATGTTTATTTGGTGAGGACTGAGGTGGTTTGGTTGATAGGGACTTTTGGGGAGTGCCTTTTTTTGGAGATAGGGAAGGTGTTGGGATAAGTATTGATGGTTTTGCTTTTGGTGGAGGTGGATGAAGGGTGAGTAATGAAGGTTTGAAACTGTGATAAGTGAGATGTTGTGATGGAGAAGGTGTTTTGGGTGTAGGGGATGGTTCTTTGGTTGGCGATGGTTTAGGTGAAGGTGTCGTGGAAAGGTTTTGGGTGGGTGGTGATTAGGGAAAAGATTGTTAACAACGTTTAAATGATGAGACAAAGAAAACACACAGCCAGTTAGTAGAGGCGATTTCCAAATCTGTCACATTTGGATTTGAAACTCCGTTTTGACTTTTGACCACATGCTCAACAATTATGCCGCAGCACCAAAAATCTGCATAATTGACAGCACATACCACAAGACCACTTATTCTTACCTGAAATAGTAAAAACAAAAACACACAAAACACAATTAGTCCTTAAAAATCTGGGTTGCCTCCTAGTAGCGCTTAATTTATAGTCTTTAGCTAGACTGGGCCTTCAAAACCCAAGTTAGGGTGGATAATAGGACAAGAAGAAAATATCATCCTTCCGCTTTCTCCTTTTTGTCAGAAATCCCATGTATTCGACATAGGGAAGCAAGTGTTCCCATGCCCCAATCAATAAGCATTTGGGATAGGAATTCCCCCTCTTTTGAAAAAATTGAAGCTCATTTTGTGGATGACTCTTTTCTTCAATTACCAAGGGTTGAGTCTCACTTGTTACATGAATCTTTTCATACCTCAACCATGGCTTTTCTTCCTTGTCACTATTTTTAAATTTTTCTTGTTCTACAACTACACAATCTTTTTGTTTTTCTTCCACTACTTCCAAATGACCATATTCATTTTCACACTCTACACTCTTTTCTTCCTTTTGATCAACCATCTCCTCATTACAACTCTCTTCTTTTAGATGCTCCATTATAGTCTTAATGTGAGCCTCCATATTCTTACATGAAGATTCAAAGTTGTCATGATCCACTTTAATAGATTCAATGGAATGAGCTAAGAGTTTTTCACACTCTACACCTTTTTCTTCCTTTTGCTCAACCACCTCTTCACAACAACTCTCTTCTTTTAGATGCTCCATTATAGTTTTAATATGAACCTTTATACTCTTACACGAAGCTTCAAAGTTGTCATGATCCACTTTAATAGATTCAATGGAATGAGTTAAGAGTTTTTCAAAATTAGAGCTCCCCTCATGTAATCCTTTGGTTTGAGCTTGAGAACTTGGCTCTTGCTCACACACAAAGTTTGACATGGGCATGGAGTTTAACTCAAAACAACCCCTTTCATCTTCATCTCCATTGAAACAATGTTGCTGGGCATTCTTTTCTTGCATGAAGTAAAAATTCCAATGGTCCATGGCTTAAAGTGGGTTTTTTTTTCATAAAAACACCAAACACAAATGAAACACACTACAAACACAAAACACAATACAAAATAGAAAAAAAAATCTGAAAAATAGAACAAACTAAATAAAAGAATCAAAACTAACTAAACTTAATAAACAATAGAAAATAACCACCACAATCCCCGGCAACGGCGCCAAAAACTTGTTGTGTGAAAACAATATGTACAAGTATACACAGTCAAACAAGTAATAAAGAGTAAGTAGAGATCGTTCCCACGAGGATTGTTGAGTTCTTTTCTATATTTAATTAGCAAGCAAAGTAGTGAGTAAAAGCAAAGTAAAATAACAAGCTGTAGAACCCTGTTTTATCAACAAACAGCAAGTAAAATAAAGGATTAGTGGAAATCCAGAATGAGAGTAAGTTGGGAATGCCTTCACTTTGCAAATTCATAATAATGGTCTAATGCTGCATCTGATGCTGCAGCAATAGATACTGTCTCAATAGTTGCTGTTTTGTCAAACACTTTCACTAGGTTTTTGCTACAAGAGCCTATGTCTAGGCCCTAAATAGGTATACCCTAGGCTACTTACGCACCCACAGTGTTCACCTTATGGAATTTTCCCTCCTATGTCTAGGTTTTAAGCAAGGATTATTAAAGTGTCCTTTACTAACCACTATCCATATTATCCTTTGAGATCAATTTATAAACCATGTCTGAATCTATAAATGGTACTTATATTTAGGTGATCAATTCTAAAATAAGTTTGGAAATAGTATCACGCAAAGAATAAAAATGCTAAACATCAAATACATGTATTAAACACACTAAGACTTCATTACCTAGATAAATGCATCCCAACTAAGAGTATTTAGCTTATGATGAGCAAACAACACAAGAAATACAACCTAAACATAATGTTAAAGCCATAAATGCGAAAATACAAAGAAGAAGTATAGTAAGAAGTGGTGTACTGAAGATAGACTCCATGAACAGCAGCATGGAGGTTCAGATCAGCTTCCAAATCCACGAAAATCTTCAAGGAATTAAGCCCATGTATTGCTGCAGCATCACTCCCAGCAATGGTGTTTCAACTTTTTGTGATTTAAGGTAGCTTGGTACAAAAATGGAGGAAAAACTATTTCTACCCTTTTCTTCCTCTGAACCAGCACACAAAATGAAGAAGAAGGTAGTCTTTATATAGTACTAGGGTGCATGATCCAAGAAAACCCTAATTTGGAGGCGCCATTTGTCCTTATGTGTGCCCAAAAGTACATGTGCCCATTAAAAAGGTGGAATATTCTCCGTCCAGGTGCTGGCATCTTAGGTAGTGCGTCCGTCCTTACTTGACAGCTGTAATGCGTTCAAATCCGTACTTCCAGCAATTTCTCTCTCTGTTTGCCTGGCAGCCGGATGCTGCAGCAATAGATACTGTCTCAATAGTTGCTGTTTTGTCAAACACTTTCACTAGGTTTTTGCTACAAGAGCCTATGTCTAGGCCCTAAATAGGTATACCCTAGGCTACTTACGCACCCACAGTGTTCACCTTATGGAATTTTCCCTCCTATGTCTAGGTTTTAAGCAAGGATTATTAAAGTGTCCTTTACTAACCACTATCCATATTATCCTATGAGATCAATTTATAAACCATGTCTGAATCTATAAATGGTACTTATATTTAGGTGATCAATTCTAAAATAAGTTTGGAAATAGTATCACGCAAAGAATAAAAATGCTAAACATCAAATACATGTATTAAACACACTAAGACTTCATTACCTAGATAAATGCATCCCAACTAAGAGTATTTAGCTTATGATGAGCAAACAACACAAGAAATACAACCTAAACATAATGTTAAAGCCATAAATGCGAAAATACAAAGAAGAAGTATAGTAAGAAGTGGTGTACTGAAGATAGACTCCATGAACAGCAGCATGGAGGTTCAGATCAGCTTCCAAATCCACAAAAATCTTCAAGGAATTAAGCCCATGTATTGCTGCAGCATCACTCCCAGCAATGGTGTTTCAACTTTTTGTGATTTAAGGTAGATTGGTACAAAAATGGAGGAAAAACTATTTCTACCCTTTTCTTCCTCTGAACCAGCACACAAAATGAAGAAGAAGGTAGTCTGTATATAGTACTAGGGTGCATGATCCAAGAAAACCCTAATTTGGAGGCGCCATTTGTCCTTATGTGTGCCCAAAAGTACATGTGCCCATTAAAAAGGTGGAATATTCTCTCTCCAGGTGCTGGCATCTTGGGTAGTGCATCCGTCCTTGCTTGACAGCTGTAATGCGTTCAAATCCGTACTTCCAGCAATTTCTCTCTCTGTTTGCCTGGCAGCCGGATGCTGCAGCAATAGATACTGTCTCAATAGTTGCTGTTTTGTCAAACACTTTCACTAGGTTTTTGCTACAAGAGCCTATGTCTAGGCCCTAAATAGGTATACCCTAGGCTACTTACGCACCCACAGTGTTCACCTTATGGAATTTTCCCTCCTATGTCTAGGTTTTAAGCAAGGATTATTAAAGTGTCCTTTACTAACCACTATCCATATTATCCTTTGAGATCAATTTATAAACCATGTCTGAATCTATAAATGGTACTTATATTTAGGTGATCAATTCTAATATAAGTTTGGAAATAGTGTCACGCAAAGAATAAAAATGCTAAACATCAAATACATGTATTAAACACACTAAGACTTCATTACCTAGATAAATGCATCCCAACTAAGAGTATTTAGCTTATGATGAGCAAACAACACAAGAAATACAACCTAAACATAATGTTAAAGCCATAAATGCGAAAATACAAAGAAGAAGTATAGTAAGAAGTGGTGTACTGAAGATAGACTCCATGAACAGCAGCATGGAGGTTCAGATCAGCTTCCAAATCCACGAAAATCTTCAAGGAATTAAGCCCATGTATTGCTGCAGCATCACTCCCAGCAATGGTGTTTCAACTTTTTGTGATTTAAGGTAGCTTGGTACAAAAATGGAGGAAAAACTATTTCTACCCTTTTCTTCCTCTGAACCAGCACACAAAATGAAGAAGAAGGTAGTCTTTATATAGTACTAGGGTGCATGATCCAAGAAAACCCTAATTTGGAGGCGCCATTTGTCCTTATGTGTGCCCAAAAGTACATGTGCCCATTAAAAAGGTGGAATATTCTCCGTCCAGGTGCTGGCATCTTAGGTAGTGCGTCCGTCCTTACTTGACAGCTGTAATGCGTTCAAATCCGTACTTCCAGCAATTTCTCTCTCTGTTTGCCTGGCAGCCGGATGCTGCAGCAATAGATACTGTCTCAATAGTTGCTGTTTTGTCAAACACTTTCACTAGGTTTTTGCTACAAGAGCCTATGTCTAGGCCCTAAATAGGTATACCCTAGGCTACTTACGCACCCACAGTGTTCACCTTATGGAATTTTCCCTCCTATGTATAGGTTTTAAGCAAGGATTATTAAAGTGTCCTTTACTAACCACTATCCATATTATCCTATGAGATCAATTTATAAACCATGTCTGAATCTATAAATGGTACTTATATTTAGGTGATCAATTCTAAAATAAGTTTGGAAATAGTATCACGCAAAGAATAAAAATGCTAAACATCAAATACATGTATTAAACACACTAAGACTTCATTACCTAGATAAATGCATCCCAACTAAGAGTATTTAGCTTATGATGAGCAAACAACACAAGAAATACAACCTAAACATAATGTTAAAGCCATAAATGCGAAAATACAAAGAAGAAGTATAGTAAGAAGTGGTGTACTGAAGATAGACTCCATGAACAGCAGCATGGAGGTTCAGATCAGCTTCCAAATCCACAAAAATCTTCAAGGAATTAAGCCCATGTATTGCTGCAGCATCACTCCCAGCAATGGTGTTTCAACTTTTTGTGATTTAAGGTAGATTGGTACAAAAATGGAGGAAAAACTATTTCTACCCTTTTCTTCCTCTGAACCAGCACACAAAATGAAGAAGAAGGTAGTCTGTATATAGTACTAGGGTGCATGATCCAAGAAAACCCTAATTTGGAGGCGCCATTTGTCCTTATGTGTGCCCAAAAGTACATGTGCCCATTAAAAAGGTGGAATATTCTCTCTCCAGGTGCTGGCATCTTGGGTAGTGCATCCGTCCTTGCTTGACAGCTGTAATGCGTTCAAATCCGTACTTCCAGCAATTTCTCTCTCTGTTTGCCTGGCAGCCGGATGCTGCAGCAATAGATACTGTCTCAATAGTTGCTGTTTTGTCAAACACTTTCACTAGGTTTTTGCTACAAGAGCCTATGTCTAGGCCCTAAATAGGTATACCCTAGGCTACTTACGCACCCACAGTGTTCACCTTATGGAATTTTCCCTCCTATGTCTAGGTTTTAAGCAAGGATTATTAAAGTGTCCTTTACTAACCACTATCCATATTATCCTTTGAGATCAATTTATAAACCATGTCTGAATCTATAAATGGTACTTATATTTAGGTGATCAATTCTAATATAAGTTTGGAAATAGTGTCACGCAAAGAATAAAAATGCTAAACATCAAATACATGTATTAAACACACTAAGACTTCATTACCTAGATAAATGCATCCCAACTAAGAGTATTTAGCTTATGATGAGCAAACAACACAAGAAATACAACCTAAACATAATGTTAAAGCCATAAATGCGAAAATACAAAGAAGAAGTATAGTAAGAAGTGGTGTACTGAAGATAGACTCCATGAACAGCAGCATGGAGGTTCAGATCAGCTTCCAAATCCACGAAAATCTTCAAGGAATTAAGCCCATGTATTGCTGCAGCATCACTCCCAGCAATGGTGTTTCAACTTTTTGTGATTTAAGGTAGCTTGGTACAAAAATGGAGGAAAAACTATTTCTACCCTTTTCTTCCTCTGAACCAGCACACAAAATGAAGAAGAAGGTAGTCTTTATATAGTACTAGGGTGCATGATCCAAGAAAACCCTAATTTGGAGGCGCCATTTGTCCTTATGTGTGCCCAAAAGTACATGTGCCCATTAAAAAGGTGGAATATTCTCCGTCCAGGTGCTGGCATCTTAGGTAGTGCGTCCGTCCTTACTTGACAGCTGTAATGCGTTCAAATCCGTACTTCCAGCAATTTCTCTCTCTGTTTGCCTGGTAGCCGGATGCTGCAGCAATAGATACTGTCTCAATAGTTGCTGTTTTGTCAAACACTTTCACTAGGTTTTTGCTACAAGAGCCTATGTCTAGGCCCTAAATAGGTATACCCTAGGCTACTTACGCACCCACAGTGTTCACCTTATGGAATTTTCCCTCCTATGTCTAGGTTTTAAGCAAGGATTATTAAAGTGTCCTTTACTAACCACTATCCATATTATCCTTTGAGATCAATTTATAAACCATGTCTGAATCTATAAATGGTACTTATATTTAGGTGATCAATTCTAAAATAAGTTTGGAAATAGTATCACGCAAAGAATAAAAATGCTAAACATCAAATACATGTATTAAACACACTAAGACTTCATTACCTAGATAAATGCATCCCAACTAAGAGTATTTAGCTTATGATGAGCAAACAACACAAGAAATACAACCTAAACATAATGTTAAAGCCATAAATGCGAAAATACAAAGAAGAAGTATAGTAAGAAGTGGTGTACTGAAGATAGACTCCATGAACAGCAGCATGGAGGTTCAGATCAGCTTCCAAATCCACAAAAATCTTCAAGGAATTAAGCCCATGTATTGCTGCAGCATCACTCCCAGCAATGGTGTTTCAACTTTTTGTGATTTAAGGTAGCTTGGTACAAAAATGGAGGAAAAACTATTTCTACCCTTTTCTTCCTCTGAACCAGCACACAAAATGAAGAAGAAGGTAGTCTTTATATAGTACTAGGGTGCATGATCCAAGAAAACCCTAATTTGGAGGCGCCATTTGTCCTTATGTGTGCCCAAAAGTACATGTGCCCATTAAAAAGGTGGAATATTCTCTCTCCAGGTGCTGGCATCTTGGGTAGTGCGTCGGTCCTTGCTTGACAGCTGTAATGCGTTCAAATACGTACTTCCAGCAATTTCTCTCTCTGGTTGCCTGGCAGCCGGATGCTGCAGCAATAGATACTGTCTCAATAGTTGCTGTTTTGTCAAACACTTTCACTAGGTTTTTGCTACAAGAGCCTATGTCTAGGCCATAAATAGGTATACCCTAGGCTACTTACGCACCCACAGTGTTCACCTTATGGAATTTTCCCTCCTATGTCTAGGTTTTAAGCAAGGATTATTAAAGTGTCCTTTACTAACCACTATCCATATTATCCTTTGAGATCAATTTATAAACCATGTCTGAATCTATAAATGGTACTTATATTTAGGTGATCAATTCTAAAATAAGTTTGGAGATAGTATCACGCAAAGAATAAAAATGCTAAACATCAAATACATGTATTAAACACACTAAGACTTCATTACCTAGATAAATGCATCCCAACTAAGAGTATTTAGCTTATGATGAGCAAACAACACAAGAAATACAACCTAAACATAATGTTAAAGCCATAAATGCGAAAATACAAAGAAGAAGTATAGTAAGAAGTGGTGTACTGAAGATAGACTCCATGAACAGCAGCATGGAGGTTCAGATCAGCTTCCAAATCCACGAAAATCTTCAAGGAATTAAGCCCATGTATTGCTGCAGCATCACTCCCAACAATGGTGTTTCAACTTTTTGTGATTTAAGGTAGCTTGGTACAAAAATGGAGGAAAAACTATTTCTACCCTTTTCTTCCTATGAACCAGCACACAAAATGAAGAAGAAGGTAGTCTTTATATAGTACTAGGGTGCATGATCCAAGAAAACCCTAATTTGGAGGCGCCATTTGTCCTTATGTGTGCCCAAAAGTACATGTGCCCATTAAAAAGGTGGAATATTCTCCGTCCAGGTGCTGGCATCTTAGGTAGTGCGTCCGTCCTTACTTGACAGCTGTAATGCGTTCAAATCCGTACTTCCAGCAATTTCTCTCTCTGTTTGCCTGGCAGCCGGATGCTGCAGCAATAGATACTGTCTCAATAGTTGCTGTTTTGTCAAACACTTTCACTAGGTTTTTGCTACAAGAGCCTATGTCTAGGCCCTAAATAGGTATACCCTAGGCTACTTACGCACCCACAGTGTTCACCTTATGGAATTTTCCCTCCTATGTCTAGGTTTTAAGCAAGGATTATTAAAGTGTCCTTTACTAACCACTATCCATATTATCCTATGAGATCAATTTATAAACCATGTCTGAATCTATAAATGGTACTTATATTTAGGTGATCAATTCTAAAATAAGTTTGGAAATAGTATCACGCAAAGAATAAAAATGCTAAACATCAAATACATGTATTAAACACACTAAGACTTCATTACCTAGATAAATGCATCCCAACTAAGAGTATTTAGCTTATGATGAGCAAACAACACAAGAAATACAACCTAAACATAATGTTAAAGCCATAAATGCGAAAATACAAAGAAGAAGTATAGTAAGAAGTGGTGTACTGAAGATAGACTCCATGAACAGCAGCATGGAGGTTCAGATCAGCTTCCAAATCCACGAAAATCTTCAAGGAATTAAGCCCATGTATTGCTGCAGCATCACTCCCAGCAATGGTGTTTCAACTTTTTGTGATTTAAGGTAGCTTGGTACAAAAATGGAGGAAAAACTATTTCTACGCTTTTCTTCCTCTGAACCAGCACACAAAATGAAGAAGAAGGTAGTCTTTATATATTACTAGGGTGCATGATCCAAGAAAACCCTAATTTGGAGGCGCCATTTGTCCTTATGTGTGCCCAAAAGTACATGTGCCCATTAAAAAGGTGGAATATTCTCTGTCCAGGTGCTGGCATCTTAGGTAGTGCGTCCGTCCTTGCTTGACAGCTGTAATGCGTTCAAATCCGTACTTCCAGCAATTTCTCTCTCTGTTTGCCTGGCAGCCGGATGCTGCAGCAATAGATACTGTCTCAATAGTTGCTGTTTTGTCAAACACTTTCACTAGGTTTTTGCTACAAGAGCCTATGTCTAGGCCCTAAATAGGTATACCCTAGGCTACTTACGCACCCACAGTGTTCACCTTATGGAATTTTCCCTCCTATGTCTAGGTTTTAAGCAAGGATTATTAAAGTGTCCTTTACTAACCACTATCCATATTATCCTTTGAGATCAATTTATAAACCATGTCTGAATCTATAAATGGTACTTATATTTAGGTGATCAATTCTAATATAAGTTTGGAAATAGTATCACGCAAAGAATAAAAATGCTAAACATCAAATACATGTATTAAACACACTAAGACTTCATTACCTAGATAAATGCATCCCAACTAAGAGTATTTAGCTTATGATGAGCAAACAACACAAGAAATACAACCTAAACATAATGTTAAAGCTATAAATGCGAAAATACAAAGAAGAAGTATAGTAAGAAGTGGTGTACTGAAGATAGACTCCATGAACAGCAGCATGGAGGTTCAGATCAGCTTCCAAATCCACGAAAATCTTCAAGGAATTAAGCCCATGTATTGCTGCAGCATCACTCCCAGCAATGGTGTTTCAACTTTTTGTGATTTAAGGTAGCTTGGTACAAAAATGGAGGAAAAACTATTTCTACCCTTTTCTTCCTATGAACCAGCACACAAAATGAAGAAGAAGGTAGTCTTTATATAGTACTAGGGTGCATCATCCAAGAAAACCCTAATTTGGAGGCGCCATTTGTCCTTATGTGTGCCCAAAAGTACATGTGCCCATTAAAAAGGTGGAATATTCTCCGTCCAGGTGCTGGCATCTTAGGTAGTGCGTCCGTCCTTACTTGACAGCTGTAATGCGTTCAAATCCGTACTTCCAGCAATTTCTCACTCTGTTTGCCTGGCAGCCGGATGCTGCAGCAATAGATACTGTCTCAATAGTTGCTGTTTTGTCAAACACTTTCACTAGGTTTTTGCTACAAGAGCCTATGTCTAGGCCCTAAATAGGTATACCCTAGGCTACTTACGCACCCACAGTGTTCACCTTATGGAATTTTCCCTCCTATGTCTAGGTTTTAAGCAAGGATTATTAAAGTGTCCTTTACAAACCACTATCCATATTATCCTATGAGATCAATTTATAAACCATGTCTGAATCTATAAATGGTACTTATATTTAGGTGATCAATTCTAAAATAAGTTTGGAAATAGTATCACGCAAAGAATAAAAATGCTAAACATCAAATACATGTATTAAACACACTAAGACTTCATTACCTAGATAAATGCATCCCAACTAAGAGTATTTAGCTTATGATGAGCAAACAACACAAGAAATACAACCTAAATATAATGTTAAAGCCATAAATGCGAAAATACAAAGAAGAAGTATAGTAAGAAGTGGTGTACTGAAGATAGACTCCATGAACAGCAGCATGGAGGTTCAGATCAGCTTCCAAATCCACAAAAATCTTCAAGGAATTAAGCCCATGTATTGCTGCAGCATCACTCCCAGCAATGGTGTTTCAACTTTTTGTGATTTAAGGTAGCTTGGTACAAAAATGGAGGAAAAACTATTTCTACCCTTTTCTTCCTCTGAACCAGCACACAAAATGAAGAAGAAGGTAGTCTTTACATAGTACTAGGGTGCATGATCCAAGAAAACCCTAATTTGGAAGCGCCATTTGTCCTTATGTGTGCCCAAAAGTACATGTGCCCATTAAAAAGGTGGAATATTCTCTCTCCAGGTGCTGGCATCTTGGGTAGTGCGTCCGTCCTTGCTTGACAGCTGTAATGCGTTCAAATCCGTACTTCCAGCAATTTCTCTCTCTGTTTGCCTGGCAGCCGGATGCTGCAGCAATAGATACTGTCTCAATAGTTGCTGTTTTGTCAAACACTTTCACTAGGTTTTTGCTACAAGAGCCTATGTCTAGGCCATAAATAGGTATACCCTAGGCTACTTACGCACCCACAGTGTTCACCTTATGGAATTTTCCCTCCTATGTCTAGGTTTTAAGCAAGGATTATTAAAGTGTCCTTTACTAACCACTATCCATATTATCCTTTGAGATCAATTTATAAACCATGTCTGAATCTATAAATGGTACTTATATTTAGGTGATCAATTCTAAAATAAGTTTGGAAATAGTATCACGCAAAGAATAAAAATGCTAAACATCAAATACATGTATTAAACACACTAAGACTTCATTACCTAGATAAATGCATCCCAACTAAGAGTATTTAGCTTATGATGAGCAAACAACACAAGAAATACAACCTAAACATAATGTTAAAGCCATAAATGCGAAAATACAAAGAAGAAGTATAGTAAGAAGTGGTGTACTGAAGATAGACTCCATGAGCAGCAGCATGGAGGTTCAGATCAGCTTCCAAATCCACGAAAATCTTCAAGGAATTAAGCCCATGTATTGCTGCAGCATCACTCCCAGCAATGGTGTTTCAACTTTTTGTGATTTAAGGTAGCTTGGTACAAAAATGGAGGAAAAACTATTTCTACCCTTTTCTTCCTCTGAACCAGCACACAAAATGAAGAAGAAGGTAGTCTTTATATAGTACTAGGGTGCATGATCCAAGAAAACCCTAATTTGGAGGCGCCATTTGTCCTTATGTGTGCCCAAAAGTACATGTGCCCATTAAAAAGGTGGAATATTCTCTGTCCAGGTGCTGGCATCTTAGGTAGTGCGTCCGTCCTTGCTTGACAGCTGTAATGCGTTCAAATCCGTACTTCCAGCAATTTCTCTCTCTGTTTGCCTGGCAGCCGGATGCTGCAGCAATAGATACTGTCTCAATAGTTGCTGTTTTGTCAAACACTTTCACTAGGTTTTTGCTACAAGAGCCTATGTCTAGGCCCTAAATAGGTATACCCTAGGCTACTTACGCACCCACAGTGTTCACCTTATGGAATTTTCCCTCCTATGTCTAGGTTTTAAGCAAGGACTATTAAAGTGTCCTTTACTAACCACTATCCATATTATCCTTTGAGATCAATTTATAAACCATGTCTGAATCTATAAATGGTACTTATATTTAGGTGATCAATTCTAAAATAAGTTTGGAAATAGTATCACGCAAAGAATAAAAATGCTAAACATCAAATACATGTATTAAACACACTAAGACTTCATTACCTAGATAAATGCATCCCAACTAAGAGTATTTAGCTTATGATGAGCAAACAACACAAGAAATACAACCTAAACATAATGTTAAAGCCATAAATGCGAAAATACAAAGAAGAAGTATAGTAAGAAGTGGTGTACTGAAGATAGACTCCATGAACAGCAGCATGGAGGTTCAGATCAGCTTCCAAATCCACGAAAATCTTCAAGGAATTAAGCCCATGTATTGCTGCAGCATCACTCCCAGCAATGGTGTTTCAACTTTTTGTGATTTAAGGTAGCTTGGTACAAAAATGGAGGAAAAACTATTTCTACCCTTTTCTTCCTCTGAACCAGCACACAAAATGAAGAAGAAGGTAGTCTTTATATAGTACTAGGGTGCATGATCCAAGAAAACCCTAATTTGGAGGCGCCATTTGTCCTTATGTGTGCCCAAAAGTACATGTGCCCATTAAAAAGGTGGAATATTCTCTGTCCAGGTGCTGGCATCTTAGGTAGTGCGTCCGTCCTTGCTTGACAGCTGTAATGCGTTCAAATCCGTACTTCCAGCAATTTCTCTCTCTGTTTTCCTGGCAGCCGGATGCTGCAGCAATAGATACTGTCTCAATAGTTGATGTTTTGTCAAACACTTTCACTAGGTTTTTGCTACAAGAGCCTATGTCTAGGCCCTAAATAGGTATACCCTAGGCTACTTACGCACCCACAGTGTTCACCTTATGGAATTTTCCCTCCTATGTCTAGGTTTTAAGCAAGGATTATTAAAGTGTCCTTTACTAACCACTATCCATATTATCCTTTGAGATCAATTTATAAACCATGTCTGAATCTATAAATGGTACTTATATTTAGGTGATCAATTCTAAAATAAGTTTGGAAATAGTATCACGCAAAGAATAAAAATGCTAAACATCAAATACATGTATTAAACACACTAAGACTTCATTACCTAGATAAATGCATCCCAACTAAGAGTATTTAACTTATGATGAGCAAACAACACAAGAAATACAACCTAAACATAATGTTAAAGCCATAAATGCGAAAATACAAAGAAGAAGTATAGTAAGAAGTGGTGTACTGAAGATAGACTCCATGAACAGCAGCATGGAGGTTCAGATCAGCTTCCAAATCCACGAAAATCTTGAAGGAATTAAGCCCATGTATTGCTGCAGCATCACTCCCAGCAATGGTGTTTCAACTTTTTGTGATTTAAGGTAGCTTGGTACAAAAATGGAGGAAAAACTATTTCTACCCTTTTCTTCCTCTGAACCAGCACACAAAATGAAGAAGAAGGTAGTCTTTATATAGTACTAGGGTGCATGATCCAAGAAAACCCTAATTTGGAGGCGCCATTTGTCCTTATGTGTGCCCAAAAGTACATGTGCCCATTAAAAAGGTCGAATATTCTCTGTCCAGGTGCTGGCATCTTAGGTAGTGCGTCCGTCCTTGCTTGACAGCTGTAATGCGTTCAAATCCGTACTTCCAGCAATTTCTCTCTCTGTTTGCCTAGCAGCCGGATGCTGCAGCAATAGATACTGTCTCAATAGTTGCTGTTTTGTCAAACACTTTAACTAGGTTTTTGCTACAAGAGCCTATGTCTAGGCCCTAAATAGGTATACCCTAGGCTACTAACGCACCCACAGTGTTCACCTTATGGAATTTTCCCTCCTATGTCTAGGTTTTAAGCAAGGATTATTAAAGTGTCCTTTACTAACCACTATCCATATTATCCTTTGAGATCAATTTATAAACCATGTCTGAATCTATAAATGGTACTTATATTTAGGTGATCAATTCTAAAATAAGTTTGGAAATAGTATCACGCAAAGAATAAAAATGCTAAACATCAAATACATGTATTAAACACACTAAGACTTCATTACCTAGATAAATGCATCCCAACTAAGAGTATTTAGCTTATGATGAGCAAACAACACAAGAAATACAACCTAAACATAATGTTAAAGCCATAAATGCGAAAATACAAAGAAGAAGTATAGTAAGAAGTGGTGTACTGAAGATAGACTCCATGAACAGCAGCATGGAGGTTCAGATCAGCTTCCAAATCCACGAAAATCTTCAAGGAATTAAGCCCATGTATTGCTGCAGCATCACTCCCAGCAATGGTGTTTCAACTTTTTGTGATTTAAGGTAGCTTGGTACAAAAATGGAGGAAAAACTATTTCTACCCTTTTCTTCCTCTGAACCAGCACACAAAATGAAGAAGAAGGTAGTCTTTATATATTACTAGGGTGCATGATCCAAGAAAACCCTAATTTGGTGGCGCCATTTGTCCTTATGTGTGCCCAAAAGTACATGTGCCCATTAAAAAGGTGGAATATTCTCTGTCCAGGTGCTGGCATCTTAGGTAGTGCGTCCGTCCTTGCTTGACAGCTGTAATGCGTTCAAATCCGTACTTCCAGCAATTTCTCTCTCTGTTTGCCTGGCAGCCGGATGCTGCAGCAATAGATACTGTCTCAATAGTTGCTGTTTTGTCAAACACTTTCACTAGGTTTTTGCTACAAGAGCCTATGTCTAGGCCCTAAATAGGTATACCCTAGGCTACTTACGCACCCACAGTGTTCACCTTATGGAATTTTCCCTCCTATGTCTAGGTTTTAAGCAAGGATTATTAAAGTGTCCTTTACTAACCACTATCCATATTATCCTTTGAGATCAATTTATAAACCATGTCTGAATCTATAAATGGTACTTATATTTAGGTGATCAATTCTAAAATAAGTTTGGAAATAGTATCACGCAAAGAATAAAAATGCTAAACATCAAATACATGTATTAAACACACTAAGACTTCATTACCTAGATAAATGCATCCCAACTAAGAGTATTTAGCTTATGATGAGCAAACAACACAAGAAATACAACCTAAACATAATGTTAAAGCCATAAATGCGAAAATACAAAGAAGAAGTATAGTAAGAAGTGGTGTACTGAAGATAGACTCCATGAACAGCAGCATGGAGGTTCAGATCAGCTTCCAAATCCACGAAAATCTTCAAGGAATTAAGCCCATGTATTGCTGCAGCATCACTCCCAGCAATGGTGTTTCAACTTTTTGTGATTTAAGGTAGCTTGGTACAAAAATGGAGGAAAAACTATTTCTACCCTTTTCTTCCTCTGAACCAGCACACAAAATGAAGAAGAAGGTAGTCTTTATATATTACTAGGGTGCATGATCCAAGAAAACCCTAATTTGGAGGCGCCATTTGTCCTTATGTGTGCCCAAAAGTACATGTGCCCATTAAAAAGGTGGAATATTCTCTGTCCAGGTGCTGGCATCTTAGGTAGTGCGTCCGTCCTTGCTTGACAGTTGTAATGCGTTCAAATCCGTACTTCCAGCAATTTCTCTCTCTGTTTGCCTGGCAGCCGGATGCTGCAGCAATAGATACTGTCTCAATAGTTGCTGTTTTGTCAAACACTTTCACTAGGTTTTTGCTACAAGAGCCTATGTCTAGGCCCTAAATAGGTATACCCTAGGCTACTTACGCACCCACAGTGTTCACCTTATGGAATTTTCCCTCCTATGTCTAGGTTTTAAGCAAGGATTATTAAAGTGTCCTTTACTAACCACTATCCATATTATCCTTTGAGATCAATTTATAAACCATGTCTGAATCTATAAATGGTACTTATATTTAGGTGATCAATTCTAAAATAAGTTTGGAAATAGTATCACGCAAAGAATAAAAATGCTAAACATCAAATACATGTATTAAACACACTAAGACTTCATTACCTAGATAAATGCATCCCAACTAAGAGTATTTAGCTTATGATGAGCAAACAACACAAGAAATACAACCTAAACATAATGTTAAAGCCATAAATGCGAAAATACAAAGAAGAAGTATAGTTAGAAGTGGTGTACTGAAGATAGACTCCATGAACAGCAGCATGGAGGTTCAGATCAGCTTCCAAATCCACGAAAATCTTGAAGGAATTAAGCCCATGTATTGCTGCAGCATCACTCCCAGCAATGGTGTTTCAACTTTTTGTGATTTAAGGTAGCTTGGTACAAAAATGGAGGAAAAACTATTTCTACCCTTTTCTTCCTCTGAACCAGCACACAAAATGAAGAAGAAGGTAGTCTTTATATAGTACTAGGGTGCATGATCCAAGAAAATCCTAATTTGGAGGCGCCATTTGTCCTTATGTGTGCCCAAAAGTACATGTGCCCATTAAAAAGGTCGAATATTCTCTGTCCAGGTGCTGGCATCTTAGGTAGTGCGTCCGTCCTTGCTTGACAGCTGTAATGCGTTCAAATCCGTACTTCCAGCAATTTCTCTCTCTGTTTGCCTAGCAGCCGGATGCTGCAGCAATAGATACTGTCTCAATAGTTGTTGTTTTGTCAAACACTTTAACTAGGTTTTTGCTACAAGAGCCTATGTCTAGGCCCTAAATAGGTATACCCTAGGCTACTTACGCACCCACAGTGTTCACCTTATGGAATTTTCCCTCCTATGTCTAGGTTTTAAGCAAGGATTATTAAAGTGTCCTTTACTAACCACTATCCATATTATCCTTTGAGATCAATTTATAAACCATGTCTGAATCTATAAATGGTACTTATATTTAGGTGATCAATTCTAAAATAAGTTTGGAAATAGTATCACGCAAAGAATAAAAATGCTAAACATCAAATACATGTATTAAACACACTAAGACTTCATTACCTAGATAAATGCATCCCAACTAAGAGTATTTAGCTTATGATGAGCAAACAACACAAGAAATACAACCTAAACATAATGTTAAAGCCATAAATGCGAAAATACAAAGAAGAAGTATAGTAAGAAGTGGTGTACTGAAGATAGACTCCATGAACAGCAGCATGGAGGTTCAGATCAGCTTCCAAATCCACGAAAATCTTCAAGGAATTAAGCCCATGTATTGCTGCAGCATCACTCCCAGCAATGGTGTTTCAACTTTTTGTGATTTAAGGTAGTTTGGTACAAAAATGGAGGAAAAACTATTTCTACCCTTTTCTTCCTCTGAACCAGCACACAAAATGAAGAAGAAGGTAGTCTTTATATAGTACTAGGGTGCATGATCCAAGAAAACCCTAATTTGGAGGCGCCATTTGTCCTTATGTGTGCCCAAAAGTACATGTGCCCATTAAAAAGGTGGAATATTCTCTGTCCAGGTGCTGGCATCTTAGGTAGTGCGTCCGTCCTTGCTTGACAGCTGTAATGCGTTCAAATCCGTACTTCCAGCAATTTCTCTCTCATCTGTCGCAGGAACTATTGCTGCAGCAATGAAACACACACATAAAATCACAAAATGGGGCACCAAATTTCCAAATGATTACAAACCAGAATTAATTCTACTTTTACACAAAACAATATATTTTAACTAATTAAACACAATATTACTTTAGAACTCACAATAATTTAAGCTCAGAAAGCATAAATAACTCTTATAAATAAGAGTTATCAGCGACCCAAAAGTAGCCGGCCTTCCATGGCTTTCAGGAGTCTGAGTAAGCCTTCAAAAGTTTATACTTTGGATGGCCCTTCTGGCTAAGGTACTCCCAACGATTCTTGTTACTACCCTTCTCACCACGATGAATCACCTCGAAGATGGTAAAAAACAGCCTCCTTGAGCAAGCACTGTCCATCTCGCCCATCAGCAACTCAAATGTAACACCCCATGTATTTCAAATTTAATGAAATATGAGAATGCACCTAAATACATACATCAGAGTAATATTTCTTATTTAAGGACATTGAACAACTAATACTTCGATGAGAACTCATCATACTATCCTTTTATAACCTTCACAGGTCACTAAAAGGATTACATGCAACATCAAACCATGGGTCCAAAGTCGTTTCATACCTAATTGTCCAACACCTCAAAGAGAAATAACAACATCGATATATAACTTTAACAAAGTATAAGTTATGATATCATAATACATAATAAAAACTGGGGAGCTAAGCAACATATTAATCGGATTTCCAAAATCCATCACATCATCATCATATAGCACAGCTGCTACTCATGCTTCTTTGCTTTAGCTTTTCCCTGTTTCTCTGTAAAAACCACAAAACATAAACTGTGAGATAAAATCTCAGTGAGTCCTTTCGTGATCCCTCACAACTCAACTCACGGTGTTTTCTTCATCATTTATCTCGTAGCCCAAGTCTGGATAGCTACGTACATCATGGCATTAGCACAACACCGGTAACCACTACTCGGTGAACCCAATCCGCTAATATCGGATTAGCGGGCAAACATGGATGGGGCCAAGTCGAGGTCGTCACCCAATATTTTCATATGTAATATGGCTACCAAAGCCTCTAATGGAACACCAAGTCCATCAATTAACATTTTCATATTTTTAATTTGACTACCAAAGCCTCTAATGGAACACCAAGTCCATCAATTAACATTTTCATATTTTTTAATTTGGCTACCAAGGCCTCTAATGGAACACCAAGTCCATCAATTAATATTTGTTTATGCATTCTCTCTCGGTACACATCATATGGTTTATATCAATAATTATGACTCAACAGTTAATTCATTTACATCTCAATCATAAGCATAAGTTAAGTGTAATCATTCACACATCATTAGGGAAGGTTAGGAAAGAGATTGGATGAGGTTTGGAATCAAAAGGAATAGTTTCGGACGAGTTTTAAAAACGGTAACAGAACTCCGCGCAACGGGTCGTGCTCAAAATCGCACAGGTCGTGCTTGACAAAAGTTTCAGCATTTGAGTAACATCAGGGGACGCACGGGTCGTGCTTAAAAGCGCACGGGGCGTGCTCCTCTGACAGCATTGAATAACTTTCTGTTTTCGTGTAAATTCGCTATTCCGTTAGATTCCGTTACTCGTTCCGCTCCATTCCTTACTCAAACACAGTCCATACAGTCACAATAACCACTTCAAACAATCAATCACTTCAATCAAACAAGTTTGGGATAGTTTTCATCAAAATTCGTTAATAGTTCGGTTTAACGGTTTTTGACCAAAACGCTTTTAAAATCACTCGTCAAACTGAAACATTAACGCTATCAACCAGTCAAGATGTCTCCGCAATCAATTCACATCAAATCATGCCAATCAATCAATCAAACATCAATTTCATCATTCAATAACTCAAACCTCGATTTGAAACGAGTTCACCTCTCTTTTCGTTAAAAATTACGTTTTTCGGTTTTTCGACTAAAACGATATTTATCGCGCAACTCAAACCGAATAACAAATCAATCAAGCCTCAATACATAACCTACTCAATTCAAACTCATTTTCACATAACATTCAATAACTTAACGAAACCTCACAAGTTCGAAGAACTCACCTCGCCCGTCGACTCGAACACACGAACACACGGGAAAACTCAACTTTGAAGCATCAATTTCGAATTTAGGCACCAACCATAAGCACTTAATCTCCCAAATTGAAACCCAACATTCCAAAATTGATTTCCAAAGCTTTGAACTTATACTATGAACTTCACCATCATCCCTAAGCCTCTTTGAACCTTCCTAAGCTCCAATTTGAGCTTCAACCTTCAAATCCCCAATTTGAAACCCTATCTTTTGCTTCTTCAAAAACCACCCTAACTTTAGTACCCAAACTCCTATTTTCGAGTTATCAAGCTCCTTGAACCAAAAGGAAGTGAAAACTCTCAAGATTCCCTCATATGTGACTTTGAGAGCAACAATGGTGAAATGTGATAGAGTGATTTGTGGGTTTTGATCCTTGTATCAAATGAAAGAGGATGAGAAGGTTATTTCAATGGTAGGAAGAAGAAGAACTCACTTTGGTTATTTCACTTTCCCTGTTCTCTTCTCCCCTACGCCTATCTCTCTCTTTTCTTCTCCATTTTCTTTTTTTTCTTTCATTTCTTTCTTCTCTCGAGCTTCTCTCTTTCTTTTTCCTTTTCTTTTCCTTTTTCTTTTATAAATACAAACATAAGTGAGGTTGTGGGTAAAAGACCCTTATACCCTTACTCTCTTCTTTATTTCTAATTAAAC
Organism: Astragalus membranaceus; assembly: GCA_039519185.1. Classification (NCBI taxonomy): domain Eukaryota; kingdom Viridiplantae; phylum Streptophyta; class Magnoliopsida; order Fabales; family Fabaceae; genus Astragalus; species Astragalus membranaceus. Next base: position 62,441,383 of record CM076850.1, on the reverse strand, counting down.
CCCACTCAAAACCATATTTAATACTAGCAACCATTAAACAACTTCCAAAATTATACTTATACACCCAATTAGTGAAATAATTAAATAACTAACTAAAATAATTGAAACAATTATTTTGGGGATGTTACATTACACCCCAACTTGAAAATTTTTGTCCTCAAAAATTCGTCAAGTCTTACGATTGACTAACCGAGAATAGACATTCTCAAAAGGATCTTAACAATCGGAAAATAGTTTTCATTACTTCAGTTCCGTTTTCCTCCTTGGTACAAAACCTAAACGATCTTGAAAATAAAGATATGAATACCAAAACTTTGAACTTGTAATATTAACTTGAAACTTTACTCCATTTAGTTTGGTTTACACCCCAACTTTGATTAAATCTTAATTCAAAACATGTAATATGTGGCACTTGATAGAAATACACGTTTGAAAATAAGGTTCACATATTCGAATTCCTCGATTGAGGCAAGAGAAAAATGATTTCCTAGAAGGGTGTAAACACATTTTAACTAATCCTTTAAAATCCATAACAGTTCCTATACACAATGGAAAATATGTGACGGAAAAGTCGACTGTGAAATTTCTCTACTTATATGGTATCATACAATAAAGAAACCTCTTAACTCGTTCCCTATTTTTCGAAATAGGAATATTTCAAAAAGATGAGATGAGGGTTATTAAAAACCTTTACCTTAAACATAGAAATGGTCCATGATAGCACCATATAGTTTTTGAAAAACATTCAAAATAACTTTTCCTTTTCGCAGCGTAACCAACCCCTATACCTCCGTTTAACTGAACTTAAGAACCCCTCTACTTCACACGAAGGTATCTCATAACCTAAGTTGAGATGATTTCATATTGAAGTAGGTTGATTGGATTCGTGAACTCAAAGGCCCTAAGGAAAGCCCAACCGTTCGGGTGTAGTTGGGAAGGGGTGAAATAATGTGAAGGGCGGCCGGACCTTTGTCCCTAACAAGACAGTGGTATACATGGTTCAGGTGTAGTTGGGGATAATACGTGGTATCCCGATCAGGGAAGGTCGCTATACACTCGTTGCTAGGAACCCCTTCGACCAACCACTGTTGGCCACTATCCCCAAGCAAGGGGAGGAGCAGGGGGAGCATGTCGCTCCCAGGACACAGGTTTGATTGAATCCCAGGATGGGGCTTAGAAACCAAAGAGTAGTGAACCCGCCCTTGGCGCACCCTCCACCGCTCTCTCCGGCACCGTGTCGACCACCGCTTGAACGATGTTATCCGCCAAAAGATCACCTTCGAGAAATATATCTCCCTCAGCCTGCTGTCTAACATCCCCAATTTAGCAAGAGGTTATGAGTTAATTGGTTAGCTAAGTTAAATAATTAGCATAACTTAATTATTATGAGAAAGTAAATTATTGATTAAATGAATTATTTGTGCTTGTGTGCTTGATTTCTAAGTTAATTTCATTAGATTAGGCCAAATCTGATTAATAGGAATAACGGCAGGGTAAAAGGGTCTTTTTCCACCCACTTAAAAACAAACCCCCAGCTGACCAAAACAGCACCCTCCCTCTCACACTCCCCATTTTTCCTCATTGCTGAAAATTAGAAAGAACATAAGAGAGAGAAAGGGAGAGGGACGCGAAGAGGGAAGGAAAAGTCAGCTCCAAGGTTGCATGTAAGTGAAAATCACACCATCCTCTTTCATTTTTCTTTCGCTACAAACTGATACTAATTTCATATCCAACTTCTCCACCTTTTCCTTTCCATCATTGTTGAACCTTGAAGCTCCAAAGTGAAGCTTTGAGCTTTAGAAGCCTTGCATGTTGTTGTGGGACCAATTGGAGTAAGTTCTAGTTATCTTTGGAGGCTACATTGCGAATTGAAGTTCAATAGATGATGGTTGCAGATTTCAATAGATGATGGTTGGGTTGCTAATCGTTGAAACGAACCGTGCGTACTCTTCGTGTTTGTGTTGAAAAATTTTGAAAACACGCACGGGTCGTGCGCCTCCTAAGCACGGGTCGTGCGCCTCCTAAGCACGGGTCGTGCGCCTCCTAAGCACGGACCGTGCGTATGCTTCTGTTACCCAATATCAAAACATGTCTTAGGCCATTCCGAACGGTTCCAGTTGCATTCCAATCATTTCCTAAACCTTATGTATTAATAAATAAATCGTAATTCGTGGAAAACACGTAGGTATACATTGAGGTGAGGTGAATTACATTAAAATTATGTAAATGAATTTAGTAACCACGTGTGAGATCATGATAACCGTTCAAGCGGACTAAATGTCCTTTGAAGATATATATATATATATATATATATATATATATATATATATATATATATATATATATATATATATATATGTTATATATTGTTATGAGACGGCCCAATGCGGGTAAGCGGATTGGGTTCACCGAGAATATAGACATTAATTCACGGTGATATGCTAAACAAAAAGAGGATTGTACGTGGTTATCTTATCGGACTACGGACAATAGAAGCATGATTACATGCTATGTTAGAAGAGGTTTCAGGTAGTCACTAATTAGTAGGGCTATGAGTTAAAAGATGCATAATGAACCGATAGAGTTTTAGTGAGGGGTCTCGATAGGACTCACTAAGATAATGTTTATCTCACCCTTTATAATTGTGGTTTTTACAAAGAAACAGGGAAAGGGAAAGGCAAAGGCAAAGAGGCACGGCTAGACGTGACATTCTGAGGAGATGTTGAAGTTATTTTTATCGCTTATGCTAGTTTTCCCCAGTTGACTTTGTAATTCCGATTGCATGACTTATACATTGTTTAAAAGTTGTAAAATCGTTTCCGCTACTTATGTTTTGGATGTTGAACACTAGGGATGTGTCAGGTTTATGAACATGGAACTTAAGTACTTTAAGTAACTCTATGTTATGTTACGAATTGAGGTGACCATTTGATGATTATTCATTATAGTCTTTAGTTGTGTTCAATGTCTAGGACAGGAAGTTGTCTCTGATGTATGCTAAGTTGTGCACTTTAGCATTTCTACATGTTAGAAATATTAGGATGTTACATTTTGGTATCAGAGCAGTTCGACCTAGTCGGACTTAGTTTAGATTATGGTTGAGTCGATTCCTTGTTAGTCTTTGTTGTAATTCTACTTGTGATGCTAAGAGACATTGAGCCTGATCAACTCAATACTTAGTGCATCAAAAGCGGAATTGTGGCAGGATGATCAAGACGCAATCCTCGACCAAGACTGAATGAAGAGCCTGATGTGATGGTATCTCATTACTGGTTGGACTCTTTGGAGAAAATTTTTAGAACTCTACAATGCAGCGAAGAAGAAAAGGTACTCTTTGCAGCTCATATGCTAGAAGAGGAAGCCCAAATCTGGTGAACCAATCACTAGTGCAAAAATGGGAAAAGAATTAGACATTTAAAGTCAAGCTCTCAGACGCGTGACTACATAAGTAGACACGGTGGCAAACTTGTAATTAAGAGGCAAAACTCGCGAGTTTTAAAGTCAAGCGAATACGCGCCTGACTTGTAAAGTGAAAAAATAGGAAAAAAAGTAGACTTTTAAAGTCATGCTATCAGACGCGTGACTACATAAGTAGACACGGTGGCAAACTTGTAATTAAGAGGTAAAGTTTTAAAGTCAAGCGAATACACGCCTGACTTCTAAAGTACTAAAATAGAAAAAAAATTCACCATTCATTCGCAAAACGTACGCGAACCCTAGCATTCTCACGCCATTCTTAGAACACTCTCCATTCTCACTCTCAGACACTCTCCATTCTCACTCTCATCTCCATTCTCACTCTCAGAGCACTCTCCATTCTCAGAACACTCTCCATTCTCACTCTCAGAACACTCTCAGAACACTCTCCAAAACGTACGCGAACACTCTCCATTCTCACGCCTCACTCCTCTCGCGTTCTCACGCCGTTCTCTACCTCGCCTCGTCGTGGCTCACAGTTTCGTCTACCAGGTAAATCACCTTCCCTTTTCTCTTAGACCTATAAATCTTCTAGTTTCTGTTAGGTTGGTTCATGTGATGCGTTTTAGGGTTTTGAATTCTACATTCTGCATTTTAGGGATTCAAGTCAAGATTTTAGGGTTTTCTCTCACTCGCCCTTATTGAAATGTTGATTTTCTCTCACTGCATTTTAGGCGTGTTTGTTTGTTTTGTGCATCTTGTAGAGATTAGAAATTCTTTCATGTCTATTATTGTAATTGTAATGACAAACATTAAAACAAAGTGAAATTTGCATTTGATTTGTTCATTTATTTGCTAGTAAAAATAATAATGTTAGGGAATATAATGAACATGCCTCAAATCACACTCTGTCAATGGATCTGACTCTTTTAGGTTTTCTCTGTGTAAGAAGTAATTAAAGCTGATGATACTTCATTATAGTGGACCTTTTTCTAAATACCTTATCACCACTATTTTGATATAGTTTGGTTCCAAATCCTCTATGATTTCATTCACTTTTTTGTGTTTTTTGTATGTAGCGATGCGTGTCAATTAGTTTGCATGCAAAATGATCGTTGCTGTAATTGGGATGTTACAATCACGGTGTATTGGATAAATGTTAGTTTGCTTCTTGAAAAATAGAATTGAGTTGTTTTCTCCACACCACATGAATAGTGCACTCTATTTGTTTGTGTCATGGCAAGAATCTGCAGATTTTCTGCCAGGAGAAGAGGTCCTCACTTTTTCCTTCTTTTCCAAGTCTTTTGCATGGACTGAAGATCTAAGGTTTACTTGTTGCTTAAGATCTTAAGATATTCTATATCAAATACACATATAATATGTTTTTGTGTTTGTTATTCTTTTGCTTAAGATCTTAAGACCCTCTCTTTTGTTGTGAAATATTCTTCTTTTCGCTCTTTATAAGATTTCATTTTTTCACTGAAATATATAATTAATGATCTGTATTAAGATCCATTGGGAGTAAGTTAACTGTGGGTTGTTAACTTCCTAAATCAGAACCTTTTTGTTTTTCTCAAATTCTGGTGCTGACTTTTTTTTTGCATTAAATTATAACTCAGATAAATGGTAGGCGTATTCTGGGTATGTTATTCTTCAGATACCATGTCCTCTTTAGCATTATCTTTATGAATTAATGAACAAGTAGTTGCTAGAATGAACTGATTGTGGAAAAAATAAAAACGTTATTCTTTTGGTTCAATATGAGTATATGGCTACACTACAGCTACTGAACCAGATATCTCCAATGCATCATAGTTGGACATCTTAGTAATTTTTAAAATCCTATTAACATATCACAATCTTATTAAACCTATTTGGATAACCATTCACTTGTACTAAAATTAGACCTTTCTTATATTTTTTCTTAACTAATAAATATGAATATTTTTGAAACTAAAGCTGAAGATATTAGAATTTAGAAAGTTATGTCACCCTTTGTGTTGGAACTGGCCCTGCCACACTTTTATCTGCATCTGGAAATAGTTCATGTATACACTTCATTTCTTCCTTTAGCTGAAGACAGGGTTCAGAGAAGGTTCAGACTTATCCCTTCGATTTTAATTGAACTACATGATATTCATCCGCATGACCATACTGGTGTATGGTGTACCTTTTCTATTGTGGTTTTGACTTGGTCACACTCTTTGCTGCTTGTGGGGGGTTATACTTAGATACACTTCTTGGTTCCTTCGGTATCTTATAATTTCTAATTTAGTTTCTCCACTATGAATTAAATTGAAAACTGAAAAACAAGAGTTATTTTCATTATCATCCATTTAACTCGCATATACTGTCTATTCTAGTTCTTCCTGCCTTAGTGATCGAGGAATATTAATGAGATTTGTGTATGTTTAGATGAATATATTCAGATGAATTCAATTATGCTTCAGTTTTTCTTAGTGATATAACTTAATTTTCATTTACAGAGCTAATAGTTTGTTGAATATGCGCAATTGCAATCACCCCCTCCCTTTGAAGCTATTCCAAAAGAATTAAACTTCGCTGATCTATCTGATCTATTGTCAGATTTAATGCTTGTTCCCCTCTATTAATTTTAGAATGCTTTAATTACGTGCCTTGTATTTTAAGGGACATAAGTCTAAATTTTTCGGATGGAAAGTGTTACTTGCTGCAAGTTATTTTCCCAGATTAATATAATTTACCATACTATTCATTTTGCAGTCACCTGGACAGCACTCGGTGCATTGAGAGGTTCAAAAAGATACCGAATACAGTCGACGTTTGTTAGCTACATATTTCTCTTCAAAACACCTACTTGGAGGTATGCTACAATATCCATTTAAAGAGTTTGCAGATCTCTCTATAAACACATGATATAAGGCTTGAAGAACCATTCTTCTTCAGCAGATAACATTAAAGAACCAAGGCCTTTGGGTGACACACATTGTCTATCTGAGACTCAAGGCATGACACTTGATCACAGAATTAGCAGACTCCAGAGAAGAATTGCAGGGAGAAGCCTAAAGCTAATTTAGATCAATTGTATTAGCTAGCGTGTTAGGACTGCTGCAGATTTTAATTTTATTTATTTCTTGTTCTGTTTTGGATTATTTCAAATTAGTTTCTTTTCCTTGTTTTCAATTCAGTTTCCTAGTTAACAGACCGTGGCTTGACCACAGGGTCATGATCATAGTAGGCAGTTATTATTGAAATTGTTGAAACTTGTAACAAAGTGTTGGGTAAAAGAAGTTCATTAAATGGTGATTAAGGAAACAAATACTTTAGGCAGCAATGATCAGGTGCATCATGGGGATACATTAAGGCTACCAAATAATTTTTTTTTAAAAAAATGAACTTTTAAAGTCGTGCGAAACTAAAGCCTGACTTTAAAACAGACTTACGAAGTCAGGCGAAATAAATGCTTGACTTTAAAACAGACTTACGAAGTCAGGCAAAAAAATGCTTGACTTTAAAACAGACTTACGAAGTCAAGCTATCGCTTGACTTTAAAACTCCTGACATACGAAGTCGACTTAATAGAAGTCAAGCTGGCGCCTGACTTTAAATCCCCTTTTCGCCTGACTTTAAATCCCTTTTTTGCACTAGTGAATGCTCATGAACTGATGGTGAATCAGGAAACTCCCATTACCTGGTTTAACTTCAAGGAATTATTTATTGCACATTTCTTCCCTCCAGTGATGAAGCTTAGTAAGCAGACTGAATTTGTCAATCTCATGCAATTGAAGTCTCGTGAGGAGAATTATCCGACGCATGATTTGGAGTTAGCAGTTATTGTGTTTGCACTAAAGATTTGGAGACATTACCTGTATGGGTCTCGTTTTGAAGTCTTCAGTGATCACAAAAGCTTGAAGTATCTATTCGACCAGAAAGAATTGAATAATAGGCAGAGGAGATGGGTTGAGTTTTTGAAGGATTACGACTTCGAGTTGAAGTGTCATCTAGGGAACGCCAATGTTGTAGCTGATGAGTTGAGTAGGAAATCTATTCATACAGCAGAATTAATGATGCATGAGATGGAATTGTTAGAGTCTTTCAGAGACTTAAATTTGAATGTGCAACAAAGAAGGAACCGGTTAGTGTTGAGTCATACCAATATTTCAAGTTCATTGAGGAATCTGATTCGCTTAGCTCAAGAGATTGATGTAGAGCTGCAAGCTCAAAAGAGGTTACCAAATTTTACCAAAGATAATGATGGAATTATTTGCTTCGACGGTAGAATTTGTGTGCCGAAGGATGATGATAAAAAAAGGCAAGCACATTGGAGTCAGTATTCCATACATCTCGGATCTACCAAGATGTATCGGGATTTGAAACAGATGTACTGGTGGCCAGGGATGAAATCAGAAATTGCGGAATTTGTATTTTGATGCCTAACTTGTCAAAGGACTAAGGCAGAGCACCAGAAGCCTGCTGGTCAGTTGCAGCCACTAAATGTGCCAGTATGGAAATGGGAAGATGTTTCTTTGGATTTTGTTATGGGATTACCAAGGTCCCAAGCCGGTAACGATTCCATCTGGGTAGTTGTGGATCGTCTAACCAAATTAGCTCATTTATTCCTGTTCGTTCGAACAGCAAGGTTTCCAAGTTAGCAAAGGAATATCTGAGGAGCATAGTAAGGTTGCATGGAGTTTCGACGAGTATTGTGTCTGATCGTGATCCAAAGTTCACTTCTCGATTTTGGAAAGCTTTAAACCAAGCTTTGGGAACAAGAGTTTTTGTTAGCACTGCCTATCACCCGCAAACGGATGGTCAGACGGAGAGGCCTATCCAAACTTTCGAGGATATGCTTCGAGCTTGTGTCCTCGATAACGGAAAGAAATGGGAGGATCATCTTCCACTGGTGGAGTTTGCTTATAACAATAGCTATCATTCCAGTATTGGAATGGCTCCATTTGAAGCCTTGTATGGGAGGAAGTGCAGAACACCGTTATGTTGGTGGGATATCGGTGAAGATCGGTTGTTAGGACCCGATTTGGTTCTTGAGACAACCGAAAAGATCCGGCAAATCAGAGAAAGAATGAAGGCTGCCCAGAGTCGGCATAATAGCTATGCTGACAAGAGAAGAAGACCACTAGAGTTTGAGTCTGTTGATCATGTGTTTTTTAGGGTTTCGCCAACTATTGGTACCGATAGAGCATTGCAGGAGGAGAAACTCAGTCCTCGGTATATTGGACCCTTCCAAATTATCGAGCAGGTTGGAGTAGTAGCTTACCGTATTGTTTTACCTCCGGCTTTATCCAATCTTAATGATGTGTTCCATGTGTCTCAGTTAAGGAAATACATTCCCGATCCGAGTCAACCGTTGAGTTTTGAGACGATTGATCTTAGGCCGGATTTGTCTTTTCAACCTCATCCTAGTTACATCATGGAACGTGGCGAGAAGACTCTTCGGACGAGGACTATTCCCATCGTCAAAGTGGTATGGGATGGCTTTTCGATCAAGGAAGCTACATGGGAATTGGAGGACGACATGCGGACTAGATATCCGTATATATTCTCTTGAGGTATGTTTTGTCCAATTTTGAGGACAAAATTTTAAAAAGTTGGAGTGATTGTAACATCCCTAATTTAGCTAATTTCATTTATTGAAATTAGCAAGAGGTTATGAGTTAATTAGTTAGCTAAGTTAAATAATTAGTGTAGCGACCGAAAAATCCAGGAGAGGATTCCTCGAAGGTTCAAAAATGAAGCCGCCACCAAAGTTTAGTTTAAGGGAAAACAGCTGAAAATCCCTTTTGGAATGGATAAGGGTCCTTGAGACCAGATAAGGGTTCGGGAGTCGGTTATGCGTGGGGAAGGTATTAGCACCCCACGACATCCTTCCTAAAGAAGGTTACCTGCTAATTAGTTGTAGGAAAGAATATTAATTTTGAAAAAGTTTATTTTTTACCCTTTTATTGTGAATTAAAAGGAAAGAAGAAAATTGATATTTTATTTAAGAAAATGATTATTTAGGAAAAGTATAAAAAGGGTTTTTTATTAGTGCAATTGACAGAGGTCGGCCGCCCTATGGTCCTACGTATCTCCTGGTAGAGAATCAAATTGCACGTAGTTCTTGGGTAGAAAATGTTTGTTGGTTGGTGTTTTTTAATATAGGGGCTTTAGGACTGTGTGATCTGTGTTGAAGGACCACTGGGGGTCTGAAAGAGCGTTGGGGCTTTGAAGGGCCACTGAGGGCTGAAGGAGCGCTGGGGCTCTGAAGAACCACAATTCACTTATCCTAAAACGACGACTAACCCGGCCGTACGGCCGACTTAATCCCCTACTTTGAAAATAAGATTTTTTGAAAGATGGCTTTTAAAAGATGGGCTTGCAGGTTGTAACAATGAAACACAGGGGGGTGCGGGAAGTAAACTGAAATAAAAAAAATTAAAATTAAAATGAAGCAAAATAGGAGGGGGTATAAAAGGGAAGCCATTAACTTCTGAACCCTAATTTTTTTGCTTCCTCCTCTCCTAGCGTCGCACAGAGAGTTTGAGAGGGAGAGGATTGCTGAAGAAAGATGGAGAGAGGGACAGAAGAGAATGGAACCGAGAGAGAGAGAGAGAGAGATCTTGGGCGAAAGAAGAAGGAGCACGATGGAGGAAGGGTGGCGTTGGACGGTGCTCACGGCGATGTTGACGGTGGTGGCTATCGTGTTGTTGTTTGTGCGGTTGTTGGGGGTGCGAAGGAGAGGAACGATGGTTCATGGTGACAGTGGCGAATGCGACGACGGCGCAGAGGGGATGATGACGGCCACGCTCGGTGTGGGGACGAACACCGTGACAGTGTTGACAGCGACGGTGATGAAACGAGAAGACGGAGGCGCCTTTGGTGGTTCACGGCCAACGGCCACCATGTACGGTGGCCGGAGTCTGAGGGTAAATTCTACTATGTTTGTTTTTGTGTATTTTTTTGTTCTAATCAGTCCTACCCACTCTCCTGCTGGTTCTCACGGATCTTCCATTTTTTCTCTTTAGATTTGTGTTGTGTGGGTTTGTTGGCTACGATGGTCGACGGCGGTGTGGTGGTTGTCGGCCGTAGGAGGAGTGGCGGCTATTGGGTTGTTGTTGTGGTTGTGAGGGTGGTTGCTGTGTAGTTGTGGGATGGTGGTTGTGAGAAGGGAACGATGGTCGTGGGGGCAGTTACAATGGAGGGACGAGTGAGGGGGAAAGTGGAGGAGGGTGAGAGAGCGAAGGTGAGGCTGAAGGGAGGGTGGTTGTTGGTGATTGCGAGGTGAGAGGGAGAGCTGGGTGGTGTTTGGGGATGGTTTTGGTTGTTTGATGGTGGAGGTGTGGTGGAGAGAGAGAGAGATATGAGGGGGTTGTGGTGGTGATTCGGTGTGAGGGTGATTTTCTTGGTGGTTGGCCGTGAGGTGAGTGGTGCGTACGGTTGTGCGATGGCGGTGGCCACCACATGGTGGCCGGAGCTCCGAGCTCCCTTTTTTAAAATCCCTCCTTCTTTACTGTTTTTTCGTTTTCTGTGACTGTCTGTGTTTTGTGTGTTTTTTCAGTCTGTGTGTGTATCCGTGCCTCCCTAACTTTGTGCTACTGTTTGATATTTATAGGCCAATTGGTGAGGACAGCAATTAGGGCAAATTTGGGGGTGAGGAGGTGAGGATAGAAAGGACAGCAGTTGGCTGGAAATTTTTGGGTGCAAGGACAGCAGAATGTGAAACGTGAAAAGGACAATAGCTGGCCAAGGGAATGACAACATAAAAAACAAAGGAATAACCCTAACCCAAAATGTTGTTGAATAATCCCTCACTACATCTTCGAATGCTGTATCAAGGCAAGGGCAAGGGGAACTCCCTGTTTGTGGATGTCGCGAGCCAATGCGTTTATGGATTTCAAACACTTCTGAAAATCCTAGAAGAAGATTTTGGAAGTGTATTAATTGGGGGGTAAGTAATCTGTGTATTTGTTAATCTGTGTATTTGTTAATCTGGAAGAAGATTCTGAAAATAAACAACTTGCAGCTAATTCGCTTCTACACAGATTAACAAATACATAGATCTTAGGATTTTCAGAATCTTCTTCCAGATTAACAAATACACAGATTAACAAATACACAGATTACTTACCCCCCAATTAATACACTTCCAAAATCTTCTTCCAGGATTTTCAGAAGTGTTTGAAATCCATAAACGCATTGGCTCGCGACATCCACAAACAGGGAGTTCCCCTTGCCCTTGCCTTGATACAGCATTCGAAGATGTGTTGCTTGTGGCCATTGCTGTGAACTAACGAAGATGGAAGAAGAGAGAACAAGATGGAGGACGAAGACTGGTTCGTGAGAGAGAGAGAAGAAGATGGAAGAAGATAGAACAAAATGGAGGACGAAGACTGGTTCGTGAGAGAGAGAGAAGAAGATGGAAGAAGAGAGAACAAAATGGGGGACGAAGACTGGTTCGTGAGAGAGAGAGAGAGAAGAAGATGGAAAAAGATGAATGGAAGATGGACCAGTTCAATTTCTGGTTTGCTTCGTGAGAGAGAAGAAGAAACTGAGAACCCTAGAAGATGGAAGAAGGGAAGATGATGAATTGGACATACACGTGTATAAGTGAGGATAGCTCAGCATTAAATTAGGCACCACAAGGCATCCACGTCAGCAAAGTTAACTCTGTTAGCCAAAAAAACTAACAGAGGGGTGTAACTGGATCAAATTATATTTTGGGAGGTTTGTTTTAAATGTTTTTTTTTGCGGGGGGGTAAATGGATAATGGGTATATTTGCAGGGGGGTAAATCACAGTTTTGGGCTACTGATGAACACGCATGGATCGTGCGCCCCAATGGCATGGACCATGCGTCCTGTTCGTAGGTTGCTTGTAAAATTTTAAAAAAAAACATGGCACGGACCGTGCGCCCCAAGGGCACGGACCGTGCGCCCGTAGGGCACGGACCGTGCGTACTCTTCGTGTTTATGTTCAAAAAATTTTGAGAACACATATGGGTTGTGCGCCTCCTAAGCACTGACCGTGCGTATGCTTCTGTTACCCAATTTTAAAACATGTCTTAGGCCATTCCGAATGGTTCCAATTGCATTCTAATCATTTCGTAAACCTTATGTATTAATAAATAAACCGTAATTCGTGGAAAACACGTAGGTATACATTGAGGTGAGGTGAATTACATTAAAATTATGTAAATGAATTTAGTAACCACGTGTGAGGTCATGATAACCAATCAAGCGGACTAAATGTCCTTTGAAGATATATATATATATATATATATATATATATATATATATATATATATATATATATATTGATACCAAGAGGGGATCGGAATCAGAAGATAAATGAAATTAAAGAGACAGAGGGGAAGTAGGTAGCATGCGGAATGCTAAACAAGAAATAAAATTGAGATGCAGATTCAAGATAACATAAATTAGGAGGCAAAGCCTTCCATATAAGACAATAAACTGTCTATGAGTTACAGAGATTGAAGATTGAAGAAGATCTTACAATAGAAGAGGAGATTGAAGAGGAAGAAGAGAGGAGCTTACAAGGTGCTCTGCCTTCTTACTAGAACTAGAGAGAGAAATATAATTGAAGAGTGTATTGAAGCGTGCCTTCTAACAAAGCCTAAGCACGTATATATAATTCAAAGATTGAATAGTAACCGGTTACTAACCGGAAGGAACAGTAAAGGATTACTGTTTGGAATCCAATGACTGTTGACTTGGACTGTGCACTTAGGTGACCTGCACTGTGCACTTGAGTCTTGAATTGTTGACCGGTACTATGCACTTGAATAGTGGACTGGTGACCAGTACTGTTTGGTATCCAAGGTCTTGGACCGTGGAGTCTTGAAAGGTGACAAAAGTGGATTCCTCTTGTCTGCCAAGATTGATGTCTTGCTAGGTGGCAAGGAATGAAATGATGAAAGCAGATTCCTCTTGTCTGCTTGTGATGATTTGAATTGGTGGGGGACAAAAGCAGAGATGCTCTTTGTCTGCCATGATTGCTGTTGCTTTGACTATTTGGAATCCAATAAATAGCGCTAATTGGTGACAAGGCACTATTTGTTCTACGGAGGATTTGATTGAAGATGCCTTTGATGATGGCACGACTGGCTACTTTGTTTCTTGTGATGATGAAGATACCTTTTGTCTGCCACTTGTCTACTGGCATGATTACCTCAAAATTGATGAAATTATTGATGTCTGTTAGGGGGATATGCCCCAGAACAGTTGTCTTCTCCAGCTGAAGATGGCTGAGAGAGGAGTGATTGATGAACCAAGACCAGTTTTTCATATCACTGATGATACTACAATCGCCATGATCAAGGGCATTTTTAGAACAGTTTTTCGTGCAAGCACTACAATCACCATGTTCTAGGGTGTAGGAACAGTTTTTCATGCCTGGGGCACTACAATCACCATGTTCTAGGGTGTAGGAACAGTTTTTCATGCCTGGGGCACTACAGTTGTCATGTTTAGGGACGCTATTAATTGGTAAAAACAAAGAAATTTTGATGAAAAAGTTTTGGAAAACAATTAAATTGGGACTAAGAGAAAGACTAGGGTTCATACCTTTTGAAGAGTTTCTCTTGCTGATTTGTGGAGAGAAATCAAAGACATAGTTAAGGCACTCAAAGAGCCTCTGCAACCAGGTCTTGCCAATGACTTGATTGGGAAAATTACCAGAGAACTCAACAGCTCTACTGATAGGGATGATTTTTTTCCCGGTGAATGTTGTGACCAAGAAATTTAATTTTTGTTTGAAAAACATTGACTTTTGTTTTGAAGACAGCGAATCTGTTAATAACAGATATGAAAATGCTGCTATGCTTGAGATGCTGGTAAAATGATTGAAAATAAGCATCATCAATATAGATAATGGCAATTTTTGAATTTCGATTGAAATCCTCATTCATGATTTTTTGAAATTCAAAATGAGTATTCCATTCATATTGACAAAAAGGGACGGTGAAAGCAGTTGTATGCCTGTCCTTTTCTTTTATTTGCCAAAAACCCGAATTTTTGTCAGATTTAGAGAAGATGTTTGCATCAAGAAACCTTTTAAGGAGATTTTCCTTGTTGTGAATAGGATACCTAATCCAGCAAAGAGTTTGGTTGAGATTAATGGCAGAACAAGACCATGGACCCTTACTCTTGCGAATAAGTTCTTTATCCAAAAGGTCTTTAGCTTTCCTCTGACAAATAAGGAGAAGCACATAATTTATTTGAATCAGGCTGCCTTTGGTAGGGATTTGCCTATCTTGAAAATCCTTTACATAAGGAAGTTCTATTCTATGATGGCTTCTTTCCCAGAAAGTATCCTGGTTTTGCAACTGATAGTCAATATGAAAAGAAATTGAGTTTAAGTTTTTGATAAAAGGTTTTCTAAAAAACTTAAAAATAATAGGTTGACTCAAATGCTGGGTTTTCATACCTTCCTTAGTAAATTGAAAAGGGAAGAGTGATCTTATGGAAGGAGTTCTTAGAATCACTTTGTCTTTCAAATCCTTAAAGGAGGTACCAATTTTAAAATTGATTTTTGACTTAGAGCCATTTGCAGCACTAAGCTGTTTAGAAGTCTTTTCAAAATATTTTGTAGGAATAAGACCTTCTAAGATGTAATAAGAATCTGTCCCGGTGTCAAACAGCGTGACAGTTTCTAGGATGAAATAATCCATGACAATATTGATGTTTATGCAGAATTTCTGAATTCTGACGTAATTGATAAGACCAAGGAAGGATGAACTATGGTCATTCCATTGGTCAATGATAGACTGGTGATCAGCCTGTTTCAGATTCAGACCTTTAACTTTGATTTGAAGATCATGAGGAGTAACAGGTTTGACACTAGTTTTCCCTAACCTCTTAAAGGTATTTCTAATATTGAACCTATTGGTTACGAGAGGACTTTTAGGGAGGTTTGCCTCAAAGAGAAGATCCTGTTCTCTGGTGAGGATACTAATTTGATTAGAGGAGTCAGTTAAATCATCCTCCTGGACTTGATTTAAGTTCTCAGAAGAATGATCAGAGGATTCTTCTGAAGATTGGGCTAACAAATTGTTAACCTTGTCCTTAATATCAGGATCAAGCTTAAAAGTCTTGAGTTTTCCTATGACTCTACAGTTTCTGCTTATGTGACATGACTTACCATAATTGAAGCAGACAATAGGATTACTAGGATGATGATCCTTTTGTAAAGTACCTCTAGTAAAATTATAAGTAATACAAATAGGAGACCTTTGGATAAGTAAATTGGATTGAGATTCAGAGACGGCTAAATCTTTTGCTAAAACATCTCTATTGATCAGAAAGGTTTTAACGTGATTGCTGTGTTGCTGAAAAGACTCTGAGATATAAGGATAATCAAAGAGACTTTGTGGTTGGATTTTACCAGTTTGACCAAGGTACTTATCATGAGACCCGTTGTTAATATTGACATAAACAAAGGCTTCTTGGATATTGGAATCAAGAACACCATCGCATGTTTGAGGTAAAATGTCAATAGTGGGAGGATTGGCATAAGGATTAACAAACCTTTTCAGAGTATTCTGGAATTCTGAAAAAGTAGTTTTAAGGTCAACGATGACGTTCCAGTCATAATGATCATAAACAACATCAAACTTGATATTGATATCCTTATCCATTTTGACTTGATTCTGTTCAAGACCAGAACTTAGGTCAGAATTAGAAACGATATTTGGATTGAAAAAGTTTGCAGAGAGACCCTTCCTAAGGATATACTTAGTTTTGGTAGGTTGCTCTGGGTACCCAACTATTGTATCATCCTCCGTTTTTTGAAAAGGAAAAGAGGATGCATTGGTTTTAAAGAACTGAATAATAGCTGAGAGCAGATTAATATCAATTTGACCTAAATAATCATTAGTGGATCTTTTAACATCCTTGGAAGCAGAAGCTTCAAGAGATGAGTTGTTTCCAGACCAATGGTTATTACGGTGATTAATGATTAATTGCTGATTGGTTAACACATTCTTCTGGGTTTGGATAGGAGTTTCAGAAGAATGGTTAGTGGATTCTGAGCTAGTGCCAGAACCATTTTTTGAAGATAGGATTAATAATTTATTAACCTTATCTGTGGTTTCAGGATCTAAACCTAGGGCTTCAAGATTCCCTTTGATCCTATCATATCTGTTAGTGTGACTGGTTTTGTCACTTTTGAAGCAATTGATGATATTGGTTTTGACACTAGGATCTAACTTAAGGGCTTTAAGTTTTCTTACGATCCTACAAGTTTTGCTCTTGTGACCAATTTTGCCACAAGTGAAGCAAGTGATAGGCCTTTTGGGGCTATCATGCTGCTTCTTGGTAGACTGGTTACTATCCTGAGTTTTGGTTTGATTCTTACCACAAGTGCAGCAGGTGTTTGGAGCAGTTTGAGGCTTTTCCTGGGTTTTAGGTTTATCGGCCTGTTTCCCGTCATAGTGCTTTGGATTGCTGGCCATATCCTCTGAGTTATCAGAAGAGGTTTTTCTTAATACTTTGGTGGTCCTAATACCTTTTGGTGAGGGAGTGCCAGGGGTCTTAGGATCATCATCCTAGTAATCCTATTGTCTGCTTCAATTATGGTAAGTCATGTCACATAAGCAGAAACTGTAGGGTCATAGGAAAACTCAAGACTTTTAAGCTTGATCCTGATATTAAGGACAAGGTTAACAATTATATATATATATATATATATATATATGTGTGTGTGTATATATAAATATATATATATATATATATGTTAAATATTGTTATGAGGTGGCCCAATGCGGGTAATATTGATTGTTTATGAGACCGCCCAATGCGGGTAATATTAAATTATATATAACTTGAGGTTTACGGTGACAACCCTACTATTGAGGTTAGCGTACTAGGGGAGGAGAAGTCATGAGCCCTATAAACCAAGGCCCCTTGAGGTTTGCCCACAATTTATGGTAAGCGGATTGGGTTCACCGGGAATATAGACAATCATTCACGGTGATATGCTAAACAAAAAGAGGATTGTACGTGGTTATCTTATTGGACTACGGACAATAGAACATGATTACATGCTATGTTAGAAGAGGTTTCACGTAGTCGCTTAGTAAGGCTACGAGTTAAAAGATGCATAATGAACCGATAGAGTTTTAGTGAGGGGTCTTGTTAGGACTCACTGAGATAATGTTTATCTCACCCTTTATAATTGTGGTTTTTACAGAGAAACAGGGAAAGGCAAAGGAAAAGAGGCACGGCTAGACGTGACATTCTGAGGAGATGCTGAAGTTATTTTTATTCCTTATGCTAGTTTTCCCCAGTTGACTTTGTAATTCTGATTGCATGACTTATACATTGTTTAAAAGCTGTAAAATCGTTTCAGCTACTTATGTTTTGGATGTTGAACACTAGGGGTGTGTCAGGTTTATGAACATGGAACTTAAGTACTTTAAGTAACTCTATGTTATGTTACGAATTGAGGTGACCGTTTGATGATTATTCATTGAAGTCTTTAGTTGTGTTCAATATCTAGGACAGGAAGTTATCTCTCATGTATGCTAAGTTGTGCACTTTAGCATTTCTACATGTTAGAAATATTAGGGTGTTACATGCTGGATATACTCGAACTCCGTGTCACCCTGCGGAGTGGCCCGACAATCGACCGACTCTTGGGACGTGGACAACCATGGAGAGAATGTTTTCGAAGAGGAGCTCTCCGTAGAAAAAGCCCAATGAACGAGTTGACTCCTCCGACCTAGACCCCTCCTCACCGTCTGATATGACCTTAGATGTCGTCGTGCCAGCAGATAAGCGCGCTAAATGTACTGGTGGCTCACCGGACACACGTGCGGTTTGCTTAGCTCGCACCAGAATCTAAACCTGCGGGAAAGGAGGGCAAGCGGTCAGGGCTCGCTACGACGAATCACTCGAGAGGGGTGACTAGATCGACCCCGGGTCAGACACCCCCTCCCACCGAAATAACGTGGAAGAACAAACAGAAGCAAAAAAGAAACCATAAAGACAGCTAGAAGGTACCTGATGAAGGGCGACGGTCTTCAAAACTGGAAGTGAGGGGGCGACTAGAACTAAACTCCTCCACCGAAAAAGGGAAGCACCTCGCCAGGTTCTCACCGGAAAATGAAGTCGATCTCGTCGGAAAATGAAGTCGCTCAAAAAACAACTTCACCCCTCCCAGAAGTGACTGAAGTTTGAAACACCCTACAAATAAATGGAAGAGAACCCCTTATATAGTGGGACTCTGGCCAAATCGTGGGCCGAAAGCAAAACGACGCGACCCTTCACATAATGCATTAATTGCACACCTCGGGATTCAAAGAAGTGACGGCTCGTCGTGATTAGACAGTTCCTCGAAAAACCTAAAATGTCACGTCAGTCAATCAATGCATAGATTCCTAGAAAGCGCACGGGGCTTCACGCACACCCAACCGAGATTTGGCGGGTGTCATTTAAATATTTACCGCCCACTAGCGAAGTCCTCACCGGATTGTTGAAGGCCGGGGGCAACTCAAGCCTGAACCCGCCCTCTGCGCGATTTCGACTTCGGGGGAAACTGTTTCGGGCTGGGCCGATGGCCCATGCCTCCTGCTGGGCCTAGAACGGCCCACGATCCACCTTCCATTCGAGCCGCTGAGTGGGGTGCGCGAAGGATGATATCAACGGCCCAGATAAACTCGCCTAATCCAACGACTGGCCCGCATCGACTACCTCTATAAACACGAGTCAACCCGCTAATAGGTACCCTTTTGGACCCAACCATGTTATACCTCGCATTGATTTCTACTCCCTGACTTGGGCATTAGAGTGTCTTCGCAGGTACAACCGACCTGGGCTCTGCTTCCGACTTCACCAGCCAAACCGGCGACCAGATCCCAGATCGCTCTACTTCAGGACCGAGAAGGTACGATTCACAATGAAAATCAAAGAGTCAAATGACCATGGGATTAGACATATGCTACGAAGAAAGTGGAAATAATGTAGAGTGATAAATAATTCAGAAAACAAATGATCACATGATAAATTGTGTGAGAACCATAAATATCTATGTGGCTAATGTACTCCAAATAAATTGCATTAGGAATGTACCTCAAAGGGCAAACAGGAAGATTGTTTTAAATTTCTAATAACCAATGTCTTAAAAAAAGGTCCATATGCAACCATGATCAGTCTTATTTGAGAAAGCTATTTTGGAGAATTAGAGACCCACACAATTCATTTAAAACTGATGTGAGGAATTGGATAGTTTGATTCTAATCATAGACAGAGGTGGATTACTCCATGTTAGAATAGAATCAAATTGGTATGTATTACCAAAATGCCAATCTCCAACAAAAGCAAACTAAAAAATTCTAGTAAGGATTGATTTTTCTGATTGTTGTTCATACCACAGATCCACGTGTGGCAAAAGCTATCCACCAAATTAACTTCAAATCTACCAGGTGGCATGAGATGTTCACAAAAATCAGCAGGTATGAACTACAATCAATAATGCAAATCATTTACCAATTTAGCATTATGAATAGAGAAATCAATTAAAAAAAAAGCAACAAAAAAAAGGCAAAAGAACACACCAATCTGCCTGTACGAACATCATCACCGGTTAATCTTTTGTAGACTGTGTGGTAAATAGTAGGAACCCTAGCTAATTGATCTAGGTTTTGTTCACCAATAAGAAAATCAACAGCGTTGTTTGGAACCGGGTCATGACCCAATCTACATTTTTTGGGTGGAGTCGGATACTCAACTTCATCACCAAACATATTGTTGTGGTCAAACACTTTAGTCCTAGTCGTGCAATTTGTGAATCCTCTTTTCTTATAACTATTGCATCGAGGAAAGAACTATGTTCCTCCACTATGGGTTCCCTAACTCCTCCAAAGAGTGTTAGGTTGGGTGTGAGAGGGACGTGTGGCTTGGATTATCTACGAACTAAGAAAACATAAAGAAAAGCGATAAAAGAAAGATAGAGTAAAGTAAAGACTTGTATATTGATTGATGTGTGTTTGAAAATGTACAAGTGATATTATATATATACATGAGCCTTCGTTGACCACTATCCGAGCATACATCT
Organism: Astragalus membranaceus; assembly: GCA_039519185.1. Taxonomy (NCBI): domain Eukaryota; kingdom Viridiplantae; phylum Streptophyta; class Magnoliopsida; order Fabales; family Fabaceae; genus Astragalus; species Astragalus membranaceus. The sequence continues at coordinate 62,420,918 of CM076850.1, read as the reverse complement.
GCCCACCGTTGGATTAACCAAGATCAACGGTCATAATTTCACCTAGCCCCTAGAAACCCGGAGTTTTTTCTCCACGACCTCACAGCCCTCCTCGGCCATGTCTCTTTCGGCCTTCGGTCGTTGGTGCCTCAGCCGAGTCACCCTGTAGTCTAGGTACCCTCCAACTGAGTCTCAATGTGCCTCGGTGATTCTTCTCATTCCCTCGGGGCTTCAGTCTTTCTTACATAGTTTCTTTCATGCCTCGGATTGAACTTTCCCCGTGTTATTGCAAGTATTGCATTATCTGTGCCCCTGTGCCTTTATGGTCGCCTAGGCCTTGAATTCCCCCTTTTCCCCTCGGCCAACAATTTAATTCATTTTGGGTGTTAACAAATGCCCCCCTTTTGCGTTGTTGTCCAGCCGAGTGGTTGGGACTGACGACGCGAAAACTGAACCGACACACCGTGTCAGTTGCCGTGACTAGCCGTTACAATGCGATGGTTCCCTCGGAGTTTTAATCATTGCCCTCGAAGGCTATAAATAATCATCTTGTCAACCATGCCAGGGTTACTTACGCTCTTATTGCTTCCAAAACTCAATCGTCTCTCAGTGCAAATTTTCTCTCATAGTATCTTCCTCTCGCAACCATGTCTTCCGCATCAGACTCCCGAAACCAAGCATACAGTTATGGCAGAAATGAGAACCCTAATAGTTCCTCGTCCTCTGCCTCATCTGCGCCTAGCCCCTAACCCCGCGTATCCGAAGATGATCTCCTTGTCGCCGTCAGAGGCGGTGTTACTTTGAAACCAACGACCTCCGAGGCTCGTGATGGTTTCGCTTCCTTTGAAAAGGCTTTCGCTTCCTCCGCCCAACTAGGTTTGCCCATCACGAAGGAGTGGTTCACCATTACCGCCAGTGTGGCTGAAACTAGAGGTTGGGCCAAACTAACGGAGAAAGGATCTGTCTCTCTACCTTCAACATTCCTGCCAACTATGACATGCTTCTGCCTCTCCTAGGCTTCTGGTCGACAAACTTCAATGTTTTTATCTTCCCATGGGGCACTCTCACTCCTACCCTTTTTGACGGGGCTGCCATCAAGGGTCTCCTTATCTCAGGAACAGCCATCCACCCTTGAAAACTCCCAAAGAAGATCAATTTTTGTCACATTCATGAGAGGGGCGTCTATTCCAAATTCCTTATCAAGAACTCCAAGACCGAGGTTGTCGTTTCAGACATCGAGCACACGACTTTCTTGATGTACTTCTTCTGCAAGTTCTTCTATGGCACAGCCTCAGTAGGGGTTGTTCAAGAACTCCAACCTTTCATCACATTGATGCTCAGCGGCTCTAACTACGCCTGGGGACCCTTCTTTTTGGCTGGTCTTTATAGAGGGATCCGCGTCATCCTTGACCAAATCCATCAGTATAGAGAGATAACAAAGATTTAAGGTCCCATGTGGTTCTTGCAACTCTAACTTCCCCCACATTCTTTCTTCGGGCCTTCCAACTCATTCGTCCCCTACAAACAACATCCTCAGCCCCAAGCTCGGCAGAATTCGCCAATGCCCTACTTTGCATGGATTCGGCCGAGTTGATTTGGTGTCCTATCTTGGAGAAGAAAGTTGGCCTAACTTGGATCTTCAACTCCTTGGTGCTTGAGTCGGGTCTCCCTTTGACCGAGCGAGAGGCTATCCGAAACAACTGGAGCTCCGCCCTCGTCGCAAGGGAATGGCTTACAGGCTATCGCGACACCTCTTAGTACAGTAGAGTGTTTGCCGAGTACAACCATCCTAACTTTGTATGCACGCAGTTCGGCTTGACACGGCATGTACCAGCTTTACAGATATCGGGGTGGCCCCTGTCGTCAGGAAGGTATCAATGACGAGGATGTGGCCCAAATTATTAAGGACGGCTATGAAAGAGTCACCGAGAGTGTATGGGCCCACTACACAAGCTTCATAGGGGAAACCTCCGCCTTTGCCAATTGGTGGCTTGGTATCAATGGGTTGGTCGTCCCACAGCCACTCGATGCCTATTCAGCCTAGTACATTGGTCAACCCTACCGAAAGCCTGTTTCCATTACCTCACCAGCTACAACCAGTAAGACTCCCTCAGCCGTCAAAACGAGCACCACTATCGTGTCTAGACCACGACCTTCTGCTCGACCACAGACCACCACCGCCTCGAATCTTGCATCGGGTAAATGATTTTTATGGCTCTTTAGTTGTCTTATCGCCATTATTCTTTCTCACACACCCTATAGGCTTTGGCGTGTTTCCCCACAAAGGGAGCGATGAAGACGACAATCGCCCCATCATCTTTCGTAGGCGGACACGGTCCATCCCCGAAGAAATTCCACAGTCTATAGCAACAGATCAGCCACCGAGTATATCACCACTTCTCCCCTTTTTTTTCTCTTATCATTCCTGCCCCCTTTTCCTGCAATAGGGAGTCGCCATCAATGTTCAGGACGACTCCTTCACAGCTGCTACGAAGCCCATGGTGCCAGAGATCCCGTCCCAAACTTCTCCTCCTCCACCTATTTTACCTCCAGCTCCCATCATGACGGATGAAGAAGTGGCTCGATAATTTTCCTCTCAAGTACTTTCCCAGATAGCTCGCTCTTCCTCCGAGAAAATGGAGAGATTGGAAGAGGCCTTTCGAGGGGGTATCATCACCGACTCAGCCCAGCTCATGGAGATTAGGTCTCTGGCCTTCAAATTGTCTTCTTCTACTGATCTCTCAGAGCCTCAAAGGAATGGGTTTCAGCAGATAGCATTTCGACTTCCGGAGATATCATTGCGTTTCTCCACTGCCATGACCGCTCAAGACACAGCTCAACAAGCATTAGACCAACTGGTCGTTCTTCGATCAGAGAAAAGGGTGTATGCAAATTCCTACCTTGAAGAGGAGATGGAGCGGCCACGGATCTTGGCCGAAGAGGTGATGACTTGGCGCCGTATTTCTGAGCTTGAAACAGAGCTCTCCCTTCTGCAGCAGGAACTGAAACCTCTTTGCCCTCAGTAGGAGGATGCTACGCGCAAACTTAATGACACCATCCAAGAACAGAGCCGACTATACCTCCTTAGCACCCCCTTGGATTGACGTATCAAGGATCTCGAGTCCCAGAAATCAGTCTTCCTTTTTGACTGGGAAAGGAGCCAAGACGAAATTCAACGGGCCACAACATCATGGGATAATCTGCGCTCCCTCTTGGAAGGACCCCTCCCCCCAATCATGCAGAGGATCTACCTGTTATAATGGTTAAGCCCCACAAAACTGACGGTTCACTCCCCGAAGAAGCCCCTACTGCGATCATACCAGTGCCAGTCAGTGCTCAGATGGACTCCTTTTGCCTAATGGTATACAAAAGACTGTTGGTAGAGTCCTCTAAACACACAAGTGCTGGAGCCAAGGAAAGCATCTAGTGATAGGGAAGTCAAGAGCTTGCCTCCGCCCTCCGTTTGCCTAATGGTATACAAAAGACTGTTGGGGCGAACGATCTTGCCTTCGAGCATGACTTTTTGTGGTTGTGTCAATCTGTCACCTATTTTTGCACACTAGGCCGCCGGTGTGTGGCAAGCCATTTTGAATTTTGCACTAATATATTATTACGTTTCTTCCATACTTTTACATACTGTAGGATAATATGCTTTTAAATACTTGCCGTTTATTTTCCTTTCGAATTCTTCTCCCTCCAACAAAATCAATCTGTATGCGCCCCCATCATAGACCTCGCTCACAATATAAGGTCCATCCTAGTTCAGCGCCCACTTACCGAACTTAGGATCCTTAATCCCAATTGGTAGAGTCCTCTTCCAAACCAAGTCGCCTTAATCAAACTTCTTAGGTTTTACGTGTTTGTTATAGGCGCAGGCCGTCTTAATCTTGTTTAGCTCTACCCTGCTTAGGGAAGCCAACCTCTCATCGTCCACCGAGTCCAAGCTGAGTGAGTGTTGTCGAGCCACCCTTAGCGATGCAACACTAATCTCGAGTGGCAACACTGCATCTTGCCCATATACCAATCGGTAGGGAGTTATTCCCGTGGCCATAGACTTTGAATTCCTCATGGCCCACAAGACTTCGTTCAAGGTTTCATGCCATCTCCGGGGCTTTTCCTTCGTGTTCTTTTTTATGAGTTCAATAATAATCTTATTAGTAGCCTTGGCCTGTCTGTTAGCTTGGGCATAGTAAGGCATGGAGTGCCTCATCTGAATGTCATATTCTTGGGCGAAGGCCACCACTCGTTCTCCCATGAAAATGGCGCCCTGGTTGGCAGTGATGGTCAAGGGCATCCCAAACATGTATATGATCTGTTTCGCGATGAACCTAATCACTGCTTCCTAGTTGACATACCCATGGGCATGGCTTCCACCCACTTATTGAAGGAGTATGTGGCTACAATAATAAAGTTGTACCCGTTGGAGCTTGGAGGGTATATCTTTCCAATCAAGTCCATGGCCCATCCTCTGAATGGCCGATGCTTGACAATTGGTCGTGATAGTCGGTCGATAGTATCTGTGTCTGTAGATTAACCATTTAATGATGGGACCAGACCCGTGAGAACCAGAAATCCCCTCACGAATTTGGGCCATGACCAAGAAGGACTCTTTTCTCTTGAAGCATCGCATAAGTACCCCATTGGTGCTCTTTTTATACTGCTCGTCGCATACTAGGATATACTTAAGAGACCTATACTTAACTTTGAAATCAGCCCCACCAGAAGGGTTCTGCAAATAATCAGCTAGCATTCTTATCCTGGCATCAACTGGGTCTTGCTCGGTCGCCGCTGCAGCGTCTTGGTGTATGACTTCCACAACCATTTCCTTGTATCTGGAAGCCTGCTGAGCGAGATCATTTGCTTCTTGATTCTCGTCTCTAGGGACATACATAATGACTGCATCGACAAACAACTTACACAAGCTATAGGTCGAGGCACGCAACTCTCTCAACTTAGTATTATAGCATTTGTATTCGCCATTGATTTGCTTAACTACTAGCTGAGAATCCCCTTTGATCTCTACGTAATGGACCTTCATGGCGGCCAGAATATCAACCCCAATGATCAAGCCTTCGTACTCTGTCTGATTTTTGGATGATTGATCCTCTATCCTTCACATGAACCCCCACACCTACCCCCGTTTGAGTGCTCCGGCCACCAAACATGAGGACCCAAGGTATTAGGCCGATTTACTCAACAGGCTCGGCTGAGGGTCGTTCATGAACTTCTACGGATGGATGCTGAGCGAGAAAATCGGCGAGGGCCTGTCCTTTGACGACCTTTAAAGGTATATACGATAAGGCAAATGCATTCAATTTAGTGGCCCACTTTACAAGTCTACCTTGCAAGATTGGACGATTAAGAAGGTACCTTGCAATGTAAACTTTGCATTCAACTAGAACCTCTTTGGGCAATAAATAATACTCTAGTTTTGTACATGCATTAAATAATGACAAACAAAGCTTCTCAATCGAGGAATATATAGTTTCTGCATCATTGAGAATCCTACTAAGATAGTAGATAGCTCACTCGGCGTCGTTGTCATCATCCTGAGCCAGAAGGCAGTCGATGACTTGATCCTCGGCCGCAATGTAAAGCTTCAACGGTCTTCCCGACAAAGGAGGAACTAGGACTGGAGGATTAGTCACGGCTGCCTTGATCTGATCAAAGGCCTCCTGCTAATTTTCCCCCCAATCATTTCCTAGGTGCTCTTCAGCCTCAGCAAAGGTGAAAACGCCTCCATCTTTCCTCAAGAAATTAATCCCACTGTAACATCGGCCACCAACACGCCTAAAGCATGAGATGAGTGGCCCATGAAGCTAGTCATGGTGGTTGGGATGAGAACTTTTGCGTTCATGCCACATAGGTGCCCACCGTTGCAATAATACAGCCCCGTCGTAGGCTTCTCAAATAGTATGCCCTCGGTTACTTGGACAAATGGAGCTCCCTCAGCTCATGGGTGAGTCTATCAGGCTTGGGTAGGTTCATATGGGATCGCTTGGGCTTTCTCAACTCTCCAACCTCTAACATGTGGTGTAGGTAAGTGATGCGGTCCTCCACAGTAAACCATCTGACTAGAGTTCCCAATCTGTCAAAGACCGATAGCATCCTCACAGGAAGTCCCTCTTGTTTGGGTACCCATTATGTATTTCTTTTTGCCTTTTCCTTTATTAGGTATTGAAAGCGATTCGACGATTAAATCGAACACTTCACGACCGTCTTTCTGAACCTTTCAATGAACTCGATCACCCCCCGTCCACCTTCAGCCGCAGATTCATAAGATCGGAAGCAGTGACTTCGGGCTGTGGCCAATAAAATCTGTCATGGAAGCACCTTTCCATGTCTGCCCAGGTCTGAATTAGCTTGAAGGGGAGAGTACCAAGTAAACGCAATCCCAGCCAATGACAAAGGGAAGAGCTGCTGCTTGTGATATTGGTTCTGATTACGTTCCCCACATTGGGTCCTGAATCGGCCTATGTGTTCCATTTTTGACTTACCATCATCTCCAGAAAACGTAACAAAGTCAGGTGTTTTAAATCCTCTGGGTAGAGGCACCAACCTGTCCACCCACTCAGGATAAGGCTTCCTTTATACCGGCCTGTCGAGGGGCTTTAACTGCGCACCGAAGAATTTCTTGATGGTGTCAACTGTTAAGTTTGGATCCAGGAGCTGGAACCCCGAGGTCCTAGGCTCGATCGGAACAACTGGTTGCTAGATTGTATATGGGAGACCTTGCATTCCTGGCTGCGACGGTACCTAAGGTGGACTGTAACACCCCTTTTTCTACCCATTAATTTATTTGCGTAAAATCAGAGTTTTCACATTTTAAATACACCACAAGGGATGTCACACTTACTTCGTTAAACATCACGCGCCAAATTACTCGCTTTTCGAAAACAGTCTTAGAATACTTACAAAACGTCATTTGTAAATTAAAATACAACCTCACAGCGGAAATCCAACAAGTTTAATCATAATAGGCATTGCAACCACGCAAGGCTTACAATACTGAAATCCAACAACAACATCAATCATAAGTAACTTAAACAACGTCATTCCCCCCCCCCCTAGTGTTACATAATCAGAGCAGACGACCCGACTCAGCTAGTGAAGATACCTAAGCCTTCACTCGAGATCACCTGCACGATACCGCATAGGGGTAACATTCAAACAGAAGGGGTGAGTTCATCTAACAATATAATAAAGCTTATGATGAGCACTATGCTAGAGTTATGACACTACATCAACCACATCACGACACATCAAGTCAGTCATCAATATTAATCACCACAACAAATCATCGCAATGCCAGCTATATAAACCACCTCACAAACATCAATTCAATCACTACAAAAGCTCATCACAATGTCATGTAAGTATATGAAGTGCAACCCACTCGCGGGCATATGCATGAGGTACCTTTCACAAACGTCGCTTAGCCTTTTGGGCCTCATCGTCACTTAGCCTTTTGGGCCTCAAACGTCACTGGGTTTATGCATACGGGATGCATGAGACCCTATAACATGCACCACGCACAAACACACAATCACGGTCAACTATGTGACCCGTCACTTGCCAATTTGCCAAATAAGAGGCACAGCACCTGTCAATTCACAATTACACACAACAACATCACTTAGCCTTTTTGGGCCTTATCGTCACTTAGCCTTTCGGGCCTCAACGTCACTTATTTTCATCGTCACTTATTCATAAACATCGTCGCTATTAGCCGTTATGGCATCATCATCATTTAATCATCATCATCAATATAACATCCATCGTCAATCACAAGCATAGCCACTAGGTCATTACCGTCAAAATCATCAACTTATCAAGGTACTAGCCACCGAGGGCATCATCGTCAATCAAACATTGGCCACTAAGGGCACTATCATCTATAAACTAGCCACTAAGGGCATCATCGTCAATAAACTAGCCACCAGGGGCATCATCGTCATTTTCACATCAGTATCATTAAAGTTGGCCACTAAGGGCAGAAACGTTATTTAGAACATCATCATTGACACCAAAAAGGTTTTAGACACCGAAAACAGTTTTGCAACGCAACAACAACGACCGTCGGGGCAGCCACTTGGGCGCCCAGAACCATCAGAAAATAATAAGTTTTCATTTTTAAAAATAGGACACACAGATAGACAACGAAATGGGCTTCACAACACTTTTTGAAACGTTTAAAACGGACACCTGAGTCAAAAGTTATCACGAAAACAGTTTTAATGAAAAACGGGCAACAACTTGGCACGGGGCGCCCAATCACGAGGACGCCTAATTCCGTGGCCAAAATTCCAGCAACAACAATGCTTGGCACAGGGCGCCCCACTCAAGGGCGCCTAATTCTGCACCTAGACAACAAAATCCAGCAACATCATAAACACAAAAATGGCGCCCTATGCGCCTATGACACCAAAAACAACGATTTCGAGCAACGCAAATTCCTCAAATCACATACAACTCATACAAACAACTTCAAATCACATATATGATCACATCAACATATTAAACACCAAATTCCATCATCAAGGCTCAATTCAACAATACGAACATCAAATCATCTTAATCATCCCCAATCATCATAAATCACAATATCATCAACAATTACTTAAACACTTGGCACGCACAACATGATTTTTCAACAACAAGTCTTCATATGCCTAGGGTTCATCAATAATCACTAAGAATACATAAAAGGCATACATAGAGCCTAGCCCCTACATAATCCCCATCATAAAAACCCTATTATAGAGAAGATGAGACCCACCCTTACCTTAGGTCATGACGAACACGCTATCCCTTATACGTAAGCTCCAAGAATCACCGCAACCCGATCCCCTTCTCCTCTTGCCTCACGCCCCTTTCTCTCTCTTCCTCCAAGTCGCGCCTCCTCTTCTCTTTTTCTCCATGGGCGCCGCGCCCCCTCTCGGCTCCTCTCTCTCAATTTCGCTAACTTTCTCTCCTTGGCACACAAATGACCTAAGCCTAATTTTCTAGCTTAAGTATGCTTGGGCTTGGATCACGGGCTTTCTTCCACCACTTAAGCCCAAATGCTACATACCTCCCCTCAAAATAATTATTTTCAACCCAACTAAGGCTCACATATATTAACACCTATAATTATTTTATTAAGTAATAAATAATAATTATATTATTATTTCTACCACTCAATTTCATTTAATTAATTAAATAAATTAATCTATTATTTTTGGGGCGTTACATGGACTACCAGTCCATTGCTTCCCAGGCATCACTTGGCCGAGGCTGGCAAAGACAGTTCCTTGAGTAGATATTTGGCTATTCTGGCAAGGTGGAGCTTGACTCCATGACTACTCAACAGAAGTACCACTCATCTGTGGGTATGGCTGCGAACCCACCGGAAACGGCACGAGTGCTTCAAGATACGACTGACAAGGTGGCAGACTAACCGAGCTAGGTGGGTTCGAGACCCATGGCTGCAGATTCGGGTAGTATCCTCCTGACCTGTCGAGCCCTAACTCTAGGCCGAAGGCTAGCACCCTGCGTAGGGTGGATGGTTAGCCATCGAGGGGAACCGTAGGATAATCCCTGCGGTAAACTTATCGACCCCGTAGCCTCGGGCGGCCTTCTGGCCATCTACACCTGTCCATGTTGAAGATTAGCCATATTAGCAACATTCGCCATACACTGCACCCCAATGTTGGCGTTGGCAAAATTACAAGGCTGAGGAAATACAAGATTTGGAATTATTTGATGAGAAAGTGCCTGCTGAGACTCAGCCGTATTACCATACGTGATGTGGACCGCAAGAGCATTAAAAAGAATATAATTTATTTAAATTAGAATGAACTTTATTTTATTTTAAGATGATTTTTATTTTAGTTTATGTTGACATTAGAGGATTTTGGTGTTTGTGTGTATACACCTTTGACATAGGCGTGCAAGGTGTGTAGCTTAGGCACAACCCTAGGTACTTAAGAAACTTATGTAACCTTATTTCACAACTTTGAAGGAAAATACACTTGTTTTGTGTGTGTTTAGAGAATGCTTCTCTAGGGTTCTTTTTAGAACCAAACTTGAATCTTTTCAAGAGCCTCTTACTCTTGTGGTGATTTCTTCATCTTCTTGCCTAAATCCATTTGTATGTTACTTTTCCCTTGCTCTTTTTATCTTGTTTGCTATATTTGATTCAAGAAAACACCTGGTTAGAACATTATTTGTCATGGAATCAATTAGATCCTCATCAAGTGGTATTCAGAGCCATTATCAAGTGTTATAGGGTTCTTGATTCAAGTAAAAAAAATCTGCATTTTTTCCCACGTTCCTTATCGAGTTGTGCTTCGATTTAACTGTGCACTGCTTGCCATTGGTTTGATAGTTTCTTTCTATTGGGAAGCAGCACCATTCTTATTGGCTGTAACGATAATTTTGGGAGGTTGAATGCTTTGGCTTATTGTTGGCCACAAGTTGTCGTGGGTTTTTTTTAGGGTTTATTCACCAAATTTTTGACTGTTCCAGCTCCTCATTTATAACAAGTACTGTCATGTGTGTTTAGTATGTGTTGGAAGGTTTACTCCTTTGATTATTAGCTTTAACCTCGCTTAAATTTAGATGGAAATCCCTGTTTCTGGAAATTTCTGCACAAGTTCTTATTGTTCATCACTCATATTCATCATTAGAGGTTATTTGATCTTGTAATCTAATTGCAAATTTGTTTTTGATGTTACTTCTTTCATACATGTTCGATTCAGGAAATTCAAAAGCCTAAATTGATTAGAAAAAAAGAGACGAATTCAAATATGAAAAGAAAAGTATGAAAAGAGAAGTGCCGCAAAAACACTACAACAGATTTGGGAATTGGGAGCGCTTTTTTTAGGCCATAAGTAGCGCTTTCGGGCGCTCCTAAAGCTTGCGCTCTTGTTGCCAATCCCCCAAAGGCAGCGCTCGAAAAGCGCTACCAATGAACAGGCAAGAGGACCGCTTTTTAGTGTAAGCGCTTCTTATTCCCGTATGCGCTTAGACCATAGGTAGCGCTTTCTGTAAAAAGTGCTACTTATGGTTTTAGCGCATCTAAACAAGAGTAGCACTTTTTTGTTAAAGCGCTCCTCTTTCCTAGATGCACCTAGACCAAAAGTAGCGCTTTTTACAGTAAGCGCTACCTATGCCTAATTTAAAAAAAAATTGTTCCTTCTCTATTACCAATTCCTTACTTCCGGCTCATATTCATCAACCAAGAGCTAACTTCCAAATGAAATTTCCAAATCAATTTCAAATCAAATTCCAACTATTTATAAATCCAACACACACACACACATATATATTATATGTATATATATATATATATATATATATATATATATATATATATATATATATATATATATATATATATCAACATATATGCCAACAAAAATTACATAAATGATCATGTACCAAAATATGAATGTCAAAAATCAAAAATTACAACATATCCAATATAAGGTTCTACAAAAATAGGATATCCAAAACAAATTACATAAAATGAACTTCATAAATTACATAAACACATGACCCTATCAACTAACAGAAGATAATAAAGAGTAAAGATATTAATCTCACTTGATCACAGCCTGAGACAAGTTTCTGCAGTATCTTCATCCTTTCACTTATTTTCTCTCTTCTCAACTGAAAATGAAATCCATTTTTTCAATACTCGCAATGAGACATGAAATTTTGAGGCAAATAACAATAAAAATTATTAACAATAATTAGAAGTTTTCAATTACACAAATAAAAAGTAAAGAATTATCAACAATAAAAATTATACTTGAGAGAGGATGATAGGGCCGCCCTGTGATTCATAGAGATGTTCACTATTCATCATTCCTACAATCTCCTTAGTAAACCCTTTCATTTCCCTCTGCAGCACAATTCATTAATAAAAACAACTATATCAATTGCAGCTAGGATGGTTTTATACCAGAAATAACCTCTTCCATCCTCTCAGTCACTCAATTGGCATATAGTTCATTTTGATATATTTTCTCACCTGGAGATCTCCAATAGTTGTTTCATTAACATCTTTCGGGTTCGGAAACTCCTCAAAGAGGTATGCAATCAGCATACCGAACTGCAAAATCAATGCGCGGACTTTAAGCCATATGGTCCAATGTTAAAATTAGAACTTTCCTAATAAATGTTGTATGATTCAAGCAAATATATCATATCTCATAAGTAAACATCTATAATTCAGTAAAAGCTGAAATTGAAATAGTTCAATATCTAAAGTATAAACTATTTTCTTTATGGGTTAGGAGTTAGGACATCAACTGTTGAAGGATAGACAACAAAGAGGAATAGAATACCTTCATTTAAATGGGAGGAATGCATTCAGGTTTTTAATCATGAAGACAGTTAAAAAAAATAACTTACATCAGTCATTGATACAAAACAAATATAACTAACTCTCAAGCCAGTAAGTCATGCTATGCTAAATGCTAATGAACACAAGCTTGTCAAGTTAAATGATATTTGCAAAGGACTATAAAAGTATGGAGAAACCTAGCATTGACAGTGTATATAAATGATCTAGACCCAATAAATCACATGAATATTCAACCTCAGTTTAAACATGCACTGTATTCAAACACAGGGGATTGACAGTGTATATCAATGATCTAGACACAATAAATCACATGAAAATTCAACCTCGGTTTACACATGCACTGTATTCAAACACAGGGCACAATAAAGCATAGTCAAGAAATTAAATGTACCTGAGTTCCCCAGTCACCGAGATGATTTCGGGGATAAGATCTTTCGCCTGGCAAAATTCAAGCATTCGAGTGTAACACCCCGGTAATTTTATCGACTAAAAATACCCAAGTGCACATTAGTAACACATCAGAGATACACAATTCCTGCCTAAATACTGAATATCGCAACATAGTTCAACTGAATAATAACACAGCGGTCTTAACACAAATAAGACCATAAACTGCCAGTAACTATAGTACTCAGTATTGTACAAGAAAGCGGAAGAAATACATAATACCACATCATAGTGTCGTATTACACAGACAACAAAGAGAATATAAACTTAAAACATAAAGCTAAGTCTTCAGTAGCCAGTCCGAGGGCAACCTGCTCGTGCCTCTGTGGATCTCCTCTTTCCCTGTTTCTCTGTAAAACAACAACAATGGATTGGGTGAGACAACTTGTCTCAGTGAGTTCTACCGAGACCCCTACTCGCACTCTCGGTTCAATTATAAAATCCGGTTTTAAGTCAATACGGCATCGGCCGCGTGAACGCTCCATCCGATGAACCGCATAAAACAATCACACAAAAACAGATTACCGCTGACGCGAACGCTGCAAGCCGGTAACCTGTTAACTCAGTACGACACCGCTGACGCGAACGCTGCAAGCCGGTATCGCACTACAAACAACATAACACCGCTGACGCGAACGCTGCAAGCCGGTGAACCCCCCTACCAATAGTACATTCTCCTATTGGCATGGAGCCTAGGTAAGAGGATCATGACTCCCTCCCCCTAGTATGTTACAACATAGGGTCGTCACCCAACTCGATATATAAACATATATCTACAGTACTATGAACCCACGGTCCATCAAATCAGACAATCAATGAAACACTTTAATTCCAAGTTTTATAAAATCCAAGTTCACACTCGCACTCTACTTGACCACTTTTCGACACAATTTTCAGTATCAAAAACAGTTCATTTTGCCTTAAAAATAGAATATTCAGTTAGGCCTCTAAATAAGCTTTCCAACGCATCTTAGAACACCTCAATCGGGTTCCCGGATCAAAAGATATCGCGAAACGAAAAACAGTGTTTGGTTGCTGAAATTCTGCCAACTGGCGCGCGAGTGGCGCGTGGCGCGCAAACGGCGCGCGAGTTGACAGTCAAGTTCTGTCCAGTGGCGCGCGAGTGACGCGCGGCGCGCAAACGGCGCGTGCACTGGCAGAAAGGGGGCCTGTCAAGTGCAGAATTTTGCGATTTTCTCGAAATCCGCTATTCCGCTCAATTCCGATTTTTGTTCCGATCGAAAACAGATTTTTCAACCAGTAAAACCAATCCAACCAATACCACACAATCAATCAATCAAATCAAAAACTCAATCAAAACGAATTTTATCAAAAACGACATATTTTTCCCAATTAACGGTTTTTAAGTCAAAATCTTTCGAAATCAAATCACCAAAAATTCCATTTCAACGCGACACAACTCGAGACTCGCTCCGATCGATTCCTAATCCGAAACAGACAATATCCAGAAATATTCCAGTCCAGCGAAAGCGGTAAAACAGTTAATTAATTAATTCGAAACATAAAATCCTAAACGTGAGTAGAACTCACCCTCGAAGCGTGTGCCGACACCGAGACTTCAAAATCACCGAGACTTCGCCAAATCACCGAGACTTCCCGCGACACCGCTTTTCTGACGAAACCACACGAACGTTCCCCGAATCAACTACACGCTCCGGCGACGTCCGAAATCGCTCCCAAAGTTTCCCACTCGACTTCGAGGCATCCTTTTGACCGAATTACCGAATTCCTCGAAATCCCCCATGAATACTATTCATCATCTTCCCCAACTTCAAACCACTATTCAACAAAAACCCCAAATTTGATTTCTCAAATCTCACCCAATCAAACCTTGATTCTTTCACCCCAAGCTAGTACCCAAGCCTCCATTCGAACTCCCCTAGCCTTCAAACCGCTTTATTGACGAAGATAGCTCTCAAAAACGCCACCTTGAACTTCAAACCGAAAATGGCAAATTCGTGTAGAGTGAGTTGATGATGAAGATCTTGGTACCAAATCGAAGAGGAAGTAACGCTGAGCAGTTTTCGTGTTGGACGGAAGTCGTTTTGATGAGCCTAACCTTCCGCTTTTTCCTCTTCTTCTTCCTCCCCCTTTCTTTCTCTCTTCTTTCTTTTCTCTCCTTTTCTCTGTTTCTCTCTTCTGTTTCACGCGTCCTTTTCTTCTTTCTTTCTTTCTTGCATTTTATTCACACACACACACACACTTATATATTTATTAATATATACGCGGTCAAATTACCATATTGATCGAAATCTCCTATTTCGATTCCAAAAGTTCCTTGGTCCGTATTATCCGGTTAACGATCCGATGACCACCAATAAATAATTTTAGCACTCAATAAATTTACCAATTAAGTACTAAATTAATTCAATTGGGTTAACCTTCAAATAACTCGGTTAATTATTTTGGGGATGTTACATTCTCCCCAACTTGAAAGAATTTTGTCCTCAAAATTCCATCAAGTCTTTCATTTGACTAATCGAGAATCGACATTCTCCGAAAGGTTCTAAGTTGCTGGGACACAATCTTGAATTAACGAAATGAGTGTAGAAAATCTTCCCAAGTTGCCACGTCAATCCTCAAGTATGTTGGACCAATACTCTAGAACGCTTCTAAGATTACAGTCCGAACTCTCTTGCTACCAATTAACACGAGAAACTTCTCTTTCGCCTACAAAGGCTGGGCACCGCATTTGAAAAACACTTCTGAAGCTTCATTCCAATTATCCTCTCTTGCGCCTCAACTTTGATTAATCTAAATCAAATGGTCTAATACCAGACACTTGATAGAAATATATGTTGAAAAACGAGATCCACGAACTGGTACTCCTCGATAGAGGTAAAAACAAACACGATTCCCTCGAAGGGTGTAAACACGCTCACAACAAATCTTCAAAAATCTATTACAGTTCCCATACACATTGGCAAATGTGATGGAAAGTCATTTGTGAAACTTCTTGACTCGCCCCAAATACTTCGAGATAACGCTCTTCAAAAAGATGGAATGAGGGTTTTACCACAACTCTGACCATAATGCAGAAATAGACCGTGGGGACCTCAATAAACTTGAAAACAATGAAATTTATCTTAGTTGTTCTCAAAACAACTTTCCAACAGAACTCAAAACCCATTTCCCTCTATTGCAACTTTCTCACGAGATTCTTACCAATAACGCACCCGATTACTTTCCACATAGTCGATAGCATTGAGAGCTTTCCCTCAACCTAAGTAATCCTCCAAGGATCTTCTTCCTCTATCAAATTTTATTAGCTTCTTCTTTCGTTCTCAAAATCAATCTCAGCATGCGGGTTTTCACAAAAATGATTTCTCAAAACTACTCTACCGCACGCCAAGCTTCACCTTGGAAATTCCAGACTCTCGCAAGCAGGTCCTTCAATTAATTCCTTTGCTGGTTGTCCGCAATGTGAAAAACAGTCAGCTGTTACTTCACTTTGTTCTTTAGATATTCCTCAGCCAGCTTAGATACCTTACTATTCAAACGATCTTAGAATTAAATGAGTTGATTCGGTTAACCGGTCCACAACTACCCAAATGGAGTCGTTACCGGTTTGGGACATTGGCAACGCCATTACAAAATCCATGGAAATGTCCTCCCATTTCTAAACGGGTACTACAAGCGGCCGTAACAGACCAACGGGCTTCTGATGTTCTATCTTAACCTTTTGACAAGTTAAGCATTGTAACACAAATTCAGCAATCTCTAACTTCATCGCTGGGCACACAGATTCTATTCTTGAAACAAAACACTATCAGTGGTAAAATCTGGAAATAATCTTCGTGATTGTAGTTTCACATCAACTTCCTGTGCTAAGCGCATCAACTATAACATTGGCCCCTCCCTGTGGCACTTCAACTTGAAGTCGCAATCAATACACAATCTCGTAATACCAACCTTCTTTTGAACAGCAACACTGGACACTCCAAGGAAGCGCACTCGGTCGAATGAACTTATTTGGTATCAACTCTTTAAGTTGGGATTTCAATTTTTGATAATTCCAAAGGAGACACTCAGTAAGGAACTATAGAGGTTGACCCGGAATCAAGGCTACAGAGACTTTTACTTCCCGCTACGGAGGCACGGAAGAAACTTCATCAGAAAAAAAAGCATACAGAAATTCAATCACTATCTGAATGAAAGGCAACCCTCAACCCGGAAAGATGTCGTACTTCTCATAGGCAACCAAATATACTCTACCACAAGATTTCTGTCTCCTATGACAAGTAGACAATTTTTGGCACTATGCTTTGAGTTATAAAACAATGAGTTGCACCCAAATTCTAAAGTATATTGACAGAGTTATTGAAAAGGGACCTCATACCTCTCTGCAGATTGTCATTAGGTGCGGTAGTCCGAGCATCCAAAGTGTTGACTCATCCCTGACCAGGAGCATTTGGTGCTCCTCGGGAATTCTTCCTTGCTGGGCACTTATCTGCATAGTGACCCTCTTCATTACAAGCATAGCATCTATCAGGCCTCGGCGGACACTCGCCACGGTGGTGCCTCCCACACCTGGTACAATTCTTCCTCTTTGGTGAGTCGAACAATTGTACCTGCTTTCCTTTATAATCATCCTCCTTGCCAAAGTCATGCTTGGGACCCATTTGAGAACTAGATGACCCAGTGCTCTTTCTATTTTGATGGAATGCCTTTCTGCTTGCATACAACCTTGACAAATCACTTTCGGCGATATAGGCTTGTTGTACCATGGCTGCATAGTTGGTCCTCGGAAAAGAACTGAGACTCTGAGCAATATCCTCTCTCAACCCATATTTGTACCTGTCAGTTTTCCATCGGTCATTGGGGGCATATCCAGCTAAACCGAAGAATTGATACAACTCTTCAAATTTAGCCGTGTATTGGCCCACGGTCAAGCCTCCTTGTGTAAGAGCCAAAAACTCATTTTCCTTATCCAACCTCATAGCCGTGGGGAAGAATTGTTCCAAAAATGATGTTCGGAAATTTTCCCAAGTCGGGGGAGTTCCCATTGTCTCCATCATGGCCCTAGCATTTGTCCACCAGTTATTGGCCTCTCCCTTCAACATATGGGATGCCAACCTCAACTTATCTTCATCGGTCACTTGCATTGTTACAAAGATCTTTTCAATGTCATCCAGCCAATGTTGAGCTCTCATGACATCCGGCCCACCTCTAAACTCGGAGGGTTTCATTTTCAGGAACTCAGTGAAAATTCTCCTTGGGTTCACTTGTGGCCCTGGAGCTTGATGCTGCTGAGCATTTTGCTGTAGGATTTGTTGCTGCTGATGCATAAGCATCATGTCTTGCATCATTTTCTGCTGGTTCTCAATGACATTCTGCATCCACTCAAAATTTGGATCAACAGGAGGAGGAACGCCTCTACCTCTTCTGGCCATGATTCTGCGAAATATGCACAAAGTATTAAGTTGATCAAGCTCAATGTCTAATAGCATACTAAGAAAATCACGACTGGAAAAGCAAAGACCCTATAAGCTAAGTCCGACTAGGTCGAACCGCTCTGATACCAACTGTAACACCCCGGTAATTTTATCGACTAAAAATACCCAAGTGCACATTAGTAACACATCAGAGATACACAATTCCTGCCTAAATACTGAATATCGCAACATAGTTCAACTGAATAATAACACAGCGGTCTTAACACAAATAAGACCATAAACTGCCAGTAACTATAGTACTCAGTATTGTACAAGAAAGCGGAAGAAATACATAATACCACATCATAGTGTCGTATTACACAGACAACAAAGAGAATATAAACTTAAAACATAAAGCTAAGTCTTTAGTAGCCAGTCCGAGGGCAACCTGCTCGTGCCTCTGTGGATCTCCTCTTTCCCTGTTTCTCTGTAAAACAACAACAATGGATTGGGTGAGACAACTTGTCTCAGTGAGTTCTACCGAGACCCCTACTCGCACTCTCGGTTCAATTATAAAATCCGGTTTTAAGTCAATACGGCATCGGCCGCGCGAACGCTCCATCCGATGAACCGCATAAAACAATCACACAAAAACAGATTACCGCTGACGCGAACGCTGCAAGCCGGTAACCTGTTAACTCAGTACGACACCGCTGACGCGAACGCTGCAAGCCGGTATCGCACTACAAACAACATAACACCGCTGACGCGAACGCTGCAAGCCGGTGAACCCCCCTACCAATAGTACATTCTCCTATTGGCATGGAGCCTAGGTAAGAGGATCATGACTCCCTCCCCCTAGTATGTTACAACATAGGGTCGTCACCCAACTCGATATATAAACATATATCTACAGTACTATGAACCCACGGTCCATCAAATCAGACAATCAATGAAACACTTTAATTCCAAGTTTTATAAAATCCAAGTTCACACTCGCACTCTACTTGACCACTTTTCGACACAATTTTCAGTATCAAAAACAGTTCATTTTGCCTTAAAAATAGAATATTTAGTTAGGCCTCTGAATAAGCTTTCCAACGCATCTTAGAACACCTCAATCGGGTTCCCGGATCAAAAGATATCGCGAAACGAAAAACAGTGTTTGGTTGCTGAAATTCTGCCAACTGGCGCGCGAGTGGCGCGTGGCGCGCAAACGGCGCGCGAGTTGACAGTCAAGTTCTGTCCAGTGGCGCGCGAGTGACGCGCGGCGCGCAAACGGCGCGTGCACTGGCAGAAAGGGGGCCTGTCAAGTGCAGAATTTTGCGATTTTCGCGAAATCCGCTATTCCGCTCAATTCCGATTTTTGTTCCGATCGAAAACAGATTTTTCAACCAGTAAAACCAATCCAACCAATACCACACAATCAATCAATCAAATCAAAAACTCAATCAAAACGAATTTTATCAAAAACGACATATTTTTCCCAATTAACGGTTTTTAAGTCAAAATCTTTCGAAATCAAATCACCAAAAATTCCATTTCAACGCGACACAACTCGAGACTCGCTCCGATCGATTCCTAATCCGAAACAGACAATATCCAGAAATATTCCAGTCCAGCGAAAGCGGTAAAACAGTTAATTAATTAATTCGAAACATAAAATCCTAAACGTGAGTAGAACTCACCCTCGAAGCGTGTGCCGACACCGAGACTTCAAAATCACCGAGACTTCGCCAAATCACCGAGACTTCCCGCGACACCGCTTTTCTGACGAAACCACACGAACGTTCCCCGAATCAACTACACGCTCCGGCGACGTCCGCAATCGCTCCCAAAGTTTCCCACTCGACTTCGAGGCATCCTTTTGACCGAATTACCGAATTCCTCGAAATCCCCCATGAATACTATTCATCATCTTCCCCAACTTCAAACCACTATTCAACCAAAACCCCAAATTTGATTTCTCAAATCTCACCCAATCAAACCTTGATTCTTTCACCCCAAGCTAGTACCCAAGCCTCCATTCGAACTCCCCTAGCCTTCAAACCGCTTTATTGACGAAGATAGCTCTCAAAAACGCCACCTTGAACTTCAAACCGAAAATGGCAAATTCGTGTAGAGTGAGTTGATGATGAAGATCTTGGTACCAAATCGAAGAGGAAGTAACGCTGAGCAGTTTTCGTGTTGGACGGAAGTCGTTTTGATGAGCCTAACCTTCCGCTTTTTCCTCTTCTTCTTCCTCCCCCTTTCTTTCTCTCTTCTTTCTTTTCTCTCCTTTTCTCTGTTTCTCTCTTCTGTTTCACGCGTCCTTTTCTTCTTTCTTTCTTTCTTGCATTTTATTCACACACACACACACTTATATATTTATTAATATATACGCGGTCAAATTACCATATTGATCGAAATCTCCTATTTCGATTCCAAAAGTTCCTTGGTCCGTATTATCCGGTTAACGATCCGATGACCACCAATAAATAATTTTAGCACTCAATAAATTTACCAGTTAAGTACTAAATTAATTCAATTGGGTTAACCTTCAAATAACTCCTCAAAGAGGTATGCAATCAGCATACCGAACTGCAAAATCAATGCGCGGACTTTAAGCCATATGGTCCAATGTTAAAATTAGAACTTTCCTAATAAATGTTGTATGATTCAAGCAAATATATCATATCTCATAAGTAAACATCTATAATTCAGTAAAAGCTGAAATTGAAATAGTTCAATATCTAAAGTATAAACTATTTTCTTTATGGGTTAGGAGTTAGGACATCAACTGTTGAAGGATAGACAACAAAGAGGAATAGAATACCTTCATTTAAATGGGAGGAATGCATTCAGGTTTTTAATCATGAAGACAGTTAAAAAAAAAAAACTTACATCAGTCATTGATACAAAACAAATATAACTAACTCTCAAGCCAGTAAGTCATGCTATGCTAAATGCTAATGAACACAAGCTTGTCAAGTTAAATGATATTTGCAAAGGACTATAAAAGTATGGAGAAACCTAGCATTGACAGTGTATATAAATGATCTAGACCCAATAAATCACATGATTTTCAACCTCAGTTTAAACATGCACTGTATTCAAACACAGGGGATTGACAGTGTATATCAATGATCTAGACACAATAAATCACATGAAAATTCAACCTCGGTTTACACATGCACTGTATTCAAACACAGGGCACAATAAAGCATAGTCAAGAAATTAAATGTACCTGAGTTCCCCAGTCACCGAGATGATTTCGGCGGATAAGATCTTTCGCCTGGCAAAATTCAAGCATTCGAGCTAATGTGTCCCCAATTATGGTCGACCTCAGGTGACCAACGTGCATTTCCTTTGCTATATTAGGCGAGGAAAAGTCAACCATAACATTCTTGATATTGGCTGGAAGTCGAGGTGCCCAGGAATCAATACCATCGATCAGCATACTCTGTAATCTCTACAGGAGGAATGTTTTAGGTTTAGTGCATAATCCAAACTACATAACTAGGAGACTGGACACACACACTACAATTCAGATGCCAGACTAAAAAACTGGGGACACACATACTAGTTGTACACTTGGACATACTATTTCTAATTCTAAACTACAAATGGAAATGCAATCAAATAACCTGTGCTATCCATTTCTTTGATACAACAATATTCACAAATCCAGGACCAGCAGCAGAGCATGATTCTATAATTTCAGAAGGAGGGAGATTTTTCACGATGGCCTACACAAACAAAAAGACAAAGATTATCATTTGACATTGACAAATCAATCTAATTCCAAAATCAATGAATATCAAAAAGAGTTCAAAAGAACCCACATAAAGTGAGAAGGGGAAGAAGAAAATTATCTTTGATTATACCTGTCCAACTACATTGGGATTTCGGAATTCTGTCTGCTTTCCTTTAATCCTAGCCCATATACTCATTGCGTTATTACTGCACAAAGCAACCAAAAAAATCTCTTTTGATTAGCTTTAAGCCGTTAGCATGCAAATAAGAGACAAAAAACATGCACATTAACAGTATGAGAGAAAAAAATTTAGACACCTTCAAAGCAATTAGAGAATGCATATTTGTGGTTACAAAGAACACAGCTAATGATAGATCTACAGTTGTTTATATCAAAGCATATGATATGTAGAAATCAGAATGAGATTTTCCAATTCCATTTGAATCCAGAAAAGCAAATATGACTTCCTTATCATAGCAATTATCAGCTTGCAACAACATCTATTCTTAATTAGGATGAAAGCCTTTGATTTGCTGTTTACTCAAATGCCCTATGTGACAATCAAAATAGTTCTTAAACTCCACTTCAAGCTCATATAATTTTATCAAAGGATTGGTAGCTGTTGGCAAACAAGGATTGGTTCAATGAAATACCCTAATTTAAAAGGAACAAGCTGAAACACTACAAAACAAGCAACAAAGTTCAACATTCAATCTATCATTAAGCCTTCAAACTGTTTTACACTATTCTATTACAGAGCATATAACAAGGAAAAGAACTTACAAATCAAACCCGCTTGTAAAAGTGGTGAGGGGAAGGGGTAAGGTAATTGAATTGTCCCTAAAATCATACATCCAAATTTTCCATTTGAATGCTTCTCCGAGATATCCACGAAGATGATCATGCAATGCACTCTTATCAATCCTTGATGATGATAACTCTTACAAACATAATAAAACACACTCTAAACCAGCAAACCAAGTAGATTCACAATCACAAGCACACCTACCAGGAACCCACCAATAACAATTCTTGAAAATATATCATAAATATCCCCACCGTGTACCACCACCACACTGAAAACCCCTCCAATAATTCCACAAAGAGCCAAATAACCACAAACCAAAACAGCAGTATACCTAACCCTACCGTTCAACAACTCAACTCTTTGGCATAGCAGAAAATCCATAAACAAGTTCAAGCACAGAAACAACACTAATCAAATGCCAAAGAGCAGTAATATAAACATGAATAACAAGGAAAAGCAAAGCACAGAGACGTTCGAATCAACCAACATCATCAATAGAATCGAATCAACCAACATCATCAATAGAATCGAATCAACCAACATCATCAATAGAATCGAATAAATTTAAAAATAAATTCGAAAATCTGAACAGAGACACAAGCACACATGTTCTAGGGTTAGAAGATGAAGCAGAAAGTAGCGATTTTAGATCTGGAGATTAGGGCTCAAACGAACTTCAAATGAAATTTGGAGAAAGGAACTTCAAATGAGATCGAGAGAGAGAGAGCTAGTGATTCGACCAAGCCAAATGCATTTCAAAAAAGCAAGACGAAGACATGCAAAAGACGTCATAGATCTTACCTCGCGATGGTTCTCTAGTGACGCGCTTCGATCCAGAACTCAACGATGAAGACGGAGCTGCAACTCACTCGCAACCTAAGGAGCTCACCTCACAACAAAATGATCCCTCCTTTGCAGGTTTTGCGAGAACGAGAGACAGAGCGAAGTGAGGAGTGAGAGCCGCTGGTTTCCTCTCCAAAGCGAATTGAAAGTGAGAGGGTGAGAGCTGCTGGTTTCCTCTCCATAGAGAATTGAAAGTGAGAGGGTGAGAGCTACTGGTTTCCTCTCCTTTGCAGGTTTTGCGAGAGCGAGCGAAAGAGCGAAGTGAGGAGTAATTAGAATTAAAATTAAATATTTAATTTTCCGTATTTTGGCATAGGGCGCGATTTTTAAAAAGCGCTACTGATTCAGTTCCGTGTTTTGGCAATAGGGAGCGCTTTTTAAAAAGCGCTACTGATTCAGTTCCGTATTTTGGCATAGGGAGCGCTCGTCACCTAGGCGCTCCTAATGGTCGTTCCGTGTTAGCCAATAGGGAGCGCTCGTCACCTAGGCGCTCCTAATAGTAATTCCGTGTTAGCAATAGGGAGCTCTTATGTCAAAAGAGCTACTCATGGGGCGATCTTTTTTGAGATTTCTGTTGTAGTGAAAGAAAGTAATTCTGCATAAAAGCACTTATAGAAAAAGGTATTTCACAAAAAATATATATAAAAAAAAATCCAGAATTGTTCATTTTAATACATCAATCATTTTTGCATCTTTGTTGCTTCTATTAGACATTGCAAGTTGATCTTACAACCCTACCTTCCACATATTTGAACCACTTTGGTCTTTTAGTCTAATCTTTCTTGAGTTGTCTCCTTGCTTTCTATTTGAGTGTGTTTCCTTTGCTTGGATTTTCTTGTTTGTCTTTTCAATTCCTTAGTTTTGTCTTTAAGAAGTTTCTCTTGTCTTTGTTGGCCTCTTCAATGATAACTTTCATGTGTGTTTTCTCACAATTGTGTACAGGTTTTCCACAAACTTGATTGAGACTTGTTTGTTTTGTTTTAAGAACTTGAAGAGTTGCATTAGGGAGTGGAAAAAGGCTGGAGTGAACATTATAGAAAAAACCCTAATTGAGTGATATACACGAGTGATACATTTCTTAAGTGTAAACACTTAGTGAGTGGTAAGGACTATTGTTCTTGTTTTTGTTACTTTTTTTTTGTCATTGTGGTACTTTTTAGCTTGTTGGAATCATTAATAGAAGTTTGGACTATAAAAAAGAATGTGTTACAAACACTCTTAAGAAGTATAAGGTTGGTGATTTGCTCCGGAAGATGCATGAGAGGTATGAAGAGAATGTGAGAAAGAAAGATAGAAAGTATAAAAAAGAAAGAAGCTATGAGAGGAGAAATGGAAAAAAAAGAGGGAAACATAGAGATTATTTGAGAGAAAATGAGTTGAAAGAAAAAGTGAGTATTTCAAATTTTCATGGGAAGAGTGACCCTGAAGCATATCTTGATTGGGAGCTTAAAGTAGAACAAATTTTCTCTTGTTGTGATGTTAGTGAAGAGCAAATGTTGAAGTTGGTTGTGTTGGAGTTTAGAAACTATGCACTTATTTGGTGGGATCAAGAAAATAAGCTTAGGAGGAATTGTGAACTTGAGCCTATTGAAAAATGAAAAGATTTGAAGGCCATGATGAGGAGGAGACATGTTCCTTCTCATACCCATAAGGAGTTGCGTGACAAATTTCATAGGCTTACTCAAGGAAGTAAAAGTGTTAATGAGTACTTTGAGAAGTTAGAGATGGCTATGACTAGAGCTAATGTGGAGAAGAATTTGGAAGATACCATGGATAGGTTTCTTGATGGTCTAAATGAAGATATAATGAAGGAAGTGGAGAATTGCCATTTTGCAAAGATTGAAGATCTTGTCCACCAAGCCATTAAGGTGGAAAAACAATTGCAAATAAACCCTTCAAAATATCACTCTATAAGTTGGAAGGACAATTCCAAGAAGGAGGGCGCTCAATCCAAAAGATATGATGTCACAACCTCCAAGGGTAAAGGTACAATTTCTAACTCTTCTTCTTTGAACCCTAAATTAAAGAACATGAAATGTTTGAAATGATTAGAGTATGGGCACATTGCATTAAATTGTCCAACTAAGAGAATTATGGTCTTGAGGAAAAATGGGTGCAATAATTCACATGAGAGTGAAAGTAAGGAAAAACCTCAAGAGGGAGATTTGTTCATGGTTAGTAAATTTGTTGGAGCCTATGACAAAAATGAGAATGATTCACAAAGAAATAATATTTTCCAAACTAGGTGTCTAATTCTAAGAAATGTATGCTCTTTGATAGTTGATGGAGGTAGTTGATGGGAAAGGTGTCTAATTCTAAGAAATGTATGTTCTTTGATAGTTGATGGAGGTAGTTGTGCAAATGTTGCTAGCACTAGGTTAGTGTCAAGGCTTAATCTTGAAACTACTCCACATCCTAGTCCATATAAAGTGCAATGGTTAAGTGATAATGGAGAATTAGAGATAAATAGACAAGTCAAGATATCATTTTCCATTGATTAATATTGTGATGAGGTTATATTTGATGTAGCACCCATGGAGGCTAGCCACATATTGCTAGGGAGACCTTGGCAATTTGAAATGGTGAATCCAACAAATACACTTTTTTTCACAATAACATCAAATTTACTCTTAATCCTTTTAGTCCAAAGAAGGCTAAAGAAGACATGTTGACTTTGAAACTTAAAATAGAAAAAGAAAAACAGAAAAGAAAAGGAATGAAAAGAAACAGAGAAAAGAAAAGGAATGAAAAGAAAGAAACGGGGAAGAATAAAAATCACTTAATAAAGGAGAATGAGGTAAAAAGAGCATTGCTTGTAAGACCTATGCTTAATCTTGAAGTTCGATTCAATTGCTTGTCTTCTTATGCTAACGATTTCCCTAGTGTTTTTGATCTCTTTTTGAGCATGAATAGGGATGCATATTCAAGAGAGGTGCTTCATGGATTGGTGCCCTATGGCGCTACTCCCAACTTGCAAGTTCCCAAGGAAGTCCATTTACTTGAAGAAGTTGATTGAAGGGAAGTTTCATTTGTTTTGGTTCCTTACAAAGAAGTCAAATCGATTGAGCTTTCTAAATCTATGATGGACAATTTGTGTGTTGCATTGCTTATGTTTTACTTTTACCACGTGCTTGAAAATCTAGCACATTTAATGATGGAATGGTCTAACTTGCTCCTATGGTCTAAGTTTGAAAATCAGAGTCCTCATGTGAGCTCAATTCTTTTGCCAAACTTGAAAGGAGAAAGACACTATGTTGCTATTTCAATGTTCAAGTAAAGAAGGGTAAAGTTGGTTAAATATATCAACTCCGCAAGGTATCAATATCTTCCAATCTCTTACCTTTCATTATTAACTTTTATATGGTGTTGGGTGTTGCTTATATTTGTCAAATGTATTGATTTTTCCCAATTTCCATTTGATCCTAGAGGTATGTTGGTATTGACTTGAGTTATTTCTTTATGTAGGATACATTGGAGATGCTGTCGAAAAAAAAGGAGGGATACAATGGAGATTAAATTCGAGGTCGAATTTCTTCAAGAAGGAGGGAATGATGTGGACCGCAAGAGCAGTAAAAAGAATCTAATTTATTTAAATTAGAATGAACTTTATTTTATTTTTAGATGATTATTATTTTAGTTTATGTTGACATTAGAGGATTTTGGTGTTTGTGTGTATACACCTTTGACATAGGCACCATGGTGTGCAAGATGTGTAGCTTAGGCACAACCCTAGGTACTTAAGAAACTTTTGTAACCTTATTTCACAACTTTGAAGGAAAATACACTTGTTTTGTGTGAGTTTAGAGAATGCTTCTCTAGGGTTCTTTTTAGAACCAGACTTGAATCTTATCAAGAGCCTCTTACTCTTGTGGTGATTTCTTATGATCTTATCATCCTCTTGGATGTGGTGATTTCTTCATCTTCTTGCCTAAATCCATTTGATTATTTCTTTTCCATTTCTCTTTTCATCTTGTTTGCTATTTTTGATTCAAGAAAACACTTGGTTAGAACATTATCTGTCATGGAATCAATTAGATCCTCATAAATACGGTTGGACCTGTTGCATGCTTCCCATGGCAACATGAAAAGGTTCCCGATGAGGTCCTGCCACACTGGCATTCGATGGAGCCTCATTGGGCTGGGTAATCCTGCATGTGGTTGGCCGGGGATGCCAAGACTCATCGCGCTACTGGCTTGTGCCACGCGCGTCTGCTCCTACTCTTTGGCCTGTTGCACCTCAATGTGCGCCATAGGTTTCACTATGTCAGCCAACTGTTGGGAGACTTGGTACATGATAACATGAATCCCCATGTCTATCTGCTGCTGAATGAACGACGTAGTCATTACCACGGGTTCTTTTTCAATTGGCTGCGATTGGTCATCAGGTTCCATGACTACCGTATAAGTCGTGGCTCCCGACGTACCTGTTAGCTCTGTATATTTATCCTTCCCCGTAACCGTCTTTTTGGTTGCAGAATTTGGTTCCATGCTTAGGCTTCGACCCGAACGTAAGTACATACGCCAATGATAATTCAGGCCAGGCGAACTAAACTCGATGGTTTGTGTTATCGTCAAACACTTGTATCCTAGCTGTGGAGTCGGCTAGAGGTTTGGACAATCTGTGATTTCTATTTCATCAAGCGATTGCGTCGAAGAAAACAACTCTGTTCCTCGACTATGGGTTCCCTAACTTCTCCAAAGAGTCGTTCGGTTAGGTGTTAGAGGGAGTGTGGCTTGGATTATCTACGAAAAATAAGAAAACATAAGGAAAAGCGATAAAGAAAATAGAATAAGTAAAGACTTGTGTGTTGATTGATGTGTCTTTGAAATGTACAAGTGTTACTATATATATATATATATATATATATATATATATATATATATATATATATATATATATATATACATGAGCCTTCGTTGTCCACTATTCGAGCCGACATCTGCCCACTGTTGGATTAATCATGATCAACGGTTCTAATTAAGCCTAATCCCTAGAAACTCGGCACCCATTCCTCCACGACCTCACTAGCACGGTTAGTAAGGTAAAACTCATGTCGTTCTAGTTTCTGCGAAGTCTTCTCCTTATTGAACCTAACCGCTCCAACGTAGTATGTCCACATGCATTGAATACTTGCGCTCCAAGAAAGTATTCCTTGCCTAGGCAACAACCCTTCTCAGCCCTGCCTTTCTCCAGCCTTCGACCGTTAACTCCTCAGCCGAGTTACTCTGTGGTCGAGGCACCCTCCAACCGAGTCTTATGGTACCTCGGTGTATTATCTTCATTCATTCGGGGCTTCCAAATATCCTCTTTCCATACCCAGCCCGAATATCATGGCAAGTGTTTTCTTCTGCCCTATTGTTCTTGTGGTTTCCTCGACGCCTATCTAGGGCTTAAACCTCCTTTTTTCCCTCGGCCACAAATCACTTTATTTTAGGTGTTAACAAATGCCCCATTTTTGCGTTGTTCTCCAACCGAGTGGATGTGACTGACGGGGGGAAAATTGAAACGACAGGCTATATTGATGACCAGTCGTTTCGTCATTGATTAGACTCGTGCGGCAGTACACCAATTTCCCAAGAATTTCAATCATTTCCCTCGAAGGCTATAAGTAATCATTCAAACACCCCAAGGTCACTATTTGGCCCTGTTTTGAAACCGTTCCTGTAACTCTCTCTCAGTCCCTTGCCCTTCTTAGCAAACGAACATGTCTAACCACGACCAGGCCGTTTCCTCTTCTAGCCACGGCCTCCAAACACCATCGGCCACTGTGGTTCCCTTCCACCTTTTCTCCGAAGTGGACAATCTAGTTGCCTTTCGTCCTAGCACCACCGACGTTCAGCAAGGTTACAATTCCTTCGATACGCATTTTGGATTTTCTAGCCTTCCCATCACCTAGTCCTGGTGCACCGTGGGGGCTAAACATCAAGATCTCCGAGGGTGGCTTAGGTGTTCTCTCAGCTAAGCCGAATGGGTCAAACGGATGTCAGATGCTAAAGGCGGATCCTGGATGTCTTAGGGGATCTACGATATGATCTGTGTGTCCGCTATGGGAACATCCCACAACTTTGACCTCCTTCTTCCTCTAATGAGTTTCTGGTCAACTACCAATAACGCCTTTGTCTTCCTCTGGGGAATCCTTACTCCCACCATCCTTGATGTGGCCGCCAACCTGGGCCTCCCCGCTGGCGGTCGAGATGTACATCAATCCTTGTGACACCCTTGACCCCAAAAGTAATTATATGTGAAAAGTACAAAACTGAGTAAAATTGTCTTTCAAATAAAACTAGCAATTCTTATTCTGAAATACTTTTCGCAAGTAAAATATGTCACTGAATTCCTTAAATCATATATCAACGATGATTTATAATAATATTAAAGACAGGAGTGATAAAATGTTTCTTTTAATACAGTAACAAGAATGATCTGAAATATAATATTCAAAATACAACCCAAATCCCGATGTCACGTGATCAGAGCAATTTTAATACAATTAAATAAAAAGAAGTAACATCAACGCATAGTATCATACTACAAGCTAATAGGGGATCTGTAGTAATAACATCTCTCCTGCTACATGATCGTAGAAGGCTACTCGAACGCACCTGTAACTTAATCTAAAAAAGTGGTGCACGGGTGAGAAAGAGCATCCAAACCATATAAGAAATATAAGACCGAAACTAAAATAGCAAGACCACCACAAAACAATGAAACAATCCACATTAGTGGATACAACTTTCATAACACGCATGCACAAACAATCCTTAATTAATCTTTAGCTAATCCTAGTGTCGCGACCTCACGTATAGTCCTAGGACTACAAATAGCAACAACAACA
The DNA here is from genome assembly GCA_039519185.1 of Astragalus membranaceus. NCBI lineage: Eukaryota > Viridiplantae > Streptophyta > Magnoliopsida > Fabales > Fabaceae > Astragalus > Astragalus membranaceus. Next base: position 62,390,518 of record CM076850.1, on the reverse strand, counting down.
ACAAGATCAGGATACCTTGCCAGATACTTCCTTACAATCATCACCAACAACAACAACAGTAGGACCAGGATACCTTGCCTGAACGGGATACCTTGCCCGATAACGCCCTACGAGAACAACAACAATAGGACCAGGATACCTTGCTCGATAACACCCTACGAAGAACAGCAGGAAGAGGACAATGAGGACCGAGATACCTTGCCAGAACGGGATACCTTGCCTGATAATGCCCTACAAGAACAACAGAACCGGGACACTCAAACGGGATAGCTTGCCCGATAATGCCCTGAAGAACACCCAGGAGAGGACTATGAGGACTGGGATACCTTGCCCGAACCGGATACCTTGCCCGATAATGCCCTACTAACAACAACGACGACGACAACAACAACAACAACAACAAGATGGACACACATGGACCTAATCAGACGGGATATCGCACAACAACAACAACAACAACAACAACAACAACAACAACAACAACGATAACGACGATGACAACAGCACCACCACTTATAATCAGGTACGGCTCGCCTATACTGCGACGAGTCCTTGTCCATGCCGCGACAAGGTTCCTTAAACACCATCATCATCAACAACTATCATTTAACTATCGGAACTAACTCTTCCTTCTCGCTTAAGTTATTAAACTTAATTACAGATAACCCTCACGCTATATTCATGCTATATCTACTCATCTATGTCTGAGCGTCATCATCTATCATCTATAACTTAATTAACTTCGTTAAGCTATAAAGTTTTCTTCAGCTAATTAGCACTAAGTCATTAATTTGCTATGGACACCTCACTCATTTATCTTCTTATGTTACTCGTGATTTGCGACTAGCTTGATGTGTCTTTCTGTCACTAAGAATTATTCTGAAAGTCAATTATCATATTTTCCTTGCCAGAATGTAATTACTAACTGACTAGTCATGTCTCCAAGTTCTCCCCTAGTCTCAATCTTATTTAACCATTCACTACTATTCATCAATTACCATTTACTATAATTTACTACGCATCGCCCACACCTAGGATTGATTTTAAACATTAATCCTTATAGTTACTCCGTTCTTACTCTAAATTTATCTCCACTACCAACTTAATTCTATGGTCACCTATCTATGACTTTACGTTCCTCACGTGTTAATTAACGGACATCATTGAACACACAATTGACTAAGCATACTAGATTAATTCTCTAAACTCGGCATAATAGTTACAGTCATCCAATTCATTAAATTACAATCATCCAGACCATTAAATTACAGTCATCTAATCAACTAATTTACAGACATTTAAATCACTTACAATCATCCGAATTATTTACGGTCATCCAAATTGAATAAATCAAACAAGTAATAATTAATAACTAAATAAGTAAATAAACAAATACAGTAAAATAGGAGTAGCGGCAACGGATACTATTTTAGTTCTATCCCCTATCTCTCATATAGAATATAAACCATTTTCCCTTGTACCTGGATAAACAAAAATTGTAGTATCACATAAAGTAGAACCAACTTCTCCACCTCAATGAATTTAACACCAAACGAGTACACGAGAAATTCACGGATCACTCGGAAGTAGAAAACAACTGAAGAAAAATATAAAACTAGTTCTAATTAATTTTTGGAGATTAATGAAACTGAAACGAAATCAAAACAGAACAAAAAGAATGATCGAAAAACGTCTAACAAAGACAACAGGTCACGAGAGGTCCGACGTCAACTTCACCGAAATCAAAAAGAGACTAGTGCTTCCCGAAGGTTTCGACGCCCAGAATCCGAAAACGATATCCGTTTTTCAAAACGAACGCCATGGTGGCCGGAAAATGGCAATTACAGTCCACCCTTGGAGAAAGTATGACACATACGGAGCAACGGTTGGTGGAACCGATATTAGAAACGAATTCAGAGGTCGATTTTATGTAGGATTACAAAGTTTGGTGTTTTTTCGCTGCCAAATGAAGAAGAACAAGAAGAGAGAAGGATTGGCTTAAGGTCTTATGGCGGCGCATCTATTTCTTGCGTGAACGTACGAACATGATAAACAGTGAGTGGTTTATTTAAAAGAGGTGGGGTGCAGTTATGAAAAGGGCAGGTGCTGTCAGCATAATTTTAAAAACAAAAACAGGGACCCATGTGCTGTACGATTACTTTTCTTTTGTTGTTAATTTCTTTTCTTCCTGCTGTCAAAAAAAAAAATTTCTTTTCTTCCTTTTTTCTAGCATATCTCTATACAAATATAAGAACTTATAGTCATGTCTAAATAATAATAATAATAATAATAATAATAATAATAATAATAATAATAATAATAATAATAATAATAAATGGTTACTAATATTTTGTAAAGCTAGTAAATAAATAATAAAATAATAAGCTTTACAAAAATATATCAATTACAAAGGCAAACAAGCACAAAATATGTCACAACGTTACTACTATATATTCAAACAAGTTAATATACATATAAATATGAAATTTGGGGTGTTACAATTCTCTCCCTCTTAAAAGAATTTCGTCCTCGAAATTCCAACGATTCCGGGCACTCAAAACGATCCTAATCCCTCAACTAGAAGCCCTCAAGGTTTTAAGGGTAGTATTCCTTTATTATATGTGTGCATATGACTGGTCTCTAACTTACAAGTTCAACTAGAAGTCTAGAGATGATATAAGGTAAGATAACTAATCTTATATTCATAAGCTGCACTAACAAAATAAAGTCATAAACTAATGTTACCTATTCATGTAGATTACCATTGCTTTCATTACCGACGATAAGTGACTGGGCGGTCGTCCCTCCTACTCGTTCAGCCAAGTAATTCAAGCAACAATAACCAAATATGTTCTAGTGTTTCTGGAAGGATCCTTGGTAGGGGCTTGAGCTTAGACATGTTGATACCACACTATCACCCTCAAGCTCTATTAAAGTTCCTTCCTATAGCCTTATAATCGGGATTTTGCTACGCCACTCTAAGAGTCTACCTCCTAACTACATGCATCACACATCCATTCCCAAGGTTCACTCCTAAGGTAATAATTGAGGCTTTAACATCATAATTATATCAGGAAGGACTATAATATATGAGATCCTAGAGGAACAGCTACTCTTAATAATAACCAAATATATTAGGGTGCACAACTAATGGTTTGGATAGCTTCCTATCACAAAACCATTGTTCTATTACTCGAGATCTTAAGTAATTTGAAATTTGGTTAACACCACAAGCACAAATTGAAATAATCATAAAATAATTAATGTAAAACTCAGAACAATAAATTATCACAAATAAAGTGTAGTTACGTTTTCACAACAATACATACAACATTATAGTATAAAATTCAAGCTAAACAACAATCACACAATCCACATACCTGAAAACATAATGATCAATTAATATGGAGCCCCTACAAACTTATTAACCAAAAATAACACAAAAATAAAAAAAAAAAATATAACGAGAAAAGTCATGCAAGCACACCGATTGCTCAAAAGTTGTTAGACAAGGACTTATTAGTGTAGTTATTATTTAACTAATTTAAATAAAGTGTAGTTACCTTTTTTATGACTTCAAGGTATTGTCGATGTCCACTAATTTAAATAAAGTGTAGTTACCTTTTTTACACTTCAAGGTCTTTTTTATGGACATAGACAAGACTTATTAGTGGTGAATTAGTTAAATTAAATACATATATATGTGCAGAAATAATAAAAACAAGTTAAGAAAAATACAAAGCAACCTCATTAACATCTTTCTAAGATTCTAAGGAAATAACTAACACATCGATTAGCAAAGTTTCAGAGGAATTAAATACAATAAGTAATTTTCTTTTTTTTTTTTAACGGTAACAAACATCATACATAGAGAATATACTTGTGCAATGAACCAATCTTACTTCATTATATCCTAACAGTGTTCACACAACTAATCAAAAAAGCTAGTTTCATTAGCATGTACTTACTATAATCTGTGTTAAGAATGATAAAATAAAAATTAGACATTTTGCATGTGAATTACATGTCATTTCATAACTTGGAGAGTTCACGATATTACGTTTCGGGAACAATTACGCAAATAGAACAACCACAATTAAAATCATTTTACGTAGTTGTAATTATCAAATAAAACAAAGCAATAGTTGTAGAAATTAAATAAAGAAATTATTACTTATAGTAGTCAGGACAATGCAGCACCTTAAAAGAATTAGCAAAACACATCCACAAATCACTCGGTCTCTGACATCAATACAAAATTAAAACAATATAACTAAAGATATTATATGAGACGTAGTATTAATAAATCCAACAATACAAGCTAGTTTAATTGTAATTAATTAACAATGAAAGGGGGTGACTTTATTTTAGGTATCTAAATTTCAGAGAGACACTGATTTCAAGGCATTTCTACGTGACATCTAGCTATCAGCCTATCATAAGTAGTTCATTGTAGCTATCATATATATCATCATCATGGCAATCAAGCAATGGAAATTAATTATGCTGACTTCAACCAAAAAAAAAGTATTCAAATGCATAGGTTTAAATTTCATGAAAGTCAACATTGGCTGTCCAACTTGGTAGTAATCTGAATAATTAAAAAGTTAATTTCAATGCTGTAAAAAAAGTTAATTTCGATACATAGGCATATGTACCGCGTTTCAGATTTGTTAAATGGTGTGATTATCAATGTGGATTCTAAAGAAGCAAAGTTGAGGTATCACGAGTAACCAATAACAGATTTAAAAGAATACATGTGTTACTTAACACCACACAAATAAACTAGTTTAACAAAATTTTACAGGCGAATTCATCCGCATTTCATTCTTAATTCACAAAACCCTCTAATGCAACTAATTCAAACAGCTACACAAATAATGTTATAGAACTTAAATTGCATAAATTCAGAGTTCATAAAACGAAACGAAGTTACAAAATAAATTGCAAAAACAATAGAGTTCGCACAGAGAAACACAATAGACACACAACGCATGGCCAAAAGAACAAAAGAACAAAAGAATAGACTGATCTCTATGAAAAAAATTATCTCCAATGATAAGAGTTGTTTGGGTTCTCACTTGGGTTTTGGGATTAAACAAGGCAAACAAAACATGAGAATAGTTTTGGGACTCTTGGGACAAAAAAGTCTTGTACTTAAGGGGTTTTGGCAATAATCAACCATGAGAATAGGTTTGATTATTGGTTCAAGACACACTCTTGTATTCTGAGAGAAAACTTGAGTTACCATTGAATGCATTGTTCTTAAAATATGAACCTTACATAAAATAGGCAATGGATGCGTGTTGCACCCCGAAAAATCCCGCTTTGGGTTTCTCAATGTACAACGTGGAAAAATTTTGGAGCCGCCACCAATATTTTAATTTTAAGACCAAAACATTGAAAAAAGGTCTTTTGGACAAGGCGGATGGTCTTTGAAAACTAGAGATATAGGTTCGGGGGTCGATTACGTGCGAGGAAGGTGTTAGCACCGCGCACGTCCTTTCTACCGAAAGGGAACCTCTAATTAAATGGGTGGTTTTAACATTTGATTTGAAAAATACCTAGATTTGCCTATTTATTTCTTGTTTGAAGGCTTAATGAAAATTTTATTTTTGGCGAGGAAGGGGGAAAAAAAAAGGTTTTTAGAAAAAAGTGCTTGACGGGACATGGCCCGCTCCTACGTATCTCCCGGTGCGATGGAGAATTCAAAGCTACGTAGTTCTTGGTTGTCTTTGAAAAGTTTTTGTTTTTTTTATCTTTTTTAGTGAGTTTTTGAAATAGGACGAGCGTTAGCAAATGAATAAACTAGCAGAGGCTATGATGAATCACTTACTAAATACTCAAAAGAGAGAGTTGTACCGCTAGTCAAACGAACGAAGGTTCTGATGGACTATTGATAACAACTCGTTTTTTATTATCTTTTTTGAAAGTGATTTTCGAAAGAGATTGATTTGTACGATGATCAAACTAACAAAGGTTATGATGGATCATCGTTTATTATTTTTAGGAGAAAAGGACTTGTCACTAATAGCTAAACGAACAGAGGCTCTGATGAGCTACTAGCAACAATGGGTTTGAAAATGATTTTTGTTTGTTTTATGAAAATGATTGGTTTATGGGGATGAAAAGAATTTTTATTTGTTGCGCTTGACGAGGACGTGGCTCGCTCCTACGTATCCCAAACGGGAATCAAAGCGACGTAGTTCTAAAAAAATGTTTTTTGAAAGGGTTTGAAAGGGGCAAGCTGAATCACCCGAGACCATCTTCACCACTTAGAACATGATGCACTAGGCATAAGTGGGAATCATATGGTTCGTCATCAGCAATGGACGATAATACACAAGAACGAGTAGATAAACGCTATAGCTAAGTTAAATCACATGGATCACAATAACTAAATATTAACAAATGAAAAGACTGAAATACCTCTGATGAAGACAGATATTACAGATCTGAAGAACGCAAACCCCGACTAACCCTTGCAGGAGATCAGCTCGGACGGACCAACGGCGCGAATAGATCAAAAATGAAGCGGAGAACTGGAAAATGAGATTTGCGAGAGTTGTCTTCCCAGATCTCGTGAAATGTCTCTGGAGCAATTCTTCTCAGATCTCGTGAAAATGTCGTGTCTTTGAAATGAAAAATGAGCTTCCTATTTATAGGAAATCAGATTTGATCTATTTTAGGAAGCTAGGTAATCGATTAGTTGCTCAAATCACTTGAGATGGATAATCGATTATTGGTTCAATTGTTTTCAGGTAAGTAATCGATTAGGTGCTTTAAAAAGGGAAGGGAATAATCGATTATTTGCTTGTTTTCATAGAGCAAATAATCGATTATTTGCTTGAATGAAATAAGAAGGTAATCGATTATTTGCTTTCCTGAAAATATGGATACCTTCCTTAAATTGTAATAATCGATTATGTGCTTCAAAAAGGGAAGGGAATAATTGATTATTTGCTTGTTTTCATAGAGCAAATAATCGATTATTTGCTTGAATGAAATAAGAAGGTAATCGATTATTTGCTTTCCTGAAAATATGGACATCTTAATAATCGATTATGTGCTTCAAAAGGGGAAGGGAATAATCGATTATTTGCTTGTTTTCATAGAGCAAATAATCGATTATTGGCTTGAATGAAACAAGAAGGTAATCGATTATTTGCTTTCCTGAAAATATGGATACCTTCCTTATTCATCAAGAATATATTATATGCATGATAAAATCGATTTTATTCTTTCTAAAAAAATTCATAACACATGTGCTTGTCCTATTTTATCTTGCATGCATGAGGTTTATTGAAAAATATTTTCATACAAAATCCTTTTATGAAAAATGACCAAAATGCCCTTTTTGACCCTAAAGCCCTAATTTCCCCAAAAAGTGCATTCTAACCCTAAAAATGATTTGGAATGGTTTCTAGGACCCAAAAAGCAATGCATAAGTTATTATTTTTTTTTATATTTTTCTTTTTGTGTGGAAAATTAGGGTTTTGACCTAAGCCGGACAAAATTGGGGTATGACAATGCAGGATTGTAAATTCGTATATCATTGTGATGAAACTACAATCCTATACAATTTTATTTATAAATTTCAAACGAAAACAATCAACTCCTTCTACTAAATCATTCCTTTTAGCTAATCACAACTGAAAATAATATTGGTAATCTCATAAGTGTCTGTGGGACCGATATTTTTACTACACGATAGAACCGTGCACTTGCGGCCTATAAGTTAGCCGTCGAGGGGCACCCATAGGATCATCACTTTGGTAAACCGAATGACCTCGTAGCCTCGGGCAGCCTCCTAGCCATCTGCACTTGTCCCTGTTGAAGATTGGCCATGTTAGTAACTGTCGCCAGAAACTGCCCCCCAGTGTTGGCATTGGCAAAATTACTGGGCTAAGGACATTTAGGATTAGGAATTACCTGATGAGAATGTGCCTGCTGAGGCTCGACCATATTACCGTAGGGTTGGGCATGTTGCATGCTTCCCATGATAACATTAGAAGGTTCCTGCTGAGGTTCGGCCATAACGGCATACAATGGAGTCTGTTGCACGCTCCCCATTGGGCTGGGCAATCCTCCCTGTGGAAGACAGTGAAATTTCAACGGGGAATAGGAAGCAACAGTAACCTAAAATGATTAACATCATGGCTATGTATAGCTTTGAGGCGTGATCATTACTGCCTAGGGAAGCGACGCTTCACCGCATCGGTTTGCGGAATATGGGCCTTCACATGTCTACTCATTGACATAACAACTAGTTTAGCCGCCGTAACAGCAATGACTCGACGTTTCATTTTTTTGCATCATAAATCCCACCCATTCGGCCAGATAACAAGAAAAAATGGGGTATTTGTTGACACCCAAAATATGCTAAGTTGTTTGCCGAGGGAAAAAAGGTACCGAGGCTACGACATAGCCAAGGACGTATAGCAGGAGCCATTGAGTAAAAAGGGCTCCATGAAAATAGAACTCTCCAGATGGGGAGTTGTGATGGGAAGATCTCGGACTAAGGGAATTAGAGATGAATTAGAGAGCTTGGACATCAAATGATTGGTAAAGCAGGACGGGTAGAGGAAACTCGGTTGAAGGGTGGCTCGGCTAGATGATGACTCGACTGAGGGACTAATGGCCGAGGGCAGAGTGAGTAACACGTCCGATGAAGATTTTGGCCGAGGCGAGGAAACTTTCTTGGAGCGCAAGTATTCAATGCACGTGGACAAGATCATGCGTTGAAGCGGTTTAGGTCAACAACAGAAGAATGCTGTGGAAATAGTAGCAAAGAGGTTTTTCCCCACTAACTCGAGCTAGTGAGGTCGTGGAGCGTGTCTGAGTTTCTAGGGCTTAGGGGCAGTATGATACGTTGATCTTAGTTGATCCAAGAGTGAGCTGTTGTAGGCTCGAAGTAGTGGCTGACGAAAACTCTTGTATATATATAGTAGACTGTACATTCTGTAAAGACACACATTGAATCAACCAATCTACTTTTTACTCGCAAAGTCTTTATTTTCTATCTTTTTATCACGTTTCTTTGTCTTACGCCCGTAAATAGTCTAACCCGCGTCCCTCTCACCTATCCTGACACTCTTCGGAGGAGTAGGGGAACCCATAGTCGAGGAATAGAGTTTCGTCCTTGGCTAATTTGTTTGAAGAAACAGAGGAATCATAGATAATTTGCAAACTAGGAAAAAAGTGTTTGAACAATTATAGATAATTTGCAGACGACTCCTGAAGGAACTGATAAAATCAAGAAGAAAAAAAGGGCATGCTCACCCATGAGTTTGAAATGTTCATAATGAGTGAGGAAGAATCTATTGATCAAATGTTCAGTAATTCGCCACAATCATTAGTAGATTGAGCACATTGTAAAAAACCTATCCAAATGCTGAGAAAGTTAGAAAGTTGTTCAAATGTCAACCAAAAGCTTGGTGACCTAATGTAACTGCAATAGACGAAGGAAAAAACACTGTCAACTATTGACATTTGAACAATACATGAACAAGAGCATTGCAGTGAGGAAGGAGGAACAAGAGCATTGTAGGAACAATACATGAACAGTTGCTCTCAAAGCTTCTCAAAAAGAGGAAAATGCATCCTCTCAAAAGGAAAAAGCTTTGGCACTCAAATCTTCTCACAATACAGTTGAAGAAGAGCATTGCAGTGACGAAGGATCTGAAGGAGAAGAGCGTTCTCTAATATCAAGAAGAATCAATAGATGGCTACCCAACAGAGTTTCATCTTACCTCTGTATGCTTTATCATCCCTCGGGGACTAAGCCCTTTTGATATATCTCTTATACTCTCAAACTGAGCTTTCCAACATAATTATTCATCTGGCAAGTATTACTTTGTCTAGGCCCGAGTGTGTTTATAGTTTGCCTCAGCATGACTCCAGTCTTGGTTTCATCTTTTTCCCTCGGCCAACAACTTATAATATTTTGGATGTCAACAAGGTGGAAGCCATATTCAGTGTTTCTTTCAATTTTATTTTCATCGTCTTCTTGGTTTCTCCACCTTTCTTGGGGAACCCTCCAAAGGATCCTGAGTTCTCCTAGACGTGCGGTTGTCATTTTCTTTTTCCGAATCACTACTTTCCTTTCTTGGGGCCTTTCAACCTCATTAATCACTTCTTTCCCTTTTCGAGATGATTGTGTTCGCGTGTGATCTTCAGCCTTCTTTATATACTATTCGAATTTCCCCATTTTGATGACCTCTTTAATGTCGTCCTTCGTCCACCTCTTTTCCAGAATAGGATCCCGGGGTATTATCCTAGGAAGCTCAGTATTGGCACATTCCGCCAGAATCTTTGCCCCAGTCGTGTTAAGTGGTGTATGCTCAGTGAAGCGAGGGCCTCGGCCACGTGGCTCACGCTGGGAGATACCTTGGTCCTTTTTCGGTCTAGTTTCTTGGGGTTGGACTTCTTTCTTTGCGGGTGGTTTGCCTAGGGCCTGTGTGGCTAGCTTGTCATCTCCATAGTCCATATATTTGGATGAAATTTGAAGAAATTCCTTCAGGTTACGAGGTTGGTTGACTCCTTCATCGATTAGGAACAAACTTCCAAGACGAAGGCCATCTTCCATGAACCAACATCTCATCTTGTCGTCCAGCCAGTGAACGCTCAAAGCTTCTTCATTGAACCTCTCTATGTACTCCTTCAGGGTTTTGTTTTCACACTGGCAAATAGCCTTATGTACTTTCTCGAATTTCGGCCTTACTCTTGAGGCTGTAGATTTGGCACAGAAGAGTTCGGTGAACTAGGGAAAAGGAGGTTATTGACTTCAGTTTCAGGGCTCAATACCTAGCCAACACTTACTTTGTGAAGGTGAAGGGGGAGATCTTGCACTTGACCTCGTCTTCCACTTTTCGATATAGAATCATCAATTCGAAGTAGTCAATGTGATATTCTAGGTCTCTAGATCCATCGTACATGTTGAGGATGGGCGGTTTCTGAAGGGATCTCGGAACAGGGTGTTCGTCGATGTACTGAGAGAGTCGACCGGCTTTGCGGATTTGACATGTCATGCTGAAATCTTCGTCTTACAAGGTGATCTACCTTGTCTATGCTCACGACAACACGGTGAGGAATGTAACACCCATTTCTACCCGGCAATTTAATAATAAAAATCAGAGTTTTCAAAAACAAATGGATGTACATTTTTCGACTAAAACCACAAAATGAACATAGTTAAGTCATTGGTAAAAACAGATACATAGCACTTTAAAAATAAGTCAACTTAAGACAACTCATGAAACAGCGACAACCGACATTAAAATTTAGACAATAGGATAACAAAATAAAATAGTAATAATATGCGTTCATCCCCCCCGAGTGCTACGTATCAGAGCGACGACACCGACTCGAACTACCGAAGGTACACAGCCTTCATTCGTGGTTACCTGCACGTTACCAACACGGGGTAACATTCAAACAGAAGGGGTGAGATATCGAACCATAAAATAGAATGTATGAAAAACAATATATTAGAATCAGAAGACATAAGTTCACCACTTCACCGTCATCAAACAACTTCAATCAATCACAAGTCATCAACATACCACTTCACCGTCATCAACAACTTCAATCAATCACAAGTCATTAACATAGCCACTCAAGTATGCAATATGAATGCGACTCAATACTATGCACATGCATGTGGTACCATTGGAGCAGAATTCCCGTCGTCGTCGTAAAAATCTGCCAGTAAATAGTGGCATCAACAAGGCATAAGCCTTCAACATAATTTGCCAGTCCAGGCCAACGTGTTTTGAGCATAGCTCCAACATAAAAATGCTATGTATGCGACGCGATGTGAATGCACAAACAATCATCAATGATTACATAGCAACATACACCAACAACGGAATTCAACATTGGCCATAGGCCTACAACATAATCACTCATCAAAATGCAAATGGGCCACCAGCGGTACCTTCAACAAAATACAATGGGCCATCAGCGGTACCCTCAACAAAATACAATGGGCCATCAGCGGTACCCTCATCAAACTACAAATGGGCCATCGGCGGTACCCTCAACAAAATACAATTGGGCCATCAGCGGTACCCTCAACAATATACAATTGGGCCATCAGCGGTACCCTCAACAAAATACAAATCAACGACTTAACCAACAATTATCAACTAGCAATTCAACACTTTACCAACAATTAGCAATTGACCAATTTAACCACTTAACCAACAATTAATCTTTTCAACAATTTAACAATTAATAATTGACAACGTAATCAACAATTAGCCAACCAGGGGCCTAATGCGCCTAAAGCGCCCAACAACAGCAAACATGGCGCCCTATGCGCCTAGCAACAGCAAACATGCAAACAACGACAGCAAACAGCAAACAGCAACAGCAAACAGCAAACAGCAACAGCAAACAGCAAACAGTAAGCATGGCGCCCATGGCGCCCAGCAACCAACGGGGCGGCCACCCAGGCTCGCAGCAACAACAGACACGGCGCCAATGGCGCCTAGCAACATCAGCAACACAAGCAACTGGCAGCCAGACATGGCGCCCTTGGCGCCCAGCAACATCAGCAACACAAGCAACGGGCAGCCAGACATGGCGCCCTTGGCGCCCAGTGCGCCCAGCAACATCAGCAGACAAATTTCCATCAAACATACCTCTACTTCGGTGAATTAATTAACCTATCAAACGGTATCGAAACTTATCAAAAGACCCATCTACGGAAAGCTAAGAATGTCTAGTTCATGACTATAATTGTTATTTTGCAAAATAATGGTCCAATTTGTACAGTTTCAGTAAATAAGCAACAGGGTACAGAAAACAGGACAGCCACCATGACCTAGCTTGTGACACCTCTAAAATTATCAAAACTCAGTCAAATGACATGGGACTTGAGCCTAACCCGAAGAAAATTGAGTGTAGTTTTCAATGAATCAAGAATCATTCAAAAAGGAGTTCAAACGAAAATGTTATACACGAAATACCGAACCTATATCCAGATTGTTTCCAGAATTTTAACCTAACTTGTGACACCTATTACTCGAGCTATACAACTCCAAATGCAAAAAAACTAGTGCCAAATTAACAAGCATTACGTCTAGTTTCTAAAAAGGTAAACCACATAATTTTTGGACCGCTAGATTGTTCCCAGTTACTGTATAACCGAACCTATACCCAGATCATTTCCAGAATTTTAACCTAACTTGTGACACCTATAACTCGAGCTATACAACTCCAAAGGCAACCAAACTAGTGTCAAATTAACAAGCATTAAGTCTAGTTTTTAAAAAGGTAAACCACATAATTTTTGGACCACTAGATTGTTCCCAATTACTGTATAACCGAACCTATACCCAGATCGTTTCCAATACCAACGTATAGATTCAAACATTAACCATAGGTTTCAAGATTTAAAAAATAGATTCAATCATCAACAATAGATTCGATCAACAAATAGATTTAATCATCAACAAATAGATTCAGTCAACAAATAGATTTAATCATCATCAAATAGATTCAATCAACAATTAGATTTGGACAATAGAGCTAATCATCAAAAATAGATCAACATATAGGATCATTCACCAACAATAATTTCGAATATCATCAATAGATTTTCAAAGATCAAACAAATAGGATGGGAAGGGTAAGCCTATTTCTAAAGAGGAGTACAGAGGTATGATAGGCTCTCTATTATACATTACTGCAAGTAGACCAGACATAGTCTTCTCAGTGGGACTATGTGCTAGATTTAACATTGCTCCTAAATATTCACTCCTTCAAAAGGATTTTCAGATATCTTGTTGGAACACCTAACCATGGTCTTTGGTACAAAAAGAAAATACATTTTGAGCTTATAGGGTATTGTGATGCTGACTATTGTGGAGACAAATTGATAAGGAAAAACACAAGTTGTTCATGTCAACTACTTGGGGAATCAGTCATCTGATAGTCATGCAGAAAGAAAAGCACAATTTCCCTCTCAACAACAGAAGCTAAGTATATCTCTACTGCTGGTTGTTGTTCTCAAATTTTATGGATAAGAAAACCAACTTGAAGACTTCTCTTTAAGTTACTGAGGTATTCTAATATTTTGTGATAATACAAGCGCTATATCTGTCTAAAAAGGCTATAGAGCATTCTAGATCAAAGCACATTTATATCAAGCATCATTTCATTAGAGATCATGTGCAAAAAAAAGATATTGAACTTGTTTTTGTGGATACTAAACATCAACTAGCTGATATTTTTACTAAACTCCTCTTAGAGGAATGTTTTAATTCCATTAAAAGCATGTTGCATATCATTGAAACCCCTTCAGATGAGAAGGGTCGTGACCAACAACCTTCTCAGTGATGAGAAAGGCCATAACCCCCAACCTTCTCAACCTTGAGAAGGGTCATCAGATGCATATGACCATAAAAATCAAAAAGAAAATGTTTTAGTTGATTTTTATGTGTTTTACTGTTTGTTTATTGCTTTTGTAGTTGTCTTTAAAAAAAACCGAAAATAGGCTCCTAGTCGTAGCCCAACGGCTCTCTTCGTTCATTTTCTCTCTCATCCAAATCAATCACTTCAAACAACAGTTACAACATAGAGTATAACACTTCCAACTATTGGTCAATAACCATTTCAAAGTGATTAAAACACCACTCTCTCATTCCCTCTCAATCTCATTTCGAAATCTCCAAACATTCAATGGCAAGAACAAAAAATCTTGGTCCTCCTCCTGAACAAAAACCTCATTCACAACCTTCGGAACCAGAAATGGCTTCCCCAAACTCCGTAATCTCTTCACCGTCTCCTGCATCAGTTCCCACCTCTGTTTTGCCTTCAAATTCACGACCTACAAAGATTAAGCACGCTCTCAGTGGTAATCCCAGATTATCAATGAGAGTGAAGTCTGGTACATCATCTAAGACCACCACCACAGACTCTTCAATGCAAAGCAAAGTGCAGTTGACTTAGAAAATGAATTCCCCTCTCCACGGCCAAAAACGAAGCTCAAACATGAAACGAAAAAGAAGAAAGTGGCTGATGAAAAGGGCAAGAAGAAAGTTGACATTTTTCATAGAAAGGACATTAAGAAGGGTCAAACTAGTAGAAAGTGTAAAAAACCACAAAGATCAAAATGGGTGTCAAAACCCATTGTATCTGGAACCATCTACTATCTTGATGACATTGATAGAATGTCACACCCTATCTCACTCAACAGAAATGGGTTGATTTCATCACTCTTGAAGACTTGGTCTAGAAAGAAAGAGTAAGAGAGTTCTATGAAAATTCCACCATCAAGCATGAGCCTCTAAGGATAGCAACCTCTGTCAATAATGTTGACATTGAGGTCTCCTCAGAAACTCTTGGGAAGGCTTTCAATATACAAGATGAAGGAGTGAATATTTAGGAAGTCTCATGGTATGAGAAGGTTGGTACCACAGTAGAAGAGTACAAGACCACCCTTCTCAAGGACCCTTCTCTTCCTGTGTACTCACCTACCTGAAAGAACTCATTAGAGTCCTACACCACATCTGTTCTCATACCCTTTTTCCTAGAGCACGGTCATTTGAGAAAGTAACAATAGGTGATTCTATTCTGCTATACCATCTCTTCAAAAACAATCTCATTAGCCATCCATTCCTCGTGAGACATCATATAATCAATGCTATTAGCGATGGTAGAGAGCTTCCACTTCAGTGCCTTATGGAATGGCATTAACTAGAGTCTTCAACCACTTCAAAGTTCCCATTCCATGTGTTGAAGGATCGATGGAAAATAAGGTATTCAGTGAAGAACCACAAAATCATGGAAATTGAGATTTCCACACCAACAGAGGAGAAGAAAGGAACGAAGAAGAAGAAGTAACAGAAGAGAAGAAGGTTGTCTGATGTATTTGGAGAAGGTAATATTGAACAAAATCTTGCTGAAGAGAAGCAAGAGGAGAAATGATCCACAGAAGGTCCTGGGGAAGGATGATGAACTAGAGAAGGGTCACCAGATGGATATTGACCCCGAGAAGGGTCAAGAAGAAGAAGATCATGGTCCTGAGAAGTTTTAGGACAAAAACGAAAGTGCTGAGAAGAATGCCTCTGTAGAGAAAAGTGCTTCGGAGGAAGAAAGAGTCTCTCAAGAGAAGGGTCTCTCTTTAGAGAAGCATGCATCAGAAGATTTTGATGATGAGAAAACCCTATCTGATAAACAAGAAAGCTCTGGAACCTCCTCCTCATCCTCTAAAGTCATTAAAGCAGTTCTATCTTTCTGATCGGGATCAGAACTAACAAGAATGGTTGGGACACTAAACATCCATCTCGTTCGTATTTTGGATACCCATATAACCATCGAAGACTATTGAAGTGACAAATTCCGAGAAGTTTCCTTAATAACTCGTGGAACTTCTTGGTAATGAATGGCTCCATTCCATGCCTGATTTCACGGGGAACCTCAAAGCGTTTCTATTTCATTATATTCAATCCATATACTAATTCCATGGCAGCAACATGCTATGGGGTGGTGGTGCCATTTATGAGGTCAAATCCATACGTTCTAAGAAGAAAGATTTTAATCTCATCGATCTCATAAGTATTATACCAAATCCCATGAACTATGTCTGTAACCTACCTAATCGGAAATTTTGAGGATCAATGATTGGACCATGCAAACTAGAAATACTTTTTCTTGGATAAAGGAAGAGATAAACCTACGCTTGGTGAAGGTGAAATTTGGAAAAAACGATTAATTCCTTTTGTCATGTATCCCTTTTTTAGCTTCTAGAATCTATCTATCTATTTATAAGTTGAACTCTTATCTTTACTAACTGGAATCAAAGAATTGGTAGATCTGTTCCACCCAAAATGGGAATGGGCTAGGGTTATGAACTTATAATCTATAATCTGACAATGACAATAATTATAGTTTACTAATTGTGTTTTACGTCTTCCAAGATCCTTTAGCATATGAACAAGAGGCTTCGAGAAAACTTGTGTTTTATGAATTATATGAGGCCAGTAAACAAACATCGATTCCATGGATATTTGAACCCGAGTTTGAGGGTTTACAGAAGGACCAAAGAAAGGAGAATTTGGAAAATGAATGATCAATTAGCCATTAGCAATCTATTGCCAATGGTTGAAGAATCTGCTGATTGTTACGGAAGAAGGATTCAAAACACCAGAGAAGGTTGCTGGTAAAGAAGGAATAGAAGAGAAGACTGAGGAACTCTGTAACACCCCTTTTCTACCCGTTAATTTATTAGCGTAAAAATCAGAGTTTCAAATTTTAGTTACATCACAAGGGATGTCACACTTACTTCGTTAAACATCACACGCCAAATTACTCGCTTTTCGAAAAACAGCCTTATAATACTTTCAAAACGTCATCGTCAATTAAGATACAACTTCACAGCGGAAAATCCAACAAGTTTAATCATAATAGGCATTGCAACCAGGCAAGGCTTACAATACTAGAATCCAACAACAATAACAATCATAAGTAACTTAACAAGTCATTCCCCCTAGTGTTACATAATCAGAGCAGACGACCCGACTCAGCTAGTGAAGATACCTAAGCCTTCACTCGAGATCACCTGCACGTTACCGCATAGGGGTAACATTCAAACAGAAGGGGTGAGTTCATCTAACAATATAATAAAGCTTATGATGAGCACTATGCTAGAGTTATGACTCTATATCAACCACACCACGACACATCAAGTCAGTCATCAATATTAATCACCACAACAAATCATCGCAATGCCAGCTATATAAACCACATCACAAACATCAAATTCAATCACTACAAAAGCTCATCACAATGTCATGTAGGCATATGAAATGCAACCCACTCGCGGGCATATGCATGAGGTACCTTTTCACAAACGTCGCTTAGCCTTTATGGCCTCATCGTCACTTAGCCTTTTGGGCCTCAAAACGTCACTGGGTTTATGCATATGGGAGGCATGAGACACTATGACATGCACCACACACAAACACACAATCACAGTCAACGTCACTTACCAATTTGCCAAATAAGAGGCACAACACCTGTCAATTCATAATTACACACACCAACGTCACTTAGCCCTGTAGGCCTCATCGTCACTTATTTTAATTCATAATTACACATAACAACATCACTTAGCCCTTTTGGGCCTCATCGTCTCTTATATTCATCGTCGCTTATTATTCATCGTCGCTATTAGCCGTTATGGCATCATCGTCATTTAGAATCATCATCATCAATATAACATCCATCGTCAATCACAAGCATAGCCACTAGGGCATTACCGTCAAAATCATCAACTTATCAAGGTACTAGCCACCGAGGGCATCATCGTCAATCAAACATTAGCCACTAAGGGCACTATCATCTATAAACTAGCCACTAAGGGCATCATCGTCAATAAACTAGCCACCAGGGGCATCAACGTCATTTACACATCATTATCATTAAAGTTGGCCACTAAGGCAGAAACGTCCTTTAGACCATCATCATTGACACCAAAAAGATTTTAGACGCCGAAAACAGTTTTGCAACGCAACAACAACTACCATCGGGGCAGCCACTTGGGAGCCCAGAACCATCAGAAAATAATAAGTTTTCGCTTTTAAAAATGGGATACACAGATAGACAACGAAATGGGCGTCACAACACTTTTTGAAACGTTTAAAACGGACACCCGAGTCAAAAGTTATAGCGAAAACAGTTTTTTATTAAAAATCGGGAACGTCCTGAAAGTGGCGCCCAGCGCAAAATGCAAAACTGGCGCCCAGCAACAGGGCGCCTTCGACAGGCAACATTTCGACAACAACATTTCGACAGACAACGAATTTTCGACAGCAACATTTCAACAAGCAACAATTTCGACAGCAACACTTCAACAGGCAACAATTTCGACAGCAACACTTCAACAAGCAACAATTTCGACAGCAACATCCCAACAGGCAACAATTTCGACAGCAACACTATAAACGCAAAAGTGGCGCCCTATGCGCCTATGACACCAACAACAACGAATTCGAGCAACACAAATTCCTCAAAACACATACAACATATTAAACACCAAATTCCATCGTCAAGGCTCAATTCAACAATACGAACATCAAATTATCATAATCATCACCAATCATCATAAATCACAATATCATCAACAATTACTCAAACACTCGGCACGCACAACATGATTTCATTAACCACAAGTCTCCATATGCCTAGGGTTCATCAATAATCACTAAGAATACATAAAAAGGCATACATAGAGCCTAGCCCCTACATACTCCCCATCATAAAACCCTATTATAGAGAAGATGAGACCCACCCTTACCTTAGGTTATGACGAACACGACATCTCCTTATACGTAAGCTCCAAGAATCACCGCAACCCGATCCCCCTTCTCCTCTTGCCTCACGCCCCTTTCTCTCTCTTCCTCCAAGTCGCGCCTCCTCTTCTCTTTTTCTCCATGGGCGCCGCGCCCCTACTCCTTCTCCTCTCCTCTCCACGCTAATTTTTCTTTCTTTTTTTTTCTCCAAGAGTTCGCAAATGCCTAGCCAACCCTAATGCCTCAACTATGCGCCTACCACATGGGCCCCTGGATCACGGGCCTTCTTCCACCATTTAAGCCCAAATGCTACACACCACTCCTTAATTTAATTATTTCCAACCCAACTAGGCTCACATATAATAACACCTTTCTAATTATTTTATTTTCTTCAGGACATAATTAAATCAATTAATAAATAATTAAATCAACTAAATCATTAAATCAATTAGATAATTAAATAAATTATTTGGGCTGTTACAAACTCCATCTCAATTCTTCTAGTGAGAACGGTTCTGATAAGACTATGGTGCTTCAAGAAACTACACCATTGGACATTCCTTGTGAAGTAATTGGTAATGAAGCTACAGAAGAACTCATTCAAGAAGCTGGAGAAGAGAAGAATGAAGAAGAACCAGAGAAGGTTCAAGTAGTTGCAGAGAAGGATGCTTCTGTTGAAGAAGAGCATGGTGATGATGTTGTCATATCTGAACCAATGACCAAAACCATTACAACATCACCTCGGGGGGAGTTTCACCAAGAAATTAATTCCTCACCATTTTTCAAACCCCACTTCCATATCTATTCAATGAACAAATCTCAACTCTTCCACCTTTTTTTCCAATCGTAAAACTACCCTTTTCAGCTCCACCCTTATCACCACAGATGCTCTCAATAACCACAGCACCTGCACAAGATCCATCACCTATCCCAATTGTGTCTCACGTCACTTCCCATAACTTAGATCATCTCTTAGATGCAATCAACCTAGAGCATACAATTCTCTCACCACTCAAAGTTGGCAACACCATTAACTCTTCCAATTTAAACCAGTATCTTAACCTGAACCTTTTCCCACTGAATGATTCATCTCAGGCACAAATGCATTTCCATAACATCCTAGGATTAAGCCAAAGTCTGAAGATGTGCTCAGAGCAATCCGCCAGGGAGAGACATAGCAATCCGCCAGGAAGCAGTTAACATCCATAATCTCGAAGACAAGATCGGGCTTCTCTTCATGAGGCATGGACTTCGTAAAGGGAGTCTCTTCCAGAACGATGTCGGCATACGCCGACCTCGTACCTTGAAGGATTTCCATCGAAGGGCGTAGAGATTCATTGACTATGAAGAAGACGACGTAGAGTACATCCCCGGTTAAGGATCGGGACCAGAAGGAATTAGGTGGCGGTCAACGTGAACCCCATCGTAAGTTAACATGACACATTGATCTGAACACCACCAGTGCAAAGATATTGGCAGAATGCGCCAACGCCGAGTTCAGGGATATAAAATGGCCACCTCCGTTAGCATAAAATGAGGACGTAGACATGCGCAAGTACTGTCGATACCATCGGATCCATGGCCACGATACTAATCAATGCAGTGCTTGAAAGATGACATTGAGGACATGTCTAGAAGGGAAAGCTCACTCAATATGTGAAGAAAGAAGGGGAAAGGAAACGATCTCGCTCACCTCGCAAGGGTAAGGCCGGGGTCAATGAAGAATCCCGCCAAGGAAGAATCTAGTGATTCAACTGAAGAGGATGAGCCAAGGCAGTAGTGAGCTCGACTCGTGGCTATGGTCATTATTGGCGGGTACTCTCTCGACGTCGGCGAGACTAAGTGATCCCTGAAGAGGAAACAGAAGGAAATACTTAGTGTTTCCAGCAACCTGACCTCGACAGCACCATCTGATAGACCACCGTTGGCCTTCTCCAATCAAGATCTAATGGGCGGAAAGCCCAACAAATATGTGCTGTTGATAGTCTCGGTCGTTATGATCAACGCCGAGGTCAAAAGAATGCTTGTGGACCTAGTGAGCTCGATCGACATCATGCTCGCTGATCTCCAAGAAAAGTTTAAGATTGGAGAAACCGACCTCGCCCCCTACGGGGGTACCGACCTCCTAAAGGGTTTAAAGAAGGACTTTACCAATTGCTTGCGGAAAAAGGTTGACTTGTTTGCATGGTCTGCAGCTGACATACCGGGAATCCCACCCGAGGTAGCCTGCCACCATCGCTCAGTAAACCCTGAAGCAAAAGGGGGAGCTTTACAAAGGCGAGTTCAGAAGGAAGAAAAGGCCGAGGCCGCCTCCAAAGTTGCCTCAGACCTCATAGCAGCAGGCTTCGTCATGGAAGTCAAGTACACTACTTGGCTTTCCAATGTCATACTTGTAACGCCCAAATAATTTAATTATTTATTTAATTAAATTATTTAGGTATTTTATTAGTATAGTCATATTAAAATAATCATAAGGTGTTTTATTTAAATCAGGGAGTGGTGTCTAGTGATTAAGTTGAATAGTAGAAGGGGGCCCGTGATCCAAGAGCCCAAGGGCCTAGGCGCATGAAGGAGAGCATTAGTTAGGGTTTTGGGAGTATTAGCGCATTTTGAGAAAAAAAAGAAAGAGGAGAGGAGCTCTGTTGCTGTGGTTCTTTGGAGTTTTTCGTGCAAAGGGGATCTCGTGTTCGGCAAATCTAAGGTAAGGGTGGGTTCTACCTTTATAATAGAGTGTATGATGGGGGTTATGTGGGAGATAGGCTCTATGTTGCCCTTTTGATGTTGTTTGATAATTGATAGATAATTGTTTGGTGATTTTGTATGTATTAGTGATTTATTGCAATTTGGTGTTGGTGATTGATCATGGTGAAAATCTGAAAAAAATATGTTCTTAGGTGCCAAGGGTGCCATTGGTGATGTTGTGTTTGCATATGTGGTGTTTGATGGTTGTTGCGTCGTTGTTGTCTTGGTATTGGGCGCCATGGGCGCATGGGGTTTGTTGTTGTTGCGCGTGTTCTGTCCCCTGGGGGCCATGGGCGCCTTGGTCCTGTGCTGGTGTTGTGTTGTTGCTGTCTTGGTTGTTGGAATGCGCGCCCTGCTCCTGGGCGCCAGGTCTGCCTTGTTGCTGTTGCGCCAGGCGCCCTGCTCCTGGGGGCCAAGTCTGTTCTGTTGCTGTGGTGCTAGGCGCCCCGCTCCTGGGCGCCATGTCTGATGTTGCTGCCGTTGCCCTAGGCGCCCTGCTCTTGGGCGCCATGTCAGTTTGTGTTGCGGTTATGCTAGGCGCCCTGCTCCTGGGCGCCATGTCTGTTTTGTTGCTGTTGTGCTGGGCGCCCTGCTCCTAGGCGCCATGTCTGTTGTTGCTGAGACAGAACTGTCGAAGTTACTGAGACAAAAGCTGTCGAAGTTGCTGAGACAGCAGCTGTCGAAGTTACTGAGACAGAAGCTGTCGAAGTTGCTGAGACAAAAGCTGTCGAAGTTGCTGAGACAGAAGCTGTCGAAGTTTGTGACAGAAGCTGTCGAAGTTACTGAAACAACTGTAGTCGAATTTACTGAGACAACTGCAGTCGAATTTACTGAGACAACTGCAGTCGAATTTATTGAGACAGCTGCAGTGGGCGCCGTAGGCGCCATGATTGCCTGCCTATCTGTGGTTGTTGGTGTCTGGGCGCCTGGGTGGCTGTCCCGGTGGTCGTTGTCATTGGTGTTGTAAATTGGTATCGTCATTGGTGTTGTAAATTGTCGTTGTTCTCGGTGTTGTAAAATTGTTGTTGCCATTAACGTTGTAAATCTATTGGTGTCTTTGGTGTCGGTGGTTGTTGATGTTACGGTCGAGTTGTTAGACTGTCCCATAGGTGTTGGTGTTGTTGGTGATGATTGGTGTTATTGGTGATGATATAACAGGTGATGTGCCTATTTTATTGGCTAAGGTGATAGGTGATGGGTCTATGACCAATTGTTGATATTGTTGTTGTTGGGTCACATAGATGACTATTGTTGTTGCATTGCTCATGGTGTCACATACAATTCATATGCATTATTTTGGTGACGAAGGCTTCAGCCTTGGAGCTATAGGTGATGATGGTGATGCTCATACAAGTGATGATGCCCTTATTGGCTAATTTATTGGTGATGATTGGTACCACATGCATATACCCGTTGGTGTGGGTTGCATCTCATATACTTACTCATGATGTTGTCGATGATTCTTGGTGATTTGTAATTTGATGTTGTTGTGAAGCGGTAGATATAGTTGTCGTAACTCTAGCATATTGCCTATCATATATGCTATTATAATGTTAGATATCTCACCCCTTCTGTTTTAATGTTACCCCTATGTTGGTAGCGTGCAGGTGATTGCGAGTGAAGGCATGTCTACCTTCGCTAGTTGAGTCGGTGTCGTCGCTCTGATACGTAGCACTCGGGGGGGATGGACGCTAGTTTTTATTAGTTGTTACTATTATTTAATTTCTGAAGTTTTATGGTGATATTATGATTAATTATTGAACTTTTATTTTTATTCCGCTGCATGGTGATGGAGTTATTGATGTATCGTACTATTTTAAATGGTGAATTTTATTTATTGACATGTGACGTTTTAACGGTGAAAATGTAGCATCCCTTATGGGTGTAGTGAATAATGTTTTGAAACTCTGATTTTTGTCAAAAAATTTCCGGGTAGAAAAGGGGTGTTACATTAGTGGTATCAGAGCAGTTTCGGTCTGTCCGGCCAAGTTGTCAAGTTATTGTGTCATTGACGATCAAGTATTGTCAATTAGTTCTAACTGTTGCTTATGATTGTAGTGATTAGTTGAGATGGCTGGAAAGAACGATACTGCTATTGCTGCTGCGTTGGCTACTATGGCTCAGGCTGTGGAGGGTCAGCAGAATGCTGGGTCTCGTAGTTTGGCTACCTTTCAGAGAGAGAATCCGCCTACCTTTAAGGGCAGGTATGATCCCGATGGGGCTTTAGCTTGGTTGAAAGAGATGGAGAGGATCTTTCGTGTGATGGACTGCACTCCAGCACAGAAGGTCCGTTATGGTACGCATATGCTGGCAGAGGAGGCCGATGACTGGTGGTTAGGGGCTAGGCAGAGATTGGAGACTGCAAATGAGGAGATCACTTGGGCTGTGTTCCGCAGGGAGTTTATGAGGAAATATTATCCGGAGGATGTCCGAGGTAAGAAAGAGATTGAGTTCCTTGAGCTGAAACAAGGGAATATGTCCGTGACTGAGTATGCTGCTAAGTTCGTGGAATTAGCAAAGTTTTACCCGCATTACAGTGAAGCGACTACTGAGTTTTCCAAGTGCATTAAGTTTGAGAATGGGCTGCGTCCTGAGATTAAGAAGGCGATTGGTTACCAGAAGATCCGTGTTTTCTCCGACTTGATTGATAGCTGCAGAATTTATGAGGAAGACAACAATGCTCACTACAAGATTATGAATGAGAAGAGGAGAAAATTTCAAAGTCGTGGTAAGCCGTATGATGTTCCTGCTGGTAAGGGTAAACAAAAAGCTGCTGTTGGCAAGAGTACTAGTGGGGAGATGCTCCTGCTAGCATTGTATGTTACAAATGTGGCAGAGCTGGTCACAAGAGTAACGTGTGCAAAGCTGAAGTGAAGAAGTGTTACCGTTGTGGTAAGGAGGGTCATGTGGTGGCTGAGTGTGAGCGCAAGGAGGTGGTCTGCTACAACTGTGGTGAAGGAGGGAACATTAGTACGCAGTGTCCGAAGCCGAAGAAAGAAAGGTCCAGTGGACAAGTGTTCGCTTTAGCAGGTGAAGAGCCTACTGAAGATGATGGACTTATTAGAGGTACGTGCTTCATTAATGGTACTCCTTTAAAATCTATTGTTGATACTGGTGCTACTCATTGCTTTATTGCTGCTGATTGTTGTAAGAAATTGGGTCTTGTATTGTCTGCTATGAATGGAGAGATGGTTGTCGACACTCCGGCTAAGGGGTCGGTAACTACTTCTCTGGTGTGTTCTCAGTGTCCCTTGTCGATCTTCGATAGAGACTTTGTGGTGGATTTTGTTTGTTTGCCGTTGAGCGGATTGGATGTAATCTTGGGTATGAACTGGTTAGAGCATAACCATGTCCATATTAATTGTCGTAGCAAGTCGGTGAGTTTTGGAGGAGAGGAGCCTGGTCTGTTATCCGCTAGTCAGTTGCGGAAGTTGATGAAGGAAGGAGTTCAGTTATTCTCGCTGATGGCATCGTTGTCTGTTGAGAATCAAGCTATCATTGAAGAGTTGCAGGTGGTGCGCGAGTTTCCTGATGTTTTCCCTAATGAGATTCCAAGTGTACCGCCAGAGAGGGAAGTTGAATCCTCTATTGATCTTGTACCTGGTACCAGACCTGTTTCTATGGCACCGTACAGGATGTCCGCATCCGAATTGTCTGAGTTGAAGAAGCAACTTGAGGATCTGCTCGAGAAGAAGTTTGTGAGGCCGAGTGTATCGCCGTGGGGAGCTCCTGTGTTGTTAGTTAAGAAGAAGGATGGTAGTATGAGACTCTGTGTGGATTATCGGCAATTGAATAAAGTGACAATTAAGAACAAGTATCCACTTCCGAGGATAGACGATTTGATGGATCAGTTGGTGGGTGCTCAAGTATTCAGTAACATTGATTTGAGATCGGGTTATCATCAGATCAGGGTGAAGGACGAAGATATTCAGAAGACGGCTTGCAGGACCCGTTATGGTCATTATGAGTATTCGGTGATGCCGTTCGGTGTTACCAACGCACCAGGAGTATTTATGGAATATATGAATCGTATATTTCATACTTACTTAGATCGGTTTGTGGTGGTATTCATCGATGACATTCTGATTTACTCTAAATCGGAAGAAGAGCATGCAGAGCATCTGAGGTTAGTATTGGAGGTACTGAAGGAAAAGAAGTTGTATGCGAAATTGTTGAAGTGTGAGTTTTGGTTGAAAGAAGTGAGTTTTCTCGGTCATGTCATTTCTGGTAGTGGTATTGCGGCGGATCCGTCGAAAGTAGAAGCAGTGTTGAATTGGGAAGCTCCGAAGTCGGCTACTGAAATTAGAAGCTTTTTGGGATTGGCCGGCTATTATAGAAGATTCATTGAAGGTTTTTCTAAGTTAGCACTTCCGTTAACTCAGTTAACCTACAAAGGAAAGACTTTTGTTTGGGACGCCCGTTGTGAAGAAAGTTTCTTGGAATTGAAGAAGAGATTGACAACGTCTCCTGTCTTGACGTTGCCCAATCCGGAAGAGTCGTTTGTGGTATATTGTGATGCTTCAAAGATGGGTCTAGGTGGTGTGCTTATGCAAAATGGGAAGGTTATTGCGTATGCGTCAAGGCAGTTAAGAGTTCATGAGAAGAATTATCCCACTCATGACTTGGAGTTAGCTGGAGTGGTCTTTGTGCTGAAGATTTGGAGGCACTATCTCTATGGTTCCAGATTTGAGGTGTTTAGTGACCATAAAAGCTTGAGATATTTGTTTGACCAGAAAGAGTTGAATATGAGGCAGCGGCGATGGTTGGAGTTGTTGAAGGACTATGATTTCGGTTTGAACTATCACCCAGGCAAAGCTAATGTCGTGGCTGATGCTTTGAGCCGGAAGGCTTTGCATATGTCGGCAATGATGGTTAAGGAGTTAGAACTGATTGAGGAGTTCAAATATATAAGTCTGGTTTGTGAAGTGACACCTCAGAGTGTTAAGTTAGGAATGTTGAAGATTGGTAATGATTTTCTGAACAGCATCAGAGAGGCCCAGAAATCAGATGTTAAGCTGGTAGACTTGACGGTCGGGATTGATCAATCCGAGAATGAGGATTTCAGGTTGGATTCCCAAGGTGTGTTGAGGTTCCGTGGTAGGATTTGCATTCCTGATGATGCAGACATGAAGAGAGCCATTCTTGAAGATAGTCACAGAAGTAAGTTAAGTATTCATCCGGGAGCTACAAAGATGTATCAAGACTTGAAGAAGTTGTTTTGGTGGCCTGGTATGAAGCGAGATGTGGTACAGTTCGTTTATGCATGTTTGACTTGCCAGAAGTCAAAGGTTGAGCATCAGAAGCCTGCTGGGTTGATGCAACCGTTAGAAATTCCAGAGTAGAAATGGGATAGCATCTCGATGGATTTTGTGACGGGATTGCCTAATACTGCGAAAGGGTATGATGCAATTTGGGTGATTGTTGACAGGTTAACAAAATCGTCTCATTTTGTTCCTATCAACATCTCGTATCCGGTGTCGAAGTTGGCGGAGATTTATATCCGGGAGATTGTGAAGCTTCATGGAGTTCCTACGAGTATTGTTTCGGATAGAGATCTGAGGTTCACTTCAGATTTCTGGAAGAGTTAGCAGGAGAAGTTGGGGTCTAAGTTGAGGTTGAGTTCGGCATATCATCCTCAGACAGATGGTCAGTCAGAGAGGACAATTCAGTCATTGGAAGATTTGTTGAGGGCTTGTGTTTTGGAACAAGGAGGTTCGTGGGATTCCTACCTTCCACTGATAGAGTTCACGTATAACAACAGTTACCATTCTAGTATTGGGATGGCACCTTTTGAAGCATTATATGGTTGGAAGTGTAGAACCCCACTGTGTTGGTATGAGTCTGGAGAGAGTGTGGTAGGGGTGTTCAGTGGTTCGGGCAAATCCAAACCAACCCACGATCCAATCCAAACCGATATGTTTGGTTCGGATATTTTTCGTGTTTGGGTCAAAATCGAACAAATCCAAACCAACCCGTAGTTGTTTGGATCGGGCAACGGATTTTAAAAATCAAATCCGCGAACCCGAACCAACCCATATTACGTCATAACAATTTTGTAATTTTAGATGCACACGATTTTATTTGCTTAGAATTTTTACCTTAATAATTTATGATTAAGTTGTAAAATTTTAATACTATGAATGTGAAGACTATTAGTGGATTTGAGTTTGATTTCGTGTGATTTTCAATTTTTTTACCTATTTAAAGTGTTGGAATATCATAAAAAAATGTTTTTTTTTATATTTTAGAAAATTAATATTTTAGTGAATGACCCGTGAGCCCAATCCAAACCAATCCGTCCAATATCGGTTCGGTTTGGTTCGGATTTTGGAGGAAAAAATGTAAAATCCGAACCAACCCAAACCGAATAATTATCATTGGTTCGGGCAACGGATTTTGGTCAAATCCGATCCAAACCGACCCACGAACACCCCTAGAGTGTGGTGCTTGGACCGGAGATTGTTCGAGAGACAACTGAAAAAGTGAAGTTAATTCGTGAGAAGATGAAGGCTTCACAGAGTCGACAGAAGAGTTATCACGACAAGCGGAGGAAAGATTTAGAGTTTCAAGCGGGTGAGCATGTATTTTTGAGAGTCACTCCAGTGACCGGTGTTAGACGCGCTTTGAAGTCGAAGAAGCTCACTCCTCGTTTCATTGGTCCTTATCAGATTTCAGAGAGAGTCGTGAATGTTGCATATAGAGTGGCATTACCGCCTAACCTTTCGAATTTGCATGACGTGTTTCATGTGTCGCAACTTTGGAAGTACATTTCAGATCCATCTCATGTAATCCGCATGGATGAGGTGGAGGTACGGATAATCTCACGGTGGAGACGATGCCTGTACGAATCGAAGATCATGAGGTGAAAATTCTAAGAGGCAAGGAGATTGCGTTGGTGAAAGTAGTCTGGCTAGGAGCTGCCGGGGAGAGCATGACGTGGGAGCTGGAGAGCAAGATGCGGGAATCCTATCCCGAGCTGTTTGAATCAGGTAAATTTCGAGGACGAAATATTCTAAGTGGGGGAGAGTTGTAACGCCCAAATAATTTAATTATTTATTTAATTAAATTATTTATGTATTTTATTAGTATAGTCATATTAAAATAATTATAAGGTGTTTTATTTAAATCAGGGAGTGGTGTCTAGTGATTAAGTTGAATAGTAGAAGGGGGCCCGTGATCCAAGAGCCCAAGGGCCTAGGCGCATGAAGGAGAGCATTAGCTAGGGTTTTGGGAGCATTAGCGCATTTTGAGAAAAGAAAGAAAGAAAGAAAGTTGCGAAGAGAGGAGAGAAGGGGGACGGCGCACCAAGGAGAAAGAGGAGAGGAGCTCTATTGCTGTGGTTCTTTGGAGTTTTTCGTGCAAAGGGGATCTCGTGTTCGGCAAATCTAAGGTAAGGGTGGGTTCTACCTTTATAATAGGGTGTATGATGGGGGTTATGTGGGAGATAGGCTCTATGTTGCCCTTTTGATGTTGTTTGATGATTGATAGATAATTGTTTGGTGATTTTGTATGTATTAGTGATTTATTGCAATTTGGTGCTGGTGATTGATCATGGTGAAAATCTGAAAAAAATATGTTCTTAGGCGCCATGGGCGCCATTGGTGATGTTGTGTTTGCATATGTGCTGTTTGATGGTTGTTGTGTCGTTGTTGTCTTGGTATTGGGCGCCATGGGCGCATGGGGTTTGTTGTTGTTGCGCGTGTTCTGTCCCCTGGGCGCCATGTGTAACGCCCTAAAATAATTTAATTAATTAATTAATTAAGTTATTTGAGGGATTACAATATTATTTTGAGTGGAATAATTAAATTAGAATTGTTTTATTTCAGGAGGTGAAATGAATTAATAAGGGTGGTGTAAAAATGGGCCCAAGTCAATTAGTGACCCAAGCCCATTCCAAAAATCCCAAAACCTAAAATTATTTCTCATTCCCACAAGAAAGAAAGAAACAGCGACAGAGAGAGTGAGAGGAGAAGGGCAGCGCGACAGCCATCAAGGGAGAAAGAAGAGGGATTGTTCATCCAAGCTTTAGGTAAAGAGTTCTTTGATCCTTTCCTTTCCCTTTTTCTTCCTTTTCTAGTGTGTAGCTTTCAATCCTTCATTCTCTATTGTTGTTGTTTCATCCAAGCTTTAGGGAGCCCACGATTTGCGAAAGGGAGAAGGGAAGGGGCTGCTGCGTTTTTTGGTAGCTTGGGCGTGGCTGAGTTCTTCAATCATCAAGGTTAGGGGGCTCTACTTTATACCTATAATAATGCTTAAGTTAGGCGATATATGTAGGTTAGGTTGTAGGAGTTTAGATTGTTGAATTAAATTGATTTGAATGGTGGATAATTGCTACTGTTTTGGTTGTTTTAGTGAGATGGGTTGAATTGTTGAATATTATGCTAATATTTTGTTGATGAAATGAATTAGTTGAATTGTGGATAATTGTTACTGTGTTGTGTGTAATTGTGGATAATTGTTGAATTAAGTTAGTTTGAAAAGTGGATAATTGTTGAATTGTAGGTTAGGTTGTAGGAGTTTAGATTGTTGAATTAAGTTAGTTTGAATGGTGGATAATTGCTACTGTTTTGGTTGTGAGATGGGTTGAATTGTGGAATGTGGTGTTAATGCCTTGTTGTAGTATTGAGTTGATGTGGTAAATTAAGTTGAGTGAGGTGAGAATGAACATGATAGGAATTGTGCCTTTAAGTTATTTGATTAATTATCTCAATAAAAAGAATATAGTCATATGTGGGTTGCGATGTATTTAATAAATAATCAATCGAAGTGGTGTTGAAGCGGTGTGAACTAATTGTTGAAATGTTAGATAAAATTGTTGTTAAAGTGTTGAAATTGTGGTGTGTGCTGGTGGTGTTGCGCAGGGGCGCCAAATTGGGCAGCCCCGTACGCGTGTAGTGCGTGCTGGTGGTGTGGCGCAGGGGCGCCAAATTGGGCAGCCCCGTGCGGGTGTGTTGTGTGTACTGCGTAGGTGTGTGTAGTTGCGGGGAAGTGTAATTGTAAAATTAGATTACTAGCCTAATGATACAAAGCGGTGTGTACGGAGTTGTAATTGTTTGGAGATGTGAAAGCGGTGAGGGACTCCGGTCCAAAGCGGTGTGATATCCTTAAGGCCTATATGTTGATGATATTAAATTGAGAAATAAAAAGCGGTGAGTTTAATAGTTATAGTAGTGCATTGTCATAGTGTCTCATGACTCATGTGCATAAAGCGGTGTGTGGGCTTCGGCCAAAGCGGTGTGGTGGCTTCGGCCAAAGCGGTGAGTGCCCTCAAGGCATAGCGCGGTGATGAAGGATCCTCATGCATGTTGCATACATGCATATATTCATACATATGTTGATAGTGTTTATTGTTGGTTATGACTTAAAGGATGAATGTACTGTTTGTTATGAGTGGGTGTTGGTTGCTGCCTTCCTTATTATAACGCTCCTCTTAATTATTATTATTTGTGTAAAGAGACTCACCCTACTGCCTTTGTTGCTTCTTATGTCGGCAACTTGCAGGTAATCGAGAGTGAGGGCATCCTTATGCCTCTTTTCTAGTAGTGTGTCAGCTCTGATATGTAGCACCAGGGGGAGGGCGTAGTAGTACTGTTATTGTCATTTTGATGTATTGGATTGTTATAATGATGTACTGATACCATTCCGATGTGTTGATGATATTTCATTATGTACTGTAAACTAAAACAGGTGTTTGTGGGCCCGTCCCTAAACTGTCGTGCTATATATCGTGCCATTGTTTGTTGACTTATGTCACTCGATTATAAGTTGGTTGTTTTTATAAGCGTTGAAATGTGACACTTTCTTCAATGGTTTATATCCTTTTAAAACTCTGATTTTATATACCGAATAATAGTTGATTTAGAAGGGGGTGTTACACCATGGGCGCCTTGGTCCTGTGCTGGTGTTGTGTTGTTGCTGTCTTGGTTGTTGGAATAGGCGCCCTGCTCCTCGGCGCCAGGTCTGCCTTGTTGCTGTTGCGCCAGGCGCCCTGCTCCTGGGCGCCAAGTCTGTTCTGTTGCTGTGGTGCTGGGCGCCATGTCTGATGTTGCTGCCGTTGCCCTAGGCGCCCTGCTCTTGGGCGCCATGTCAGTTTGTGTTGCGGTTGTGCTAGGCGCCCTGCTCCTGGGCGCCATGTCTGTTTTGTTGCTGTTGTGCTAGGCGCCCTGCTCCTGGGCGCCATGTCTATTGTGGCTGAGACAGAAGCTGTCGAGGTCACTGAGACAGAAGCTGTCGAAGTCGCTGAGACAGAAGCCGTCGAAGTTGCTGAGACAGCAGCTGTCGAAGTTACTGAGACAGAAGCTGTCGAAATTGCTGAGACAGAAGCTGTCGAAGTTACTGAGACAACTGTAGTCGAATTTACTGAGACAACTGCAGTCGAATTTACTGAGATAACTGCAGTCGAATTTATTGAGACAGCTGCAGTGGGCGCCTCATGTGGCTGCCCCCGTGGTGTTTGGCGCAGTGGGCGCCGTAGGCGCCATGATTGGCTGCCTGTCTGTGGTTGTTGGTGACTGGACGCCTGGGTGGCTGTCCCGGTGGTCGTTGTCATTGGTGTTGTAAATTGGTATCGTCATTGGTGTTGTAAATTGTCGTTGTTCTCGGTGTTGTAAAATTGTTGTTGCCATTAACGTTGTAAATCTATTGGTGTCTTTGGTGTCGGTGGTTGTTGATGTTACGGTCGAGTTGTTAGACTATCCCATAGGTGTTGGTGTTATTGGTGATGATTGGTGTTATTGGTGATGATATAACAGGTGATGTGCCTATTTTATTGGCTAAGGTGATAGGTGATGGGTCTATGACCAATTGTTGATATTGTTGTTGTTGGGTCACATAGATGACTATTGTTGTTGCATTGCTCATGGTGTCGCATACAATTCATATGCATTATTTTGGTGACGAAGGCTTCGGCCTTGGAGCTATAGGTGATGATGGTGATGCTCATACAGGTGATGATGCCCTTATTGGCTAATTTATTGGTGATGATTGGTACCACATGCATATACCCGTTGGTGTGGGTTGCATCTCATTTACTTACTCATGATGTTGTCGATGATTCTTGGTGATTGGTAATTTGATATTGTTGTGAAGCGGTTGATATAGTTGTCGTAACTCTAGCATATTGCCTATCATATATGCTATTATAATGTTAGATATCTCACCCCTGTTTGAATGTTACCGCTATGTTGCTAACGTGCAGGTGATTGCGAGTGAAGACATGTCTACCTTCGCTAGTTGAGTCGGTGTCGTCGCTCTGATACGTAGCACTCAGGGGGGGATGGACGCTAGTTTTTATTAGTTGTTACTATTATTTAATTTCTGAAGTTTTATGGTGATGTTATGATTAATTGTTGAACTTTTATTTTTATTCCGCTGCATGGTGATGGAGTTATTGATGTATCGTACTATTTTAAATGGTGAATTTTATTTGTTGACATGTGACGTTTTAACGGTGAAAATGTAGCATCCCTTATGGGTGTAGTGAATAATGTTTTGAAACTCTGATTTTTGTCAAAAATTTTCCGGGTAGAAAAGGGGTGTTTCAATACTCGTCAAGAAGTGCAATGGGAAATAGTGCCTCCGGATTTTGTTTGCTGTCTTTTTGGACGCCTATTCTAGATATAACCAAATTCAAATTTACCTACCCTCCAGACTAGGAGAAAACTCCCTTCATGATAGAAAGAGGCAATTACTGTTACCGGGTGATTCCCTTTGGGTTGAAGAATGTCGTGGCCACCTACCAGCGCATAATGAATAAGGTCTTATAGGTGAAGATAGGCAGGATCGTGGAAGTCTACCTGGACGACATGATAGTGAAGAGCAAATCAGACCAAGATCATCTAGCCGACCTCACTGAGGTCTTCGCCGAGGCAAGAAGAAACAATCTCAGACTAAACCCGAAGAAGTGCACTTTTAGAGTCTAAGCTGGAAAATTCCTTGGTTTTTGTCTCACAGAATGGGGAAACGAGGCCAACCTAGATAAGTGCAAAGCTGTAACAGAAATGCCACCTCTGACATCAAAGAAGGAGATTCAGAAGCTAACAGGGATGATTGCTGCCTTGTCAAGATTCGTATCCTAGGCTGCCAACAAATCACTACCATTCTTCAAGGTTCTAAAGAAAGGGGTCGAGTTCCAATAGACCTCGAAGTGCGAAAATGCTCTTGCCGTGGTCAAGCAGATCCTGATGGAACCTCCTATACTTACAAGACCGGTTGAAGGAGAGAATCTTTACCTCTACCTAACTGTGGCGGAAGAGACTGAGAGTGATGTTCTCATCAGGGAGACTAAGCTCGGGCAAAGGCCAGTTTACTCTGTCAGCAACATCCTCCAAGGTACAGAAGCGAGATACCAGAAATTTGAGAAGGTAGCCTTAGCCTTGGTGATGACAGCTTGGAGGCTAAGACCGTACTTTGTAGCTCATCAGATCGTGGTCAGAACTGATCAACCAATCAGGCAAATCTTGCACCAGTCCGACCTCGCTGGTCGAATTATCAAATGGGTGATATAGAACTTGCCGAGTTCGGCATTAAATATGAACTCCACCCTCACATGATAACAAGACTCTGACTTGGAAGCTCCATGTGGATGGATCTTCTAACAGTAAGGGGAGTGGCACCGGTCTCATACTTGAAAACAATGAAGGACTGATGACAGGTGTCTCCCTCAGTTTTTCTTTCCAGACCTCAAACAACTAGGCCGAGTACGAGGCATGCGTCGCTAGGCTCCTGCTAGCTCGGGATTTCGGTGCAAAGCAAATTAAACTTCATACTGATTCCTTCTTGGTGGTATCCCACTTTGCAAAAGTACCTCGTCAGGGTAAGGGAATTGCTACAGATCTCTACCCAGGCCGAGGTGAAACACGTGCCTCGGGCAGAGAACCCTAGGGTCGACGTCCTAGCCAAGCTGGCGTGTACCAAATCTACTGGGAACCCCCAAAGTTTAATCCAGGAGACGTTGACTCAACCAAGTGTGACTCCCCTATCAAAGACTATATCGAACTTGGGAATGAACCTCCCGACCCCAAAGACGCCGCCTTAGTCAAAAGAAGGGCGACATCATACTCAGTGATTAAAGGAAGTCTTTTCCGACGTGGCTTCTCGACCCCTTTACTCAAGTGCATTGAAGGGGGCGAGGTGGACTACGTGTTGGCAGAAATCCATGAAGGCATCTGTGGAAATCATCTGGGAGCTCGAGCCCTTGCCAAAAAAGCGCTCCGAGCTGGGTATTATTGGCCCAAAATGATCAAGGACGCCTCCGACCAGGTGAAGAAATGCGACAAGTGCCAGCGCCACGTCGATGTACACCTCGCCCCTCCAGCCAAGCTCACTTCTATGTCGACAACGTGGCCCTTCTCTTGGTGGGGAATTGACCTCCTAGGGCCTTTTCCTACAGCAAGAGGCGGGGTTAAATATTTAATCGTTGCTGTGGATTATTTCACCAAATGGATCGAGGCCGAGCCATTAACAGCCATGACTGCCAATGCCTGCATCTGGTTCTTCAATGTAACATCCCCAATTTAGCAAATTTCATTTATCGAAATTAGCAAGAGGTCATAGATAATTAATCAGCTATTCCAACTAAGTTAGCGTAATTAATTATATATAAGATCATTGTCAAATGTTAAATAAATAAATTGTGTGTTAGTTGGTTAAATTATGTGAAGTATATGAGTTATGGATTCCTCTTTGAGTTAGAAATAGGATTAAATGAGTGACATAACTTAAGGGTAGATTGGTCTTTTCCCCAACCCTTTTTACCCCAGCTGGTCAAACAACTCAAATACCCACAAAACATCACTTACTCCTATGTTGTTTTGTTGCTGGAAAATCAGAAGTTGAGAGTTTGAGAAGTGGAGAGAGGAAGAGATAGGGAAACCGTGAGAGGGAGAGGGAGGAGAAGAGGAGAGACCTCCACCAATTCTTCATGCATGTCCCTCATTTTCACACCATTGAATTCAGATCCTCTGCCTCTGTCCACTGATACCAATTTCGCAACCCACACCTTCCATTCTCCTCATTTCACCATTTGAGCAACTTCAAGCTCAACTTGCTAGAAATGGAGTGTTGAGCACTTGCCTGTTATTGTTGAAGCTCAATAATCAGTTGTTAGAGCACATTCTCTACCCACATTATAGTTTCATAACCTGGGAGTGAAGCTTAGGAGCTGGGGGTCGTGATTGGAACATGTTTGGGGCTTGAATTCGTGATCCTTGGTGGAGGAGTTGAAGAAATCAACTCACAACAAGTTTTGCAGAATACAGTTTTGACACCCTTTGGTATTTCCTTCGTAACTCACAATACAGACCTCCGATTAAGCTCATTTTTATTTCTTTGGAAACTAGACACAAATTTCTTCAACATAGACACAAGAATCATCCGATTTCATTAGGTATGGAGGGAGATATCATGTCCATAAGTTTCGTTTCTAAATCTGTCACAGTTTTGACCCAGTCCCCTTATTTTCGTTATAACTCTCTAAATTCTGGTTGCATCAGTTTGAAACCATAACCCTCAGAAACTACACAGAATTTCCTTCATGTTAGTCACTTGTTCCGATGGTTTTGCTTAAGAATTGAATTAATTATGCCTATTGCAAAACAACGTTCAGATGTTGTCAAACCAAATTGAAGTTAGTTGTCACGTTCTAGAAATTGGGGATAGATCGGAGTAAAAAGGGGATTACAATGTTAATTCGATATGCATTTGGGAAGCTTCAGTAGCTGGTCATGTTTGAGGATTCGTTCAGGATCGATTTGATGTTCGAGGAAACGAGAAATTCAAGATGAGGAAAAGTTCGACTAGACGAGTCGGTGTCGAATTCCGTTCGTTTGTCGTCGTCAGTGATTTTCATCACAAGAGGCGAGTTCTAAACTCGCTTAGGGATTTTGTGCCGAAATATTGTTGCATGTTCTGTTTTGTGTTCAGTTGTGCGTTTTTGGAGTCAAAACCGCTTTACGAAAAATTACGTTTCAAATGAGGAACTATAAGGTTGATTGATTGACGATATGATGAATGTTGATTGATTGATATATTGGTTATGTGTGATTGATACATGAATTATGTGGACTGTTATTATGCATTGAATGACTGTTTTGAAGTTGGATTAAGATTGGGTTATGGATTGGACGCGATAGGAAAAGCGAAACAATGAAATAAGTGAATTGTGACTCTGCCACAGGCAGCACGAGTCATGCTACCCTTAGCACGGGTCGTGCCAACCTTTCTGGTTGACTGGAATTACATTTCAAGACAGCACGAGTCGTGCTAGGTATGGCACGGGTCGTGCCGGTTTTTCTGTTCCCGGTTACCAAAATTTGTTTCGTCGCTCCTTTCGATTCCAAACCTTTTCTAATCTTCTTCCCAACCATCCCTCATGTTATAGAACCATTGATTTTCTGTTTTGAATATGATTGAGGTTAATATTATGTCATGATAAGTGGACTATGTGTCCCATAAGGTTGAGGTAAGTTTCATGCTATGAGGTTAATTGTTCATGCTATGATTGTAATTGATTGTGATTGATGTAGTTATGATTGGATTGAATTGTAAATTTCCATAAGTCACGTTAATGAATTTAGTAACTACGAGTGAGATAATGTCACGAAAGAATAAGACAGACTAAATGTCCCTTAAGGTTATAATGATAACAACAAGGTCATGTTATGTTTATGTCATGTTAAGTTTAGGTGATATATTTATATACATATATCAGTTCAGGTCTAGGGTGACGACCCTATTTCAGGTTAGTGTACTAGGGGAGGGGAAGTCATGATCCCTATGAACCTAGGCCCCATCAGGGGTCCCTGACGGATTAAGGTCAGTGGAATGGGTTCACCGGTAGTTTTATATACAATTGCCGGTGATATGCTAAACATGTATCAATTATGTTTCTCGTAGTCGTCTATCAGGCCTATGGGTCATATTAAGAATTGTCTCTTGTAGTCGTTTATCAGGGCTACGAGCTTCAAGGTCAGTTATGTTTCTCGTAGTCGTCTAGCAGGGCTATGGGTCATATTAAGAATAGTCTCTTGTAGTCGTTTATTAGGGCTACGAGTTTCATGGTCAGTTATGTTTCTCGTAGTCGTCTATCAGGGCTATGGGTCATATTAAGAATTGTCTCTTGTAATCGTTTATCAGGGCTACGAGTTAAGAATAAGCATAATGAATCGCGAGAGTTAGTAAGGGGTCTCGATAGGACTCAATGAGATAATGTTTATCTTACCCTTTAATGTTGTTGTTTTTCAGAGAAGCAAGAAAGGTTAAAGGCGATGAGGCATGGTTACGAAGAAACTTAGAGAAGATGCCTATGTTTTAGTTGTTACATTTATGTTAATTCCTTATGTCAAACTGTGTATCTTCGATTGTACGACTTATAATGGTTACAAGTTGTAAATCGCTTCCGCAACTTTCTATTTTGGTATCGAACACTAGGCTTGGGAATTTTGTAAGGCTTGTAATCTAAGCACTTTTGTTAAGTTAATGGGGTTTAGAGAACCATTTGATATCTATTTATCGGAATTTTTTTGTCGTGTTCGATATGCAATTACATGAAGTAACTCTGATGTATGCCAAGTGGTGCATTTCGGTATTTCTACAAGTTAGAAATTATCGGGGTGTTACATTCAAGAAGAGCATCATGATCTGACTTGGTATCCCCGAGGTAATCGTCACTGACAATGGAACCTAGTTTGCGGATAAGGGTTACCGGGAGCTCATGAAAGACCTCGGCATCAAACATCACTTCACCTCGGTCGAGCACCCACGGACCAATGGTCAGGACGAGGCTGCTAATAGAGTCGTCCTGCGTGGCTTAAAGAGAAGATTGGACGAGGCTAAGGGTGTCTTGGTAGAGGAACTCCCTTATGAACTCTGGGCATATCAAACAACCCCGCACTCAACCACAAGAGAAACACCCTTTCGCCTAACCTATGGCGCTGAGGCCGTTATCCCTGTCGAGATCGGGGAGCTGACTTAGAGGACCCTACACCTTTTGGACAAAGAAAATAATGAACAAGCAAGACGAGAAGAACTCGACCTTACACAGGAAGACTGAGACTAGGCCGCTATTGCTGAGGCAGTGGTCAAGCGAAGGATTGCCAAGCGGTACAATGCCAAGGTCGTTCCCCGCCACTTTGAAGTTGGTGACCTCGTTCTTCAACGTTCTGACGTCGGCGGAAAGAACGCCTCTCAAGGAAAGCTGCCTCCAAACTGGGGAGGCCCTTACAGAATAACTGCCAAGACGGGGAAGGGTGCCTACAGCCTTAAGACTCTGGAAAAGAAGCCGACTCCCAGAGCCTGGAACGGGGCAAAGGTTAGACAGTACTATAGCTGAATTGTAACATCCGAACTAATGATGTAATGAAATCGGACCTCAGAAGCCACTTTGCAATAAAACGAGGAAATATTCATGACAGTTCTACCGCTCCAGTTACAAAAGCTTTCTGGGACCAAGGTTCGCGCCTCTGCCCGATCTCGTCGAACAGCTTCGCTCCGAGTCCAACCCAAGTCAAACACTTGGCGGACTGGACCGAAAGTGGTTCCGACCTACACGTGACCTCGAGACCGACCCCTTCTCTTGCACGCCTCTGACCGAGTTCAGGCCAAGCCAGGTTCTTGCCGAACTAGATCGAGACAGGGAGGGATGGCTCGCGACGTCGTGTCAAAAATGACTCTACATACCCATTTGGTCCGACCCAAGTTCAACACTTGGGAAGATGGGCCCAAGAAGGGACTGCTCGCTCTGAGTAATGGGCCAAAGCACGACCCATTGAGTCCATCCAACCTAAGTTTGGCCAAGCACCAGGCCCTAAAAGAATGAGGTCGAGGTGAATAATCAAGCAACGAATACATTCAAATGCGAACGAAACACAGCAAAATAAGCCCGACAGGCATCAAACAACAAATAAGCATAATACAAAGTTTAAGTAACAGGATTCAAAACCGGACTCGGACGGTGCCTCAAGTTTAAGTTACAAACAAATGGTCCCGGACTGAGCCGAGACAACAAAAAGCAAATATCCAAATAAATTGCAAAGATCACAGAGAAGGGTCATAGATCACTTCCACAGCGCCATCCCGGCTCTTCTTCACTATCTTGCCCTCGCTCACCACATGCCGAGGATGCACCAATTTGAGGTCGAGCCCAGGGTGAAGCACGGAGACTTGGCCAATGGCGTTCTCAAAGTTCTCCTTGGCAATTCCCATCATTTGCTTTGCTGCGTCCTACTTGAAGGATATGGCCTCGTCCCGAGCTTGCTCGGCCAGCTATAGAGTGCTTTCAAGGTCGTTGTTCCGGCCCTTGAGGTCCTTGTTCTCTGTGCCGATCTCACTAATTCGCCGTTCAAGGTAGAGGAACTTCCTCATTTTTTCCAGCTCCACCATGGCCAAGTCTAAGCTTTGCACTTTCTCCCGCAGAGTGTCTCTTTCCTCCTTAACCTGATACAGGTCCTCCTGAGTCTCTACAAGAATGACATCACGCACACAATTTAACTTATATTCAACAATCAACAAGTCGGCATCGAGCCATAAATTTTGAGCTTCGAAGATTTTTCCTTTCTCCCTGTCAGCGACCTTGGAGTTCCACTTGATGAGTTGCTCTTGGCCATGTTTGCCGACCCTGATGCAGGACTCAAGGTCTTCAGAGTTGAGACTGACTGCGGCCCCCTTTGCAGCAGACCCCTTCAGTTTCTTTGCGAACTCGGGCTGAGTGGTGGAAGGGCGCTTCAAGATCTTTTTGGTTTGAGGCCCACCCTTGACCTCAGACTCCCTTCTTTTATCAGTAGGTTGCGAGTAGGGGTGGGACCGGCAGCAATAACACCAGCCCCAGTGGAAGAACCGGCGGCGACAGTTTCGACGCCGACAGAAGAGACAGCCGGACCCGAGCTCGAGCCGACAACATTTTGTGGGGGAGGAGCTAACTCAACCACATCGTTATCAACACCAATCATTTCTTCCAGCTAGGAAAAACTGAGGGGAGCAGTCATCTTATGTGCAAAAGTAATGACATGAGGTCAGAATGCCTGATGGAATAGAAACAGATAGGATTAAAAAATAAGGATCTACCAAGGGCAGCAGGAGACTCGGCCTCGACCGTCAGTATATTCTTGCAATCAATCTTCATGAGAGGGGGTGTAAATTTATCCACCCACCTCACCAACATCCTCAAAGTTCGAGCATCTTTTCGTATGAGATCACTCAATCTACAAGCGAACCCGGACCCTTCGTACTCAAAGTCTTTAGGCGACCAAGACAAAGGAAACTTGTGCTTGCTCACCTATTCTTCTCATCAAGCTCGTCCACCTCCCTCTTCGCAGCAACATTCCACGACCTCACAGTAAAGAATTCAAATCAGAAATCCTTGACAGAGTCAGTCACGGGAATAAACGACCTCGGTAGTGGGCACGCCCTCCGACTCCCACTCCTGCTCTGAGGCACCGATATACTTGTCAAATATGGAACGATTCGACATCGGCCCATAACAAGACCCGATCAAACGAACATTAGTTGAAACCCACTTACAAGGGTCCTCCGGTTCAACCACTTATACTACAACAAAACTAGCATTCAACGGTAGTTGAAAAGGCATTCTGCGGAGGTTTTGACCGCTACAAAATGCATCTTGCGGCGGTTCCAAAACCGCTGCAGTTTTCTCCGCCGCGAGGAAACTCTGCGGCGGTTATCGCAACCGCTGGAATAACCATCTGGAGTCGCAAATTACGGCGGTTTATGCAGCGGTTTTTAACCGCCACTAAACAATTCCTACATTAGAATAATGCCCATATCTCTGCGGCGGTTCTTGGGAATTCGGTGGCGGTGTTTCAATTTGCGGCGGTTCAAAACCGCCGCTAAACTATTTGAGTTAGGATGATCCTTACCTATCTGCGGCGGTTCCTTGGCATTTTGCTGCGGTTCTGAGTTTAGAAATTACATTTAAGGGCGGCTTTAAAAAATTAATTTTTTTTTATTTGGCGGCTAGTTGAATCGTTTGGAATGGTCAAATATTATATAATTATATGATAACAACTAAAAATTTAAAGAAACAACAATTAAATTAAAATTGACTTCATTACATTCAAAAAAATATTACAAGCAAGAATTCTAAGCATGTCCAGTCAAATATTATACTAACCAATGAACTTTATCTATGTTTTTAGTTTTTACCATTGATTTTAAGCATGTCCAGTCATCAACAAGGGGAAGACCAGAATCCCTCACGGAATGTAGAACTGAAGAACCTTTTCCTGGACCGTAATACTCCAATTAATTCCACACTGCCATTTAAGTGATCCCTACGTTTCACTGTTTCTACAATCTGCTCTGTGATCTCTCTCTTCTTTTCTGGCTCATGCTCTAATCTCTCGTGTTAACAACTTCCATTTGAGGTTGTAACATGTCATTGTGTGGAGGAAAGTTGAGGGTGGCAGGATCAAAACACTGGTATAGGTTGGGGCCAAAGCAAAGTAAGCAATTGTTGCATGATAAATATCATTTTATGGTACTGTTCTTCCTTCAAATAAGCGAACAAAGATAAAAAATTAAAAGAATTCAAATCTTTACTCAAAAACTAGGCTATTTCCAAAGAAGAAGTTCAAACCAAAATGCAAGAATAGAAATAAGTTGACAAATACCTCTGTCTGGGGAAGAAAAGTAACATGTGTGTAAACCCCATTATTCTCCTTATTGGCTTGTCAATGGGAATTTTTTTAATTTTAAAAAGAAAACAATTAAGCTAGACGAAATGAAAAGAAGCAACGAAAGGGTGCAACTTGATGTGAGTTAAGTAGATACAATACATGTGAATGAAACAGGAGAGAGCTCAATAAACTTACCTGTTCACAAGTAATTTCACATTGACAACTCTGCAAAAGATTTGTGTGGCTGAACATCATTGATGGGAATCTCCAAGTATGTCATGATGTTTGGAGCTGATGAACTCATTTACCCCTAACATCTTGGTTGCCAACAAGAATAAAACCAGAAAAGACTATCAATACGTGAGTATCTTTTAACTAATGTTTAACCAAATCTTAGAGCAATTGATGGGACAAATTTCACCTTATTTAAAATGGCTAGAAACTAAATTGTTGACAGTAGCACCAGGATCTACAAGTAGGAATGCAAATTAAAATGGAAAAAACATAGAATCAACTAGCTGTATACTACAATATAAGGTACGGGTCATCCATATACATGTACAAGTTGTACAACTGAAATGGACATGGATGTTGATTCATGCACAATGAAGAAAAAAATTCAGTTTCTTTTTCCTAATTAGACAGAATAAGCAACCCCGAGCCTGCGGGGCATACATACGACCCACCGGACCACTTAGTAACTGTGACAATGGAAAAAAATAAGCAACACCAAAGAAAACTGGCAATAGAATCAATCCCAACGGGGCATGAGGTGCTACGAAAGTGGTGGTCTGCACTTGAATAGAGAGGAACATGGGGTCTACGTCGGTGAGGAGAAGAGCTACAACGATAGGGCTGTGTTCTTTTTTCGCTTTAGCTTAAATCGATTTTTTGTGCCACCAAAAAATTAACAGTGAGCCGTGAGGTACCATTTTCTCGGATATTTTCATAGGCAGCTTCCTCTATTGCTCATGGAAGTTTATCCTTTTAAAGAAAATATCAAAAGAAAAACAAGTGAATCAAAGGAAAATGTTCAAAACTTATCGAAGAGAATCAATCCCAATAACATAAAAGGACCACAAATTGAGTCATGAGTTAGTAAACTAACCCTTTATAGTTCAACACTTTAAATATTGAATCATGAGCCTTTTCATCATACACCAGAAAAAACCAATTTGTAAGATAAAATACCTACAAATAAGACAATTAGAACTTCAATGATTAGGGGGAAATGGGAAAAACTTACTCCTAAAAGCAAAGGAATGAGGAATGTCTGAGATGTTGGGAACATCATAGAATGGAAGTATATTTTCAACCTGGAAACATACACCTTCAGTAGAGAAAACTCTTGTAAAGAAGAAAGAATTGTTTAAAGTTATACACCAAAATAAACATCCTAAAATATGCTCTTCCTATTTGCATTCTTAGGATGAAAATGATCTGTATCTTAAGTGCTTGTAACCTATTCACATATGGTAAAAAATTGAAATCACAGAATAATAGCAATGCTTGCATCTTAGGTCAAATCGAAATTAGAATCAAGTAAGGAAATCATTGTTGCACAAATTCGATACACAAATTGAAAACCTAACCAATAACATAATTGATTGAATCAATTGCAGATAAATGAAATCGGATCAGAAAATCAAAATCCACAAATAATAAATAGAAATTTGTGATCGAAAAATAAAAAAACAAGGCGTAAAAGACAGATAAATTTTACCGAAAAGTAGAAGATAGAAGAGGCACGAAATAAAAGAAGTGAAGATAGAGTGCAAGAGAAACTAGAGAGTGAGACCGTGAAGTTGGATCTGAAAGTGAGGGTGGATCTGAAACCGAAACTCAAAGATTTCGGCAACCAGCCAAAATTGAATCAAAGCGTCCCTGAGATTGTTAGAATCCTGCAACCAAACGAAATTGAAGTAAAGCATCCCTGAGATTGTTAGAATCCTGCAACCAAACGAAATTAGATCCAAGTCAAGTGGAAATTTTAAAGGCAAATCTATAATTAGGGTGATAGCACGTGGAATAGAAGGGGAGAGAGAAGCGATTAAGGTTTAACGGAGAAGTTACCAATGGTGCATGGAGAAGCTCTTCAATCTGTGATTGATGTTTTCGACCAGTGGTTGAAATCAAGCGAGAGCGAGAGAAGAGCTTGAGATAGCGAGAGAAGAGCTTGCGAGAGCGAGAGTGAGATCAAGTGGTGATGACGACGGTTGAAGGCAGCGGTGATGACGACGGTGGAAGGCGGCAGTGT
Source organism: Astragalus membranaceus (assembly GCA_039519185.1). Lineage (NCBI taxonomy): Eukaryota > Viridiplantae > Streptophyta > Magnoliopsida > Fabales > Fabaceae > Astragalus > Astragalus membranaceus. Next base: position 62,345,588 of record CM076850.1, on the reverse strand, counting down.
TGGCGACAGTGGAAGGCGGTGGTGCTGACGAAGGTGGAGGGTGGCGATGTGGTTTAGAAAGGGAAGCTTATGGCAGAGAAAGGGAGAGAGACGGATATTTGGGAGGGATAAAGTCTTTTGACGAAAAAAATGGAGAGGAAAAAATTTGGGACCTACTTGTTAAAAACAAGGGATCAACCGCCGCGGATTATGACCTAACCGCTGTAGGATCGTTTCATCAACTCCATAATACTCTGAACCGCTGCAGAATGGTCAAAAATCGCCGCCGTTGACTAACTAATACAGGCGGCTGAAATAACCGTCGTGTGAACCGCTGCAACATTGACACCGGTTGCAGTTTTGCCAAAACCGTCGCAGAAGAACTCGAAAACCCCCTGGAGCTAGAGCCCGACCCCGGGAGGCAACTACTTTGAGGGTGGAGTGGCGGCCTAACCGCTAGCCTCGACATTCTGTACGGATCAAGCCGAGGTGGAATGGCTATCATCGGCCAAAGTTGGAGCATCCGACTTCTTCAGGATTGGTTTTCCGGGGGGAATGGAACCCCGAGGTCTCTCACTATCTCTAGTCCGCACCATACCTGCACGGGAAGAAGCTGAGGTCACGAGCACGCAAAGAAAAGAAACACCGCTTCGACAAGATCGAACTCAGTTCGGACCATCTTCTTTCCCGAGGTAAGGTGAGGGGAATATCAGGTATGTCGACCCAGAAAAAAGAAAAATACGCAAATGCTACAAAATGACCCAGATGAATGTCAACGTCGGGGGAATGTGTTGCAACGTCGGCTCGTCGGTGAACTAGTTTCTTCGCAAAGAGATCAACATCGGTTCGCCGGAGCACTAGGTCAGGGGAAAACGGAAATTCAAGCAAGTATGAAGGCAGAAAATAACTGGCCTTCGCCCCTTATATAACCACTCTGGGTTCGGAAGGTCAACTGACGCACCTCTCCCCATGTAATTAACGCATGGGCACTGAAAACAATGCATTCATAATGACATGACACCTCGATCCAATCAAACGTCACATCGCTGCATGCACCTGACACGTGTCACCTACTAATAAGTCCAAGGTAGCAACTGCGATTCCTCCGACCTGGGGGCAACCCCGCAAGCACACTCTTAAGCCGAGTTCAACCTCACCTTCAATGAAACACAACACGCCGACTTAAAGAAAACTGCTGCAACTCAAGTCGAGGCCGCACTATTGTGGCCGACTTCGACATGGGGGGCAACTGTTCCGGACAGGGCTAAGCCCAATCCAGTTAGAGAGCGACCCAAATCCTACACTGGATACGGCTCAAACGTCAACCGCGGAGGCGGCCACGAGATCAACGGCCAGGATCGGCCTCGCCTGATCTTGCGGCCTAGACGATGCCAAAGCTAGGGGCGACTCCGTCCCGCGTCTATAAATAGAGCACTACCCCCCAGAAATCTGGTACGCTTCGCTCATTTGTACCTCATCTTCACTTCTGATTGGTGACTTTGGCATCAAAGTGTCTGCAGGTACCCACCACCAATTCGACCTCAAGCTCGGAGAGGATGACTTCAAGCATCTACACTACCAAATGCAACCCAGGAATCCGAGTCCGGGGAAAGGTACAAAACACATATAATTGAAGGACTATGTTTATACTTATGTATATCAAAAAGAAAAAGTAAAAGTTTATATGATGTGTTTCAAAAGGAAAAAGAATGTTATGGTATCATGTATTTTGCTATACTACTAAGTATTATGTATATTCGTAGGGTTATCTTTTTGATTATGTACTTTTGAAAGGAAATGGATATATGTTTCTTATATATATTCCTACATTAGCAACAAAGAGGTATTTTTAAGTTTAAGGACTATTTGGTACAATGTAATTTGCTCTATAAGTGAGCCTAATGTATTTTAAAGAGAATTAAAGTTTATGATATGGAGGATCACGAGATTATAAACTTGTATTTTGAGAATCATAGTTTTAATTGTATTTTGGTATTTTCACTCTAAAAACAATAGCAATGGTATTTTTAAAAAGCTCAAAGAGTTTATTATGATAATATATTTGTATTTTGAGGAACTCAATTATGCCTACGGGATTTATTTATTTTAAGAATAATCCCAAATATTTTCACAATACTTTTATGTACTGGTTTATAAGTATTTATATATATTATGAAAAGTCGGACTTTATGACTCGAGCGATATCCTGAAAAGGATTTCGTATATTTTTTTTGGTGTCAAAATGGATACTCATGGTTAATTAACGAGTCAATTTGAGAGTCGAAATTAATTCGGTCCATCCAAAATGCTTAGGCGCTATTTGATATTCATTCAAATCTTATTCCTAATCTTTAATGACGATCAAGAATTAGAGATGTTACGCAACTAATTTAATGTAATTTACTATTATAGGAGACTAAATTAATTTCAGTAAAAGTACGCAAAAAAATTCCAGTAAGAAAGATATTAAGTTTATATCAATATTTGATCTGATTTTTGTCATTGATATATATTCGAGAATATTTATGTAATTTTGATACATTAAAGAACTATAGTAATGTAACACCCTGGAATTTTTATCGAGTAAAAATACCCAAGTGTACCATCATAAAACATCAGAGATATATTTCCTGTTTAAATACTGGACATCACTATAAAATTTTCACTGAATAACCACAGAACAGTCTTAAACATAACTAAGACCACAAACCATCAGTGAAATACTGTGTTCAATATCAAACAAGAAAGCGGAAATAAATACATAACTTTTACAACAGCTAAAGCCATAATGTTGTGATACATAACTAATAAGGGGAAAATATAACTTAAGCATGAAAGCTAAGTCTTCAGCAACCATCCGAGTACCACCTACTCGTGCCTCTTGGATCTCCACTTTCCCTGTTATCTGTAAAACCACAACATATAAACAATGAGATACAATCTCAGTGAGTTCTACCGAGACCCCTATCTACACTCTCGGTCCAATTATGAATCGTTCAATTATGAATCCTATTTAACTTAACACGACACCGACTGCAATCCAGTGCTTAATCCCGGTGAACCGTATTATAGGACTTTCTTTCATTCGTGGTTTAATTTATAACCACGTGCATTTTAATTCAACACGACACCGACTGCAATCCAATGCTAAATCCCGGTGAACGTGTTATGACTCAGTACGGCACCGAATGCAATCCTGTGCTAAATCCCGGTGAACCGTACAGTACGACACCGACTGCAATCCAGTGCTAAATCCCGGTGTATCGTACGACAAAATTTCAACATAACACCGACTGCAATCCAGTGCTAAATCCCGGTGAACCCCAATACCAATAGTGTTTCCTAATGGCACGGAGCCTAGGGTAAGGGATCATGACTTCCCCGCCTAGTATGTCAACATGGGTCGTCACCCAACTCGATATAATAAATATATCTACAGACACATGAACATTTAGTTCATTTACATTTGACCGATAACTGAACACAATACCCGCATTGGGCCGTTTCCCATAGTCGAAATAATTTATATATCGTGAATCATAGACCGATTTAGACAATAAATAATAATCGTCCCGCGTCAGTTATACCGTATTACGTAGGACTCATAGTCCACTTTATTATTAATAAAACATATTCGCACACGTATACTATTGTTCGGCTTTTCGAAACAATTTCAACTTCAAAAGTATTTTATAAAAACCCTTTTGAAACACACCCAAAATCACGGCATTATAAGCCTAATATCATTATAGGAGGGTTAGGAAAAGATTAGGAAAGGATTGGGATCGAAACGGAATCATTTAGTGCACCTTGAAAATTTTGGGCAGAACTAGGCGCACGGGTCGTGCCCCTGGACGCACGGGTCGTGCGCCCTGTTTGACATTTCTGAACACTGAACCCGAACCAGGCGCACGGGTCGTGCGCCCTAGACGCACGGGTCGTGCGCGTTTAACAACATTGCCAAAATGCCCTGTTTTATGAAATTTTGCTTTCCGATCAATCCGAAACTCGCCCCGATCGATTCCTAACTCAAAAACAGACAATGCCGGACAATATACCAGTCCAATCAACATCAAACAATCAAGCAATTCAATCAAAAACTCAACGATTACAAATTTCGTTAAAACGTGATATATTTCAAAATAACGTTTTCGACTCAAAATCTTTCGAAAACAAGTCACACAATTCATTTCAAAACGGAATAAGCCTAAACGTGAGTAAAACTCACCTTTGAGGCGTGATCCACGATCGAGCCGAAATCACCGAGTAACCACACGAACATTCCCCGCTCCGGCGACACCCAATCCGCTTCCAAAGCTTCCCACTCGATCACGAAACCGCTTTTTGACCGAAATACCGATTTCCCGAAATTCTTCATGAACACTATTCATCATCTTCTTCAACCTCAAGTCACTATTCACAAAACCCCAATTTGCTCCCTAACCCCTTGATTCTTCACAAACTCCAAATCGGACTTCAATATTTGCGCTATCCACCTTGAGCTCGCTCCCAAACACCATCCAAAGCTTCCCTTTGAGCTTGAACAACAAAACCTCCACTTTTCTCCAAATTTCGAAAATGGTGGATTTGAGGAGAGTGAGTTGATGATGAAGATTTTGGTACCAAAACGAAGAGGAAGTAGCGCTGAACATTTTTCGTGTTGGACGGAAGTCGTTTCGGTGAAGTCTTCTCCTCCCTCTTCTCTTCTCCCTCACGCCATTTTCTTTCTCTTTTCTCCCCTTTTCTCTCTTTTCCTTCTCTGTTTCTCCCTTTCTTCTTTCTTCTTTCCTTTCTTTTATTTAATTCTCTCCTTTCACATTCACACACTTACACGTATATACATATATTTATTTAATATATAATTGGTAACGTGGTCAAATTACCACATTGATCTAAATCTCCTATTTCGATTCCGAAACTTCATTGGTCCGTATTATCCGGTTAACGATCCGATGACAACCAATAAATAATTTTAGCACTCAGTAAATTTACCAGTCAAGTACTAAATTAATTCAATTGGGTTAACATCCAAATAATTCGGTTAATTATTTTGCGGATGTTACATTCTCCCCAACTTAAAAGAATTTTGTCCTCAAAATTTCGTCAAGTCTTTAATCCGACTAACCGAGAATCGACATTCTCAGAAAGGTCTTAAGTTGCTGGAAAACAATCTCGAACTAACGAAATGAGCGTAGGAACTCTTCCCAAGTTGGCACATCAATCTCCAAGTATGATCCACTACTACCTTGATACGAACTCTCTGGTTTCGAATCAACACGAGAAACTCCTCTTTCGCCTACATAGGCTCGGCACCGCATTCGAAAACACTTCCGAAGCTTCATTCCTCACTTGCTCCCCAACTTGATTAATCCAAATCAAAGTACTCCTCGGTAGATGTAAAAACAAACACGATTTCCTCGAAAGGTGTAAACACTTTCTCAACAAATCTTCTAATATCATTAACGGTTCTCGTACATACCGACAATGTGATGAAAAAGTCACTTGTTAACTTTTTGATTCGCCCCTCATGACTTCGAGATAGCACTTTACAAAAGAAGGTAAAATGAGGATTTACCCGAAACGTTTATCTTAAACGTAGAAATAAACCACGGGGACATCCAATAAACTTGAAAACAATAAAAATCACCTCTGTTGTTCTCAAAACAACTTTCAAACAGAACTCAAAGCTCCTTTTCCTCTATTGCAACTTCATCACGAGGTTTTTATCAACGACGCACTGGATTCCTTTCCAAATTAGTCCATAGCGTTGAGAACTTCTCCTCAACCTAAATACTCCTCCTAGGATTTTCTTCCTCAATCAGATTTTATTAACCTCCTGATTCGTTCCCAAAATTAACCTTAGCATGCGGGTTTTCACAAAAGTGATTTTTCAAAACTATCACGCCGCACACCAAGCTTCACTTCGGAAATTTCAGCTACTTATAAGCAGATCCATCAATTAATCCTTTGATGGTTATTCGCAACGTGAAAACAGTCAGCAGTTACCCCACTTACATATTCGTATTCACGTTCGACTTGTCAAACGGAATCACATAATACTATCTCCTTGTTAACCTTCCCAAGGAGAGGTTAACAAACTAATTCCTCGCCACTAATACATCTGCTTTATATTCTGTACACCCTGGAACAGAATATAAACGTCGGGGTGCTTCCTCTAACACTTGCCTTTTATTGTTCTCATCATCGGCCGCACAGATTCTACCGTTGAAACAACTGACTCCATCACTATCCATGGTAAAATCTGGAAATACCTTTGTGATTGTAGCTTCACATCAACTTCCTGTGCTAAGCGTATAGAATCCCTTAGGGAACTAGAGATCCTCATATGGCTCAACACTAACCGGTTTCTCCTTGGTCTTGAATTCAGATTTAAGTCTCTGAAAGACTCTGATAATTCCATCTTATGCATCATAAACTCGGCCATGTGGATGGATTTCCTACTCAGTGCATCAGTTACAACACTAGCCTCTCTTGAATGCTACATCGACACGAATCTATAATCCTCCTGAAACTCAACACACTTCTCTACCTGCTTCTCAGTTCTTTCTGATCGAACAGATACCTTAAACTTTTGTGATCACTAAAGGCATCGAAACGAGACCCATACAGGTAACGTCTCCAAATCTTCAGTGCATACACAATAGCTATTAACTCCAATTCGTGAGTTGGATAATTCTCTTCACGAGACCTTAATTGTCTGGACGCATAAGCTACCACTTATTGATTTTGCATTAGAATACATCCTAAACCCTTCTCTGAAGCGCCATCGAAAATTTAAAATTCCAATGATGGATCCGGAAGAATCAGGATTGGAGCAGAAGTCAAAATCTTCGACTCTATAAAACATTCTTCACAATCGGCATCCCACGTAAACGGATGACCCTTACGAGTTAACCGAGTAAGTGGAAAACTAACTGTGAGAACCCCTTAACAAATCTCTTATAGTAACCGGCTAGACCCAGAAACTTTTGATCTCTGCGGCTGATGTTGGTCACTCCCATTCAACACCGCTTCCTTCTTGCCGGGATCTATAGAAATTCTCGGCTTGGAAAATTACATGTCTCAAGGACTTTACCTCTGACACCCAAAAATCACACTCCCAAGGTTTCAAGTACAACTTATTTTCTCGGAGTAATCTCAGAACAATGCGGAGGTGTTAAACATGCTCCTCAATGGTCTTCGAGCACATCGAGATACCATCAATGAAAATGACTACAAATTGATATAGGTATTCGAGGAAAAACTCGGTTCAGGTAATCCGTGAATACCGCTGGAGTATTAGTCAAACCGAAAGGCATCACTACTAACTTTCCTTTTGACTAATCACACCAGAGCACTCCCTAGAGAAGCACTCAATCGAATAAATTCCTTTAACATCAACTCTTCAAGTTTAGACTCCATTTCCTTTAATTCTAAAGAAGCATTCAATAAGAAACAATAGATATTGATCCCGTGCCAGGAACCCATTCTACAGTAAACTCTACTTCTCGCTCTGGAGGTTCAGAAGAAACTTCATTGTGAAGACATCCATAAAGTCATTCACGACCTGAACGTTCGCCAAATCCAAACTAGTTCCAGTGGATGCAGATAACATACTAACATGTGCTTCCGCATCTTGGAATGAAGATTGACCGTCTAAGGTGAATTAGGTAACCGCTTCAGAATTTGTCCTTGACAATTCAACTGTTTCTGAAGCGAAGCTGGCAGCGATTGACACAGTCGATTGCAACATGATTTGCAGTCATCCAATTCATACCCAAATGGTGTCCACACTTCTTATAGGCAAACAAATAATGCTTCTACGAAATTTCCGTCTCCTATACCACGTAGACAATTCTGACACAAAGACTGGGTCTGGACACGACCCTTTACAGCATTTAAAGTGGTCATCGGCTCGGATAGCTCGGATAACGCTAGTCCCAACCGATCTACACATGCTTGTAACTCCTTGGAACTCTTCCTTACAGGGCACTTTTTACCATAGTGACCCTCTACCTTTCTATAATAGCACCGATTAGATCTTCGCTTGCAATCACCGCTGTGAGGCTTTCCACCGTTAGAACATCTTCTGACCCTTGAAGAATCAAAGAATTGCATCTGCTTTTCCTTTGATGAAGTTATCTTAGGACTTTCCATTCGGAGCTGATAATTCAACTACCTTCTTTCTTTTCCCATATTTCCTATGAGATCATCCTCGGCGACATAGGCTGATTGCACCAGGGCAACATAATTGGTAATAGTATAAGAACTAAGACCCTATGTCATAAAAGCACTTATGCCCGTCTTAAACTTCTGGATTCTCCATTCGTCATCCGAAAGTATTTTATAAAAACCCTTTTGAAACACACCCAAAATCACGGCATTATAAGCCTAATATCATTATAGGAGGGTTAGGAAAAGATTAGGAAAGGATTGGGATCGAAACGGAATCATTTAGTGCACCTTGAAAATTTTGGGCAGAACTAGGCGCACGGGTCGTGCCCCTGGACGCACGGGTCGTGCGCCCTGTTTGACATTTCTGAACACTGAACCCGAACCAGGCGCACGGGTCGTGCGCCCTAGACGCACGGGTCGTGCGCGTTTAACAACATTGCCAAAATGCCCTGTTTTATGAAATTTTGCTTTCCGATCAATCCGAAACTCGCCCCGATCGATTCCTAACTCAAAAACAGACAATGCCAGACAATATACCAGTCCAATCAACATCAAACAATCAAGCAATTCAATCCAAAACTCAACGATTACAAATTTCGTTAAAACGTGATATATTTCAAAATAACGTTTTCGACTCAAAATCTTTCGAAAACAAGTCACACAATTCATTTCAAAACGGAATACGCCTAAACGTGAGTAAAACTCACCTTTGACGCGTGATCCACGATCGAGCCGAAATCACCGAGTAACCACACGAACATTCCCCGCTCCGGCGACACCCAATCCGCTTCCAAAGCTTCCCACTCGATCACGAAACCGCTTTTTGACCGAAATACCGATTTCCCGAAATTCTTCATGAACACTATTCATCATCTTCTTCAACCTCAAGTCACTATTCACAAAACCCCAATTTGCTCCCTAACCCCTTGATTCTTCACAAACTCCAAATCGGACTTCAATATTTGCGCTATCCACCTTGAGCTCGCTCCCAAACACCATCCAAAGCTTCCCTTTGAGCTTGAACAACAAAACCTCCACTTTTCTCCAAATTTCGAAAATGGTGGATTTGAGGAGAGTGAGTTGATGATGAAGATTTTGGTACCAAAACGAAGAGGAAGTAGCGCTGAACATTTTTCGTGTTGGACGGAAGTCGTTTCGGTGAAGTCTTCTCCTCCCTCTTCTCTTCTCCCTCACGCCATTTTCTTTCTCTTTTCTCCCCTTTTCTCTCTTTTCCTTCTCTGTTTCTCCCTTTCTTCTTTCTTCTTTCTTCTTTCCTTTCTTTTATTTAATTCTCTCCTTTCACATTTACACACTTACACGTATATACATATATTTATTTAATATATAATTGGTAACGTGGTCAAATTACCACATTGATCTAAATCTCCTATTTCGATTCCGAAACTTCATTGGTCCGTATTATCCGGTTAACGATCCGATGACAACCAATAAATAATTTTAGCACTCAGTAAATTTACCAGTCAAGTACTAAATTAATTCAATTGGGTTAACATCCAAATAATTCGGTTAATTATTTTGCGGATGTTACAAGTAAAGTATCTCACACATTTAAAACAAAAATGATCATTGTTTACCCATTAGCCATAAGATTTTTACAATTTTATTTCTGTGACAAGTAATCTTGGTATATGCTATAGGACTTTAAAAAGTAATTTAAGCAATAAAATATAACTTAAGCAATAGCCTTGTGGTCATGATCATTGACAGTATTTGGTACAAACTTTCTCCAAAACCAGTGTGACTTCCACACTGTATTCATTTCTTCAATGGGCACATTCTTTGTCTCGGGTAGAAATAAGGCAATGAAAATGGTCATTATGAGCACAAAGCCAGCAAAGAAGAAGAAAAGACCAAACTTCAGGTGACAGAGCATGGAGAGGAAAATTTGAGCAATGCCGAAGGTGAAAAACATATTCACAGCAACATTGGTTGCTTGACCTGCAGATCGAACCTCAAGAGAGCATATTTCACTAGGTACTAACCATCCCAATGGACCCCAGGACCATGCAAATGCTGCTACATATGTGCATATGAAGAACAAGAGAAGATTGGCTTCATTTTTAGTAAATGAGCCTTCACCGCTCACTCCAAACGTCTTAGCAATCATGCTTCCAACAACAATCTACAACCAACAGTTATATGCTTTAAATTATCCAATCATCGAAAATAACTTGGCTTAAATAATATATATATATATATATATATATATATATATATATATGTGTGTGTGTGTGTATCATTTCAAAATATAAAGTGTTAATTATTAATTGTTTTTTAGTTTGTACCTGACAGATAAACATCTGGACACCACCTTCAAGGAACAAAGTCCTTCTTCCAACCTTGTCCACAGAGAAGATGGAAACAAAAGTGGCAACCACATTGACGCCTCCAGAAATAACAGCACCATAGAGGGCAGCCTCACTGCCAAAGCCTAAAGTTTTGAAAAGGACGGGTGCATAAAACATGATAACATTGATGCCGGTGAGTTGTTGGAAGAAGGGAATTAAAGAGCAAAAAGTGAGTTGAGGTCTGTATTTTGGTTGTGTAATATTTTTCCATGGGTGATCCACCTTTTTAGATTCCTCACTAGCATAGATGAGATCCTCGAACTCCTCTTCAACATTATCGACTCCACGAATATTTTGCAACATTTTCTTAGCTTCATCCTTTTGGCCCCTTTCAATCAAAGAATTCGGTGTGTCGCCTAAGAATAAAGATCCGATACACAACATGACTGCAGGAACAGCTCCAACACCCAAAGAAATTCTCCATCCGTTCTCTAGATTGGAAGTCCAATAGTTGATAAGGTTTGCACCCAGGATTCCAATTGTGATCATCATTTGGAAGCCCATGTTGAGTGCACCTCGGATCTTTGCCGGAGCCATTTCAGACAAATACACTGGAACAGACTATTTGAGAGTAACAAATAAAATTAATTGAATTTATTTTGTTGTTTTTAACCTTATAAATATTCAAACATGAAAGCATAAGAATGATAATGATTCTTACCTGATTACAGTATCCTACCCCAAAACCAAGCAATAGACGGCCGATGATAAGCATTTCAATGTTAACAGCGAAACCATTTAACAATGCACCAACAAGGAAAAACAAGCCACCTATGAACATTGAGATCTTGCGTCCCAACACTCTTGTAGTTGTGGAAGCAAAGAAAGAAGCTACCAATGCTGCCAAATATAAGGATGATGTGAACAAAGTAAGGAGCTCATTATCAAATTTACAATATTGACTCTCATGGCTAGATTCATCTTTCATCTGCTTATAAACACCGGGAAAGAATTTTACTAAAAATGGTTCCATGGAAGTCACTCCTCCCGTAATACCAAGATCATAGCCAAAAAGTAGACCTCCCATGGCTGCCACCAAACATGTGAGCAATACAAATGCGGTGACTTTACCCTCAAATTGCTTTCCATTTGCAGCAACTACAACTCCGCCTGCCATCTTTAAACTCCTGTATCTTAAGATATGTGTATCTTTATGTTGTAGGAGGTGCTCACTTTTCTTTCTCGATATGTTAGAGGTCAAATAATTGTCTCCATTTTATAGTGTCTACAAAAAGATAAATTTATCAACAATCGTATCACATGAATAAGTATGTTTACTTGTCATCCTAGAAATAATCTAAATAAAAAGTATTATTCTATTGATTCCGTGTCATTGCACTATTCTAAGGACTTGAGATAAGTGCTAATATATGATTAGATAGCAAAACAAACTTATATCAAAAACACTTTTGAATAACAGGTAATTGACACTCTGTTAGCCTATTTATAGGAAAAAGAAAGTTATAACTTAACAAATACCCCTATTTTTACTAAGACAACTTCTTTATAAAGTAATTTAAAATCTTTAAATGAAAAATAATTTTAACAATTTGCATCTTAGTAAAATAAATTGTTTGAAATTTAAAACTTATTTTTTTGATAAAATAAATAATTAATTAGACTATCTATACCATTAAATTGATTGTGCTACGCCAATAGTTTACTGGTCTATAATGTGATTGTGTTTGTTTATACTTTACGTGTTAGGTGGAATTGATACCATAACCATAATTTTTGGTCACACCATTTTTGATTTTGTTGTTACTTGTCTTTGATTTTTCTTAGTTATTTTCTGGTTCGTTCAAAATTTTGTATTTTCATTATAGTTTCTTAAGACTTGCGGCAAATTAGATTATATTTACAATTTTTTTATTACTAGCAACATATATATATATATATATATATATATATATATATATATATAGGACTAGAAATTTATTAAATAATGGAAATTGGCTATCGCTACCAAAATGGGGTGTTTGTGTGGAGGTTTTTTATTAGAAAATTACCAATTAGAGATGCACTCAAAGCAAGAGGAAAATTAGGAATTTGAAGGGCTCACACAACTCCTGTTGCCCTTTATGCTTTGCTGACGAGGGAACACCTACACTTGTTTTTCTTTTCTTTTGTAGGTTAATTTGGGAGGATATTTATCTAGAGTCCGGATCATCTCAAATTGGAGAGAAAATAGACATCTACATTTTCTTAATTTTCTATGCGACATGTGTTGATAGTTAAATCCTATGCTAAGATTATAAGTTGTAAAATAAGAATTTAAAAAAGAGGAAACCGAAAAATGGGCAGTTGAGGTTAGTCTTCTCCAACCACATCCAACGCCTTTCCCACCGCCTCCCACCGTCTACCACCGCCGTCGCAGATTGAACAACCGCTGTCGTCGCTAACTAAGTCACCACCACCGTCGTTGCTAACTCAGTCACCACCACCGTCGTCACTAACCAAAACACCAATCCACCATTGTCTTCGTTGTCATTGCACTGCTTGAGCCCCCGTCACTTTTGATTCACAACTTCCACGTTTTTTTAATTCAATAGCAAAAATGTTTATACCCCACAATTCAATTCTTCTTCTTTTTTTATGTCTTTATTAGAGTACAACAAATGCCATATAGAGTATAACGGGTGAACTTTTGAAAGATTAAAGTGCTTGAAGAAATTGGAGAAAACACTTGAATTGGATCCAAGGATTTATTTGGGATCAAGATGGCTCTACGATGCAAGGCTGCAAGGATGATTCCTTTCTTGAATCAGTACCTCATGCATGGTTCCTGAATCATTTCCTATTGTTCTAAATCGATCATGCCATCATGCTCGAGTGATGGATGGAAATCGAATAAACCTCTGGCCATAAATGACACGTGGCTTCAATTGCAAACCAATGAAAACAAGCATTGAACACCATAATCTAAGCCGTTAATTTTAGACTAAAGACTATATATATCTGAATTCTTTTCTTTTTCTCACCACAATGTCTCTAAACAGCACTACTATTTACAACGAATTAATCTTTAATGAAATTGGCGAACTAACATGGATCTTTATAAACTTAAAGAAAAAACTAAAAAAGAGATGAGATCGGTGTAACAAAGTTAATTACTACAAACCATCACCATTTGTATAGTGGCATAAGTTACCTTGGGACAAAGAAGTCGACACGACGCTCCCACGTGTGATTCTCGTAATGACATATTTGGTGTTGGTCGGTACAAAATTTACGTCTAATCACAAATATAGATTAATCTTTTGTTGAAAGCACTGGACATATTTCATAAGTAACGAGCAATGGTCTGAACTATTTTTTTTTTACTTCTACCTACTAAACCTTTAACATAAAGCTGATAAGGCCATAACAATTAGCTACCATCAAGATGTTCATAAGCTATTCTTACTCTGTTGTTCACCATGAAGTTGTAAAAAGAATTTGACTCAGAAAGGGCCATCAACATGTTCAGGAAAAAAGTATATCAAGTAAGTTCACTCCCTTAAATCCCCTAAATGATATGGTCTTATTACACCTGTCAGGTCCTAATTAGTCTCCTTGATGTAAGATAAGTGTAAATTCCATTGTGACTGTTTTAAGAGTCCAACCCTTCCTTAGACCGGGCACCATGCATTCACCCTAATTTTTTTTTACTAAAAAAAAGTAAATTAGATCATCACTCATGCACAATAAAGTATAACCAAACTAACTACAATCCATGAGTTAATGATATTTAAATTTCTACTTAAATGCCACTTATATACATTGGTGGTAATGAATACAATGATACACTTAGAATTAGACCAATTGTGATTTTTGTTGAAGAAAAATCTCTAAGTTAAAGTTTTGATGAGAACAAACAGTTTTGATAAGCTCTTTAAGCTTTATAATTCATTAGTTTTCTAATGAACATTCTTGAGTAATCTTAGAACAGGATGCAATCAATTAAATCTCAAGAAGAACATGTGATAAGCAAAGCACACTAGGAGAAGGTGGTAATAAGCTTTAGAAGATATAAATGAAGTTTAAAGAGGTCTTCAGAAAAGAAAAACATAGACTCAATTCACAAAAGATCAAGAATGATGCAAAGAGGTCTCTTGCCAAGATGTATCAGTGATTAATTGGTTCATGATAAGTGCTTCAGTAATTAGAAGATAATAAAATCAAAAGCACAATGTCTCAAAAGATACTTCAGAAGACAGCTCGGAAAGTTCTTCAGAAGACAATTCAGAAGCCACATCTCAGAAGATACATAAGAGGTTCTAAAGAATAAAAGTCACAAGACAAATCAAGAATGAACATTAAGTAAATGGAACATACACTAAGTGATTATCTTGAGATCCGAGCTCAAAAGCTCCCAACGACTAATACTGCAATGTACGGTTCCTGCAAAAGTGCAGGAAAGTACACTCGTGTTTGAGCAAAAGCCACAACGGCTATATTTGTCCTTGGAGAACCATTCCAACGGCTCTTTTGAGTCAAAAACTATATAAATACAATATGAAGCACCTCATTTATGACCAAGAGAGCTAATACGCCATACTGGATATCTACATCAGAAGCTTCTCAAGAGCTTCTGAGTATCCTACCTTCTCTGAAACACACTGCATTCAACATCCTTTGGGAACCTTCTAACTGTGTTCATAGCTTTGGGTCAATTGATGTATGTAATCTATTAAAGCTATTTTTATCCTAGTCCAAAAACTAAACATATTTTGGGTATATATACCTTCTGAACAAGGCATTGGTTGTTATATTGTTAGAGAAGATACCTAAGGAGGTCTCTTAGGGTTTTCAGATGCTAGAACTGTGTTAGAAAACTAGTGGGACAGTAGATAGAGCTATGCTAAGAAAACTATCAAGTGCTTTGTCTTGTGATTGGCTTGTAAGTGTAAACTATTTGGAAAATAGTGGAAATACTCACTAGGTGTATTATTAAACTTTGTAAAGATCCCTAAGATAAAGTTTTGATGAAAACAAACAGGTTTGAAAAGATCTTTAAACTTTGTGATTCATTATTTTTCTAATGAGTCTTCTTGAGTGGTCTTTAGACATGAATATATCTTATTAGTCTCAAGAAGAACATGTGCTAAACAAAGCACATCATGAGAAGATAGTATAGAGCTTCAGAAGATACATGTTAAGCTCAAAGAAGTGCTCAAAAGATAAGAATAGTGGATCCATCTTAAACCAATATGAAATGAACCAAAGAGGTCTCTTGCCATAATATATATGTAAACCCTAAGAAGTGTATATCAGAAGATATGACATGTGATCGAAAAACTAAGTGACTCAAAAGATACATCAAGTGCATTGTCCTGTGGTTGGCTTGTAAGTTTAAACTATTTGGAAAATAATGGAAATACTTATTGGGTGTGAGGAGTGGATGTAGCCCTTGTTTATCTGGGTGAACCACTATAATTCATGTGTGTTCTTTACTACTTTTCTATATAGCTTTCTTGAAACAGAACTTTACTTTGAATTATCTCTTTTCTAAACTTACACACAACACTACTTAACTCTTCTCTTCAATACCTATCTTGCAAAATCATCATTATCTTTAAATCAAGCTTCTAAAGGAATTTGGATTTATAAATTGTTTTTAAAATGTGTCACAATTCAACCCCCCCTCCCCCATTTTTTGTTATTTATATTATCTTCAATTGGCATCAAAGCAAGGCCTCTGGTTGAACACACTCAAAAAGTGTCAGAGGAAAGATCTTGGAAGAAGTCATTGCAAGACCAAAATCTATTGCATTCTTACCAGAAGAAGCATCATCAAATAAACCTCCTGACTTCAATGGAGAACACTACTACTACTGGAAGAATCAAATGAGCTGTATATGGAATCCCAAGATACTGATATTTGGGATATTGTTGAAACACGTCCATATGTTCCAAAAGTAATTTATGATGATGGCATAGTGGCTGAAAAGCCGAAAAACACTTGGATTGTAGATGAAAAGTACCTAGAAAGGCAAAGTACTATCTTACTTGTGCTTTGAGTAGAAATGAATATGACAAAGTTGTTGGCAAAGAAACTACAAAGGAAATATGTGACACACATCAAACTGCTCATGTAGTAACTGATCAAATCAAAGAAGTGAAAACTGGAATTCTACGGTTTGAAATGTTCACAATTAGTCAAGATAAGTCAATAGATGAAATGTCTGACATATTAACCACAATGATAACTAGCTTAAGTTCTCTGGGAAATACCTACACAAACCTAGAGAACTCATGGAGACCTAAAGCGACAGCTATAGAGGAAGCCAAGACCTTATCAACTCTGGATTTTGATGTCTTACTTGGCTCATTGAAAGTACATGAGCAAGTAATCAAAGAAGAACTTCACCCAAAGAAAAGCAAGTCTATTGCTCTTAAAGCCTCTCTGAAGACTGCAAACTCATCTTCTAAGAAGGGAAAAGGGGTTGGCTAGAAGTCCTTTAAGGAAACTGATGAAGAGGAAGAAGAAGAAAGTGAAGCAGATGTTGAAGGAGAAGAATGGTCTCTAATATCAAGAAGAGTGAACAAATGGTTCTCAAACAGAAGAAAAGGAAAAGCATTTCCTCAATACAAGAGGTAGACATTCAATTGTGATTCAAGCAAATCAAAATTGACATGCTATGAGTGCAAGAAACCAAGCCATATAAAATAAGACTGTCCACTTCTCAACAAAAAGGGATTCAGAAAGTTCCCTACAATGAAAAAGGCATTAATGGCAATAAGGAGAAGCGGCTAATCCATGTCTCATGGATGGATCAACCCAGGATGAGGTATCTGACTCTGAACTCTCTAGATGTTATAAATTCAAAGAAATAGAATCATCTTTTGATAGTTTGCTTTATGACTCAAACATCATATCTCAAAAGTGCATGCTTTTCAAGCAACAATTATGTGACTCAAAAAGTGAAAATGAGGAACTCAGAACTCAAAATGAAAGAATGTCTAAAACCATTCACACTATGCAACAGTCTCATTTCAAACTTTTTGAGCAACATAAGCTTCTAAACATGAAATTAGCAAATGAATCAGAAGATCCCACTGTTGAACTCATTTATGAAAACAAAATTTTGAAAGAGAAAATTAGAGATTTAACGAATGAGATACTTATGTGTTCAAAAAATCTTAAGTCTGCTCAAATGTGTACTAGTAAATCTGGGAAGCACAACTTTACAAGAAAAAGGTTTCTGTGAAACACAAAACTAAAATCAAAATGCTCACATTGCAAATAGTTTGGACATCACATTTCAAACTGTTTCAAAAGGAAAAAAGGCCATTTTGGGAAACATACTAACCGTCAAATACCCAAAAGACAATGGGTACCTAAATCTTTGTTAACTTCAAATACAGGAGTGTCTCTTAGCATCAAGGAGAAAGATGTGGTTCTTAGATAGTGGATGCTCAAGGCATATGGCTGGGGAGAAAGATAAGTTTCTCTCCTTGGAGAGCTTTGATGGAGGCTTTGTCATGTTTGGTAATGATGACACGATTGAATCAAATGTATAGGTACAATAGGTAAAATAAACTCTGCTCAGATTCAAAATGTTCAATATGTTGAAGGTTTGAAACACAATTTACTTAGTGTGAGTCAATTGTGTGATGCTAGAAATGAAGTAAACTTTAGATCTGATTTATGCAAAATAAATAGTTTAGATTCAGGAAAAATAGTGTTTGAAGCTCATAGAACTAATAATATTTATAGTATATGTCTTGATGAATTGCCTGATGAAACTTGTCTCATTTCTAAAGAAGATAATAAATGGACATGGTATAGAAGGTTTGGCCATGTTTGTATGAGATCTATTTCCAAATTATCTAAGTTAGATCTTGTAAGAGGGCTTCCAAAGATCAAATTTGAGAAAGACAAATCATGTGAAAACAGGTGAAATCATCTTTTAAATCTATAAACATGATATCTACTCAAAGACCTTTGGAACTTCTTCACATGGATTTGTTTGGCCCAACAAATCATGCAAGTCTACGTGGAAAAAGATATGGTTTTGGAATTGTAGATGACTATTCAAGGTTTACATGGGTGCTAGTATTAAAAACAAGGATGATGCTTTCATTGAATTTAAAACTTTTTTCAAAAAGGTTAAGAATGAAGCCGGTGGTAACATCACTGCAGTTAAAAATAACCATGGAGAAGAATTTGAAAATTCTTCTATCAAAGAATTCTTTGATGAAAATGGTGTGTCACAAAAATTTTCTTGTCCAAGAACTCCTCAACAAAATGGAGTTGTTGAAAGGAAAAATAGAACTCTGCAAGAGATGGCTAGAACCATGCTGAATGATTCAAAGATTGTAAACACTGCCTGTTATATGTTATAATTAGAAACATTTTAGACAAAACCAGATAAGAACTTTGGAAACAAAAGAAACCATTTGTATCTTACTTTCACATTTTTTACTGTGATTGCTATGTGCTGAACAACAAAGATAATTTGGAAAAATTCGATGTTAAGTGTGACTCTGCCATATTTCTTGGATATTCTTCATCATCTAAAGCATATATAGTTTATAATCTTAGAACTAAAGTAATGCAAGAAAGCATGCATGTTATGTTTCTTGAAGCTAACAGTGCATATGATGATGATGATGATGATGATGATGATGATGATGATGATGATGATGATGATGATGAGGCAGAAAAGAAAAAGGATAAAGAGAAAGTGAACATTGAGAAGGAAGATTCAAGCACTACTCCTCAACCTTCTAAATCTCAGAGAGATCCACAAATTCAATCCACACAAGCTTCTGAACTACCTAGAAGTTGGAAAAAGGTGGTAGATCACCCACAAGATCAAATCGTTGGTGAAACCATAAGAACTAGAAGCTCATTTAGAAAAGAATCTGCTCAAAGTGCACTTATTTCAGATATTGAACCCAAAAACATAAATGAAGCAATAGTTGATGAATCTTGGGTTGAAGCAATGCAAGAAGAACTTGCACAACTTTAGAAAAATGAGATATGGGATCTGGTTCCATCTCCAAAATATCAATCAGTGATTGGTACAAAGTGGGTATTAAGAAACAAGATGGATTAAAGTGGTGGTTCCATCTCCAAAATATCAATCAGTGATTGGTACAAAGTGGGTATTCAGAAACAAGATGGATTAAAGTGGTAAGGTAATAAGAAACAAAGCTAGACTTGTGGTTCAAGGTTACAATCAGTAAGAAGGTATTGATTATGATGAATCGTTTGCACCTATTGCTAGATTAGAAGCTAATAGAATTATTCATGCATATGTTGCTCGTTAAAACTTTAAACAATTTCAAATGGATGTCAAGAGTGCCTTCTTGAATGGTTTTCTAAATGAGGAATTGTATTTACACCAACCTCCTGGTTTTGTTGATTAAATAAAACCAAATTATGTTTTTAAACTTACTAAGGCTCTTTATGGACTCAAGCAAGCTCCCCGAGCTTGGTATGAGAGACTGAGTTCCTTTTTGATCAAAAATGGTTTTGGAATTGTAGATGACTATTCAAGGTTTACATGGGTGCTATTTTTAAAAACAAGGATGATGCTTTCATTGAATTTAAAACTTTTTTCACAAAGGTTAAGAATGAAGCTGGTTGTAACATCACTGCAGTTAAAAATAACCATGGAGAAGAATTTGAAAATTCTTCTTTCAAAGAATTCTTTGATGAAAATGGTGTGTCAGAAATATCTTCTTGTCCAAGAACTCCTCAACAAAATGGAGTTGTTGAAAGGAAAATTAGAACTCTGCAAGAGATGGCTAGAACCATGCTGAATGATTCAAAGATTGTAAACACTGCCTGTTATATGTTATAATTAGAAACATTTTAGACAAAACCACACAAGAACTTTGGAAACAAAAGTAACCAATCGTATCTTACTTTCACGTTTTTGGCTGTGATTGCTATGTGTTGAACAACAAAGATAATTTGGGAAAATTTGATGTTAAGTCTGACTCTGCCATATTTCTTGGATATTCTTCATCATCTAAAGCATATAGAGTTTATAATCTTAGAACTAAAGTAATGAAATAAATCATGCATGTTATGTTTCTTAAAGCAAACAGTGCATATGATAGAGGAGATGATGATGATGATGATGATGATGATGATGATGATGATGATGATGATGATGATGATGATGATGATGCTGCTGATGATGATGGTGATGATGATGATGATGATGATGATGATGATGATGATGATGATGATGATGATGATGATGATGATGATGATGATGATGATGATGATGATGATGATGATGATGATGCTGATGTTGCTGGTGGTGGTGATGATGATGATGCTGATGATGATAATGCTGGTGGTGGTGATGCTGGTGGTGGTGGTGCTGATGATGAGGATGAGGATGATGATGATGATGATGATGATGATGATGATGATGATGATGATGATGATGATGATGATGAAGATGATGATGATGATGATGATTTTTGGACTATATGATAACCTTAGAGAGGGGGGTGAATAAGGTTATACACTAAAAATGAATTCCTTTTAATTTTCAAAACATTAACAATGCACGTTTAAATCGAATGCGGAAAATAAGATTTAAACTATATGCACTACCTAAGCAAGCTATACCTATGACAGAACCAGTTACAGTGAAATATTACGCTAACAATACTATTATCAAATTTAACGATAAACAGATTGTGATATTGATATTGAACACAGCGCAATGATATCAAATATAACAATAAAGAAATATAAACGATAAACAAAGTAAAGAGAAGGGAAAGAGATACACCGTGATTTTTACGAGGTTCGGGATAAAAGCCCTACGTCATCGGCCTCCGGCTTTACAACCTTTGGACTTGATAACAACCACTATATGAGAATAACTTCTTCAATGTCTTACAAACAAGCAACTTCCCTATAGCTAATCTCAATTTACCCCAAATTGAGAACCCAAGCTCCCCGCTAAGGATTTCGCTACCAATCCAATCTCCCCGATTGAACGACCCAAGAACACTTCCCAGGATTTCACAACAACCAAGTAGTAGATGAATACAACAGAGAAACTATGATCCAATCACTCAAGAAATATAACAGTATAGTAGTTAAGAGAGATGAGTGATTTGGATTTAGAGATGAAGAACTTGAAAGAATAATTTGACGGTGAAAGTTCTTCTTTTTCTCTTTTTCAGATTTGTAATTTTTGCGTTGTGTTTCTGTGTTTTGAACGTGAAGGCCAAAGTCCTATTTATAGGATTTGCAAAAATATGACCGTTGGACAAAACAAGAATCGATTATTTGCTTAATACAAATGTGATTGATAATCGATTAAAATGTGACCGTTGTAGCACTTTTAAGAAGGAGTGGAATCGATTATGTGCTTGAAATAACTAGGATCATTATCGATTATGTCTTCTAAATAAGTAAGATAGGAATCGATTGTTTGCTTAAAACAAGGAGCCAAGAATCGATTATGTGCTTCCAAGAAGAAGCCCCAAATCGATTATGGACTTTAATGAGGAAGTAAACAATCGATTGTTTCAGTTTCAAAAGAAACGAAGCATGTAGTCGATTATTTGCTTCAAAAGAAAGGAAGTTGAAATCGATTATATGCTTTAAATAACTAAGGAAGAAATCGATTATATGCTTTAAAAGAGAGAGTAATCGATTTTTCCATTTAAAAACACAAAGCCGTTAATCGATTGTTTTCTTTTCAAAACATATTCCTTTAAAAACCCTTAGGCTAATAATCGATTTCTAGCTTTATGAAGGAAGCCACAAATCGATTATATGCTTGAATAAATAGGCTAGAAATCTATTATCAACTTATAAACACAAAGTCATCAATCGATTCTTAGCTTTAATATTTTCTCATGCTACGTGCCTACCTATTAGGCTTTTATAAAATATTTTTCTAAGTTTTGAACACAACAGTTATATTTTAAAAAAATCATCTCTCAACTACTAAAAGTTATATAACTGAAGTGATAGGATCTTACACTGTGTCCTATCAAAAGCAGATTAATAATTAGGTCTTGAACTCTAAAGTAGCTTCCCTTCCAAGCCGCTACACTTTAAGATATCCTGCTCTTTGATTCATGTCCTGTACTTTTGTTCAACTGTAACTATTAGTAGATAGATTGTAATTTGTTATCATACAAAACAAAGAGTGTTTGTCCTTGATGATGATGATGATGATGATGATGATGATGATGATGATGATGATGATGATGATGACGATGTTGACGATGATGGTGATGAGGATGATGATGATGATGATGATGATGAGGATGATGATGATGATGATGAGGATGATGATGATGATGATGACGATGATGATGACGATGATGACGATGATGACGAATGATGATGATGATGATGATGATGATGATGATGATGATGATGATGATGATGATGATGATGATGATGATGATGATGATGATGATGATGATGATGATGATGATGATGATGATGATGATGATGAGGATGATGATGAGGCAGAAAAGATAAAAGGATAAAGAGAAAGTGAACATTGAGAAGGAAGATTCAAGCACTACTCCTCAACCTTCTAAATCTCAGAAAGATCCACAAATTCAATCCACACAAGCTTCTGAACTACCTAGAAGTTGGAAAATGGTGGTAGATCACCCACAAGATCAAACCATTGGTGAAACCTTAGAACCAATAAGAACTCGAAGCTCATTCAGAAAAGAATCTACTCAAAGTGCACTTATTTCAGATATTAAACCAAAAAACATAAGTGAAGCAATAGTTGATGAATCTTGGGTTGAAGCAATGCAAGAAGAACTTGCACAATTTGAGAAAAATAAGATATGGGATCTGATTCCATCTCCAAAATATCAATCAGTGATTGGTACAAAGTGGGTATTAAGAAACAAGATGGATTAAAGTGGTGGTTTCATCTCCAAAATATCAATCAGTGATTGGTACAAAGTGGGTATTCAGAAACAAGATGGATTAAAGTGGTAAGGTAATAAGAAACAAAGCGAGACTTGTGGCTCAAGGTTACAATCAGCAAGAAGGTATTGATTATGATGAAACTTTTGTACATGTTGCTAGATTAGAAGCTAATAGAATTATTTGTGCATATGTTGCTAATTAATACTTTAAAATATTTCAAATGGAAGTCAAGAGTGCCTTCTAGTTGATTAAAAGAAACCAAATCATGTTTTTAAACTTACTAAGGCTCTTTATGGACTCAAGCAAGCTCCCAGAGCTTGGTATGAGAGACTGAGTTCCTTTTTGATTAAAAATGGTTTTTCAAGAGGTAAAATTGATGCTACACTCTTCAGAAAAAAACCATAAAGGTGGGTTAATAATTGTTCAAATTTAAGTTGATGATATCATCTTTGGGGCAACAAATGAAAAACTATGTAAAGATTTTGGAAACCTCATGAAGAGTGAATTTGAAATGAGTTTAATGGGGGAATTAAGATAGTTTTTTGGTATTCAAATTAAAAAATTAGAGAAATGTATCTTTATTTCACAAGAGAAGTATGTCAAGGATCTTCTTAGGAAGTACAAAATGAATGAAGCTAAAACAATGGAAACACCTATGCCCCCTTCCTAAAATCTTGAGAAAGATGAAGAAGGCAAACCAGTATTTGAGAAGGAATCCAGAGTTATGATAGGCTCCCTACTATATCTCACGGCTAGTAGACCTGATATACTCTTCTCAGTAGGTTTATGTGCTAGGTTTCAAACTGCTCCTAAGGTATCCCATCTCACAATAGTCAAGAGAATATTTAGATATCTTGTTGGTACTCGTAACATTGGTCTATGGTATAGAAAGAATACTCATTTTGACGTAATTGGATAATGTGATGCTTACTATGTTGGAGACAAAGTTGAAAGAAGGAGCAGAAGTCGATCATGTCAAATTCTTGTAGAATCACTGATATCTTGAAGTTGTAGAAATCAAAGTACAATTGCCTTATCCACAACAGAAGCTGAATATGTTGCATGATATGTCCATTTTAGTTGTCTTTTATGTATTTATTTTAAGTAAGTTGTTTGGTATTTTAGGTCTATTCTAGAGCTATTTTACTACCTTTTGTTTTATTTTTATTTTTATTTTCAGGACAAGTATTGAGCAAAGCAAGGTAATTTGAGCTTTTAATGCATAGGGATGAAATCCCAAGGCAAAACGATGGAAAGAAGTACCAAAAGAACAAAGAAAAGGAAAGAAATGAGAAATTGTCCAGCAAAAAACACGAGATTTGTCGTGTTATAAAACATGGTCGTGTTTCACTAGAAAGCTGAACCGTCCAAATTCAACTCTACAGAAAACACGGCTGCTAGTGTTAAAAAATATGGTCGTGTATTCCGAGCTTCCACCAATTGCTGTTACTTTTCCTTCTTCACTTGTTGTAACTGTTTTTAATCAGTCTTGATGACTCTAGGCCTATAAATAAGCACGAAATTCTGAGTGCTAGGCATGTTATTCTTACTTGTAATCCTTGCTCAAAGTTTATTGCAATTTCCTACTTCATCTCTATGCTTGTTCTTTATATTTTTCTGCACTTTTATATTCTTGCAGTTTAATTTCTGTCTTACTTTCCTGCACTTTTCTTTTCTGTCATTTACATTTCAGTAATTTAAATTCATGTCATTTAATCTTATTGCAATTTATATTTTGAATATGAGTGAGTAGATACAAAGTCTTGGGTTGTTGGGAGTAATTCAATGATAGGTCCCTAGTAATTCCCAAAGACTATTCTCCACTCCAATTGTTTTGTAATTCTAATCTAATTTCATTGTTCTTAAATCTGACTTTAAACATTAGACTGAAATACCGAAATGTGAAATTCTATGTTTGACCTATGAAATTAGACAAGAGAATTAAGATATGAAAGTCAAATCAAAACACATCATTGTGATGAAACTAATAACTCGAGATTCTTTATAATTCTGAATTTAAAACCAACCAAAAATTCCTTCAACTAAAATCATTCATTTTAGCTAATCACCGTCGAATTTGAAATTGGTGATCACATTGTCCCTGTGGATCGATACTCTTTTACTACTAGATAGAACCGTGCGCTTGCAGCCTATTGTAACACCTTAAATTTCACCACATAGTGATCAATAAGACATTAACATAATCATAAACATCAAAGTATAACCTGCTCATAATAATGGACCAAATAAAAACTAAAGCGGATTACAACCACTTACATGACTTTGAGATAAAATATTTCTCAACTACAATATCCGAATAAGCACTCAGAAGGTACATATTCGATAACATAACATAACTATGGTCCATCTACAAGACAAAGTTATAAAACGCTACATGACCTTGATAACAGTTCAAGGAGTTAAACCTAACAATACATGAGTAGGGAAATAAGCAAAGTACATAATGAAGATCTCCAAGGAATCTTCCTTCTAACTAAGCAGCTACAGCATACGCCACTTCACATCAATCTGCTTTGCTTTCCTTGAACATCTGAAAACACCACAACATATACAGTGAGATTATAAATCTCAGTGAGTTCTTTCGCACCCCCTCACATTTCCTCTCTCGGTGTTTTCCTTTTTCTTATGAGCCGTTCTCGCTCATACTTGTCCTTGTCTGTGAATTATCATTCCTGTCTTTTAATCTTGTCTGTGGCTTAGCATAATCCGAGATATAATACCAGGTATTCTAGAATACCCAATACCAACGGAAACCCCAATCCGTTCCGTATAGCTATACGAATAATGCCAGGGCCCTAGCTTTGGGTCATGACTCCCCTCACTAGGTATGCTACATGAACCCAGGATCGTCATCCACCTCAATATCTTTTATTAACCTCTTGGACATTAAGTCCATTTCTCGACACGAAGTCCTATTCTTATCCTCTTAGACATTAAGTCAGTTACTAGACACGAAGTCGTATTCTTTAACCTTAACTCGGACACTAGGTCCATTACTTTAATACCTTGCTTGTTTTCACACTCAATACAACACTTACTGATTTTGCATTCAAAACATAAGATGAATTTACTCGTTGTATATGGTGAAACATAAATAATTCGTTATGTCATACTTCGGTTTTGTCCCTAACCATAACATGAACTCCTTTCTCGTTTTATAACTTAAGACATAAGCGATTCCATGACTATAAACAATCAATCATCATTGGGAAGGGTTAAGGAAAGGATCGGGAAAGTTTTGAAATCGAAAGGAATCACTTGGGACGAGTTTATAACACGGTGGCAGAAGTCTGGGCCCGGACCGGGCCCTTGGGCACACGGACCGGGATCATTTCCAAACTTGAGAAATGAGTTACAACAGGGGACGCACGGTCCAGGTCTCTGGGCACACGGACTGGGCCCCTTTGACAGCATTGCAAAAATGGTCTTTTTCATGAAAATCCGCTTTCCGATCGATTCCGATACTCGTTCCTCTCGATTCCTAACTTAACCACAACAATAAAACAACCCCAAAACATGTCCAATCAACAATACAAACAATCAATCACTTCAATCAAATTAGTTTGGGCTAGTTTTCATCGAAATTTGTTAATAGTTCGGTTTAACGATTTTTGACAGAAACGCTTTAAAATCATCCATCAACCGAAACATTAACGCCATCAACCAATTCTCATCAAATCATGCCAATCACTCAACAAATCAAACCTAAAATTGAAACGAGTTCAAATCACATTTCGTTAAAAATACGTTTTGCGGTTTTTTAACTAAAACGATATTTAACACGCTAGTCAAACAGAACAACAACTCAATATGCCGAGACATCAACATAACATATCAATCAACTCTAAAACATCAAAGAACTTACCTCCAACGGCTAGAATCACCTTTGGACCGAAATACCCAATATCTCAAAAACCCCTAATTCGAACCCTAATCATCAACTAGCTCCCAATCGCGAAATCAAACTTCAATCGTCGCTCAGTCTACCTTGGGTTCGTTCCTAATCATATTAAAATCTCCAATATCATCATAAAACTCAACAATCATCTCTCACCCTCACTCAAACTCTCAAATTCGAAATCCAAAAGAATGGGAAAGAAAAGGAAATCAACTTACCTAGTTTATGGGGGATGGAAATGGAAGGGAAGTGATGGTGATGATCTCAATCTAGGGTTTTGTTGAACCCTCTTCTTTCTTCTTCTTCCATTCTCTTCTTCTTTCTTCTTTCCTTTTCTCTTTTCTTCTTCTCTCATTTGACTCTCTTCTCTTTCTTTCCTTTCCCTCATTTTTTTTATTTCTTTCTCTCTTTGATAACCACATAAGTGGTATTATGGGTCAATTGACCATAATACCCTTAATCTCTTATATCTTCCCTAAACTACCCTCATTCTTTACTATTCACTTAAAAACCCTACCCAAATTAATAATTAATCTAGCACTCAATTAATAATATTTATCAATCAGGCACTAAATTAAATTAATTGGGTTAAACATCATAATAATTAGCTTAATTATTTTGGGGATGTTACATTACACCCCAACTTATAAATTTTTGTCCTCAAAAATTGTTTATGCTTACTGATTAGTTAACCGAGAATATACATTCTCAGAAGGACCTTAGCTTACAGGAAAACAATCTGGTTATCTTGAATCCCTCTTTTCTCTTTTGGTTCAAACCAAAACAATCTTTAAAACTTTGAATCTGTAGTAAAATCACTTGAAATTTAACTTCAATTAGTTTTGTTTACACCCCAACTTTGATTAATCTTAATCAAAACGCGAAATACGTGACACTTAATAAAACTATAAGGACATTGAAAAATGATTTTCTTGGAGGGTTTAAACACATTTTTAACAATTCCTTTAAAATTCATAACAGTTCTCGTACACATTGAAAAATGTGACGGAAAAGTCAACTGTGAAATTTCTTAACTCGTTCTCAAGTTTTCGAAATAGGAATATTTCAAAAGATGAGACGAGGGTTTATTAAAAACCTTTTCTTAAACATAGAAATGGGCCATGATGGCACAACCAAAATCACTTTAGAGTTGTTTTCAAAATAACATTTCCTCTTCGTAATGTAACCAATACCTATTCCTTAGCTTAATTGAACTTAAGGACATTTCTACTTCATGCTAAGTTATCTCATAAGCTAATTGGTTTTCACTACGCACAATCTATCCTTACATGTACCCGTAAACCGTCTAATACTCCCGTGACACTATACATGATTCGAATCTATTGATCCTAATGGGAATTGTCTAAATTTGGATTAAGGATAAGGTTAGGCAAGTAACGGTATCGAAACGGAATGATTTGGACTTATTTTAAAAATATGAAACACAAAATCTCGCACGGTCCGGGCTCGTTGATCAGTTTCCAAAATTAACTTTTACTTCGAATTGTACACTCTGTTTGTTACTACACTTATCCTAATTCATAACTTAACTTCTAACAAGCTAAACATCGTCTCTTGTCATAAAACATATAAATCATCACAGTCAATCAGAATTCAATAACACAACCATCGAACCTGAATTTTCAAAATTACACGAGTTGTGTTATCATTTCATAAAATCAAAGCCTCATTAGCATGCGAATTTTCACAAAACGATTTTTAAAACCACAATGCCGCACGCCAATCTTCACTTCGGAAATCTCGGTCACAATCTATTTATCCTCAGAAAAAATGCAATTTCACAAAAGCATATCTCATGTCATTACTTAACAATTGCACTTACTCTATTTCAGTCAATTGCATAAATCACTGTCAACAGTCACCTCACCTTTCATAACTGTATTCACGTTTGACTTGTCAAACGGAAATCACATAAAGCAATCTGATTGATAACCTTCGCAAAGGAGAGGTTAACAAAACTAAAACCTCGCCACCAAAGTGGAGACTTGTGTAGGCATCCCGGCTTAGGGACTAACGCCTAACACAATGCTTAAATCCTCTACTTTTCCCTTATTAATCAATGCGCTAACAACATTTTCTTCGCAATGGAAGAAAATTTTTGGACATAACCTTTCGATCCTATTGGAGATACATCTAGTTATTTGAGTTAAACTCGGGAACCACCTCTGTTCTCAGTGACTCTTGTATTGATAGGATTTTTATAAAATAATCTTTCCATGACCTATTGGGATCAACTATATTGTCTCTATGATCCGCATAATGATAGGTTTTTATAAAAATACCTATCGGAGTCGACTATAATGTCTCAATGACTCTTATATTGAAAGGATGATAAAATACTTTTTCTCTACCTATCGGAGTCGACTATATTGTCTCAATGACCCATATAATGTTAGGATTTTATATATAAAAATTTTACTTTTTGCCATGACCTATCAAAGTCACTACCAACTTACCCAAATTTACTAGTGGGAGTGAATCTCCATAACTCATGAATTGAGTTTTAAACTCAATGACTATAAAATTCTAATTTATAAAACTCGTGCAATGACCTTTTGGGGAAAAACTTCTAGCCTGATAAAATCCTACAAGACTGGCTATCCTCCTTGATAGAGCTTGTCTGAAAGTCTATCACTCATCCTTTCGGACTACTAGCCCTATTTGGGCTTCAACTACCCATACACTAGGGTATGAGAATCTCTATACAATAGGGATCTCACTGGTGAGGCTAAACGGCATCCCTATGAGTAGGGTTCACTAAAAGCCTATAGACTTAATCACATCATGATGGATTGTTGATCAATCAAGGTGTAATCATTTACATTTGGATCACATATGGTATTGGGATAGCTGTAGCATCAAAGAAACAAGAAAATAGAAAAGTTCCTTTAAGGAATCAAATGGGTACACGAGTAGTGCATCCTGTGTTGATTCAGAAAACGAATTCTAACTATTTTGAACATTCCTTATGTCCTCCATCTATCCGAATTCCATACACAATACAGACAAAATCATTACAACTATCGTAATCAACCAAACCCGAAACTTGACTTACCCATGGACGATTAACATCACTTGGGCACTTAGATAAACCAAACTCTTCCTTTTTCAACATTCAGCTATGTTCCTAATGATTTAGGACTTTCATTACGTCTTAAGATTTTCTTAAGGGAAGGTATAACTGCTAATGGCCATTTCCGAGAAATAGCCTTCTCATGACACCAAAAGGAATCTTTCCTAATCTGGGTCTTACCTTCTTAGCCCTACTCGTTGATTCGCTACATGCTTCGTATGCCCAACTAGGGTTTCCATTCTACTAGCACTTAGAGACTAAGGCTTGGGTAGAGTAGGAATAATTTTTGGAACTAGGATAAAACATAGTCCAAACTCCATTGATATGTGAAGACAATTTTGTTAGCTTTCCAACGCATCCCGGAACACCTAAATCGTAGTTCCGGATCAAAAGTTACGGATAAAACAAGTAGGAAGACTAGCGAACATTTCCCACATATGAACACTGACATGCTCCTAATCGGAGAGTCGAGATACGATTAATTCCCTTGCATGAACTACTAGTCCTTTCTTGATAGGAACCCAACTCAGAGTTTTGACGAGATAGCTAGTCTAACAAACACTGGGTGGCACTACTTGTCAAAATGGCAAGCACTGTGAGAGATTACTAACTTGGTTTCCTAACTTTGGAAAAGGTGTTTCTTAGGAAAGGAAACCTATTCGAGAACCATGACTATCCCGAAGGATCATACTTGGCTGAAACATAAATTAGAGTCAATCTACGCTACACAATAGGGTTGACTACTAAACATCTTCTCAGTAACTGAGAGACTCATCAGACAACGATCTGTGTTCTATGGTGCTAACTATTCCTGAGTAAATCTAGGACCCTACCCTTCTTCTATAGGAATATTTATGAACTTATAACTCTCTGGGTGACCTTCTATAATTTACACGATGACACTACGGTCAGAATGGCTTCAATGACTAGATGGTCGCCCAAACTTCCTCGAACCAACTCGGATGCCTGTTACTTCCGCTGCATGTTCTAATGAAATGAGAAGTCTAGGAATCCTAGGGTTTATGGTTTCAGACATTTTCGGGGGCGAGGCAACTAATTGTCATTATTCTCAGTATGTTGCATGAAATATCGAGTGGATCCAAACTCAACGTCTCACACAAAATACTAAAAGTTTCTGACAGTCAATTGTCTAAGTCCCTAGCATACTCAATCTATCTAATCTTTTGACCGTTAGGTCTCTAAGCCCGGCAAGGTCGAACAGCTTTGATACAAAAATGTAACACCTTAAATTTCCCCACATAGTGATCAATAAGACATTAACAAAATCATAAACATCAGAGTATAACCTGCTCATAATAATGGACCAAATAAAAACTAAAACGGATTACAACCACTTACATGACTTTGAGATAAAATATTTCTCAAATACAATATCCGAATAAGCACCCAGAAGGTACATATTCGATAACATAACAGTTCAAGGATTTAAACATAACAATACATGAGTAGGGAAATAAGCAAAGTACATAATGAAGATCTCCATGGAATCTTCCCTCTAACTAAGCAGCTACAGCATACGCCACTTCACCTCAATCTGCTTTGCTTTCCCTGCACATCTGAAAACACGACAACATATACAGTGAGATTATAAATCTCAGTGAGGTCTTTTGCACCCCCTCACATTTCTTCTGTCGGTGTTTTCCTTTTT
The DNA here is from genome assembly GCA_039519185.1 of Astragalus membranaceus. Lineage (NCBI taxonomy): Eukaryota > Viridiplantae > Streptophyta > Magnoliopsida > Fabales > Fabaceae > Astragalus > Astragalus membranaceus. The sequence continues at coordinate 62,313,506 of CM076850.1, read as the reverse complement.
CTTATGAGCCATTCTCGCTCATACTTGTCGTTGTCTGTGAATTATCATTCCTGTCTTTTAATCTTGTCTGTGGCTTAGCATAATCCGAGATATAATGCCAGGTATTCTAGAATACCCAATACCAACAGAAACCCCAATCCGTATAGCTATATGAAAAATACCAGGTCCCTAACATTGGGTTCATGACTCCCCTCACTAGGTATACTACAGGAACTCGGGATCGTCATCCCCCTCAATATCTTTTATTAACCTCTTGGACATTAAGTCCATTTCTCGACACGAAGTCGTATTCTTATCCTATCGGACATTAAGTCTGTTACTCGACACGAAGTCGTATTCTTTAACCTTAACTCGGACACGAGGTCCATTACTCGACACAAGGTCGCATTCTTTAACATTAACTCGGACACTAGGTCCATTACTTTAATACTTTGCTTGTTTTCACACTCGATACAACCCTTACTCATTTTGCATTCAAAACATAACATGAATTTACTCGTTGTATACGGTGAAACATAAATAATTCGTTATGTCATACTTCGTTTTTGTCCCTAACCATAACATGAATTCCTTTCTCGTTTTATAACATAAAACATAAGTGATTCCATGGCTATAAACAAACAATCATCATTGGCAAGGGTTAAGGAAAGGATCGGGAGAGGTTTGGAATCAAAAGGAATCACTTCGGACGAGATTATAACACGGTGGCAGAAGTATGGTCCCGGCCTCTGAGCGCACGGACCGGGCCCCTTTGACAGCATTGCAAAAATGGCCTTTTTCATGAAAATCCGCTTTCCGATCGATTCCGATACCTGTCCCTCTCGATTCCTAACTTAACCACAACACTACAACAGCCCCAAAACATGTCCAATCAACAATACAAACAATCAATCCCCTCAATCAAACAAGTTTGGGCTAGTTTCTATCGTAATTCGTTAATAGTTCGGTTTAACGGTTTTTGACAAACGCTTTAAAATCATCCATCAATCGAAACATTAACGCCATCAACCAATTCTCATCAAATAATGCCAATCAATCAATAAATCAAACCTCAAATTGAAACGAGTTCGAATCACATTTCGTTAAAAATACGTTTTGCGGTTTTTCAACGAAAACGATTTTTAACACGCGAGTCAAATCGAACAACAACTCAATATGCTGAGACATCAACATAACATATCAATCAACTCTAAAACATCGAAGAACTCACCTCCAACGGCGAGAATCACCTTTGGACCGAAATACCCAATATCTTAAAAACCCCTAATTCGAACCCTAGTCATCAACTAGCTTCCAATCCCGAAATCAAACTTCAATCGTCGCCCAATCTACCTCGGGTTCGTTCCTAATCATATTTAAATCATCGATATCATCATAAAACTCAAAAATCACCTCTGACCCTCACTCAAACCCTCAAACTCGAAATCCAAAAGAATGGGGAGGAAAAGGAAATCAACTTACCTAGTTTATGGGGGATGGAAATGGAAGGGAAGTGTTGGTGATGATCTCAATCTATGGTTTTGTTGAACCCTCTTCTTTCTTTTTCTTTCTTTTTCTTTCCTTTTCTTCTTCTTTCTTTTTTCCTTTTCTCTTTTCTTCTTCTCTCATTCGACTCTCTTCTCTTTCTTTTTTTTCTCTCCTTTTTTTTTATTTCTTTCTTTCTTTTATAACCACATAAGTGGTATTATGGGTCAATTGACCATAATACCCTTAATCTCTTATATCTTCCCTAAACTACCCTCATTCTTTACTACTCACTTAAAAACCCTACACCAATTATAAATTCATCTAGCACTCAATTAATAATATTTATCAATCAAGCACTAAATTAAATTAATTGGGTTAAACATCAAAATAATTAGCTTAATTATTTTGGGGATGTTACACCTATCAAGTTTTTGGCGCCGTTGTCGGGGGACATTGTGATATTGATTGATTTTTCGGTATCGGTTAGACTAAAATCTTTTACTTTTTTGTATCCAGTTTAATTCTCTTGTTCTTTGAATGCGATTAGTCCGAAGTCTTGGAGAAATTGTTGAACCAATTCTTGAGATTGAAAGATCCTAACATAGAAGAAGAAGATAATTACGCAATAACCAAGAGATGGCTGCTAATGCAAATCGCACTCTAAAACAGTATGCTACGACTTCAACATTGGAGCCACATGTTGTTATTGTGCACCCCAATGTGGATGCAAACAATTTTGAACTCAAGCCATGACCCAAACCTTCATCTTTCTATTTTTCTTGAATATTGTGGTACTCGGAAATTAAATGGGGTAACCTCTGAAGCCATAAGCTCTTCCCATTTTCACTAAGGGATAGAGCTAGAGCATGGCTCTATTCATTACCAAATGAGTCCATTACTACATGGAACCAACTAAGGCAAGCATTCCTTGCTAGATTTTTTCCCTAGAGCAAAACTGCACAAATGAGGAATCAAATTACACAATTCACTCAAAATGACAGGGAGTATCTTTATGATGCATGGGATCATTTCAAAGAAATGCTAAGGCTATGCCCCCATCATGGACTAGAGAAATGGCTAATTGTCCATACTTTCTACAATGGATTGCTACATGCCACTAAGACGACCGTGGATGCTACTGCGGTTGGAGCTCTGATGAACAAAAATATAGAAGAGGCTCATGCTCTCATTGAAGTTATGGCCCAAAATCATCTTCAATGGACAAGTGAGTGAGCTATACTTGCATCATCTCCACCCAAGAATGAACCAAGTAAGTATGAAGTTTATGCCATTGATCATCTTGCCTCTCTAAGGTGGACGCACTGTTCCAAAAGTTTGAAAAATTAAATGTCAATGCCGTCTCACCTTCTTCCTACAAAAATCCCCCCCCCCCCCCCGCGGTTTCCAAAATTTTCAGTCCTCAAAAATCCAACTTTGAAACCTTGTTGGAGAATTTTGTGTTAACTCAAACCAAACAAAATGAAGAGTTCAAAAACCAAAACTCATTTTTGAATGACACTCTTATTAAGTTAACATCAAAAGTTGATTCTATTTCTACTCACAACAAAATGCTGGAAACCCATATCACTCAAGTGGCTCAACAAGTCGCTTCATCCTCTAGACCCTCCGGAATATTTCCTGGGCAGCCTGAACCAAATCCCAAAGCCCAAATGAATGCTGTCATTTTAAGGAGTGGTAAAGAATTAGAGAATCCCAAGGGTAGTGATGAGAAAAATGTGAGTGAAAAAGAGAGTCCACAAAGTGAGGGGGTAGAGGAAGAGAAAGAAAAAGAAAAACCATATATCTCTCCACCACCATACTCTTCCCAAAAATGTTTGCAAAAACTAAGTTGGATGAGCAATTTAAAAAGTTTGTTGATCTATTGAAAAAGTTGTACATTAACATTCCCTTCACGGATGCTCCGTCTCAAATGCCATTTTATGCCAAATTTTTTAAAGAAATTTTGTCTTAAAAGAGGAAAATAGATGAAAATGCACTAGTGCAGAAAAGGGATTTAAAGTCGGGCAAATTGGACTTTTAAAGTCGGGCGCCAGCCCGACTTATATTAAGGCGACTTCGTAAGTCAGGAGATTTAAAGTTGGGCGGCAGCCTGACTTCATAAGTTTGTTTTTAAGTCTAACTTTCAGTCGTGTGACATTAAAGTTTTAGACCAGCTTCTGCGAATAACTTTTAAAGTCAGGCGACTGTCTGACTTTAAAGATGTTTTTAAGTCGGACTTTTAGCCGCCCGACTTTAAAAGGCTTTTTATTTTTTTAAATTTTTTTTTAGCTTTTGGCTCCACTCGTGGCATTAAATTCATTAAACCTAGCAATTCGCATTCTATATAAAAGTACAAAAGTACTAAATTTTACTTCAAAAGTATCATTAGCAAACTAAAAATTACTTTAGCAATTCACTAACATGATTGAGTTCCGATGGCAGCAGTTACATAACGGAAACATATTGATATTAGGAAGGTTTCATCATTGCTAGAAAAATTGAAGTAAGCACAACACTCACGTAAAGCATATCAAATGCTGAGTCCAATTTGGCATTGAATAATCACAATTCCATGTTTAAGCAGTACTATTTTCACTTTCAAAAATGGCAAGTCTGTATGAATCTAAGAGTCTAAGAGGAATAGCACTGCCAAAATTAGTGTGCTTACAGATTAAGAAGCACAACAAAAATTAAAAATAGGACCCAAATAAAACATTTTCAGGTTTAAACTTAGCATTTTTATGACTTACCAGCCAGTCCAATTCTCAGTCACAGTTTTGACAGAAGAATCCTCTGCATGTATCAATCTACAGAAACAAAATCAGCAAATCAGATCAGTGAAAAAGAAAGATACAAAGAAAACAAACAAAAGGTTGAACTGAAATTAGATCTTGGCAGTTTCTCTAAATTTCTTTTCGTTGAAATAAAAAGAAAGTGAAGGAGAAAACTGTAGAACAAAATAGAAGTGCATAGCTGAGCCAATGATGAGAGTGAAGAATAGGTGAATAATAAGATTTTGTGGTGGCTTGTAACTATCACATGCGCAGACTAAACTACCTACCTGCACCATAAAAACCAGAAGCTAATAATCAAATTATGATATATACAAGCTTCTATAATAAAAAATTCTGATACATCAATTTGCCAAGGTATCAGTCTATTACAGAAATGACCAAATGATAATTTTAAGCACAATCTAATATTTATTGACTAAACTAAGAGCTAAGAGGGGTTCCTCATAAAAAGAACATTGCACATAATTATCAAGGAGACTAGACCGAGTACACAACTGATGTGATCCTAAGTTCACTAAGCATGTGGAAAGAAACTTATAAAGATACCACTATTTCATTGAGTACAAGACTTTAATGGCTTATACCATTTTGAATCCAAGTAGCCATCTTGCATTATCATTGGCTGAAGGAATTCCTATCAACTCATGCAACTAAGTTCTACACGTAGAAGTTGAAGGAAAATCTAATGAAGACTAAATTAGTACAATATCATGAAGAATAAATTAGTGCATTTTATTTCCATTTTTAGTATTTTATTTTAAGTTTATATCTAAGGCTTTAATGTCATTTAATTGTCTTCTTTAATTTAGGATTTGAATCAATGGCTTAAAAGCCAATTAGTTATTTTCATTAAAATTAGGATTTGATATTTATTAGTATATTTTAATTTCTAGGGTTTTATTGAGTCAATTGGGCCTGATGTTCTTTTGGGTCAATTGGGCCTAAGGTTCTCTATAAATTGTAATTCGTTTGATCAAATAAACAAGTTGAATTTTCAGTAAAAATTTAGAGACGTATCACTTTGGTTCTTCATGAGCCGTTATCTGAGCTTATCGGTTTACTGTGGCGCTCATCCCGACTTATCAACTGGAACCTCCATAGTCGGTTGTGGCGTCTTCCCGACTTATCGATCGGTCTTCCATCCCCGATCGTGGTGTCTCCATCACTCCCACCTTCATGACTCCTATAAAATAGTCACCGACGGCTCTGAGGTTGCTACAATCTGGTAATAAAGCTTAGGTTCTATCGAGGTGTTCTTTATCTTTTTCAATTTTAGTCTCTAAATTTTGTTCATCTCATTTTTTTTAAAATTATTTTTGCATAAGAAAAACAAATAAAAAAAGGGAAAAAAATTCGAAAATTCAAAAAAAAAAGAGAAGAAGAAGAAGAAAGAAAAGAGAAAAAAAAGGAGCAGAAAAAAAGCATCTTTTTTATTATCGTTTTTTGTTGTTTGGTTGCAAGTTTTGTTTTTTTGTGTGGTTCATGATGGAAGGAAGTCAAAGGGATTATGAAATATACATTAGAGATTTTGTGATGGATCCTGCGTATGCGGAATACCTTTATGAAAATGGACTAATAAAAGAGGCAAAAAAGTAGAAAAGTTAGCCATTAGAGAAAAGAAGAAATTGAGAGAGAAAAGAATAGAGGAGAAAATAGAAAGAATGATGGTTGATATTTTTGAAATATTATGTGAGCATCTCCGTAAAGCTCAAGAGGACTTGGAGTGCGCTTCTGAAAAGAAAAAGGAAAGCAATGGTAAAGAAGTGGTGGAGGAGAAGAGGAATATTGAGAGAAAATACGAGGCAATGGAAAATAATGGGAGCACTGTTGAGAAAAATAATGATTTTAAGAGAAAGTTGGATGAAATATCCAAATTTCAAAAAGAAAGAAGGGAAAAAAAAGAGAGAATTTTTTTCAATAACCCATTATTTAATTTTGCAGATTCAGATTTGAGGACAAATCTTCTTGAAGAAAGGGAGAATGATGTGATCCTAAGTTCACTAAGCATGTGGAAAGAAACTTATAAAGATACCACTATTTCATTGAGTACAAGACTTTAATGGCTTATACCATTTTGAATCCAAGTAGCCATCTTGCATTATCATTGGCCGAAGGAATTCCTATCAACTCATGCAACTAAGTTCTACACGTAGAAGTTGAAGGAAAATCTCATGAAGAGTAAATTAGTACAATATCATGAAGAATAAATTAGTTCAATTTATTTCCATTTTTAGTATTTTATTTTAGGATTATATCTAAGGCTTTAATGTCATTTAATTGTCTTCTTTAATTTAGGATTTGAATCAATGGCTTTAATGCCAATTAGTTATTTTCATTAAAATTAGGATATGATATTTATTAGTATATTTTAATTTCTAGAGTTTTATGAGTCAATTGGGCATGATGTTCTTTTGGGTCAATTGGGCCTAAGGTTCTCTATAAATTGTAATTCGTTTGATGAAATAAACAAGTTGAATTTTCAGTAAAAATTTAGAGACGTGTCTCTTTGGTTCTTCGTGAGCCGTTATCTGAGCTTATCGGTTTACCGTGGCGCTCATCCCGACTTATCAACCAGAACCTCCATAGTCGGTTGTGGCGTCTTCCCGACTTATCGATCGGTTTTCCATCCCCGATCGTGGTGTCTCCATCACTCCCACCTTCATGACTCCTTAAATAGTTACCGACGGGTCTGAGGTTGCCATCATCGATGATGGCAACCTCGCAGTCGTCGGTGAATATTACTGGAGTCATGAAGGTGGGAGTGATGGAGCGACCACGATCGGGGATGGAAGACCGATCGATAAGTCGGGAAGACGCCACAACCGGCTATGGAGGTTTCGGTTGATAAGTCGAGATGAGCGCCACGGTAAACTGATAAGCTTAGATAACGGCTCACGAAAAACCAAAGAGACACGTCTCTAATTTTTTTTACTCAAAATTCAACTTAGAATCCGGAAGAAATCTTCTTTAAATGTGTGGATGGGGTCTTGATATTGTATTAATGGAATTGCATAAATCCAAGAAATTGAGCTCCATTTTATTTCAACTTTCTGAATCATATCACCAATATGACAATAATCCTTGTAGGTTTCCTTCCACATATTTAATGCGCTCTTGATCACATCATTCTCCCTTTCTTCGAAAAGATTTGTCCTCAAATCTGCAGGGGGTAAATGATATTTAAGCCTATTAATAATGCAACCCATCAATTTCAGCAGAGCATAAAAATAAAATAGTGAAACCTTACCAGTCAGATCCTCCATATTTGCAGGCTTTACATCAACCTAGAACTAAAACATTCACAAGTATTGATGTTGGAAATGGATGCCAATGTTGTTGGGTATCATTCAAAATCAAACCTTTAAAACATATTTAGATCAAGTAGAGGAAACAAAAATGAAAATCTTACCTGGGTATTCGAGATTGGGAAGGGGAAAAGTAAAACCTTGGCGTAGAATCGTTCAAATTGACGAATGCTAGAGAGAGGCCGAATCTTCACTCTCAACTTGAAAGGGGGGGTTTTGTTGATTCCTAGCATGGGTGAAGAGATGGGAGAGAGAGTTGACTGAGCAACAGGGTTAAAGCCTCGAAGGAGAGAAAGAGAGCTAGAGCAGGGAGGAAGAAGCGCGATAGTGCGGGAGTTTTGGATGCTAGGGATTTAGTGTGAAAAGAAAAGCTTCAACATTTAAAGTCGGACGTAAATTCCGCCCGACTTCAAATGATGCGGAACATATAATATTTTCAACTTAATTACAAGTTTGCCACGGTAGTTCTAACGGAGGAATGTAGTGCAATTATTCAAAATAAAATGCCACCAAAGCTTAAAGATTCTAGAAGTTTTCTGTACCATGTGTGATAGGGAGTGAGTATAACACCCCAATTTTTACATCCTATTATTTTCTATAATTTTACGTGTTTATGCGTCATAATGTTTATTGTGATAATTTTTTTTGACAACTTTATTGTGATAATTTAGTAGGCGGTCGATTTGAAAATAATATATCACTAGTTATATTATTATGATTTCTAATTATATTATGATCTTAATTAATTACTTTTATAAATAATTTCTTTTTATATTAATAATATTTTATAATTTGTATTCTCGTTAGAGAATAAGAAAATTGAGTTACGGGTTTTAAAAGTGGTCCAAAATATAATTATTTTGGATATGTTTCTAAAATATATTGAATGATTGATATACCATGGACCTCACAATTTTACCTTCTTCATCTTTCTATTTTTCTTGAATATTGTTGGGAGTCTTGGGTTGTTGGGAGTAATCCAATGATAGGTCCCTATTAATTCCCAAAGGCTATTCTCCACTCCAATTGTTTTGTAATTCTAATCTAATTTCATTGTTCTTAAATCTGATTTTAAACATTATAGTGAAATACCGAAATGTGAAATTATATGTTTGACCAATGAAATTAGACAAGAGAATTAAGATATGAAAATAATCCTAGTTCCCTTGAGGCACTGAAAAGGTATTGTTCTTAAAGGGTTTTGCTAACTTTCAACCATGAAAACAGGATTGAAAGTCAGATCAAAACAAATCATTTAACTTTGAAAGAAGACTATGATTACATTTGTTACCTTGCCTTTAGATATTATTACTTTTATGGGTTGGTGAATGGTCTAAAGAATTACATGGGTTTCTCATCATTGTGATGAAACTAATAACCCGAGATTCTTTATAATTCTGAATTTAAAACCAACAAAAATTTCCTTCAACTAAAATCATTCATTTTAGCTAATCACCATCAAATTTGAAATTGGTAATCACATTTCCCCTGTGGATCAATACTCTTTTTCTACAAGATAGAACTGTGCGCTTGCGGCCTATCAAGTTTTTGACGCCGTTGCACGGGGACTTTGTGATATTGATTGATTTTTCGGTATCGGTTAGACTAAAATCTTTTACTTTTTTGTATCCAATTTTATTCTCTTATTCTTTGAATGCGAAGAGTCCGAAGTCTTGGAGAAATTGTTGAATCAATTCCTGAGATTGAAAGATTCTAACATAGATGAAGCTAATTACGCAATAACCAAGAGATGGCTGCTAATGCAAATCGCACTCTAAAAGAGTAGGCCACGCCTTCAACATTGGAGCCACATGTTGTAATTGTGCAACCCAATGTGGATGCAAACAATTCTGAACTCAAGCCATCTCTACTTTCTATGGTCCAACAGAACCAATTTTCTGGTTCTCCTACAGATGACCCAAATCTTCATCTTTCTATTTTTCTTGAATATTGTGGTACTCGGAAATTAAATGGGGTAACCTATGAAGCCATAAGACTAAAGCTTTCCCCTTTTTCACTAAGGGATAGAGCTAGAGCATGGCTCTATTCATTACCAAATGATTCCATTACTACATGGGACCAACTAAGGCAAGCATTCCTTGCTAGATTTGTCCGTCGAGGAAAACTGCACAAATGAGGAATCAAATTACACAATTCACTCAAAATGACAGGGAGTCTCTTTATGATGCTTGGAATCATTTCAAATAAACGCTAAGGCTATGCCCCCATCATGGACTAGAGAAATGGCTAATTGTCTATACTTTCTACAACAGATTGCTACATGCCACTAAGATGACCGTGGATGCTGCTGCGGTTGGAGCTCTGATGAACAAAAATATAGAAGAGGCTCATGCTCTCATTGAAGTTATGGCCCAAAATCATCTTCAATGGACAAGTGAGTGAGCTATACTTGCATCATCTCCACCCAAGAATGAACCAAGTAAGTATGAAGTTTATGCCATTGATCATCTTGCCTCTAAGGTGGATGCACTGTTCCAAAAGTTTGAAAAGTTAAATGTCAGTGCCGTCTCACCTTCTTCTATACCACCCTGTGAAATATGTGGTGTTGTTGGCCACGCCGGTGTTGAATGCCAACTGGGGCGTATCTGCTAATGGTTCTGAGCAACCTAACTATGCTCAAAAGGGGGATCCTTTTTCAAACACCAATAATCCCGGATGGAGAAATCATCCAAATTTTTCCTATAAAAATCCTCCATCCAACCACTCTTTTAGACCAGCAACTAGAACCCCCCCCCCCCTCCCGGTTTCCAAAATTTTCAAAATCAAAAGGGTCCTAAAAATTCCAACTTTGAAACCTTGTTGGAGAGTTCAAAAACCCAAACTCATTTTTGAATGACACTCTTATTAAGTTAACATCAAAAGTTGATTCTATTTCTACTCACAACAAAAAGCTGGAAACCCAAATCACTCAAGTGGCTCAACAAGTCGCTTCATCCTCTAGACCCTCCAGAATATTTTGTGGGCATCCTGAAGCTTGAACCAAATCCCAAAGCCCAAATGAATGCTGTCATTGTAAGGAGTGGTAAAGAATTGAGTTACGGGTTTTAAAAGTGCTTCAAAATATAATTATTTTGGATATGTTTCTAAAATATATTGAATTATTGATATACCATGGACCTCACTATTTTCAGCTTATCTTACTCTCTATTCTAAAAACCTAATTCATCATTCCTTGATAGAGATAGCCGCCGCACCCTGCATCTCTTGTTTTCTTCAAAAATATAATTCTTCCCATTACAAGTGCTAGCCTTCTCCTCCTATTACTAGTTTAATATTGTCTTTCACTTAAATTGCTGAATTCCATGCCGTATCAAGTTGAGCCAACCCCATGAGATTATCATTCAAAGTAGCCATTCACGACATCTACCATCTTAAGTCAAATATATGTATAGCCATTCCTATTCCTATTTCCTCTGCTGCGATGCATTGTCTAAGGCTTATTTACCCCCTTTCAACCAAAATGCTAGCAAGTGCAATTTCTAGATGGATTGGACGGTCTTGTTCTTATCAAAAAAAAATTTGATAGAGTTAGAGGTCACGTGGTTCAAGAACATTATCCGTTTGGCAAAGTTGACGGTTGGAGCTCAAGAATGTCTGTGAGGGTATTCCGGTCATTCTTTTTGTGTTCTCTTCACTCCGTTCATGCACCTAATATTGTTTTAAATATTTAACTCTAGCTTTTATTTTCGGCATACTTTTTAGAGTTATATTTTGTTAGCTCTATGAATCTGTTGCCGGATAATTCAAATATCAACTTGTTCGTTGCCGGACAATTCAAATATCAACTTGTGAATGTCATGTTTTCTATTAACGATAAGAGAAGTTGGTACATGTTATGAATTGTGCTTGTGTTGTTCCTTGGTTCAAACTCTTAGGTCCTAGCCGTGGATTCGGTCAGGGGTTTCAGAAAGTTCTTTGACTCCTTGTTCTTCAAGTAATTGCGCCAGGGAGGGAACTCTGCTCCTTAACTGTGGGTATCCTGACTCCTCTAGAAAGGGCCAGGTTAGGTGAGAGGGGACTGTGAGAGTTGGATTATACTATTGGCTAAGGCATAAAAATAAATGTGAATGCGATAAAGAAGATAGATAAAAATAAACGTAGAGTTTGATTTGATTGATGTGTGTCTATTCTGTACAACTGCACTCTTATTGTACATAGGCCCTCGTCGGCCACTAACACAGCCAACATTTGCCTACCGTTGGATTAATCAAGATCAACACACTACATTACATCTAGACCCTAAAAACTAGGAAGCACTCTTCCACTCTTCCACTAGCACGGGTAGTGGGGTCAAAATATCTTCGCTCCCACTCTTCCACGTTGTCTTAACCGCTCCAACGTCTAAATGTGTCCACGTGCGTTGAATGCTTGCTCCCAAAGCAAGCTCCTTTACCTCGGCCAACTCCTCATGCCCACTTTACCTTGGCCTTTCTCCATTATAATTACTTTAATAAATAATTATATGAACACATTAAGACCATGTATTAGCCTCCAAGTCTATATAAACTTAGTAGCCACGTCAAGCCGATTTGTCTCGGCCGAGTCTTACCTCGACCAATCATGTCTCAGCCGAGTAGGCACCTCAGCTGTTTATCTTAGTCATGTGGTCATGTATAGTCAATTTAGACCCCAAGCAGCTAAAATATCTACGCCAGCCGAGTAGCCCTTGGCGAAAATGGGTGTCAACAAATGCCCCCTGCATCCTTTAGCTGAGGACCTTAAGAGGAAGCTGAAGGATGTATTATGTCAGCCGATTTCTTCTCTGCCAACTCCTTACACTTGACAACTATGGTTGTGGTGCATATGGAAACTTAATCTTTTGGAATAACTGAGGTTGCAGGCAGTAGACTCACAATATCACAATGACACTGCTAGGTGCCCCCCAGTGTTGCACAATTGGGATTGCAGACAATAGACTCATAATGTCAAAGTGACACTGCTAGGTGCTCCCCAGTTATGTCTGACTGGGATTGCAGACAGTAGACTCATAATGTCAAAGTGACACTGCTAGGTGCGCCCAAGTTGTGTACAATTGGGATTGCAGACAGTAGACTCATAATGTCAAAGTGACACTGCTAGGTGCCCCCCAGTATTGTGTGTTCCATCAGATTAAGGAAACACCAACGTAAGTAAGACGCTGCGTTTGCAGATAGTAGTCTTACGTTGCCGATGTGGCAATGCTAAGTGTCATGACACTTTGTCTTGTTGGATTGGTATTTCGTTTCCATTGAATCGACTACTTCCACATACCCTTTGTTGAAGGAAATGGTAAGCTGTGCGCCAAAGCCATAGTCAAAAAGTGTAGCCACCCTTGTTTGTTGACGACGTCTCGGCTGCCATATCATTTGGCTGCCTAATTCACCGTCAAATCCTTCTTGCTTCTTCTCATTAGTGAAATGTTCAATCTGAATTTCCCTGGAAGTCAGGCCACTGAGGTCACTACAAGCTTGTCCCACAAGCTTCTCCTTCAATTGAGGGTGCATTCCAGAGATGGCCATGGAAGTAAGTTGAGATTCTGGGAAAGGTACTGAGCACTTTCCCGCCATCTCTCTGAATCTGTCAATGAAGTCTGTCATAGCCTCATCCACCTTCTGCGTAGATTCATGAAATCGGCTGCGGTAACTTCAGGCTGTGGCCAATAAAATCTGTCATGGAAGCACCTTTCCATGTCTGCCCCGGTCTGTATAGAATCGGGTGGGAGAGAATAATACCAAGAGAAGACAGTTCCTGTCAAGGACAAAGGGAACAGCTATAACTTATGGAATTCATTCTGGTTTCCGTCCCCACACTCGGTCGTAAATCGGCTGATGTGCTCCAAAGTAGATTTACCATCATCCCCGGAGAATGTGGCAAAATCAAGGGTTTTGAATCCTCTGGGAAGAGGCACCAATCTATCCACCCACTCGGGGTAAGGCTTCCTGTACACCGGTCTATCAAGTGGTTTCAGCTGAACGTCGAAGAACTTCTTAATAGTGTCAGCTATCAAATTAGGATCCAGGAGTTGGGCCCCCGATGGTCTTTCAGGTGGAGGCGTTGGTTGCCACAGTGTATCTGGGGGACCCTGCGCCCCTGACTGTGGTGGTACCTGAGGTGGAACGTCTGGCCATGGCTGCCCAGGTACTACTTGGGCCAGGTTAACAAGGCCAGGTCCTGGTACAGATGTTTGCATGCCTCGGTGAGGTGGAAGTTGATTCCATGGCTGCTCGGCTGGAGAAACATTCATCTGTGTCTGTATATAGGAACCTCCCGGGTAGGTACTGAGTGCTCCGGGGTACGGCTGACTAGGAGGTAGGCTTTTCAAGCTAGGTGGGCTCTAGGCCCATGGCTGCCGACTCGGGCAATACCCACTGATCCCGTCATTCCCTGATTCTGGGGCGAAGGCTTGCCCACTACGTAGGCCGAGTAGTTAGCCGCGACAAAGCATCCATAGGATGGTCCTTGCAACAAACCCACCGAACCCACTGCCTCGGCGGCCTTCTGGCCAATTGCACTTGTCCCTGCTGAAGAGAAGACGTACTAGTGACATTTGCCAAAAACTGCCCCCCAGTGTTGGCAGTTGCAAAAGAACTGGGCTGATGAATCACAGGAGAAGGGCATACCTGATGAGAGAACGCCTACTAAGGCCCAGTCAAACTCCCACTAGGTGAACACTGATGCATGCCTCCCATGGAAGCATATGAGGATGCCTGCTGAGGTCCAATCGGGTTGGTGTATGGCAGGGACTGATGCGTGCCTCCCAAAGAGGTAGGATGTCCTCCCTGTAATCCGCAGTAACCATTGTAGTAGTATTCCCTGAAAGACCTACTGGCTCCGTGGTTCGGCCCTTCGCAGCAGTTGCCTTTCTTGATGCAGAAAGCGAATCCATACTTAGGTTTTTCCTAGAGCACAGGTGCATACGCCAATGATAATCCAGTCCAGGCAAATCAAACGCAATGGTTTGTTCACCTGTTCTAGACCCACCGGGCGTGCCAATTTGGTGTTCCTTGGTTCAAACTCTTAGGTCCTAGCCGTGGATTCGGCCAGGGGTTTGAGCAAGTTCTTTGATTCATTGTTCTTCAAGCGATTGCGCCAAGGAGGGAACTCTGCTCCTTGATTGTGGGTATCCTGACTCCTCTGGAAAGGGCCAGGTTAGGTGAGAGGGGACTGCGAGGATTGGATTATACTACTGGCTAATGCATAAAAATAAAGGTGAGTGCGATAAAGAAGGTAGATGAAAATAAACTTAGAGTTTGATTTGATTGATGTGTGTCTATTCTGTACAATTGCTCTCCTATTTATATACATAGGCCCTCATCGGCCACTAACACAGCCAACATTTACCTACCGTTGGATTAATCAAGATCAACGCACTACATTACATCCAGACCCTAAAAACTAGGAAGCACTCTTCCACTCTTCCACTAGCACGGGTAGTGGGGTCAAAATATCTTCGCTTCCAACTCTATGGCGCTTCTCCACGTTGTCTTAACCACTCCAATGTCTAAATGTGTCCACGTGCGTTGAATGCTTGCTCCCAAAGCAAGCTCATTTACCTCGACCAACTCCTCATGCCCACTTCCCATAAATTTAGGATAGTCATCAGCGAAAACGGGTGTCGACAGCTTGTTTTATAACATTGGAAGTACTTGTCTAAATTTAATGATTAGATAAATAAATCTTGATGAAATGTATGTGCTTTATACTTGTTAAAATGTATGTAAATGGTTGATATATGAATTGATGAACTTAGGATAGTCAATGGGATGATTGCAAAGCACTAAAGCAACTTAAATATGAACTCTGATATTCCAACACGGGTATTGTTGATCCAACTCGGGTACCCGTGTTGGCTTCGGGTTGACAGACAATCTTCTGCAGCCTTCTAACTGTTTTTAACCTAACTTTTGAATGTGTATATTTCTTTTTATTTATTCCAAGGACGAAGAGACCTACATTTATAAATAGTTAGTGTACGTTTCTTTTTATTTATTCCAAGGACCAGCCCAACCTATCCTAACCATTATAATTGAGGCATGTTGAATGTGTATGTTTACATCAAATCTTGATATTTAATTAGGATAACATGAAGATTGGTTGCTATGTTTAAATTATTGATTATGAACATCTAACGAATTAATGAGGAGTATCATATGGAATCCAAATTATATATGATTGATGTCTATGATCATGGTTATTAAATTGTTAGACAAACTCGAGAGAGCTAGATATATAGGCTAAAGTGCTCCCGGGGTCCTTTATCTTTATTTAAAGTAACGATTTGGTCCTTTATCTTTTTTTTGTCCCAAATCAGTCCTTTATGTTTTAAATTTTTGACACATAAATCCTTTTCTGTCTCAAATCAGTCCTTTATGTTTCAAATTTTTAACACATAAATCCTTTTTTTTGACACATAAATCAGCACTGTTAACGGAAAAGGATTTATGTGTCAAAAATTTGAAAGATAAATGACTTATTTGGGACAAAAAAACATAAAGGACTAATTCGTTAATTTAAATAAAGATAAGGGACTCCGGGAGTACTTTAGCCTAGATATATACATATATGAACAACATGATGAAGATATTAAATAAAGGCTAGTGTAAGTAGAGATAGAAGTCATGGGCCCGATTCTACTATCCAGACGTGCACCTTCTATATTTTTGGGTGATGGGTTTCCCAACGTGATGGATGTAGCATTAAAATTAAATGTAAGACTACACCATTATAAGGATTGCGCTATTGGTTAAAAATTGGTAAAAGACACCGTAAGATGTATTGGTGAGTTGCGTGCTAGAAATTCACTAAGATTTCATTGAAATCTCATCCTTTATATATTTATGGTTTTCATATAAGCATGGAAAGTTGGGTTATCTGAAGTGAAGAAGATTTGCTTACGATTTTGAGAAAAGAATGAATATGTTGTATCATATTGTTCCAGATTGGGCCAAGCCCAATACAGTAAGAGAGCGGCCCAAATCCTACATTGGATCTGGCCCAAACGTCAACCGTGAAGGTGGCCACGACGTCAACGGCCAGGATCGGCCTCGCCTGATCCGGCGGCCCAAATGATGCCAAAGCTAGGGGCGACCCCATCCCACGTCTATAAATAGAGCACTACCCCCCAGAAATCAGGTACGCGTCGCTCATTTGTATCTCCTATTCACTTCTGATTGCTGAATTTGGCATCAGAGTGTCTGCAGGTACCCACCACCGATCCGATTTCAGGCTCGGAGAGGATGATTTCAAGCATCTACACTACTAACTGCAACCCCGAAATCCGAGTCCAGAGCAAGGTACGGAACATTTGCAACCACTGTGAGAGGTCTCCCTAAACGCACGTCCTTTCCATGGCTCCTCGAGGTCGACCACCATCCCGAGGTCAATCTCGGCCAAGAAGCGTTATCGAAGCAGTATCCCAATAGGATCAAACTCCTGAGGGACATGTCCAGACTCTTCCAGCGGAGGCTACCCGATCAGCACCGTTTCCTCCACCCCCACCGGTTGCCGAGGCCATCCCGATCTCAGTGCAAGCAATGAACGAGCTATTGGATATCCTAGATCGCTGAAGTAGGGACATGGCGTAGTAGGAAGCTCGACTAACTCAGATGGAGGTGGAAGTCGCTGCAGTCCAAGCTAACACCATCGCAGCTTCGGAACGGGTTCGTGCCAAGTCGCCAGCCCAACAGACAGTGGCGACGAGACGTCATCTCCAGCTCGCAGGGGAGGTCGAGGTCTAGGTTCCAGGACTCCGCCGACCTCCCCCAGTTCTAGTCCAAGACGAAACTCTTCCTACGGTTCCTCTTCATCCCTTAGCCGATCTCCTAGAAGGGAGAAGTCTCCACCAAGAAAGAAGCATCATTCTCCCCGTGCTCGGAAGCATCCAGAGCCTGCCCCCCGGGGTCACTTAGGCCGAGCCTGTCAAAGTCCATTCATTCGTGAAATAGCTGAATGACGTATCCCGAGGTCACTTGAGAAGCCCCCACAATTGAGAATGTACGATGGTTCGGGGGATCAGGACGAGCAGATTGATACTTTTGACCTCATGCTGCAATATAGGAATGCCAGCGACGACATCAAGTGCAAAATATTTCCCCTATCTCTGGAAAAGGCAGCCCTCCCGTGGTTCAGAGACCTTGAATTGGCTTGAATCACATCATGGGAACATCTCATAAGTGTATTCTCAGACCAGTTCACAGCTTCCAGGATTAAGCCAAAGTCTGAAGATGTGCTCAGAGCAATCCTCCAGGGAGAGACAGAGACCCTGCGCGACTACATCGAGCGGTACAACAAGGAGGCAGTTAACATCCGTAATCTCGAAAACAAGATCAGGCTTCTCTTCATGAGGCATGGACTTCGTAAGGGAAGTCTCTTCCAGATTGACGTCGGCATATGCTGACCTCGCACCTTGAACGATTTCCGATGAAGGGCGTAGAGATTCATTGACTATGAAGAAGATGACGGAGAGTACATCCCCGATTAAGGACCAGGACCAGAAGGAATTAGGTGGCGGTCAATGTGAACCCCGTCGTAAGTTAACAAAACACACTGATTTGAACACCACCAATGTGAAGATATTGGCAGAATGCGCCAACGCCGAGTTCAGGGATATAAAATGGCCACCTCCATTAGCATGAAAGGAGGGCGTAGACATGCGTAAATACTGTCGCTACCATCGGAGCCATGGCCACCATACCAGTCAATGCAGCGCGTTGAAAGACGACATTGAGGACATGATCCAGAAGGGAAAGCTCACTCAATATGTGAAGAAAGAAGGGCAAAGGAAATGATCTTGCTCACCTCGCAAAGGCAAGGCCATTGTCAACGAAGAATCCTGCCAAGGAAGAATCCAGTGATTCAACTGAAGTGGATGAGCCGAGGCAGCAGTGATCTCGACTCGTGGCTATGGTCATTATTGGCGGGTACTCTCTCGATGCCGGCGAGACTAAGCGATCCTTGGAGAGGAAACCAAAGGAAATCATCAGCATTGCCAGCAACCTAACCTCGACAGCATCATCTGATAGACCACTGTTGGCCTTCTCCGATCAAGATCTAATGAACGGAAAACCCAACAAATATGGGTCGTTGATAGTCTCGGTCGTTATGGTCAAGGGAGCTCGATCGACATCATGTTCGCTGATCTCCTAGAAAAGTTGAAGATTGGAGAAACCGACTTGTCTAGTTTTTATGGCGCCAAGACCCGACCTCTAGGCTATGTCGAGCTCATGGTGACTTATGGTGGAGAATGATAAACTCTAACTTAGTGCATTTTTAGAGATATCTTTAGGTCATTTTTAGAGCAATTATTAGCAATTTTATAAGTTATTGACCTAATTTATTCTTTATTTTGCAGAAAGAAAGAAAGTATGAAAAAAGAATGAAAGTCCAATTTTAACCCACTTATATATATATATATATATATATATATATATATATATGGGCTTGGCAATTAAAAGAATTGGTAGCAAGGAATATGAAGAAACAAGGCCTAAGGCCTTTTGTTGAAGGAAAAGAGAGGGAAGTGGGCTGAACATTAGTGGGCTTGACAATTAACTATATGAACATTATATTCAATATATTATAAGTCCAAACCCATGAATAATAATCCCACAAATGAATAGTCCGTTGGTGAGCCAAACAAAATACCACGTGACCTCAGCAACAATTTGGTGGATTGCACGTAACCCTAGGCCTTCAATTATAAAAGGTTAGCTGCACAATCAAAAAGGAAGAACTTGACCAAAAAAAAAAGGAAGAAAAACGTACATAATAAACAGAAGCCGCGGCACAAGAGGAAAATTGACGCATCAGGAACAGAAGCCGCGGCACAACAGTACCGCCGGCAACGCATAGGAGAAGTTTTTGGGTACCGTTTTTGACACCGTGAGAGAGCTCTGGAGCAGAAAAAGGAGACTAAAATTTCAGGATCAGAAATTTCTCTATTCCGGGTTATTTTAATCTCTGTAATTTATGACTCCTAATTTTATTTTATTGTTCTCGAACACTATGGATAGCTAAATCCTCTTCTAGGGTCTTAGGTGGATCTTGCATGATTAGAGACCTTTTTATGTTCTAATTTCTGGTTTGAATTCCTGTTTTTATTTTAATTAATATTGTCCTATTGTTTTTATCACATGATTAGGATTAGCTACCCTTTGCATGTTTATAATCAATTAGTTGATCAGCGACCGTACTGCAATTAGTTGGTGGACCTATAGGATAATTGGGGATATAATTAGGGCATGACCAAACCATAATTTAGTCTTCCAATCATTCAACCTTTTTGCTCTTTATGTTTTTCCTGAATTTAAATTCCTGAATTTAAATTCCTAGGTCTCTCCGTTGAATTAAATCTTGCATTTTATTATTGTTCTTTATTTCTTTTTATTTGTTTCCATTACAATTCAAATATTTGTTCGTCTAAATAATAAATAATCTCGATTAGTTTGGTACTTGCTAATTAATCCCTGTGGACACGATAATCTTTTATACTACTTCTGCGGTAGAGTACACTTGCTCTAAGTGTGTTTTTAACGCGACAGAGACGAACTCTCTCGAACAGTGAAAACACAATTCCTGGTCCTACCATGCAAATCCCTGTATAATTGCATTATTGGGAGGCCGACCTTAGGAAGGTTGGGCGCGGTCTCTTCCACAGTCCACTTGAAATTGAAATTTAATTCCTTGAAGAATAAGATAATTACCATTATTGCCGACCTGGAGGCAGCAAAGAGATGTTACTACCTCTCCATTACCGATCGTGACACACGTTACGACCCCGACAGCTCCAAAGATGAAGAAGATGATCAACTGGCCAGAGAGTTGAAAAAGAGAATCAAACGACTCGAGCCTGATGGGGAGTTTGTGGAGATACTTTTGGGGGACGACCCAACTAAAGTAATAAAGCTTGGGGACGATCTCAACAGAGCCTTCCCTAAAGACACATTTCCGGTCCCGAGTGTGGACAAACTGGTAGATAGTGCCTCCAGTTTTCGTTTGCTGTCGTTTTTAGACGCCTTCTCCAAATATAACCAAATTCCAATGTACCTACCCTCCAGACCAGGCGAAAACTGCCTTCATGACAGAAAGAGGCAATTACTGTTAGCGGGTGATGCCCTTTGGGTTGAAGAATGTTGGGGCCACCTACCAGCACATCATGAATAAGGTCTTCTAGGGGCAGATAGGCAGGATCGTGGAAGTCTACCTGGACGACATGATAGTGAAGAACAAATCAGACCAAGATCATCTAGCCGACCTCACTGAGATCTTCGCTGAGGCAAGAAGAAACAATCTAAGACTTAACCCGAAGAACTGCACTTTTAGAGTCCAAGCTGGAAAATTCCTTGGTTTTTGTCTCACAGAATGGGGAATCGAGGTCAACCCGGATAAATGCAAAGCTGTAACGAAAATGCGACCTTCGACAACAAAGAAGGAGATTCAGAAGCAAACAGGGATGATTGTCGCCTTGTCAAGGTTTGTATCCAAGGCCCCCAACAAATCACTGCCATTCTTCAAGGTTCTTAAGAAAGGGGTCGAGTTCCAATGGACATCGAAGTGCGAAAATTCTCTTGTCGTGCTCAAACAGATCCTGATGGAACCTCCTATACTTACAAGACCAGTAGAAGGAGATAATCTTTACCTCTAGCTAACTGTGGCAGAAGAGACTGTGAGTGTTGTTCTCAACAGGGAGACTGAGCTCGGGCAAAGGCCAATTTACTCTGTTAGCAAGGTCCTCCAAGGTGCAGAAGCGAGATACCAGAAAATTGAGAAGGTAGCCTTAGCCCTGGTGATGGCAGCTTGGAGGCTAAGACCGTACTTTGTAGCTCATCATATCATTGTTAGAACTGATCCACCAAACAGGCTAATCTTGCACCAGTCCCACCTCACTGGTCGAATCATCAAATGGGCCATATAGAACTTGCCGAGTTCGGCATTAATTATGAACTCCCCTCTCACAAGAGAACAAGACCCTGACCTGGAAGCTCCATGTGGATGAATCTTCTATCAGTAAGGGGAATGGCACCGGGCTCATACTTGAAAACAATGAAGGACTGATGACAGAAGTCTCCCTCAGTTTTTCTTTCCAGACCTCAAACAACTAGGCCGAGTACGAGGCATGCGTCGCTGGGTTCCTGCTAGCTCGGGATTTCAGTGCAATGCAAATTAAACTTCATACTGATTCCTTGTTGGGGGTATCCCAGATTAAGAAAGAATTCACTACGAAGGATCCCATTTTGCAAAGGTACCTCGCCAGGGTTAGGGAATTGATACAGCTCTCTACCCAGGCTGAGGTGAAACACGTGCCTCAGGCAGAGAACCCTAGGGTCGACGTCCTAGCCAAGCATACGAGTACCAAACCTACTGGGAACCACCGAAATTTAATCCAGGAGACGTTGACTCAACCAAGTGTGACTCTAATGGAAAAGTCGGCCCTACTGTTTGTGTCGTCAATGCAAAGGATTGTTGGATCTCTCCTATCAAAGACTATATCAGACTTGGGAAGGAACCTCCCGACCCCAAAGACACCGCCTTAGTCAGAAGAAGGACGACATCATACTCAGTGATTGAAGAACGTCTTTTCCGACGTGGCTTCTCGACCCCTTTACTCAAGTGCATTGAAGGGGGCGAGGTGGACTACGTGTTGGCAGAAATCCATGAAGGCATCTGTGGAAATCATTTGGGAGATCGAGCCCTTGCCAAAAAAGCGCTCCGAGCGGAGTATTATTATCCCAAAATGATCAAGGACGCCTCCGACCCGGTGAGGAAATGCGACAAGTGCCAGCGCCACGCCGATGTACACCTCGCCCCTCCAGCCTAGCTCACTTCTATGTCGAAAACGTGGCCTTTTTCTTGGTGGGGAATTGAACTCCTAGGGCCTTTTCCTACAGCAAGAGGCGGGGTTAAATATTTAATCGTCGCCGTGGATTATTTCACCAAATGGATCGAGGTCGAGCCATTAACAGCCATCACTACCAATGCCTACATTCGGTTCTTCAAGAAGAGCATCAAGATCCGACTTGGTATCCCCGAGGTCATCGTCAGTGACAATGTAACAGGGTTTTCGAGAGCTCATGAAATACCTCGGCATCAAACATCACTTCACCTCGGTCGAGCACCAACGGACCAATGGTCAGGACGAGGCTGCTAATAGAGTCATCTTGCGTGGCTTAAAGAGAAGATTGGACGAGGCTAAGGGTGCTTGGGTAAAGGAACTCCCTTACGAACTCTGGGCATATCAAACAATGTCGCACTCGACCACAAGAGAAACTCCCTTTCGCCTAACCTATGGCGTTGAGTCTGTTATCCGTATCGAGATCGGGGAGCTGACTTGGAGGACTCTATACCCTTTGGACAAATAAAATAATGAACACGCAAGACGAGAAGAACTCGACCTTACAGGGTAACTGGCAAGACGGGGAAGAGTGTCTACAGCCTTGAGACTCTGGGAAAGAAGCCGATTCCCAGAACCTGGAACAGGGCAAAGCTTAGACAATACTATAGCTGAATTGTAACATCCGAACTAATGATGTAATGAAATCGGACCTCAGAGTCCACTTTGCAATAAAACGAGTAAATATCCATGACCCTTCTACCATTCCAGTTACAAAAGATTTCTGGGACCGAGGTTCACGCCTCCACCCGATCTCGTCGAACAGCTTCGCTCTGAGTCCAACCCAAGTCAAAGACTTGGCAGACTGGACCGAAAGTGGTTCCGACCTACACGGGACCTCGAGACCGACCCCTTCTTCCGCACGCCTCTGACCGAGTTCAGGCCAAGCCAAGCTCTTGCCGAACTAGATCGAGACAGGGAAGGATCGCTCGCGACGTCGGGTCAAAAATGACCCTACATACCCATTTGGTCCGACCCAAGTTCAACACTTGGGAAGCTGAACCCAAGAAGGGACTTCAAGCTCTGAGTAACGGCCCAAAGCATGGCCCGTTGAGTCCATCCGACCTAAGTTTGGACAAGCACCAGGCCCTAAAAGAACGAGGTCGAGGTGAATAATCAAGCAATGAATACATTCAAGTGCGAACGAAACACAACAAAATAAGCCCGACACGCATCAAACAACAAATAAACATAATACAAAGTTTAAGTAACAGGATTCAAAACCGGACTCGGACGGTGCCTCAAGTTTAAGTTACAAACAAATGGCCTCGGACAGAGCCGAGACCACAAAAAGTAAATATCGAAATAAATTGCAAGGATCACAGAGGAGGGTCATAGATCACTTCCACAGCGCCATCCCGGCTCTTTTTCACTATCTTTCCCTCGCTCACCACATGCCAAGGATGCACAAATTTGAGGTCGAGCCTAGGGTGAAGCACGGAGACTTGGCCAATGGCGCTCTCAAAATTCTACTTGGCAATTCCCATCATTTGTTTTGCTGCGTCCTATATGGCCTCGTCCCGAGCTTTCTCGGCCAGCTATAGAATGCTTTCAAGGTCGTTGTTCCGGCCCTTGAGGTCCTCGTTATCTATGCCGAGCTCAGTAATTCGCCGTTCAAGATCGAGAACTTTCTCAACAGCTTTAGCTTTCTCCTCAACGGTATTGGCCTTCTCCTCGGCAGTAGTCTTAGCAGACTCAGCATCGGCTAGGGACTTCCTCATTTTTTCCAGCTCCACCGTGGCCAAGTCTAAGCTTTGCACTTTCTCCCGCAGAGTGTCCCTTTCCTCCTTCACCCGATACCGCTCCTCCCGAGTCTCTACAAGAATGACATCACGCACACAATTTAACTTATATTCCACATCCAACAAGTCAGCATCGAGCCATAAATTTTGAGCTTCGAAGATTTTACCTTTCTCCTTGTCAGCGACCTTGGAGTTCCACTTGATGAGCTGCTCTTAGCCGTGTTTGCCGACCCTGACGCAGGACTCAAAGTCTTCAAAGTTGAGACTGACTGTGGCCCCCTTTGCAGCAGACCCCTTCAGTTTCTTTGCGAAATTGGGATGAGTGGTGGAAGGGAGCTTCAAGATCTTTTTGGTTTGAGGCCCACCCTTGACCTCAGACTCCCTTCTTTTATCAGCAGGTTGCGAGTCGGGGTGGGACCGGCAGCAATAACACCAGCCCCAATGGAAGAAATGACGGTGACAGTTCTGACACCAACAGAAGAGACAGCCGGACCCGAGCTCGAGCGGCAACGTTTTGTGGGGGAGGAGCTACCTCAACCACATCATTATCAGCACCAATCATTTCATCCAGCTTGGCAAAACTGAGGGGAGCAGTCATCTTATCTGCAAAAGTAAAGACATGAGGTCGGAATGCCGAATGGAATAGAAACAGACAGGATTAAAAAAAATGATCTACCAAGAGCAGCAGGAGACTCAGCCTCGACCGTCAGTATATTCTTACAATCAATTTTCTTGAGAGGGGTGGTAAATTTATCCACCCACCTCGCCAACATCCTCAAAGTCTGAGCATCTTTTCGGGTGATCACTCAGTCTACAAGCGAACCCAGACCCTTCGTACTCAAAGTCTTTAGGCGACTAAGACAAAGGAAACTTCTGCTTGCTCACCTCATTCTTCTCATCGAGCTCGTCCACTTCCCTCTCCGCAACAACATTCAATGACGTCACAGTAAAGAATTCACATTAGAAATCCTTGACAGAGTCAGTCACGGGAATAAACAGACTCTACTTTCGGTTGCATCGAAACCCGATGTGGCTGCCTCATCCAGCCGGATCCGACTTCAGGCTGCCAGAAGACTTCGAACAGACTGAAAAAGACTTTGATGGTGCAGTCCCAGTTCAAGACCCCCATTACAATCTCAAAGGTGTTTAGGAAACCCCAAGCATTGGGCATGAGCTGCGAAGGTGAGAGCTTCAAATACCTCAATACCCTCTTCTGAAACGGGATGAAAGGGATTCAGACCATCATCTTCTCAAATATGGCACCATAAACAAAGAAATCCACTTACAAGGGTCCTCCGATTCAACCTCTTATACTACAACAAAACTGGCATTCTGCAGTGATTGAAAAGGCATTTTGCGGCAGTTATCGCAACTGCCGCAGTTTTCTCCGCCGCAAGGAAACTCTACAGCGGTTATCACAACCGTTGAAATAACCACCTGGAGTAGCAGATTACAGGTGTTTATGCGATGGTTTGCTGTTTGTGGCTGTTTTTAACCGCCACTAAACAATTGCTACATTATAATAATGCCCATATCTCTGCGGCGGTTCTTGGGAATTCGGCGGCGGTGTTTCAATTTGCATCGGTTCTAAACCGCCACTAAACTATTTGAGTTAGGATGATCCTTACCTATCTGCGGTGGTTCTATGGCATTTTGCTGCGGTTCTGAGTTTAGAAATTACATTTAAGGGCGGTTTTAAAAAATTAAATTTTTTTTTATTTGGCTGCTAGTTGAATTGTTTGGAATGGTCAAATATTATATAATTATATGATAATAACTAAAAATTTAAGGAAACAACAATTAAATTTAAATTGACTTCATTACATTCAAAAAAATATTACAAGCAAGAATTCTTGTTAAATATTACATACTAACCAATGCACTTTATCTATGTTTTTAGTTTTTACCATTGATTTTAAGCATGTCCAGTCCTCAACAAGGGGAAGGCCAGAATCCCTCATGGAATGTAGAACTGAAGAACCTTTTCCTGGACTGTTATACTCCAATTAATTCCACACTGCCATTTAAGTGATCCATACGTTTCACTGTTTCTGCAATCTGCTCTTTGATCTCTCTCTTCTTTTCTGGCTCATGCTCTAATCTTTTATACATTTGCCACGGGAAGAAAACCTCTGCATCTCTCTTGTTAACAACTTCAATTTGAGGTAGTAACATGTCATTGTGTGGAGGAAAGTTGAGGGTGGCAGGATCAAAACCTTGGTATAGGTTGGGGCCAAAGCAAAGTAAGCAATTGTTGCATGATAAATATCATTT
Source organism: Astragalus membranaceus (assembly GCA_039519185.1). Classification (NCBI taxonomy): domain Eukaryota; kingdom Viridiplantae; phylum Streptophyta; class Magnoliopsida; order Fabales; family Fabaceae; genus Astragalus; species Astragalus membranaceus. The sequence goes on along the minus strand of CM076850.1, from coordinate 62,287,036 downwards.
TATGCTAGTGTTCTTCCTTCAAATAAACGAACAAAGATAAAAAATTAAAAGAATCCAAATCTTTACTCAAAAACTAGGCTTTTTCCAAAGAAGAAGTTCAAACAAAAATGCAAGAATAGAAATAACTTGACAAATACCTCTGTCTGGGGAAGAAAAGTAACATGTGTCTAAACCCCATCATTCTCCTTATTGGCCTGTCAATGGGAATTTTTTAATTTTAAAAAGAAAACAATTAAGCTAGACCAAATGAAAAGAAGCAACAAAAGGGTGCAACTTGATGTGAGTTAAGTAGATACAATACATGTGAATGAAACAGGAGAGAGCTCAATAAACTTCTTGTTCACAAGTAATTTCACATTGACAACTCTGCAAAAGATTTGTGTGACTGAAGATCATAGATGGGAATCTCCAAGTATGTCATGATGTTTGGAGCTGATGAACTCATTTACCCCTAACATCTTGGTTGCCAACAGGAATAAAACCAGAAAAGTCTCTCAATAAGTGAGTATCATTTAACTAATGTTTAACCAAATCTTAGAGCAATTGATGGAACAAATTCCACCTTATTTAAAATGGCTAGAAACTAAATTGTTGACAGTAGCACCAGGATCTACAAGTAGGAATGCAAATTAAAATGGAAAAACATAGAATCAACTAGCTGTATACTACAATATAAGATAGGGGTCTTCCATATACATGTACAAGTTGTACAACTGAAATGGACATGGATGCTGATTCAAGCACAATGAAGAAAAAAATTCAGTTTCTTAATCCCAATTGGACAGAATAAGTAACCCTAGGGCTGCACTTGAATAGAGAGGAACATGGGGTCTACGTCGGTGAGGAGAAGAGCTACAACGATAGGGCTGTGTTCTTTTTTCGCATTACCTTAACTCGATTTTTTGTGCCACCAAAAAATTAACAGTGAGCTGTGAGGTACCATTTTCTCAGATATTTTCATAGGCAGCTTCCTCTATTGCTCATGGAAGTTTATCCTTGTAAAGAAAATATCAAAAGAAAGACAAGTGAATCAAAGGAAAATGTTCAAAACTAATCGAAGAGAATCAATCCCAATAACATAAAAGGACCACATCTTCATATTTCATAAAGTATGATACAAATACATAATAGGAATCAACTGCCAAATGACAATGCAAACTATAGTTAGTGGCAGCAATTACACTTGAAATCAGCATCCTAGTTCATTCCTTAAATCATAAAAGAGTGTAAGTATATAGTGTAACCACTATATACAATAAACTACTATTTAAGTTTTCCCGAAAAATCATAAAAGATAGACATTTCTCTAAATCCATCAAGTTGAGTCATGAGTTAGTAAACTAACCCTTTATAGTTCAACACTTTAAATATTGAATCATGAGCCTTTTCATCCTAAACCAGAAAAAAACCAATTTGTAAGATAAAATACCTACAAATAAGACAATTAGAACTTCAATGATTAGGGGGAAATGGGGAAAACTTACTCTTAAAAGAAAAGGAATGAGGAATGTCTGAGATGTTGGGAACATCATAGAGTGGAAGTATATTTACAACCTGGAAACATACACCTTCAGTAGAGAAAACTCTTGTAAAGAAGAAAGAATTGTTTAAAGTTATACGCCAAAATAAACATCCGTAAATATGCTTTTCCTATTTGCATTCTCAGGATGAAAATGATCTGTATCTTAAGTGCTTGTAACCTATTCACATATGGTAAAAAACTGAAATCACAGAATAATAGCAATGCTTGCATCTTAGGTCAAATTGAAATTAGAATCAAGTAAGGAAATCATTGTTGCACAAATTCGATACACAAATTGAAAACCTAACCAAATACATAAATGATTGAATCAATTACAAATAAATGAAATCGGATCAGAAAATCAAAATCCATAAATAATAAATAGAAATTTGTGATCGAAAAATAAAAATCAAAGCGTAAAAGACAGATAAATTTTACCGAAGAAGATCAAAAAAGCGATCTCTAAGTAGAAGATCAAAGAGGCACAAGATAAAAGAAGTGAAGATAGAGTGCGAGAGACACTAGAGAGTGAGAGCGAGAAGTTGGATCTGAAAGTGAAGGTGGATCTGAAAGCGAAACTCAAAGAGTTCTGCACCAAGCCAAAATTTAATCATAGCGTCCCTGAGATTGTTAGAATCCTGCAACCAAACGAAGTTCAAGCAAAGCATCCATGAGATTGTTAGAATCCTGTAACCAAACGAAATTGGATCTAAGTCATTTGGAAATTTTAAAGGCAAATCTGAAATTAGGGTGATAGCACGTGGAATAGAATGGGAGAGAGAAGCGGTTAGGGTTTAACGGAGAAGTTACAAATGGTGCATGTAGAAGCTCTTCAATCTGTGATTGATGTCTTCGACCAGTGATTGAAATCAAGCCAGAGTGAGAGAAGAGCTTGAGACAGCGAGAGAAGGGCTTGCGAGAGCGAGAGTGAGATCAAGCGGTACGGGGACGGTGGAAGGCGGCGGTGATGACGATGGTGGAAGGCGGTAGTGTTGACGACGGTGCAAGGCGGTGGTGCTGACGAAGGTGGAGGGTGGCGATGTGGTTTAGAAAGGGAAGCTTATGGCAGAGAAAGGGAGAGAGACGGAAATTTGGGAGGGATGAAGTCTTTCCACGGAAAAAATGGAGAGGAAAAAGTTTGGGACCTGCTTGTTAAAAAAAAGGGATCAACCGCCACAGGAGGCTGACCACGGGAGGCAACTGCTTTGAGGGAGGAGTGGCGGCAGAACCACTAGCCTCGGCATTTTGTATGGATCTAGCCGAGGTGGAATGGCTATCATTGGCTAGAGTTGGATCATCCGACTTCTTCAGGATTCGTTTTCCGGGGGGAATGGAACCCCAGGGTCTCTCACTATCACTAGTCTGCACCATACCTGCACCATATCAGGTATGTCGACCCAGAAGAAAAAAAATACACAAATGCTACAAAACCACCCAGATGAATGTCAACGTCGGTAGAATGGGTTGCAACATCGGCTCGTCGGTGAACTAGTTTCTTCGCAAAGAGATCAACGTCGGTTCGCCGGAGCACTAGGTCAGGAAAAAAATGAAAATTCAAGCAAGTATGAAGGCAGAAAATAACTGGCCTTCTCCCCTTATATAACCACTCTGGGTTCGGAAGGTCAACTGACGCACCTCACCCCATGTAATTAACGCCTGGGCACTGAAAACAACGCATTCATAATGACATGACACCTCGATCCAATCAAACGTCACATCGTTGCAGGTACCTGACACGTGTCACCTGCCAATAAGTCCGAGGCAGCAACTACGATTCCTCCATCCCGGGGGAAACCCCGCAAGCATACTCTTAAGCCGAGTTCAACCTCCACGCCGACTTAAAGTAATCTACAGTAACTCAGGTCGAGGCCGCACTACCCTGGCCAACCTCGACTTGGGGGGCAACTGTTCCGGACAGGGCTAAGCCCAATCCAGTTAGAGAGCGGCCCAAATCCTACACTGGATCCGGCCCAAACGTCAACCGCGGAGGCGGCCACGAGATCAACGGCCAGGATTGGCCTCGCCTAATCTTGCAGCCCAGACGATGCCAAAGCTAGGGGCGACCCCGTCCCGCGTCTATAAATAGAGCACTACCCCCTCAGAAATCAGGTACGCTTCGCTCATTTGTACCTCATCTTCACTTCTGATTGCTGACTTTGGCATCAAAGTGTCTGCAGGTACCCACCACCGATCCGATCTCAGGAAAGGATGACTTCAAGCATCTACACTACCAACTGCAACCCCGAAATCCGAGTCAGAGAATTAAAGTTTATGATATGGAGGATCACAAGATTATAAATTTGTATTTTGAGAATCATAGTTTTAATTGTATTATGGTATTTTCACTCTAAAAACAATAGCAATGGTATTTTTAAAAGGCTCAAAGAGTTTATTATGATAATATATTTGTATTTTGAGAAACTCAATTATGCCTACGGGATTTATTTATTCTAAGAATAATCCCAAATATGTTCACAATACTTTTATGTACTGGTTTATAAGTATTTATATATATTCTGAAAAGTCGGACTTTACGACTCAAGCGGTATCCTGAAAAGGATCTCATATATTTTTTGTTTGTATCAAAATGGATAATCATGGTTAATTAACGAGTCAATTTCAGAGTCGAAATTAATTCGGTCTGTCCAAAATGCTTAGGCGTTATCTGATATTCATTCAAATCTTATTCCTAATCTTTAATGACGATCAAGAATTAGAGATGTTACGCAACAAATTTAATGTATTTTACTATTATAGGAGACTAAATTCATTTCAGTAAAAGTACGCAAAAAAAAATTCCAGTAAAAAAGATATTATGTTTATATCAATATTTGATCTGATTTTTGTCATTGATATATATTCGAAAATATTTATGTAATGTTGATACATCAAAGAACTATTGTAAAGTATCTCACACATTTAAAACCAAATTGATGGTTTACCCGTTAGCCATAAGACTTTTACAACTTTATTTCTTTGACAAGTACATCTTGGTATATGCTATAGGACTTTAAAAAGTCATTTAAGCGACAGCCTTGTGGTCATGATCATTGACAGTATCCGGTACAAACTTTCTCCAAAACCAGTGTGACTTCCACACTGTATTCATTTCTTCAATGGGCACATTCTTTGTCTCGGGTAGAAATAAGGCAATGAAAATGGTCATTATGAGCACAAAGCCAGCAAAGAAGAAGAAAAGACCAAACTTCAGGTGACAGAGCATGGCGAGGAAAATTTGAGCAATGCCGAACGTGAAAAACATATTCACAGCAACATTGGTTGCTTGACCTGCAGATCGAACCTCAAGAGAGCATATTTCACTAGGTACTAACCATCCCAATGGACCCCAGGACCATGCAAATGCTGCAACATATGTGCATATGAAGAACAAGAGAAGATTGGCTTCATTTTTAGTAAATGAGCCTTCACCGCTCACTCCAAACGTCTTAGCAATCATGCTTCCAACAACAATCTACAACCAACAATTATATGCTTTAAATTATCCAATCTTCGAAAATGACTTGGCTTAAATAATATGTATATATATATATATATATATATATATATGTGTGTGTGTGTGTGTATCTGTATGTATATATCATTTGAAAATATAAAGTGTTAATTATTAATTGTTTTGTAGTTTGTACCTGACAGATAAACATCTGGACACCACCTTCAAGGAACAAAGTCCTTCTTCCAACCTTGTCCACAGAGAAGATGGAAACAAAAGTGGCAACCACGTTGACGCCTCCAGAAATAACAGCACCATAGAGGGCAGCCTCACTGCCAAAGCCTAAAGTTTTGAAAAGGACGGGTGCATAAAACATGATAACATTGATGCCGGTGAGTTGTTGGAAGAAGGGAATTAAAGAGCAAAACGTGAGTTGAGGTCTGTATTTTGGTTGTGTAATATTTTTCCATGGGTGATCCACCTTTTTAGATTCCTCACTAGCATAGATGAGATCCTCGAACTCCTCTTCAACATTATCGACTCCACGAATATTTTGCAACATTTTCTTAGCTTCATCCTTTTGGCCCCTTTCAATCAAAGAATTCGGTGTGTCGCCTAAGAATAAAGATCCGATACACAACATGACTGCAGGAACAGCTCCAACACCCAAAGAAATTCTCCATCCGTTCTCTAGATTGGAAGTCCAATAGTTGATAAGGTTTGCACCCAGGATTCCAATTGTGATCATCATTTGGAAGCCCATGTTGAGTGCACCTCGGATCTTTGCCGGGGCCATTTCAGACAAATACACTGGAACAGACTATTTGAGAGTAACAAATAAAATTAATTGCAATTTATTTTAATGTTTTTAACCTTATAAATATTCAAACATGAAAGCATAAGAATCATAATGATTCTTACCTGATTACAGTATCCTACCCCAAAACCAAGCAATAGACGGCCGATGATAAGCATTTCAATGTTAACAGCGAAACCATTTAACAATGCACCAACAAGGAAAAACAAGCCACCTATGAACATTGAGATCTTGCGTCCCAACATTCTTGTAGTTGTGGAAGCAAAGAAAGAAGCTACCAATGCTGCCAAATATAAGGATGATGTGAACAAAGTAAGGAGCTCATTGTCAAATTTACAATATTGACTCTCATGGCTAGATTCATCTTTCATCTGCTTGTAAACACCGGGAAAGAATTTTACTAAAAATGGTTCCATGGAAGTCACTCCTCCCGTAATACCAAGATCATAGCCAAAAAGTAGACCTCCCATGGCTGCTACCAAACATGTGAGCAATACAAATGCGGTGACTTTACCCTCAAATTGCTTTCCATTTGCAGCAACTACAACTCCGCCTGCCATCTTTAAAACTCCTGTATCTAAAGATATGTGTATCTTTATGTTGTAGGAGGTGCTCACTTTTCTTTCTCGATATGTTAGAGGTCAAATAATTGTCTCCATTTTATAGTGTCTACAAACAGATAAATTTATCAACAATCATATCATATTGTTTACCTGTCGTCCTAGAAATATTCTAAATAAAGAGTATTATTCTATTGATTCCGTGTCATTGCACAATTCTAATGACTTGAGATAAGTGCTAATATATGATTAGATAGCAAAACAAACTTATATCAAAAACACTTTTGATCAACAGGTAATTGACACTCTGTTAGCCTATTTATAGGAAAAAGAAAGTTATAACTTAACAAATACCCCTATTTTGACTAAGACAACTTCTTTATAAAGTAATTTAAAATCTTTAAATGAAAAATAATTTTAACAATTTGCATCTTAGTAAAATAAATTGTTTGAAATTAATTTTTTTTTTATAAAATAGATAATTAATTAGACTATCTATACCATTAAATTGATTGTGCTACGCATATAGTTCACTGGTCTAAAATGTGATTGTACTTTGTTTATACTTTATGTGTTAGGTGGAATTGATACCATAACCATAATTTTTGGTCACACCATCTGTAACACCTTAAATTTCACCTCACAGTGATAAAAAATGCATTAACTTAATAGCCTAACTCAGAGTATAACCTGCTCATATAATTGGACCGATTAAAAACATAAGCGGAAATCAACCACTTACTTAAAAATTTGAGATAAATCTTTCTCAAACCTAAATTCGAAATAAGTACTTAAAAGTACATAATCGAGATAATACACATAACTACGGTCCGACTATAAGATAGGTTACAATAACTACATAACCTTGAACAACCTTCAAGGATTTAAACTGATTAAAATACATGATAAAGGAAAAAGCAAAGTACAACCTAAAGATCACTAACAGATCTTTCTTCAATCAAAGCAGCTACAACCTGTGCCACTTCTCCTCAGTCTGCTTTGCTTTTCCTGCACATCTGAAAACACCACAATATATACAGCGAGATTATAAATCTCAGTGAGTTCTTTTGCACCCCTCACATATCCTCTCTCGGTGTTTTCCTTTTCCTTATGAGCCGTTCTCGCTCATGCTTGTCTTATCTGTGAATTAACCTCATCTTATGAACCATTAATGTTCATACCTGTCTTTTAATCTTTTCTTTGGCTTAGCACAATCCGAGATATAATGCTAGGTATTCTAGAATACCCAATATCAAAGGAAACCCCAATTCGTATAGCTATACTGAATAATGCTAGGGTCTTAGCTTCGGGTTCATGACTCCCCTCCGCTAGGTATGCTACATGAAATCGGGATCGTCATCCCCCTCAATATCTTTTATTTAACCTCTTGGACATTAAGTCCATTTCTCGACACGAGGTCGCATTATTAACCTCTTGGACATTAAGTCCATTTCTCGACACGAAGTCGCATTATTTACATTTGTTATGTAAACTTAGACACTTAGTTTTGTTCACACTCGACACAACTATTACTCGGTTTATATTCAAACCATACATGAACTTTCTTATGTTGCATCATCAATATACCTTGTATACTTGAAAACTTCACATTATATTCAAGCATAAACAAAATAAAGTTTTAACCAATCAATGGATAATACTCACTTGAATGTCAATCATTCCACATAAACACTTCAACAATTATGCATAACTTCGGAAAATTATTTGACCGACCAAACGACGACGGAATTCAACAAATGACCCCTCTAGGAAAGCTTAGGATATCTAGTTTCCGACTACGACTTTTGTTTTGCAAAATTATGGGCCATTTAGTAAAGTTTCACAAAACAAACCGACTGGTTCCTAAACAAGACAGATTCTGTTTTCCAACTTGTGACACCTCCAAAATGCTCATAACTCAATCAAATAGCATGGGACTTGAGCTTAATTTGTGTCCAATTAAGTCTATTTTTCAATAAAACAAGAATCATTCAAAAAGGAGTTCAAATGGAAATACCATGCCCAAAATACTGAACCTATATCCAGATTATTTCCAAAAGTTTAACCTAAGTTGTATCACCTATAACTCGAGCTATACAACTCCAAATGCAACCAAACCAGTGCCAAATTAACAAGCATTAAGTCTAGTTTCTAAAATGACAAACCACATAATTTTTCATTCAGTAAAACGTTCCCAGTCACTGGAATACCGAAACAACAATTCAATTCCAATCATAACATTAAACATTCAACAACTTCCTCAATCATCAAAACATAACTTAGTCAATTCAAACTCATTTTTCATATAACCATGACTAACATGAAACCAATAAACAACACATTAAGCGAATTAGAGACTCCCATTCAACCATGAGACATCTAATAATTCACTATTCATCATCTCCTAGCTCCAATTGTGAGCTTCCAACCATAAAACCCAAATTTTGATTTCTCAAACCCTAACCCTTGAAACTCTAATTTCTTCACTCCAAGTTAGTAACCAACCATTATATGAACTCTCCAAACCTCCTTGATATGGAAATGAAGAATAAAACTCAAGATTCCTCCACCTCTCCCTAAAACTCGAAAATGGTAGAAAGTGAGAGAGGGAACCATAGGTTGTGATTTTTGTATCAAAATGGAGAGGATGTGAAAATGGTTCCATCTCCAAAATATCAATCAGTGATTGGTACAATGTGGGTATTCAGAAACAAGATGGATTAAAGTGGTGGTTCCATCTCTAAAATATCAATCAGTGATTGGTATAAAAAGTGGTAAGGAAATAAGAAACAAAGCTAGACTTGTGGCTAGAAGGTATTGATTATGATGAAACTTTTGCACCTGTTGCTAGATTAGAAGCTAATAGAATTATTTGTGTATATGTTACTCGTTAAACCTTTAAACTATTTAAAATGGATGTCAAGAGTGCCTTCTTGAATGGTTTTCTAAATGAGGAAGTGTATTTACACCAACCTCCTGGTTTTGTTGATTAAAAGAAACCAAATCATGTTTTTAAACTTACTAAGGCTCTTTATGGACTCAAGCAAGCTCCCAGAGCTTGGTATGAGAGATTGAGTTCCTTTTTGATCAAAAATGGTTTTGGAATTGTAGATGACTATTCAAGGTTTACATGGGTGCTATTTTTAAAAACAAGGGTGATGCTTTCATTGATTTTAAAACTTTTTTCAAAAAGGTTAAGAATGAAGCTGGTTGTAACATCACTGCAGTTAAAAATAACCATGGAGAAGAATTTGAAAAATTTTCTTTCAAAGAATTCTTCGATGAAAATGGTGTGTCACAAAAATTTTCTTGTCCAAGAACTCCTCAACAGGATGGAGTTGTCGAAAGGAAAAATAGAACTCTGCAAGCGATGGCTAGAACCATGCTGAATGATTCAAAGATTGTAAACACTGCCTGTTATATGTTATAATTAGAAACATTTTAGAAAAAACCACATAAGAACTTTGGAAACAAAAGAAACCAATCGTATCTTACTTTCACGTTTTTGGCTGTGATTGCTATGTGTTGAACAACAAAAATAATTTGGGAAAATTTGATGTTAAGTCTGACTCTGCCATATTTCTTGGATATTCTTCATCATCTAAAGCATATAGAGTTTATAATCTTAGAACTAAAGTAATGAAAGAAATCATGCATGTTATGTTTCTTGAAGCTAACAGTGCATATGATAGAGATGATGATGATGATGATGATGATGATGATGAGGCAGAAAAGAAAAAGGATAAAGAGAAAGTTAACATTGAAATGGAAGATTCAAGCACTACTCCTCAACCTTCTAAATCTCAGAAAGATCCACAAATTCAATCCACAGAAGCTTCTGCACTACCTAGAAGTTGGAAAATTGTGGTAGATCACCCACAAGATCAAATCATTGGTGAAACCTCAAAACCAATAAGAACTCGAAGCTCATTCAGAAAAGAATCTGCTCAAAGTGCACTTATTTCAGATATTGAACCCAAAAACATAAATGAAGCAATAGTCGATGAATCTTGGGTTGAAGCAATGAAAGAAGAACTTGCACAATTTGAGAAAAATGAGATATGGGATCTGGTTCCATCTCCAAAATATCAATCAGTGATTGGTACAAAGTGGGTATTCAGAAACGAGATAGATTAAAGTGGTCGTTCCATCTCCAAAATAACAATCAGTGATTGGTACAAAGTGGGTATTCAGAAACAAGATGGATTAAAGTGGTAAGGTAATAAGAAACAAAGCTAAACTTGTGGCTCAAGGCTACAATCAGCAAGAAGGTATTGGTTATGATGAAAATTTTGTACATGTTGCTAGATTAGAAGCTAATAGAATTATTTGTGCATATGTTGCTAATTAAAACTTTAAACTATTTCAAATGGATGTCAAGAGTGCCTTCTTGTTGCTTAAAAGAAACCAAATCATGTTTTTAAACCTACTAAGGCTCTTTTTGGACTCAAGCAAGCTCCTAGAGCTTGGTATGAGAGACTGAGTTCCTTTTTGATCAAAAATGGTTTTTCAAGAGGTAAAATTGATGCTACACTCTTCAGAAAAAACCATAAAGGTGAGTTATTAATTGTTCAAATATATGTTGATGATATCATCTTTGGGGGCAACAAATGAAAAACTATGTAAAGATTTTGGAAACCTCATGAAGAGTGAATTTGAAATGAGTTTAATGGGGGAATTAAGATACTTTTTTGGTATTCAAATTAAAAAATTAGAGAAAGGTATCTTTATTTCACAAAAAAAGTATGTGAAGGATCTTCTTAGGAAGTACAAAATGAATGAAGCGAAAACAATGGAAACACCTATGCACCCTTCCTCTAATCTTGAGAAAGATGAAGAAGGCAAACCAGTATTTGAGAAGGAATCCAGAGTTATGATAGGTTCCCTACTATATGTCATGGCTAGTAGACCTGATATAGTCTTCTCCGTAGGTTTATGTTCTAGGTTTCAAACTACTCCTAAGGTATCCCATCTCACAATAGTCAAGAGAATATTTAGATATCTTGTTGGTACTCGTAACATTGGTCTATGGTATAGAAAGAATACTCATTTTGACGTAGTTGGATAATGTGATGCTTACTATTTTGGAGACAAAGTTGAAAGAAAGAGCACAAGTCGACCATGTCAAATTCTTGTAGAATCACTGATATCTTCAAGTTGTAGAAATCAAAGTACAATTGCCTTATCCACAACAGAAGCTGAATATGTTGCATGATATGTCCATTTTAGTTGTCTTTTTTGTATTTATTTTAAGTAAGTTGTTTGGTATTTTAGGTCTATTCTAGAGCTATTTTACTACCCTTTGTTTAATTTTTATTTTCAGGACAAGTATTGAGCAAAGCAGGGGAATTTGAGCTTCTAATACAAGTATTGAGAAAAGGAAAGAAATCAGTAATTGTCCGGCAAAAAACACGAGATTTGCCATGTTATAAAACATGGTCTTGTTTCACTGGAAAGCTGAAGCGCCCAAATTCAACTCTGCAGAAAATACGGCTGCTAGTGTTATAAAATATGGCCTTGTTAGAAAACACGACTGCCACTGTAAAAAAATATGGTCGTGTTTTCCCAACTTCCACCAATTGCGGTTACTTTTCCTTCTTCACTTCTTGTAACTGTTTTTAATCAGTCTTGATGACTCTAGGCCTATAAATAAGCACGAAATTCTGAGTGCTAGGCATGTTATTCTTACTTGTAATCCTTGCTCAAAGTTTATTGCAATTTTCTACTTCCTCTCTATTCTTGTTCTTTATATTTTTCTGCACTTTTACATTCTTGAACTTTAATTTCTGTCTTACTTTCCTGCACTTTTATTTTCTGTCATTTACATTTCAGTAATTTAAATTCATGTCATTTAATCTTATTGCAATTTATATTATGAATATGAGTGAGTAGATACAAAGTCTTGGGTTGTTGGGAGTAATCCAATGATAGGTCCCTAGTAATTCCCAAAGGCTATTCTCCACTCCAATTGTTTTGTAATTCTAATCTAATTTCATTGTTCTTAAATCTGATTTTAAACATTATAGTGAAATACCGAAATGTGAAATTATATGTTTGACCAATGAAATTAGACAAGAGAATTAAGATATGAAAATAATCCTAGTTCCCTTGAGGCACTGAAAAGGTATTGTTCTTAAAGGGTTTTGCTAACTTTCAACCATGAAAATAGGATTAAAAGTCAGATCAAAACAAATCATTTAACTTTGAAAGAAGACTATGATTACATTTGTTACCTTGCCTTTAGATATTATTACTTTTATGGGTTGGTGAATGGTCTAAAGAATTACATGGGTTTCTCATCATTGTGATGAAACTAATAACCCGAGATTCTTTATAATTCTGAATTTAAAACCAACAAAAATTTCCTTCAACTAAAATCATTCATTTTAGCTAATCACCATCAAATTTGAAATTGGTAATCACATTTCCCCTGTGGATCAATACTCTTTTTCTACAAGATAGAACTGTGCGCTTGCGGCCTATCAAGTTTTTGACGCCGTTGCACGGGGACTTTGTGATATTGATTGATTTTTCGGTATCGGTTAGACTAAAATCTTTTACTTTTTTGTATCCAATTTTATTCTCTTGTTCTTTGAACGCGAAGAGTCCGAAGTCTTGGAGAAATTGTTGAATCAATTCCTGAGATTGAAAGATTCTAACATAGATGAAGCTAATTACGCAATAACCAAGAGATGGCTGCTAATGCAAATCGCACTCTAAAAGAGTAGGCCACGCCTTCAACATTGGAGCCACATGTTGTAATTGTGCACCCCAATGTGGATGCAAACAATTCTGAACTCAAGCCATCTCTACTTTCTATGGTCCAACAGAACCAATTTTCTGGTTCTCCTACAGATGACCCAAATCTTCATCTTTCTATTTTTCTTGAATATTGTGGTACTCGGAAATTAAATGGGGTAACCTCTGAAGCCATAAGACTAAAGCTTTTCCCTTTTTCACTAAGGGATAGAGCTAGAGCATGGCTCTATTCATTACCAAATGATTCCATTACTACATGGGACCAACTAAGGCAAGCATTCCTTGCTAGATTTTTCCGTCGAGCAAAACTGCACAAATGAGGAATCAAATTACACAATTCACTCAAAATGACAGGGAGTCTCTTTATGATGCTTGGAATCATTTCAAAGAAACGCTAAGGCTATGCCCCCATCATGGACTAGAGAAATGGCTAATTGTCTATACTTTCTACAACAGATTGCTACATGCCACTAAGATGACCGTGGATGCTGCTGCGGTTGGAGCTCTGATGAACAAAAATATAGAAGAGGCTCATGCTCTCATTGAAGTTATGGCCCAAAATCATCTTCAATGGACAAGTGAGTGAGCTATACTTGCATCATCTCCACCCAAGAATGAACCAAGTAAGTATGAAGTTTATGCCATTGATCATCTTGCCTCTAAGGTGGATGCACTGTTCCAAAAGTTTGAAAAGTTAAATGTCAGTGCCGTCTCACCTTCTTCTATACCACCCTGTGAAATATGTGGTGTTGTTGGCCACACCGGTGTTGAATGCCAACTGGGGCGTATCTGCTAATGGTTCTGAGCAACCTAACAATGCTCAAAAGGGGATCCTTTTTCAAACACCAATAATCCCGGATGGAGAAATCATCCAAATTTTTCCTATAAAAGTCCTCCATCCAACCACTCTTTTAGACCAGCAACTAGAACCCCCCCACCCACCCCCCCCCCCCTCCCGGTTTCCAAAATTTTCAAAATCAAAAGGGTCCTAAAAAATCCAACTTTGAAACCTTGTTGGAGAGTTCAAAAACCCAAACTCATTTTTGAATGACACTCTTATTAAGTTAACATCAAAAGTTGATTCTATTTCTACTCACAACAAAAAGCTGGAAACCCAAATCACTCAAGTGGCTCAACAAGTCGCTTCATCCTCTAGACCCTCCGGAATATTTTGTGGGCAGCCTGAAGCTTGAACCAAATCCCAAAGCCCAAATGAATGCTGTCATTTTAAGGAGTGGTAAAGAATTAGAGGATCCCGAGGGTAGTGATGAGAAAAATGTGAGTGAAAAAGAGAGTCCACAAAGTGAGGGAGTAGAGGAAGAGAAAGAAAAAGAAAAACCATATATCTCTCCACCACCATACTCTCCCCCACAAATGTTTGCAAAAACTAAGCTGGATGAGCAATTTAAAAAGTGTGTTGATTTATTGAAAAAGTTGTACATTAACATTCCCTTCACGGATGCTATGTCTCAAATGTCATCTTATGCCAAATTTTTTAAAGAAATTTTGTCTAAAAAGAGGAAAATAGATGACAATGAGACGGTAGCTCTAACGGAGGAATGTAGTGCAATTATTCAAAATAAATTGCCACCAAAGCTTAAAGATCCTAAAAGTTTTTCTATACCATGTGTGATAGAAAGTGAGTATAACACCCCAATTTTTACATCCTCTTATTTTCTGTAATTTTACGTGTATATGCGTCATAATGTTTATTGTGATATTTTAGTATACGTACAATTTGAAAATAATATATCACTAGTTATATTATTATGACTTCTAATTATATTATGATCTTAATTAATTTTTTTATAAATAATTTCCTTTTTATATTAATAATATTTTATAATTCGTATTCTCGTTAGAGAATAAAAAAATTGAGTTACGGGTTTTAAAAGTGCTTCAAAATATAATTATTTTGGATATGTTTCTAAAATATATTGAATTATTGATATACCATGGACCTCACTATTTTCAGCTTATCTTACTCTCTATTCTAAAAACCTAATTCATCCTTCCTTGATAGAGATAGCGGCCGCACCCTGCATCTCTTGTTTCTAAAATATATTTGAATTATTGATATACCATGGACCTCACTATGTCTTCTCCTCCTATTATTAATTTAATTTTATCTTTCACTTAAATTGCTGAATTCCATGCCGTATCAAGTTGAGCCAACACAACAAACACAATAATAATAAGGGACTAAATAATACTTATTGATAGGAATAGAGAGAGGTGGAGGGAACAGCGGAAGAGGACGGCGGGATAGTGGAGATCATCGTGTGGGGTAGCAACGTAGGAGATATGGGGACGGAGACAACGGAAGGGGCTTCCGGAGTAATGCTAGACATGTGGCGTGATTTGAGGATAGGGTTTTTCCTCGGGAAGATCCAGGAGGATGGCAAGTTGTCTGTAGAAGAAGGGAGAGGGTTGGATTCTTGAAGACTGACATTGCTTCTAGACCTAATAGGGAGGGGATGATTTATGATAACGTTTCATCTTTCTACTTCACTAATTTCCTTGTTAGGTTTAGGGCACAAGACCTATTTGATGTATTCTCGAATCATGGCAAGGTGTTGGAGGTGGTGATTTCGGCGAGAAGGAATGGTAGTGGGAATCGTTTTGGCTTTGTGAGATTTCTAGACGTGAAGGAACCGGAAAGATTGGCCACTTATCTTGACAACATATTCATTGATGATGTGAAGCTTTTCGTGAATATGCCTAGATTTGAACGTGATGATCTGATGAGAGCACGAGTTCCCTAAGCATGTGGAAGGAATTCTATAAAGAAAAATATTCAGCTCCAACATTTTAGAAGCCAAAACACATCAATAAGAAGCAATCATGGAATAACTAATATTTCCTATTTTATTTTTAATTTTCGTATTTAATTTTAATTAAATAATTTTAGGTGTCTTTTGATCTTTCCTAAGTTAGTTTGTGGGTTTTAAAGGCTTGTAAAGTCATTATGATGACTAGTGGAGTTTTATTTTTATAATTATGTTTATTTACTAGGTATTGAATAATGTAAATGCACTTATCAATTTATTTGATAAATGCATGATAGTGGAAATTTATTTAGTTTATTTCAAGAGTCACTTTAGGTTTCCAAAGGTTGTGAGTTTAGCCTATAAATAGGGATCTTTTGTACTACATAAATGAGATTATGAATATGAATGAAAATTGAGTTTCCTCCATTTGTGAGAGCTTCCCTTATGTTCTTGGGTTAAAGAACCAAATTGATCTTATCAAGGCAACTTGTGGCGATCAAAATCCATGACTTATCACTCACCTTCTCATCTATTTCTTGAGTGTGGCGTCAATATCCTTCTTTTAAGTCTCATCATCAACCCGGTCTTTCCTAGTTTGCCATCATTTGGTATCAAAGCTTAGGTTCTACTCACTATTTTTTTGTTCATGATGGAGGGAAGGCGAAGGGATTATGGTATATACATTAGAGATTTTGTGATGGATCCTGCATATGTGAAATACCTTTATGAAAATGGGCTAAAAAAAGAGGCAGAAAGAGTAGAAAAGTTAGCCTTCAGAGAAAAGAAGAAGCTGAGAGAAAAAAAATTAGAGGAGAAAATAGAAAGAGTGATTGCAGAAATATTTTGTGACCATCTTTGTAAAGTCCAAGAGTCACCAACCATTCACTCTAATATTTCTTTGTCTAGTTCTAATGCTATTCAATTTACTCAAGTATCTTTATCTCCAATGGAGGTAGAAGAGGAAGTAGAGGAAGAGGCAATTTCTACTTCTGAGAGAGAACAAAAGATAATCAAAGAAATAGAGGAACTACAGAAAAATACTGTTGGTGATATTGTGAAAGATTGGAAGTTTGCAAAGGGGAAGAAAAAGAATGCATTTAAAAACCAAAGGGGAATGAAAACTTGTAGAATTTTTTTAAATAACCCTTTAGTTTATTATGTAGGTTTGGATTTGAGGACAAATCCTTTCGAAGAATGGGAGAATGATGAGAGCACGAGTTCCCTAAGCATGTGGAAGGAATTCTATAAAGAAAAATATTCAGCTCCAACATTTTAGAAGCCAAAACACATCAATAAGAAGCAATCATGGAATAACTAATATTTCCTATTTTATTTTTAATTTTCGTATTTAATTTTAATTAAATAATTTTAGGTGTCTTTTGATCTTTCCTAAGTTAGTTTGTGGGTTTTAAAGGCTTGTAAAGTCATTATGATGACTAGTGGAGTTTTATTTTTATAATTATGTTTATTTACTAGGTATTGAATAATGTAAATGCACTTATCAATTTATTTGATAAATGCATGATAGTGGAAATTTATTTAGTTTATTTCAAGAGTCACTTTAGGTTTCCAAAGGTTGTGAGTTTAGCCTATAAATAGGGATCTTTTGTACTACATAAATGAGATTATGAATATGAATGAAAATTGAGTTTCCTCCATTTGTGAGAGCTTCCCTTATGTTCTTGGGTTAAAGAACCAAATTGATCTTATCAAGGCAACTTGTGGCGACAAAATCCATGACTTATCACTCACCTTCTCATCTATTTCTTGAGTGTGGCGTCAATATCCTTCTTTTAAGTCTCATCATCAACGCGGTCTTTCCTAGTTTGCCATCATGATCGCAAAGGTGCAAAACTTCCGGAAGTCCCTCCGAAACCGATATTGAATCATGTTCAGGGTGAGCCATCAAAAAAAGTGTGGGTACCAAAGAGTTTAACTAGTCACATTCAAGGCTAGGTTCATAAGGTGGGGAACGATAAGGTGGAGGTTAGTTGTGATCTTTCAGTTGAGATGACGTCGGAGCACAGTCTTGTTCTTTCCAAAGCCATGATGGGTGAAGTGATTCATCCGGGTAAATCATATTTCATCCACGACCAATTTGTAAGACAATGGGTGTTCTCGATCAAGGCAACACCAATGGGGGCTAATTTGGTGCTCCTTGAACGTAGCAAGGATGAGGAGGATTTTAAGGGGTTCGTGGAAGAAGCAAGGGAGTGGTTGTATCAATGGTTCAAATGGATACGGCCGTGGAAGGCATCGGATGTGGAAAATGAACGCGTTGTATGGATTCGATGTTTTGGAATACCCATGCATGCGTGGAATGTTGAATTCTTCTCTGAACTTACTTCACCGGTGGGTACTTATCTTTTTGCGGATGATGACACTGAGAAAAGGAGGAAGATGGATGTTGCTCGAGTTATGGTTCGAACTCAGTCCTTTGAAAATATCAATCGTGTGTTGCAAGTCTCCATAAACAAAGTTATGTTTACAATCAGATTGGTTGAGGATTGGAGCGGTCCGCTTAGATGGAGTGGCGGTGTTTCGCAACCTACGACTGTTAGCGTAACTTCTGAGAGTGATTATCAGAATTCTGACGAGGAATGGCAGGACAATTTTGGGTTCATCGGAGAGGAGGACGGCACCGGTGACGTGGGCAGAGTTTTGGTAGTTAATGATGCATTAAATCAGGTTATTAATAATCCCCATGATTGTAGGAGAGAAGTTAGGGAAGTTGTTGAGGAGAAAAACAAAACTGTTAATACTTCCCATGATTGTAGGAGCGAAGTTAGGGAAGCTGTTGAGGAGAAAAACAAAATCGTTAATACTTCCCATGATTGTAGGAGACAAGTTAGGGAAGTTGTTGAGGGAAAAACAAAACCGTTAATCACGTAAATTTGAATAGGAAGCACTACAAGAAAATCGACGATTTCCGACGGCATTTTTCGTCGCAAATGCAGCGATTTTCGTTGCAAATTGACGTTTCCGACGAACTTTCCGACGGTCAAAAACCCGTCGCAAAATCGCTCGTCGCAAATCGTTTCCGACGGATTTTTTCGTCGCAAATGACTCTGTCGCAAAGTCGTCGGAAATCCGTCGCAAAGTTTCGTCTCAAATCCGTCACAAATGTTCGTCGCAAATTCAGGCTGGAGTTTATATGTCAAGAACTTACAAGAAAGCTCCATACTTGTACACCACTAGGGTCTAGATCCCTTGATTTTAAAGGACTACAAATCTATAATGATAGTATGCGCTTCAAAAAATCTCTTAATTTTTTGTTAAAAAAAGGCACCAAATAAAATTATACTGTTTTCTGTGTATGTTTACATAAAAATATGTGTTGTGTGCATATCTATAAGTATTTATTTGAATGGCATACTAAACGTATCATCAAATAGGTCTACCAACTACAGTCATCGGCTGGCAGATGGCAAATATTAAAGAAAAATTCATTAACCTTAAACAGTGATGTAAAAAGACCTAACAGGATTTAACATTGTTTCCGAATGTATCAAATTAGTGCTAGAGCTGTTAAATTACTTTGACAAGCCTTTCTAAGTTTGAAACATTGCTAAGTATCCTATACACTTAGTATAACAACATACCAATAAACCAAGCCTCAAAAGAATAGGCAGTAGATTGATAGCCCATTTTCCAGAGTTCTGTAGCAAACTCAGGAAAGATTTCTAGCATTCAAAAAGAATGCAGCGTGTATTACCATACCGTAACCATAGTACTATAGTAGACATGTAAGCAATGTCAAACATTAGAATACATGAGTATAAAAAGTCTTCGTAAGGAATTAGAACCTGAATCCAACAAAATCTGCTGATGAGTAAGTCCTGAGAAAATTTGCAAGGTCATCAACCAATAAATATACATAAACTCCATCAAAACCAACTGTCTTGAAGGCTTCATTGTACAATATGGGCGATTTACTGTGATTGACAGGCTTTCCAGTAATCCCATATACTTTTGTTTCGGGGCTCAGTTGTCCCAAGTTGTATATATACAATAGATCCTTAAGTGTAGGTTGACCAGGAGCTGACACTACCCCTGCCTCGAGGGTACCAAAAGTGAGATACCCACCAAACTTTGCACAAAGTATACGTGAAATCCATCCCCTGTCACCCATAACAAGTCCGATAAATGGAACCTGGAAGTTCCAACAATAGTTATGTTAAAATTATTTGTCATCATATCAAAAGCCTTAACAAGGTAATCATAAATTTAAGTATTACCAGTCAAAATATAATCAGAAAGGGTGTTGCTTCAAAGGGCTTGGGACTTGAAATTAGCAACATAAAATTTAAAGCATTAATATATGAGACAACTACCATCCAGACCATTATAGATTTTTATTTCATATGTAAATAAGGCAGAGGTAGAGTACTTAATGAATTCATTCCAGTATCATCAGTATAATGTTTTAAATGGTTGGGGGGGAAAATTGATTAAATTTACATTTGCTTCAACAGCATTGGCCCTATACCTTCATTTATATACCTCGATAGAATTTTTTACCTCTGTTCCTCAGTCTAGCTATCTATTAAACAGAAAGATATTCAGTTCCTAACAAACCTTGATGCATTTTATCTTTATCATCATTAAATTCACAGATGTATAAGGTCAAAAAGCCCACAAGAGATAAAAGGGAATGTGTATGGAATTAAGGCCGGAGTTTATATGTCAAGAACTTACAAGAACTTACAAGAAGGATAATGTTCTTGTATGAAGGCTGGAGTTTATATGTCAAGAACTTACAAAATAAATAAATATCTGTATGAAATGAGAAAGTAAAGGATAATGAAGAAGACAATTAAGGCTGGAGTTTATATGTCAAGAACTTACAAGAATGCTGCATAATTTAATATAAGCACTTGTCACAGTGTTCAGAAGAGCTATAAAAAATGAGACACAGAGGTAACATTGACCATGACTATTTAATCAGCAGTTCCCCAATCACAGAAAGGAGTCACAGAAAGGAACGAAAAAGGGAATTAGCACTTCATTTACTAAATTTCCATAATTTCAAGAAAGTCATGCCTCCTTCACTCCATAATTTCAAGATATCAAGTATAAAGGGGATGCCAAATAAGATGATAAATAAGCTTGATTGAAGAGAAAATAGAAACCATCAATGATTCCTGTGAGATTACAAAATGCTTTAACATGAAAACTCAAAACCATTATGTATGTTAGCAATTGTTATTTATTATATATTATATAAATACAATAGTCATTGCTCATCTGGTTAGAATATTATGAAGTTATCTCTACTCATAGAAGAAATACATTACATGTTTCACTCTTGTGTAATCACAGTTTTTTCAATTGGCCTAATCATTTTTTGTTTCAATTTAACTTACAGCACAAATAGACTATGTATGTTAGCTCAGTCACTAAACTGCCAACAAGTATTCCTTAATAACACTGTCTATGACTGCTCTAATAACCCATCTGTACCAAATATTCCTTAGAAGTTTGAATGACCTAAAACTGTCTACAATTACTAATTTCAATTCAGAAATCCACATTTTTCTTCACAAAACAGCAAGCTTCTCAAGTAAAATAAAAAGAACGCCAAATGAGATTGTACCTCATTGATAGCAAGGACTTCACCATTGCTCTTCTTAACCATCTTCAGCTTCCTCAGAAAATACCTAAAAGAAACCAACAAATCCAAAATTCAGAACAGAAAATTTCAAACACGAAATCAACTAATCAAAGGGCTATTAGTGTAATCATAAAAATTTGTAATTGTTCTAAACTTCTCAAGTACAACAAAGAATGCAGCGATTGGGGGTTTTTACAGAAATAAATGGAGGAAAATCAAGGAGAGGAAAATATACGATTGGGGGTTTTTACACACACAACAGAGAATGCAGGAAAAGATACGAACAGAGCAAAATCGAAGAGAGGAAGAGGCGAACAGAGAGATGTAAGGTTGCTATTAGCGATTGGGTAAGAGATGAAGAGAGGTTGCTGTTAGCGATTGAGTGTTACCTGAGATGAAGAGTGTTAACTGATGAAACCCTAACTTGAGATGAAGAGAGATGAAGAGATGAAGCGTGCTCTGTGATTTGTGTATCTGAAAATCAGACCCGCCGCGAACGTAATAGCAACTGCTGACGGTGTTTCCTGTTAAAGGCGGTGACTGAGCGCCGCTACTCTTCTCTTATTGCGTAGTGTTTGTTGAGGTGAAAAAGAGAAGTAAGGTAGAGGAAGAAGATGGAGAAGAGGAGTGGTGTTGTGGCGGGGTGGGTTTGTGGTGGTGCCGGTGACGGCGTACGATGGTGAAGGATGGGGGAGGAGGCGGAGGTTGAGGGAGAAGAGGGTGGGTGTGTGAGGGTTTGAGAAAAGAGAGTTAGAGAAAGTGATGAATGAATCGAGGGTTTAAGTGAAAAATAAAAGGGTTCCGACGGATTTGCGACGAACACTTTCCGTCGGAAATTAGCGACCAACCTAAATTCCGTCGGAAATATTCGCGTAAGAATGGCATCTGATTCGTAGAACGATTTGCGATCACAATATTCATCGCAAATGCAACTTTTTCCGACCAAAAATATTTTCGTCGCAAATTTTGGTGGGTAATAACCACTTTTCTTGTAGTGAAGGAGATGATTTCTTGTCAGGCTGAATATTCATCAAATGTGGGCCCAGTCATTAACTCCTCTTCTAATGATGGTCTGGTTCCTGATTCGTTGTTGGGCCTATCTCATCAAAATAATTTTTTGCTGGATGTTAATGGGTTGGGCCGTGATTCTCTGCTGGGTTGTGGTGCTTTTTCATTGTTGGACTTATCTCATCAAACTAATTCGAAACCTCTTGTGGAAACCGTTGAAGCGAATTCTCCAACTACTATTCTTTCAAGGCCTGCGTCATTTTTCCCTGGCCCGACTCGTCGAAAGAAACAACGCAAGCTTCGCAAGGTGGGAGTTAGGAGACCCCCTCATTCCGGTAAATTACGCCGTGTTGTTCATGAGTTGGAGGAAGTCTCTGTTAAGGAAGTCACAGAGGGTATGGCTGGTGGTGGTGACGGTGAGTCAGACAACCGTATGAATAGTTCTTTGTTTTTCTCTGCAGGGGCAATCCTTTGTGATGATTCCAAGAATAGCTCAAATATTGTTCGGGTGAATAATAGGTTTTGGGCTCTCCAAAACAAAGTGGTGGCTAGGAAGGTTTGGGAGGAGGCCAAGAAGTTGGGGGTGGAGGGTAATCAGGCTGACGAGCATTATGTTGATTTGATTGAAGTTGGTGATAAAGAAGTTAGAAATAAGGGGGTGGCTAAAAATGGTGTCTCATGAATATTCTTTCACTAAACTTAAGAGGGTGGGGCGATAGTGAAAAACGTCGTCAGTTGGCTTCCTTGATCCATACGGGTAAGTTTGATATCATTTGCTTACAAGAAACTAAGAGGGAGTCTTTAGATAATAATCAAATTGGAAAACTATGGGGTAATTATCAGTTTGATTGGTCATTTATGCCGTCTCGGGGACTGTCAGGTGGAATTTTGTCTTCATAGTTGGTAGATTCTTGGTCAATTAATTTCTCTTTTAAGGGTGTTGGTTTTGTTGGGGTGTGCGCTGTGTCTCATGGCATTCTAATCTATGTGGTGAATGTGTATGCTCCTTGTTCTTTGATTGAGAAAAGGAAGGGTTGGGAGGAGTTGAAGAGGTTAAAAATGAGTTTTGCTAGGGGTGAGTGGTGTGTGGTTGGGGATTTTAATTCCGTGACTAGTGTTGAAGAAAGAAGAGGTAGGACTGGGGATGGGAGAAACTTCCAAGATATTGTTGAATTTAATAATTTTGTTGACGACATGGACCTTATTGATGTATCTGTTTTGGGGAAAAAGTTCTCTTGGTTTTTCTCTGATGGTATCTCTTTGAGTCGATTGGATCGGTTTCTTTTTACGGAAGGTCTTGTATCTATATGGAATGTTTCGGGACAGTGGATTGGTGATAGAGACATATCGGATCACTGCCCGATATGGCTCATTCGTTCTCTAAAGGATTGGGGTCCCAAGCCGTTTCGCTTTATTAATGGGTGGTTAGAACATGGTGAATTTCTCCCTTTTGTTGTTCTTGTTTGGCTGGTTGTGGCATTCAAGGCAATAAAGCTTTCGTTTTGAAGGAAAAATTCAAATTTCTCAAAGGTAAATTGAGGGATTGGAACAAGGAGGTGTATGGTGTTATTGATTTGAACATTGGGAAGGAGGTTCAGGACATTAATATGTTAGATGATATGTTGATTGACTCTTTCGATACCGAAGTGCTCCTGCGGAGGAAAGAAGCCACTGCTAAGTTTTGGAAAGATATTAGAATGAAGGAAAGCTTATTATATCAAAAATCTAGATCTCGGTGGATTAGAGAGGGCGATGCCAATTCAAAGTATTTTCATTCTCTCATGAATAGTCGAAGGAGGAGAAGTAAATTTCTCCTTATGGATGCGAATGGGGCTTTAATTGATGATGTGGAGGAGGTAAAAGACGTGGTTAGAAGGCACTTTGAGAAGTGATTTGAAGAGACTCAACAAGCTCGGCCCAATCTTGATGGGGTCATTTTTAAACAAATTTCTAGTGGTGATAATGACCTTTTGGTGAAGCCTTTCTCGGAGGAGGAGATTAAGGAGAAGGTTTGGAACTGTGACGGTGATAAGAGTCCGGGACCGGATGGGTTTAACTTGAAGTTTATTTGAGTGTTGGGATTTGGTTCGGGATGATATAATAGCTTTTTTCCATGAATTTCATATGAAGGCGTCTTTGCCAAAAGCTATCACGGCCTCCTTTATTGCTCTTATTCCCAAAAATGATCATCCTCAAAGTTTGGGGGAATATAGGCCTATTGGGTTTCCATGGGGTTGCGCCTGATGCTTAAGAGGCATCAAGTATTTTGGAGCAGATCTCTAAAAGTGAAAGAGTAAGAGATGCGCTCCCACTATGGTCGTCAATGAGCTGTACTGGATGCGGATCTCGGTCAATGAAGCTGGGCCGAGACGTTCCAAGCTATGATGTTGAAGATGCTCTGAAGGTTGTGCCGAGATTGTTTTCTTCGCGCTGATCCGGCAAAGGGGGTGGTACCTGCACACACTCCGACGCTCAAGTCAACAAAGGGAAAATGTGGCAGACAGTAATAAATGTGTACTTGACATATTAATGGGACAACATATTTATAGGGAAATGTGCCAGTAACGTGGAAATATTTCATTGGTAGAGCAGTAAATTCCATAAGGACAATCTGACCATACGTTGGGGCAAACAAATCTTGGCCATTCAATCTTCATGGATCATGGTCCTGATTTGATGGACTGGGTTAAAGCCAAAAGGCGCGACCCAATCTAGAACACATACCAATTTTTGAAAACAAATTCTCACGTAATTTGAGAGTCTGAATTTAGCATTTTCAAATTCACATACGAGTCTTAATAGCAAGATTTCCTTAAATTCCAAGGAGTCTTATGCATGTTCAAAAATTGAAATTTTTGTAAGATAATTTTGTTTATTTAGTTATTGTTTTTTTGTATCAATATGTATTTTTTGCTAATGTAAATCATGTTTTTAAGAAAGTTGCGTTTGCAAATGTAGTTTTCCGTGACATTTTAGATATCGATCAACTCCGTGGATTGACTAGAAATTGTATTGAAGAATAATTGTATGAGTAACTTGTAAATGACAAATTTCTATAAGGAGAAAACTTCGGTGTAATTGGTGTAATTTTCTAATCACAGCTTGATAAATGGATTAGGTTTTCAAAAAATAAACTAGGGATAATAAATAATATAAGTAAATATTTCATTTGTTGTGTTGTGATTAGAAAACAACACCAATTACATATAAGTTTTCTCTTTTTTCCATTGGTAGATGAAAGATATGTTTATTAATTTTCAAAATGAATAAGCATTCATTTTTGTGCCCGAAAAGCTTGTTGAAACTAGCCTTTCATATAAGTGATATATCAATTTAATCTCTCAATTATGAAAAAAATCATTATTATCTTTTGTGCACAAATAATGATACAACTTGTAATACTCAAAGTAACTATTTAATTACTTTGAGTATTATCTTCTATTGAATTGATTTAAGTATTATTAATTAGAATTACATCGGTGATCTTTAAAGCTCTTTATAGATATTTCATATGTTTTGATTGATTTTGTAAGTTAATTAAGCATTTTAGGTGATTGAATTCCTATTAGAATAAATGAATGGTAGAGTGAAAAAGGGGCTGCAGTAGAAATTTCATTTATACCCTGTTAATGATTGGTATTGTAGTTTAATTGAGTTCTTTTTGTGTGATTAAGTTACTAATAGAACTAGTTACGCATAGTAGAATAAGGGGATGTTTGCTAATAAAACTAGTTACGCATAGTAGAATAAGGGGATGTTTGGGTCAAAAAAAAAGAATAAGGGGATGTAGAAAGAAAACAGGGTTATACTATAACCAACCCAAATCCATAAGGTTCAACCCATTCCTTAATAAAAACATCAGCTGATGTTCTAAGAGTGAAAAAAACTTGAGTTCATTTTCATTTCGCGGTTTAGAAGTTGAGAGAGAGCTTAGTAAGGGGGGAGAGAAGCTCGATGGAGAAGTCGAGGAGAGAAAAGGAAAAATTCTTCACAACAACACAACACAAACCAGATCAATTCTTCCACCATTCCTTTCTAAGCTCATTCCGAGTTGCACGAGGAAGAGAGAAGTTGAAATCAAAGTTCTGTGTGCTTGCATGTAAGGTGAGACACTTGATTTGGGAACTAGGGAAAGGGTATTGAAACTAGGAGCACCAAAGGAAGAGACTTACGGCTAGCATTTCGGAGGAACATAGCTAACACAAGCAAGTTCCTCTCACTCCCCTTTTTAATACTCTTAGAGTGTGTTTGGATGAGACAATTTTATATAGGGTAATGTAATTTAAGAGGGTAATTCAAATGCTTCAAACTAAATTAACTTGTTTGGATAATATATATGGAGAATTTTCAAAATGAATGGATTTTATGAGGTATTTTTGTAAGAATAAATTTAAAGAATTTGAAATACCACCTAAAAATGAAGTATTTGAAATTCCTTTCTTGCCAAAAATGTTCTTTAAAAAAATATTTTTTTTGCACAATAATTTTCTTCAAAGAAAATAATTTTCCAAAAATACCAAATTGGACTCTCTCTCTCTCTCCCTCTCCCTCTCTCTCTCTCTCTCTCTCTCTCTCTCTCCCTCTCTCTCTCTCTCTCTCTCTCTCTCTCTCTCTCTCTCTCTCTCTCTCTCTCTCTCTCTCTCTCTCTCTCTCGTCCAATTCATACATATCAGTGTTTTAAATCCCGGATAGCGGAGCGTAGCGGCCGAGGCCAAAAACGCTATAGCGGAAAGCGGTATGACCGCTATTTAGAAATGTCACATATAGATATAGGATAGTACTATGTGCATATAAATTCTCAAATATGATAAAAATATCAAAATTCATGACAGTCAAACATTAACAATACAAGAACATATAGGTGTGTAACTAACATATTAAAAATAACAAACCTTGTATAAAAAATATAACATAAACCAAATATAAAAACTTCTTGCAAAAAAGTATAACAGATACAGAAGTCTTAAACTTCTGTCAACAAAAAAACAGAAGTCTTAAACTAAAACACAGCAGAGAAGATCATTTATCAAAAAAAAAAAGAGCAGAGAAGAGGAGGGAGCAGATAAGCAGACCTCAAAACAGAGAGAGCAGAGAAACAGGGTGAACAACACCCTAGCAGGGAGCGGAACATAGGGCAGAGCAGAGGGCAGTGAGTGCGCGAGTAGAGGGAGGACCGGTGGTCGGAGTAGCGCAGGAAGAAGCAATCACGTACAAGCACGAAGAAAAAATATAAAACCCTAATTTTTAACTGGTTACGAAGTAAAAGGTCACGAAGTAATAGGGTAATGAGTAACTTTTTAACTGGTTACGCAGGGGTAAAAAATTAACACAAAAACCCTGATTTTCTAATCCTTTTAACTTTCACACGAAATCCCAAAATTACCCTTAAAAAATACAAAACGTTTTAAAAAATAAGGGTTATTTCGTCATTTCGAGTTTGTCTTCAACCACCCGCTCCGACCCGCCGCTCCAGCACGCAGAACCCACGCGAAAATGGCCGCTTTAATGCCCGTGATGACCGCGAAGCCAAAACGCACCGCGACGATGATGCCATAGCGGCTAGCCTCCGCACCGCTCCGCCCCACCGCGATAGCGCCGCTAGCGCGCGCTATTCACAACACTGATACATATATATATATATATATATATATATATATATATATATATATATATATATATACCTGCACTAAATGCAACAGTTATATATAATTATTATATCGGTTTAAACTAATTTGAAGGCAACTGTTTAATTTGAAAGCAACTGTATTTAAAAGGAACGATTAATGTATTGTTGATCTATCTGTAATCGATCTTTTAAGATATAAGAAGTTTTGATCTTAATGATTAGAGATCAAAAAACGAAAGTAGCCTCCCCCAAATCACTCTTTCTTTTTCTTAATTTATTTTTTTTTTATTTTGTTGACGATCCTTGAGCAGCTCTATTTCGGTAAACCATCGATCATTGAACACGGCCCGAAAATATTCCAGTCCAACACGGGCCGGGTAGCCTGCTTTGTCACCTCTAACTCGGTAGGCCGGGACCAATTTATTCCCAATGTGTCAGCCCCAACATCTGGTGGGTCGGTCCAGTCGATCGTTGAACTCGCATGTCATTTGACCATTGGGTAAAGTGAAGAATTTTAAAAAAAACATAAAAAAAATTACGAATTTTAATTACTCTATCCAAACAAGAAATTTTAAGAATTGAAGAATTCTAATTACCCCATCCAAACAAATAATTTTGAAATTCCCTTGAATTTTCAAATGCCCCATCCAAACGCACACTTAGGATTTCCAACACATTTGTGCTCAATAGTATATTTTCATGAGGATGCATGTGTATTGATTGTGAATTTCATGTCTACTACAATATAATAAAATCACATACCAGCAAATTTACATTTAGGCTTAATTACAGTTTTGGTCCCCCTATTTTCATCAACTCACGATTTTGGTCCCACAAGTTTTAATTTCACGATTTTGGTCCCCCTATTTTCCCAATTTGTAAAATCAATGGTCCCCCACTAATCTGGTGAAAGTGGAACGATGAGAGTATGATTCTGAAAGAGAAATGTCACAATTAAAATAAACTTATTAAAAATAAACTTAAATCCACGTGGTATGCCAGGTAGGATAGGCTATGACAGGTCAAAATCAATTTTGACCAGATTAGTGGGGGACCATTGATTTTACAAATTGGGAAAATAGGCGGACCAAAATCGTTAAATTAAAACTTGTGGGGTCAAAATCGTGAGTTGATGAAAATAGGGGGACCAAAACTGTATTTAAGCCTTACATTTATCTACTACATCTACTACAATATAATAAAAACACATACCAGCAAATTTACATTTATAGATATCACCAAATTTTGACATTTGGCACAATTTAGGGACAAAATAGACAATTCACCACATTAAGACAAAACGCTACAGTACCGCCACAGTACGCTACAGTTCCACTTCTGACACGCTACAGTTCCGCTACAGTCCCACTTCTGACCCGCTACGGTACACGCTACAGTACCACTTTTAAATTTCAAATTTTTTTTAAAAAACCTGAATTTTTTAAAGTCTGAATTTTTTTAAAATTTTTTAATACATTGTTTTTTTAATTTTTTTTAAAAACTGTTTTTCTTATAAAAATCTTTTTTCCATAATTCTAAAAAATAAATTTAATTAAAATATTAAAAACTGTTTTTTTTTAAATTCGTTTTTTTTAAAAAAACTGATTTATTTAAAATAACTACTAAAACTAATCAATTTAACGCCTACCAAAAATTATAAAATAACTACTAAAACTAATCAATTTAACTACTTTTGTTAAAATCAAACTATTTAATCACTACAAAAAATTACCAAATAACTATTTTTTAACTACTAAAAAGGAGTAAAATGCCAACGGGAGTGACAACGAGAGCGCCAACGGGAGTGGCAACGAGGGCGCCAAAGAGAGAGGCAATGGGAGTGGCAACGATAGAGGTAGCGAGAGCGCCAACGGGAGGGCCAACGAGGATGCAAACAGGAGGGTCAACGGGGATGCATATTTTACCTCTATTGTCCAAATACATTATTCTGGATCAATGTAATTCTGATTGTCAGTCTCTTTTAATTTCTTCGACTCAATGTCCAAATTACTGTTATGACTTCATAGCAATACACGGGTAAAAAACTAGTTTTCTATTAACGATAAGAGAAGTTGGTTCAAGTTATGAATTGTGTCTGTTTTATAACATTGGATGTAATTGTCTAAATTTAATGATTAGATAAATGAATCTTGATGAAATGTATGTGCTTTATACTTGTTAAAATGTATGTAAGTGGATGATATATGAATTGATGAACTTTGGATAGTCAATGGGATGATCGCAAAGCACTAAAACAACTTAAATATGGACTCTGATAGTCCAACACGGGTAGTGTTGATCCAACGCGGGTACCCGTGTTGGCTTCGGGTTGACAGACAATCTTCTGTAGCCTTCTAACTGTTTTTAACCTAATTATTGATCTGGAACTCCGATTTAGGTGTTCTTGGATGCGTTAAAAATGTTACGAAGAGACCTACATTTATAAATAGTTAGTGTATGTTTCTTTTTATTTATTCCAAGGACCAGCCCAACCTATCCTAACCATTATAATTGAGGCATGTTGAATGTGTATGTTTACATCAAATCTTGATATCTAATTGGTTATTAGGATAACATGAAGATTGGTTGCTATGTTTAAATGATTGATTATGAAACATCTAATGAATTAACGAGGAGTATCATATGGAATCCAAATTATATATGATTGATGTCTATGATGATGGTTATTGAATTGTTCGACAAACTCGAGAGAGCTAGATATATACATATATGAACAACATGATGAAGATATTAAAGAAAGGCTAGTGTAAGTAGAGATGGAAGTCATGAGCCCGATTCTACTATCCAGACGTGCACCTTCTATATTGTTGGGACGGGTTTCCTAATGTGATAGATGTAGCATTAAAATTAAATGTAAGACTAGACCATTATAAAGATTGCGCTATTGGCTTAAAATTGGTAAAAGACACCGTAAGATGCATTGGTGAGGTGCGTGCTAGAAATTCACTAAGATTTCATTGAAATTTCATCCTTTATATATTTATGGTTTTCATATAAGCATGGAAAGTTGGGTTATCTGAAGTGAAGAAGATGTGCTTACAGTTTTGAGAAAAAAAGGAATATGTTGTATCATATTGTTCCGGATTGGGCCAAGCCCAATACAGTTAGAGAGCGGCCCAAATCCTACACTGGATCTGGCCCAAACGTCAACTGCGAGGGCGGCCACGAGATCAGCCTCGCCTGATCCTGCGGCCCAAATGATGCCATAGCTAGGGGCGACCCCGTCCCACGTCTATAATTAGAGCACTACCCCCCAGAAATCAGGTAAGATTCGCTCATTTGTATCTCGTCTTCACTTCTGATTGCTGAATTTGGCATCAGAGTGTCTGTAGGTACCCACCACTGATCTGATCTCAAGCTCGGAGAGGACGATTTCAAGCATCTACACTACTAACTGCAACCCCGGAATCCGAGTCGGGAGCAAGGTACAGAAAATTTGGCTACCACAGTGGGAGGTCTTCATTAGCTCTCCCTAAACTCACGTCTTTTCCATGGCTCCTCGAGGTCGGCACTAGTGGAAAAAAGGAGTTAAAGCCAGGCGAAAAAGGGATTTAAAGTCAGGCGCAAGCTTGACTTCTATTAAGTCGACTTTGTATGTTAGGCGTTTTAAAGTAAAGCGATAGCCTGACTTCGTAAGTCTGTTTTAAAGTCAAGCATATATGGCCTGACTTCGTAAGTCTGTTTTAAAGTCAAGCATATATGGCCTGACTTCATAAGTCTATTTTAAAGTCAAGCATTTATAGCCTGACTTCGTAAGTATGTTTTAAAGTCAAGCCTGAGTCTGAGCCTGACTTCGTAAGTCTGTTTTAAAGTCAGGCATTATTGCGCCCGACTTTAAATGACCTTTCTTAAGTCAGGCTTACGCCTGACTTTAAAAGTTTTTTTTCTTATTTAAGTCGGATGTAACACCCCGTTAATTTCTATCTTGTAGAAATTACCGAAGCGCACTACTGGCATACATCAGAGTGACTTTCCTTTTAACATATTGAACACATTACTAAACTTCGATGAATCACTCATCAAACGTGCTTAAAATAACTGAACTGAATATAAATAAAGTCGGTCCTTACACCCTCAACTAGTGTTCAATACTCAAAACCGAAAGTCTGCGGAAGCGATTCACAACTTGAAATACATAAGTCGTACAATCGAGTAGTCTTAAGATACTGAATAGAAATACAGAAATACAAAGGAAACTGAAATACAAGACATAAAGAAATAAAGGTAGCGGCTGCTCCTCAAGCATCTTCATAGCCGTGCCTCACGGTCTTCAACTTTCCCTGCTTAACTGAAAAACAACAACAATGGATTGGGTGAGACAACTTGTCTCAGTGAGTTCTATCGCGACCCCTTACTAATTCTCTCGGTTCAATTATGCTTGATTCATTATCTAAAACTCATAGTCCTCAAAGTTGACTATGTGGCTGAACTATGCTCAATCACTGAGCCTAACAATGAACTATGCTCAATCACTGAGCCTAACCATGATTCTTAGCATGTCACCGCTCACTTGGCATAATAAGCTTCCGGTGAACCCGTCCCCACTAATCACTAGTGGGTCCCTGATGGGGCCTAGGTTCATAAGGGTCATGACTCCCTCTCCCCCAGCACACTAATCTGAAATAGGGTCGTCACCCTAACTGAACTGATGTATATATTTTAATATACCTGAACTGAACTGAACAATGAACTTAACATAACAATAAACTGAACATAATCATGAACTTAACTTAACATGAACTGATCCTAACATAAACTTATTACTAACGTGATCTAATTACTAACTTAGTCTAATTATTAAGTGATCTCTCATGGATTACTAAGGTTCGCTAACTTAACTTACACTAATTATCCTGCTAGTACAAACATAATACATCAATCACATTTAGCATAATCATAACATGATAATCGGTCTCAATCATGAACTTAGCTTAGGCATGACAATCTCATAATCTGGGTTATATCCTCAAGAGCGAGTTATAAACAATCAACCAATGGTATTAATAGAGTCACATCATCACAGTTGGTTGAGAAGGAGATCAGAAGAGGTTTGGAACCGAAAGGAGCGACGAAACGGAATTTAGGAGTACGGTACCATAAGGGGGCGCACGATCCGTGCCCAGGGGCGCACGATCCGTGCGTCCTATTACTTTTCTCAAATTGGCAACCCGAAGGGGGCGCACGATCCGTGCCCAGGGGCGCACGGTCCGTGCGTCCTGTGAACTCAGAATAATGTCTTCTTTCGTTCCGTTTCGCTTTCCGATCGTTTCTAATCCGTAACCCGATCGACATCCAACCTTCAAACAGAGTTTATAAACATAATTCCAGACATAATCCAATCATCACAATCCACACATCAATCATGCAATTTTAATCACAATTTCAGTCCAACGATTTATCAATCTCATGATTCAAACGATATTTTCGCAAAACGGTTTCGCACCGGAATTTCACAAATTCGCGACTCAATTAAAATGAAAAGGCTGAAAACAATCCTAGTGAGTATTAGAACTCACCTTTTCGTGATGACGATACTCCCGACGCCGAAACTTCTAGAATACGGACGAACGGAGAATCACGAATCCGCTCCAGCTATTTCCAGCAACAAACCGTCAAATTGCAACGAGCGTAACTCACTCAAATCTCAACCAAACTTAGCAAAACGAGGGTCTACGGTGAAGGGAATTTCCTCTACTTTCTGATGGAGAAAGATTCACTTACATGCAACCAGTGGTTTGGGAGATATTAACAAAACAATAGGACTGCTTCGGAACAGTGGCTGATTCTTAATCCGAAAGTTGTGAGTGTGATATCTCTCTCATTTCTCACTGAAATCCTGCGGTTCTTGTGCCCAAAATGAAGAGCTTTGTGTCTAGTTTCCAGAGGGACAAGAATCACGATGATCGGAGTCGTGCTCAGGGAGATACGAACGAAACACTGAAGGTAGGTAAAACGGGTTTTTCACTGGATTCTGTGCTTGCACCAAGAACTTCAACAAACTGCTTCTAGTAACTCACAACAGAAAACCCAATTCGTGATATTGGTACAGTAGGTGGTCTATGGCTTCAAAAGTGGTATCAAATGGAAGAGCATGAAATATGGAGATGAATGGTGGTGATAGTTGAGACATGCATGATGGTTGAGACTAGATCCTCTCCTCCCTTTCCCTTCTTCCTCACGCCCCCTCCCTCTCTATTTGCTGTTTCAGATTTTGTAGAATGAAGAATGAAGTGATTGTATCTTTGTTTCAGCTGGGAATGGAGAACTTATATAGGTTAAGGTACAAAGACGAAAATGCCCCTCACTTACTAACTCTATCCCATATGACTCCTTTCACTCCTAATCATCCTAACTTAACTTAATTAAACACTCAATCACATAAAATTCCATACTTAACTAATCAAACAAGTTATTCTTTTCCACACATTATTTTCAAGCAACTCATTTAAATTAGTAAAAAAAATCATTTCACGCCAAATAATTTAAATAGCGAAAATTGGGGGTATTACATCGGGCTTTAATACGCCTGGCTTTAAAAGTATTTTATTTTATTTTCAAATTTTGGTTTTATACGCCTACATAGACCCTGGTTATACGAATTTTGGTCATTCTCCCTGCATATATACCAGCAAAACCAGCAGACATAAGTACAAAAGTACTTTCAAAGCTAAATTACATTAAAAGTACAAAAGGTTGCACTTAAAGTTGCAGAAGTACATCCAAATAGAATTCTACACTTAAATTACAACAAACATAATTCTACACTTAAATTCATCACATTCTACTTAAATTCATCATATACAACAAACAGAACAACACCAGGCAGAGAACAACACCAGACAGAGGACAATACCAGTCCAAATAAACATCACTTAGGTTGTTTTCTTCGTTCTTCCTTTGAAGTTGGTTTACGCTCTGCATACAACTTTATAAAAAACTCTGCCCAAAGTTGTCTAATGTGTGTCAAATCTTTGTGCGTGAACGGACAACTCGAATTAAACATCTACAAAAACAAAAGTTGAATACGAATCACATGGTTAACTTAATACCTACAACATAATAATTACCTAGTAATGAAAAATGTAGCGAATAAAAAGGACAGGAATACAAAACATGAACATCTCATCATTATACAATCAGATAAAAAGGGTTCAAAACTAAAATGCACTGTCTTCCATTATTGAGAACTTAGCAGTATTGCTGCTTTGGTCAAAAAAAAGTTTTGATTGCTGCTCATTTAGTCATTTGCACAAAATAACCTAATTATTCTGATGGGGTTTCAATGAAATTTAGTAGTCTCTTGTTAACTATTGCAACTGCTTCATGGCAAAATTTTTCACTAGAAAAGTACTGTATCTTCTCTTTTGGAATTTGACCACTATTATTTGCAGAATGTTCATCAAGGTCATGTTCATTCAGATTTGCTACCTAGATCCAGATTTCCAGATTTGCTACCTAGATTTGCAGATTGGCTACCTAGATCCAGATTTCCAGATTTGCTACTAAGGAAAACTGAAGCATAATTGAATTCATCTGAATATATTCATCTAAACATTCACAAATCTCATTAATATTCCTTGATCACTAAGGCAGGAAGAATTATAATAGACAGTATATGCGAGTTCAATGGATGATAATGAAAATAACTTTTGTTTTTCAGTTTTCAAATTATTTCACAGTGGAGAAACTAAATTAGCAATTATAAGATACCGAAGGAACCAAGAAGTGTATCTAAGTATAACCTCCCACATGCAGCAAAGAGTGTGACCAAGTCAAAACCACAATAGAAAAGGAAGTGAAAATTTGCCAAATTAAAGTTTAAAGCTAGATTCTCAACATAGTTACAAAACTAAATTCTAAACAGCAGTGCTTCAGTAGCCTACAGCAGTCCTCCTGTTTAAAGCACAATTGTTTTTTGAGTTGTAATATGCCAACATTTGCATTGCACTGAATTATTAAAATGGCAATGCTTGTGAAGAATTGTAAGAGAAATATACCTTGATAGAATTGTTTTCAGATGCAAGCTTTTGGCACTCTTCAGAAAGCTTCTTAAGCTCTTCTCGGAGACTTCGATTCTCACCTCCAAGTACCTCCACCCTCTTTTGTAACTCTTCACACTCAGCCAGGTTGGTACAAGAAATGCAAAAAAACATCATTTCAGTAAAATAGTAGTATGAATATAAACAAACACCTTTTTCAACTAAGTAATGTTTGTTACATAGATCAGACACAAATTATATCTTATTGTATAGCATGTCTATAAAGAAATGAAATCTTATAAAGAGCGAAAAGAAGAATATTTCACAACAAAAGAGAGGATCTTAAGATCTTAAGCAAAAGAATAGCAAACACAAAAACATATTATATGTGTATCTGATATAGAATATCTTAAGATCTTAAGCAACATATTATATGTGTATCTGATATAGAATATCTTAAGATCTTAAGATCTTAAGCAACAAGTAAACCTTAGTCCATGCAAAAGACTTGGAAAAGAAGGTTAGTTTTCTTAGACTTCACTTGAGCGAGGCTTCTCAGGAACATCATCATCATCTTCTGAAGAAGCTTCCAACGACTCATCTGGAACGTCCCGAGGAACATTATGTTTTGTGATGAAATTCAGGTCAACATTTCTACCCGAGACAAAAAATGTGCCCATTGAAGAAATGAATACAGTGTGGAAGTCACACTGGTTTTGGAGAAAGTTTGTACCAAATACTGTCAATGATCATGACCGCAAGGCTATTGCTTAAATTATTTTTTATTGCTTAAATTACATTTTAAAGTCCTATAGCATATACCAAGATGTACTTGTCAGAGAAATAATGTTGTAAAAGTCTTATGGCTAATGGATAAACAATCATTTTGGTTTTAAATGTGTGAGATACTTTACTATAGTTCTTTAATGTATCAACATTTCATAAATATTCTCGAATATATATCAATGACAAAAATCAGATCAAATATTGATATAAACTTAATATCTTTTTTACTGGAACTTTTTTTGCGTACTTTTACTGAAATTAATTTAGTCTCCTATAATAGTAAATTACATTAAATTAGTTGCGTAACATCTCTAATTCTTGATCGTCATTAAATATTATGAATAAGATTTGAATGAATATCAGATAACGCCTAAGCATTTTGGACGGACCGAATTAATTTCGACTCTCAAATTGACTCGTTAATTAACCATGAGTATCCATTTTGATACAAAAAAAAATATACGAAATCCTTTTCAGGATATTGCTTGAGTCAAAAAGTCCGACTTTTCAGAATATATATAAATACTTATAAAGCAGTACATAAAAGTATTGTGAACATATTTGGGATTATTCTTAAAATAACTAAATCCCGTAGGCATAATTGAGTTCCTCAAAATACAAATATATTATCATAATAAACTCTTTGAGCTTTTTAAAAGTACATTGCTATTGTTTTTAAAGTGAAAATACCATTACTCTTTGAGTTTATAATCTTGTGATCCTCCATATCATAAACTTTAATTCTCTTTAAAATACAACAGGCTCACTTATAGAGCAATTTATATTGCACCAAATAGTCCTTAAACTTAAAAATACCTCTTTGTTGCTAATGTAGCAATATATATAAGAAACATATATCCATTTCCTTTCAAAAGTACATAATCAAAAACCTAATCCTTCAAATATACATAATACTTAGTAGTATAGCAAAATACATGATACCATAACATTCTTTTTGCTTTTGAAACACATCATATAAACTTTTACATTTGATTTTTGATATACATAAATATAAACATAGTCCTTCAATTATATGTGTTTTGTGCCTTGCTCCGGACTCGGATTCCGGGGTTGCAGTTGGTAGTGTAGATGCTTGAAGTCATCCTCTCTGAGCTTGAGATTGGATCGGTGGTGGGTACCTGCAGACACTTTGATGCCAAAGTCAGCAATTAGAAGTGAAGATGAGGTACAAATGAGTGAAGCGTACCTGATTTTTGGGGGGTTGTTCTCTATTTATAGACACGGGACGGGGTCATACCTAGCTTTGGCATTGTCAGGGCCGCAAGATCAGGCGAGGCCGATCCTGGCCGTTGATCTCGTTGCCGCCTCCGCGGTTGACGTTAGGGCCGGATCTCGTGGTCACCCCTAGCTTTGGCATTGTCCGGGCCGCTCTCTAACTGGATTGGGCTTAGCCCTGTCCGGAATAGTTGCCCCTGAAGTCGAGGTCAACCACGGTAGTCGGCGTGTTGTGTTTCATTGAAGGCGAGGTTGAACTCGGCGTAAGAGTGTGCTTGCGGGGTTGCCCCCAGGTCGGAGGAATCGCAGTTGCTACCTCGGACTTATTGGCAGGTGACATGTGTCAGGTGCCTTCAGCGATGTGACATTTGATTGGATCAAGGTGTCATGTCATTATGAATGCGTTTTTTTCAGTGCCCAGGCGTTAATTACATGGGGAAAGGTGCGTCAGTTGACCTTCCGAACCCAGAGTGGTTATATAAGGGGCAAAGGCCAGTTATTTTCTGCCTTCATACTTGCTTGAATTTTTATTTTTTTCCTGACCTAGTGCTCCGACGAACCGACGTTGATCTCTTTGCGAAGAAACTAGTTCGCCGACGTTGCAACACATTCCACCGACGTTGACATTCATCTGGGTCGTTTTGTAGCATTTGGGTATTTTTCTTTCTTCCGGGTACGTGATATTCCCCCACCTTACCTCGGGAAAGAAGATGGTCCGAACCGAGTTCGACCTTGTTTAAGCGGTGTTTCTTTTCTTTGCGTGCTCGTGACCTCCGCTTCTTCTCGTGCAGGTATGATGCGGACTAGAGATAGTGAGAGACCACGGGGTTCCATTCCCCCCGAAAAACCAATCCTGAAGAAGTCGGATGATCCAACTCTAGCCGATGATTTCCATTCCACCTCGGCTAGATCCGTACAGAATGCCGAGGCTAGCGGGTATGCCGCCACTCCTCCCTCAAAGCAGTTGCCTCCTAGGGTCGGGCTCTAGCTCCAGGGGGTTTCCGAGTTGTTCTGCGGCGGTTTTGGCAAAACTGCCGCTGGTGTCAATCTTGCGGTGGTTCACTCGACAATTGTTTCAGCCGCCTGTATTAGTAAGTCAACAACGGTGGTTTTTTTACCATCCTGCAGCGGTTCAGAGAATTACGGAGTTGATGAAAGGATCCTATGGCGGTTAGGTCATAATCTGCGGCGGTTGATCCCTTTTTTTTAACATGCAGGTCCCAAATTTTTTCCTCTCCATTTTTTTCGTCAAAAGACTTCATCCCTCCCAAATTTCCGTCTCTCTCCCTTTCTCTGCCATAAGCTTCCTGTTGACTCCCAATCATATGATGTAAGTTAGGCACTTTTAGGACCAATTGTGCAGGGTTTTTATTGTATAACAGTCATTATCTGGGATTTAGTTCAGTTTTAGATCATTGTAGTAGGAAGTTCAATTGTAAGTTATTCCTTCACCTTTGGAGCTAAATGGGACTT
Organism: Astragalus membranaceus; assembly: GCA_039519185.1. Taxonomy (NCBI): domain Eukaryota; kingdom Viridiplantae; phylum Streptophyta; class Magnoliopsida; order Fabales; family Fabaceae; genus Astragalus; species Astragalus membranaceus. The sequence continues at coordinate 62,247,413 of CM076850.1, read as the reverse complement.
GAAGACCTCTTAAGTGGTTGTGGCATCTTTCGGCGAACCAGACACTTGCCCGGAAATGCAGCAATCTAGAGGAAATTTGGTAGTCAGAACTTTCTGTCATTCTTCGCGTCGCGACCAGGAGGGTTCGCGACGCGATCTGGAGGAGTCTTTACAAGCCAAAACTTTCTGTCATTTATCGCGTCGCGACCAGGAGGGTCCGCGACGCGACCTGGAGCTGTTTTGCGAGGCCAGAAGTATCTGTCATTTATCGCAACGTGACGGACACGGGCCGCGTCGCGATGGTGCGCGAAAATTAGGGTTTTAAAGCAGTTTCAGGAGATTTTTGGACACACTTCGTTTTTGGGAATTGGAGCCACGTTTTGGAGCAGCTGGAGGTGCGAATTTGGAGCCTTCTCACCACTTGGGAACAAGGGATTGAAGGTTCTAAATGTCTTCCTTTATGTTCGTTTTCTATTCTATGTTGGTTTCCACTCTTAGGATGATTTGTAACTAATTCTCTTAGATTAGGGAGAGATGAATCTCCCAAACCTATCATGTGAACCATTGATCTAGTTAATTCAGTTGTTATTCGATTTGCTTGTCTAATTACCTATGTTCTTAACGCTTTTCAATTACATATGATAATTGCGATGATCCAGGCTAGTGATTGCATAGGGATATGAATTAGTAGCTGGAAATTGGGTATTTAGATCACATGCTAGTAATCATCATAGGAATGTGTGATAGCTTATGTGAATTCATATTAATTCTTAATCTTAATGCGTTACCCTCTGGCACGACTCACCTAAGGAATTAGGGTAACTCTTAGGGTAATAGGGGTCTTGAGACAAGGAATTGCCCTTGACCTAAATTAGTGAATTGAATCTAGAAATTGAATAATTAACTTGAATTGGCTGAGGTTCATGTGATAGGCGAGGTGAGAGGATTCGATCCCTAGTCGTTTTTCTTGCATTATTAATTCACGTTCGTATTCTGTTACCAATTACTCGATTTATCAAATATCTACAATCTACGAATTTACAATTTTGCTATTGTTGTCAACGCGCAATCCCTGTGGATCGACCGGTTCTTACCGATAAATTGTATTACTTGCGACATTTGGTACACTTGCCAAATTGTTAACAAGTTTTTGGCGCCGTTGCCGGGGATTGTTGACTTTGTTGTCGACAAGGCAAACGAGTTGATTCTAGATTTTTAGTTTTTGTTTGTTTTTAGTTACTTAATTTTGCTACTTGTTGGTTTCTTGAATTTGTTGACGTCTGCTTGGTGTTTCCAAAGAACTGTTTATACAGGGGCACAGGTACGTTCGGTTGAATTAATGGCTGAGAATCCACTGGGCAGACGCACTCTCAATGATTTTGGGAGAAGAACTCAAGGCACAAATACTCACACCTTCCAACCAGTGTGGGCGGCTACCTTTAATATCAAGTCGCCCGTTCTCTCAGCATTAAGGTCAAAGCCGTTTTCTGGGGCAGATACTGAAGACCCAAATCAACACTTATCCTACTTCCATGAAATCTGTGGGACCACCTATCCTGAGGGAGTAGATGAAAACTCCAAGCAGTTGCGCTTGTTTCCTTTCACTTTAACAGGCATGGCAAAGGATTGGTTAAATACTCTTCCACCAGGAACTATCAATGCCTGGAGTGAACTTGAAGATAAGTTCCTATCAAGGTTCTTCCCAATTTCTAAGTTTATTGAAAAAAGAACAGAAATCTCCAACTTCGCACAAGAGGATGAAGAGTCCTTGTACAATTCCTGGGAGAGATTCAAGCTGTCATTAAGAAAGTGTCCTGGGCATGGCATTGACGATTTTGTGCAGGTACAAACCTTCTATCATGGATTAAAACCTCCAACCAGGATGATGCTAGACACCTCAGCAGGAGGGTCTTTGGGTAACAAAACCTGGGAAGAAGCAACACGATTGATAGACGATGTGACCTCAAATGAATATAGAATGCCGAATGAGGGTATAGCTGTACAGAAAGGGAAGATTTTGGAGCTGGATTCTCATAGCGCGGTGTTAGCCCAACAAAAGCTAATGTCTCTTCAAATTGAATCCCTCACCAAACAAGTGGCAGCTGCATTGGAGAGTAGGTCCCGGAATCAAACAATTACCCAGGTAAAACAACTCCATGACCAGGGGACGCAACTGCAGGATGTACTCTCTCAATGTATGCAAACGACTCAGACCACATTGAAATCTCAAGAACAAGTCATACTAGGCATGGAGAGGAACCATGAGGTTTCATTTAAGAACTTGGAGAGCCAGATGGGTGAGATGTCAGGGAAACTTGCTGAGACATCCGAGGGTAGTTTTTTCAATAGCACGGTGGAAAGCCATAAGGAAGAGAGTTGCGGAGCTATTTCATTGAGGAACGGCAAGCAACTTAAACCGGTTGAAGCGACCAAGCACAACTCTGAAGGGGAAGGTAGTGAAAGGGAAGTGCGGAAGGAAGAAGTTGAAAATGAGTTGAGTGAAAAAAATGAGGGAGTGGTGAAGTCTAACCAAAAAACTTATTTGTTTAATGAAAATTTGCAGGTGGACGAGAAGCCTAAGGAAATGCCTTCCTACATGAAGTTGCCATACCCTCAGCGGAGTAAGAAGAATCATAAGGATGAGCAGTTTTCAAAGTTCATGGAGATCTTCTCCAGTCTCCAAATTAGTATTCCTTTTGCAGAGGCATTGGAACAAATGCCTATTTATGCGAAGTTCATGAAGGAATTGTTGAGTAAAAAGAGGAAGTTCAAAGAGGATGAAATGGTGGCTCTGACCGAAGAATGTAGTGCCATTATTCAAAGGAAACTTCCTCCAAAATTGAAAGACCCTGGGAGTTTCATCATACCTTGCACCATTGGGAACTTGACTATAGGCAAGGCCCTTTGTGATTTGGGAGCAAGCATCAACCTGATGCCCTTGTCTATGTTCAAGAAGCTAGGTGGAGGTGAGGTGAAACCCACTAGGATGAGTCTGCAGCTTGCCGATAAATCAATCAGACAACCCTATGGGATCTTGGAAGATGTTCTGGTAAGAGTTGACAAGTTTTTATTTCCTGTTGATTTTGTGATTCTTGAGATGGAAGAAGATGCAGAGGTTCCACTTCTCCTTGGTAGACCATTTTTGGCCACTGGGAGGGCCCTCGTAGATGTTCAACAAGGACAGCTACGGCTAAGATTCCAAGATGAGGAAGTGATCTTTAATGTTTTTGAAGCTATGCGCCACCCGAATGACCAAGAAAAATGTTTTAAGGTGGATGTGATTGAAGATTCAGTGAGAGAAACTTTTAGACACAATTTACCCTCTCCTCCTCTTGAGAAGGTAATAGTGAATTCGATTGAGGGCGTGGAAGAAAACTTGGGAATTGAAATAGGGGACTGTGTTCGCCAGTTTGAAGCTTCTCAGGTAGAAAAGGTTTTTAAGAGAAAAGAAGAGCTGAATAGGGGGGAAGACACAGACAAGGGAACTCCCGAATTGAAACAACTCCCCTCTCATTTAAAGTATGTATTCCTTGGGAGCGATGACCAATACCCAGCCATCATCAGTAGTTCTTTAACTAAGCTGGAAGAAGAAAAGCTAATGAGAGTCTTGAGATCAAATAGAAATGCACTCGGTTGGACTATCTCCGACCTGAAGGGGATTAGCCCAGCTTTTTGCATGCACAAGATCAAGCTCGAGAAAGAGTTCAAGCCGGTGATCCAACCTCAGCGGCGGTTAAATCCCACAATGAAGGATGTGGTGAGGAAAGAAGTTTTAAAACTCTTAGATGCCGGAATGATCTACCCAATCTCAGACAGCTCTTGGGTGAGCCCGGTCCATGTGGTACCCAAAAAGGGAGGTATGACCGTTATTAAAAATGAGAGGAATGAGTTGATCCCTGCTCGCACAGTCACCGGGTGGAGAATGTGTATCGATTATAGGAGACTGAACCAAGCCACTCGGAAGGACCATTTCCCGTTGCCATTCATGGACCAAATGCTTGAAAGGTTGGCCGGTCAGGCTTTTTATTGCTTCCTGGATGGATACTCTGGATACAATCAAATAGCAGTAGAACCAGAAGATCAGGAGAAAACTGCCTTCACATGCCCATTTGGTGTTTTCGCCTATCGGAGGATGCCCTTCGGTCTGTGCAACGCTCCGGCAACTTTTCAAAGGTGCATGCTTTCTATATTCTCTGATATGATGGAAAATGCTATTGAGGTATTTATGGATGACTTTTCTGTTTTTGGTGCATGCTATGATTCTTGCTTGGCTAACCTAAATGCAGTATTAAAAAGATGCATTGAAACCAATTTAGTCTTGAATTGGGAAAAGTGCCATTTTATGGTTCAAGAAGGAATTGTTCTTGGCCATAAAATATCGTCAAAGGGCATTGAGGTTGATCAAGCCAAAATAGAAATCATAGAAAGGTTACCTCCTCCTATGAATGTAAAGGGGGTGAGAAGTTTTTTAGGACACGCCGGATTGTATCGACGTTTCATAAAAGACTTCTCCAAGATTACAAAACCTCTGTGCAATTTACTTGTTAAGGAAAATGAATTTGTCTTTGATGCCGAATGCCTGCATGCTTTCAATGTATTAAAGGAAAAACTGATTTCTGCCCCAGTCATTGTCGCCCCCAATTGGGACAATCCCTTTGAACTAATGTGCGATGCGAGCGATTATGCAGTGGGAGCAGTGTTGGGGCAGAGATTGGAGAAGTTTTTTCATGCCATATATTATGCTAGCAAGGTTTTAAATGAAAATCAGGTAAATTATGCAACAACGGAAAAAGAATTGCTAGCTATAGTATTTGCATTGGAAAAATTTCGTTCCTATTTGGTAGGGTCGAAAATAATTGTGTTTACTGACCATGCTGCGATAAAGTATTTGCTAACCAAGGGCGAGTCTAAGCCTCGACTCCTTAGATGGATTTTTCTTTTGCAGGAATTCGACTTGGAGATAAAGGATAAGAAGGGGAGCGAGAATGTGGTAGCAGATCATCTGTCCCGGTTGGATAATAAGGAAGTGACCGCACGGGAAAAAGAAATTCTTGAAGAGTTCCCCGATGAAACGCTGTTTGCAATTGAAGAGAGACCGTGGTTTGCCGACATAGCAAATTACAAGGCAGGTGGAACGGTCCCTCAAGACTTTACTTGGCAACAAAAGAAGAAGTTCCTCCGTGATGCCCAACACTACCTGTGGGATGACCCCTTTCTCTTTAAAGTTGGGGCGGATGGAATTCTTCGAAGATGTGTTTACGGTAGCGAAAGTCAAAAGATTCTATGGCATTGTCATGACTCTCCATGTGGAGGACACTACAATGGGGAACGCACAGCGGCAAAAGTGCTTCAATCTGGATTTTATTGGCCGTCCATTTTCAAAGATGCGCACAATCATGTTAAAAACTGTGACAGGTGCCAGAGGACAGGTAATATTTCACGTAGGGGGGAGATGCCGTTGAACCCTATACTTGAAGTGGAGGTATTTGATTGTTGGGGCATTGACTTCATGGGACCATTTCCACCATCGCATTCTTGTCAATATATTTTGGTGGCGGTGGATTATGTTTCTAAATGGGTGGAAGCAATTGCCACTTCTAAAAATGACTCCCAAACTGTGGTCAAATTTATTAAGAAAAACATCTTCTCAAGATTTGGTGTTCCGAGAGTTCTAATCAGTGATGGGGGTAGTCACTTTTGTAACACTCAGCTTAGCAATGTGTTATCCAAGTATAACGTCAAGCATAAAGTATCGACACCGTATCACCCTCAATGTAATGGCCAAGTGGAGGTATCCAACAGAGAAATCAAGAGGATATTAGAAAAGACAGTGGGAAACGCAAGGAAAGATTGGGCAGTGAAGGTAGACGATACCTTGTGGGCATACAGGACAGCTTATAAGACACCCTTAGGTATGTCCCCCTACCAATTGGTTTATGGCAAACCTTGTCATTTGCCAGTTGAACTGGAACACAGAGCATATTGGGCGTTGAAATTCTTGAATTTTGATCCCGGATCAAGTGGGGAAAAGAGAACACTTCAGCTTCAAGGATTAGAGGAGATGCGTTTGAATGCATATGAGAACAACAAGATCTACAAAGAAAAAATGAAGGTGTACCATGACAAACATATTGCAAGAAAAGAATTTCACCCTGGACAACAAGTCTTGTTGTTCAATTCAAGGCTCAAGTTATTTCCGGGGAAATTGAAATCCAAGTGGTCGGGACCCTTTGTTGTCAAGGAAGTAACACCGTACGGAGCAATAGAAGTGGAAGAGCCAAAGTCCCAGAGATCTTTCAAGGTCAACGGACAAAGGCTCAAGCATTATATGGGTGACGGATTGGAAGAGCCTCAAATGGTTCTCATGCTGAGAGACCCATAAGAGTGACAAAAGCGTCAAGCTAGTGACGTAAAAGAAGCGCTTGGTGGGAGGCAACCCACTGGTGAGCGTCATTTCATTTTTTTTTTATTCAGACATTTTTATTTTTATTTTGCACTGTTGGTTGTAATTTGCCCTATTTTGACTTCATTTTCGCACATTGGTCTGTACTTATTATTCTAACTTACTCTGTGATAGTGGGGCACCACTGCCCTATACTTTGTTTTTGTTTTGTTAAAGCAGCTTCAATAGTGATGACCCGTGGCATTTAGGGTCGCATGTTTGCATTTCCCTTTTGACGCTCGCACTTCAAGTTTTATCATCAAGTAATAGCAGGGGTCATGACAAACGTTGCGGAAGTTCCTTATCATCTGTGAGCAGCATCTCTCAAGTTCCATCTCTATGATCCCAACTGTGAGGTTTGAGCCTAAACACGTTCTTATATATATTGTGTGTGTATTCCTTGCTTGCATTAGTCTGCAGAACTTGACATTGTGCTTAATTGTTTTTTGCATCTGAATTTCATACACACTGAGGCATTTCTTTTGGCAAACCTGAGCCTTTCAAGCCAACCCATTAATGTTTATCCTCTGCTAGCCCCTCTGAGCCTGTTGTTAAAAATTGTATGTTGTTTCTCTGACAATCATAGCCTAGTTAATTCTTAACTTGGAGTTAGGTAACAAAGGCTGTGAGAGTGGGGAAAGTCTTAAGTTTGGGGTTGCTCGTGGAATAGCAACGAACTAAGTTTGGGGTGGTATACAAGAGAAGGAACAAGAAAACAAAGAAAGAAAAAATACATATATATATGTATATATATATACATATCAAAAAAAAAAGAGAGAAAAATAAATAAATAAATAAATAAATTCCTTCTCTTGTTTTGTTATATGCTTTGGGGAAAATGGGTGAGTATTGCGTGAAATTGACAAAAAGAGAGGTAGGCCTAACTCCAAGTGCAACCTACTTATCCAAATGTATCCACCCTTACCTAAGCCCCGCGATAACCCTTAAAGTCCTCAAAATGTGTGTATGCAAATTCATTTGTCTAAGATGATATAGAACTCTGTCAAGCCTATGAAACGATGATGCAGGTACTGTGAATTGAGTGAATACCCGAAACACCTCAAAAGTGAAACACTGGTGAGACGTGCGTACGGAGAAAACTTGAGAATGCTGCCTGCTTATGATTCGGTATTTCCAATTCAGTTGTCATGCCACTGTATTAGATTGATGATGATAATTGATGTGCTGATGTGTTTAAGGTTGATGTATTATATGTAACAGCTAAATAGAAAAACAGCCACAGTCTGAATTGATTGTTTGCTTGAGGACAAGCAAAAGTGTAAGTTTGGGGTTGTATTGACTCCCAATCATATGATGTAAGTTAGGCACTTTTAGGACCAATTGTGCAGGGTTTTTATTGTATAACAGTCATTATCTGGGATTTAGTTCAGTTTTAGATCATTGTAGTAGGAAGTTCAATTGTAAGTTATTCCTTCACCTTTGGAGCTAAATGGGACTTGAAGACCTCTTAAGTGGTTGTGGCATCTTTCGGCGAACCAGACACTTGCCCGGAAATGCAGCAATCTAGAGGAAATTTGGTAGTCAGAACTTTCTGTCATTCTTCGCGTCGCGACCAGGAGGGTTCGCGACGCGATCTGGAGGAGTCTTTACAAGCCAAAACTTTCTGTCATTTATCGCGTCGCGACCAGGAGGGTCCGCGACGCGACCTGGAGCTGTTTTGCGAGGCCAGAAGTATCTGTCATTTATCGCAACGTGACGGACACGGGCCGCGTCGCGATGGTGCGTGAAAATTAGGGTTTTAAAGCAGTTTCAGGAGATTTTTGGACACACTTCGTTTTTGGGAATTGGAGCCACGTTTTGGAGCAGCTGGAGGTGCGAATTTGGAGCCTTCTCACCACTTGGGAACAAGGGATTGAAGGTTCTAAATGTCTTCCTTTATGTTCGTTTTCTATTCTATGTTGGTTTCCACTCTTAGGATGATTTGTAACTAATTCTCTTAGATTAGGGAGAGATGAATCTCCCAAACCTATCATGTGAACCATTGATCTAGTTAATTCAGTTGTTATTCGATTTGCTTGTCTAATTACCTATGTTCTTAACGCTTTTCAATTACATATGATAATTGCGATGATCCAGGCTAGTGATTGCATAGGGATATGAATTAGTAGCTGGAAATTGGGTATTTAGATCACATGCTAGTAATCATCATAGGAATGTGTGATAGCTTATGTGAATTCATATTAATTCTTAATCTTAATGCGTTACCCTCTGGCACGACTCACCTAAGGAATTAGGGTAACTCTTAGGGTAATAGGGGTCTTGAGACAAGGAATTGCCCTTGACCTAAATTAGTGAATTGAATCTAGAAATTGAATAATTAACTTGAATTGGCTGAGGTTCATGTGATAGGCGAGGTGAGAGGATTCGATCCCTAGTCGTTTTTCTTGCATTATTAATTCACGTTCGTATTCTGTTACCAATTACTCGATTTATCAAATATCTACAATCTACGAATTTACAATTTTGCTATTGTTGTCAACGCGCAATCCCTGTGGATCGACCGGTTCTTACCGATAAATTGTATTACTTGCGACAGTTGGTACACTTGCCAAATTGTTAACACTTCCCTTTCTAAACCACATCGCCACCCTCCACCTTTGATTTTCGCTTTCAGATTCACCTTCACTTTCAGATCCAACTTCTCGCTCTCACTCTCTAGTTTCTCTCGCACTCTATCTTAGAGATCGCTTTTTCGATCTTCTTCGGTAAAATTTATCTGTCTTTTACGCCTTGATTTTTATTTTTCGATCACAAATTTCTATTTATTATTTGTGGATTTTGATTTTCTGATCTGATTTCATTTATCTGCAATTGATTCAATCAATTATGTATTTGGTTGGGTTTTCAATTTGTGTATGGAATTAGTGCAACAATGATTTCCTTACTTGATTCTAATTTCAATTTGACCTAAGATGCAAGCATTGCTATTATTCTGTGATTTCAGTTTTTTACCATATGTGAATAGGTTACAAGCACTTAAGATACAGTTCATTTTCATCACGAGAATGCAAATAGGAAGAGCATATTTAAGGACGTTCATCACGAGAATGCAAATAGGAAGAGCATATTTAAGGATGTTTATTTTGGTGTATAACTTTAAACAATTGTTTCTTCTTTACAAGAGTTTTCTCTACTGAAGGTGTATGTTTCCGGGTGGAAAATATACTTCCACTCTATGATGTTCCCAACATCTCAGACATTCCTCATTCCTTTGCTTTTAAGAGTAAGTTTTCCCCCATTTTCCCCTAATCATTGAAGTTCTAATTGTCTCATTTGTAGGTATTTTATCTTACAAATTGGTTTTTTTCTGGTGTAGGATGAAAAGGCTCATGATTCAATATTTAAAGTGTTGAACTATAAAGGGTTAGTTTACTAACTCATGACTCAACTTGATGGGTTTAGAGAAATGTCTATCTTTTATAATTTTTTTGGAAAACTTAAATAGTAGTTTATTGTATATAGTGGTTACACTATATACTTACACTCTTTTATGCTTTAGAAAATGAACTAGGATGCTGATTTCAAGTGTAATTGCTGCCACTAACTATAGCTTGCATTGTCATTTGGAACTTGATTCCTATTATGTATTTGTATCATACTTTATGAAATATGAAGATGTGGTCCTTTTATGTTATTGGGGTTTATTTTCTTCGATTAGTTTTGAACACTTTCCTTTGATTCACTTGTCTTTCTTTTGATATTTTCTTTACAAGGATAAACTTCCATGAGCAATAGAGGAAGCTGCCTAGGAAAATATCTGAGAAAATGGTACCTCACGGCTCACTGATAATTTTTTGGTGGCACAAAAAATCGAGTTAAGGTAAAGCGAAAAAAGAACACAGCCCTATTGTTGTAGCTCTTCTTCTCACCGACGTAGACCCCATGTTCCTCTCTATTCAAGTGCAGAACACCACTTTCGTAGCACCTCATGCCCCGTTGGGATTGATTCTATTGCCAGTTTTCTTTGGTGTTGCTTATTTTTTCCCATTGTCTCAGTTACTGAGTGGTCCGGTGGGTCGTATGTATGCCCCGCAAGCCTGGGGTTGCTTATATATTCTGTCAAATTAGGATTAAGAAACTGAATTTTTTTCTTCATTGTGCATGAATCAGCATCCATGTCCATTTCAATTGTACAACTTGTACATGTATATGGAAGACCCCTACCTTATATTGTAGTATACAGCTAGCTGATTCTATGTTTTTACATTTTAATTTGCATTCCTACTTGTATATCCTGGTGCTATTGTGAACAATTTAGTTTCTAGCCTTTTTAAATAAGGTGGAATTTGTTCCATCATATGCTCTAAGATTTGGTTAAACATTAGTTAAATGGTACTCATGATAGTCTTTTCTGGTTTTATTCTTGTTGGCAACCAAGATGTTAGGGGTAAATGAGTTCATCAGCTCCAAACATCATGACATACTTGGAGATTCCCATCTATGATCTTCAGCCACACAAATCTTTTGCAGAGTTGTCAATGTGAAATTACTTGTGAAGAAGTAAATTTATTGAGCTCTCTCCTGTTTCATTCACATGTATTGTATCTACTTAACTCACATCAAGTTGCACCCTTTTGTTGCTTCTTTTCATTTGGTCTAGCTTAATTGTTTTCTTTTTAAAATTACAAAATTCCCATTGACAGGCCAATAAGTAGAATGATGGGATTTACACACATGTTACTTTACTTCCCCAGACAGAGGTATTTGTCAAGTTATTTCAATTCTTGCATTTTGGTTTGAACTTCTTCTTTGGAAATAGCCTAGTTTTTGAGTAAAGATTAGGATTCTTTTAATTTTTTATCTTTGTTCGTTTATTTAAAGGAATAACACTGGCATAAAATGATATTTATTGATCTGTACCTTGGTCGCCCAAGAGTTAGAATGGGTTGATGTGGATTGCTCTGGTGGGACGATGAGGTCGCGAGCAGAGCCGACGGGTGTACCTGCAAAAACACTCTGATGCCCAAGTCAGAGGGGAAAGAGTCAAGGCAGGGAATATTAGATGGGATAGAATGTGTGTACCTTTTTGTGAGGGGTTGACTTCTATTTAGAGGGCTCAGCAGTGCTTCCCAGCTGCCAGATCATGTGGCTTGATCTCCGCCGTTGAGGCACTCCAAGCCCGTATTTAAGCGCGTTGGTAGTTCCCTGCTACAGTTCCCCGGATTGGGTTGGCCCACTCCTGTGGGTTGGACCCTCGGCCCATCCCAGAACAGTTGCCCCCCAAGCCAAAGTCGTCCGGAGGGCGGGTTCAGGCTTGATACCCCTAGTTCCAGCTCGCTAGGGTAGATCGGTGTACTTCCTATTCGGGGTACACCCTTGCTTCATTGATGGCGTGGCTTCTACGCCACTCGAACACTGCCACGTGCTTATCTTGGGGACTGTGTGATGATTGAGGGAAGCGATGTTTGAGTTGCTTGAGAGTGGCGCGAAATGATGGCGCGCAGTCAATATGGCTATTCTGATGTCAGATTGCACTATTCGAGGTGAAGGGACATGTTGCTTCGTTTTTGGCCCACGATCTACCTTGAGGCCCATTATATAAGGGCAGTGTGTCCTGTCCATTGTTTACCTTTGCGAGAATTTCGGAGCTCCGCAGGCATTCACATTTTCCGAAAAGAGCGATTATCTTTCCGGCGAGAGCGACTATCTCTCCGGCGAGAGCGACTATCTTCCTGTCAACTGGCGAGGTGTTTCCCCTTCCGGACCTATCCAAGTCGTTTTTCTCCAGGTATACTTTCGGTATACTCTATTCCCTTAATCTTGTTTGAATTTGGCAGCTCGCGGGGAGGGGGCGCCAGGACTATGGTCGACCTTGTCGCCCCCTTCTCAGGCCTAAGGTACCTAGTTCTGACGCTATGCCCCCCCTTCCTGCAGGTTCGATACTCTGGCGAGAACCAAGCAGACTGCACGGGCGGAGCGATCCCTCAAACTTGTGAGGCCATGTCGGTCGCCCGAAGCGTCGACAGAGAGTTCATTCGATAGTTCTTCGGAGGAATCCTCTTCTCCTGAGGTGGCGAGCTCGCCACAGGCTCAGGGTGATGGATCGATCGAGGGGATGGAAGATGAAGAGTTAGTGGTCGGCCATATTGAGGAGGTGGAAGAGGCGGTCCCTACACACGGGATTATGGAACGAGGCGGGAAAGCGTCAGTTGCGCCCCACATTGTTGATTACTCTTGGGTCTCCGAGTCGTTGCAGGAGATTAAGTCAATCATTAGATCGGGGGCGGAGGCACTGGGTATTTACCGATACTTAGTTGGGGCTCCCAATCATGACTGGTTAGTTGAGGGGGAGTCTCGGGGCGAGCACGTGGCCACTGTCTCAGAAGAACTTAAATTCACAATGTATTAAACATTTTTGCTGAATCTCCTTGCGCGACCGCCTTTCACCGAGTTCCAAAGGCGGGCTCTACGTTATCTTGGAGTCGCTCCTTCTCAGCTATATTCCAAAGGTTGGGGTTTTTTACGAGCATTCGAGCTGTTGATGGAGGAAATGAGTAGGTCTTGCTCTAGGAGGCTATTCTTCACCATCTTTGAGGTAAGCTGTCACGGAGAGAAGGGAACCAAGATGAGGCGGCATGCGCATCTTAGCTTGAAGGCACATGCTGGTTACAAGTTCTTCCGCTCGTTCGCGGATACACTGAAGCCCTAGAAGCATACTTACCTCTAGGTCGCCCCAATTGACTCTAATGACATAAACTCGGTGGCTATTCCGAACGAAAAAGGTGGTATTAAAGAGACCAAATTTCCCTTCGTCTAGTCGAAGAGCCACTACAACAGGAGGCCAGCCACCTACAGTGTAAAAGAGGATCGCCTGGACGAGAATGACAAAGAGACACTGCGGCAGCTCAGAAATTTGGTTACTTACCTTGAGGGCGGGACGATTTCGGTGAGGAAGCTTGTTACAAATACTTAGATGTCTCTTCTTTCTTGCATTTTTTCCTTGTGCTAACTCATTTCTCTTTTTACTTTTGCAGATAACATGGCAGGGACGATGAGCTTTCCAGCACTGAAGGCGCTATTCCAGGAGGGGCCTGCAAAACCCCAGGGGTCCACCAATGCCTCACCCATTGCTGCTCCTCTTGTTGATGAGGAGGTCCGCACCCCCTTGGTTGACGAAGTGGTGGATGTGCCGGCGAGCGTCTCTTCGAAGAGAAGGCAGTTGAGTGTTCTTGAAGGCACACTTAAAACCGTAGCCTTGTCTGACGGAGACTCTGACCCCCCGGCCAAGAAGACGAAGGCGCTTAAAGATAACCGTCAGAGAAAGTCGCCCAAGATAAATATGGGGTCTCTGACCTCGGTTGACTATGAGTATTTCGTGGAAGGTCCTCTTGACTATGCAGCCAAAGTGTGCAAGGCCGCTTCAAGTATTTTCAACAAGTGGAAAAGAGAAGAGGAAGAACGAACTGTAGGTAACGTCCTTGAAGCCAGAAATTTTTGGTTGGAGGGTGATTTAATCGATAAAACTGACAAGCTAAAAAGCTGGCATAAATATCTTGTAGAAGAAGCAAGGAAATCCCTGAAGCCGACCTCTGATGCTCTCTTGAAGTCAGAGGAGTTGGTTAAGATTTTAACCGAGGAGCGGGACACTGCCAAAGTCGCCTTGGCTGCTGCTGAGAAGGAGGTGAAGGAAGTGAAATTGCGAACGAACGAGCTCAAGGGTACGGTAGTCGATCTGCGGACTGAGATCAAGGGCTGGGAGTCCAAAGTTGTCGCCCTCGAGGAGGCACAGAAGAAGGCCGAGTAGTCGGTCAGGTTGGTTGGTAGTCGAGTTGTTAGTATTGGCTTGGAGAAGTTTCAGAATGCTGTAGCGCAGATACAATTTCTGCATCTCGAGCTCGTGGTCAACCCACTCGTGGTCAACGAAGACCATGTGGTCCGGGATGGGAAGATTGTGAAGCCGACGATCAAGCAGGGCGAAGAGGCGGTGGTGATCGTGAATCGATCTTGAAAACTTGTAATTTAAATTTCTTTTTGTTCAACTGGGGCGGCTGCGGTGGAAGCTTTAGCGCCGTGGTGGCCAACCTGTCTGTAACCGCACACTTAATTTATGTTAATCATTTGTTTATCTTCACTTATTGTGGTGCGACCACGCTCTTCGATTATTTTTCTGGTTCGTTGCCCGACCCAATCATGGCCTTTGGTATTTTTTTGTCGTTCGGCCCCGTCGTGGCCTCTTTCGACGTTTCTTCTTAGTTTTTGATCCCATCTTCGAGCAGTTTACGGTAACACGGTCCAGATTGAACTCACTTCAAGGACGGGTGCGACCTTCTTTTGTGGTCGCTTCGATGCATAGACGGGATCAACCGAGCGTGCTATCCATACTGGATAGTTTACCGAGGCTCGGCTCGGACTTAACTCGTCCCACAGGATCGTATGGGCTCAATCGTAGCCCGCTCTCATTTGTTACTGAATATTAAGGCAAAGATTTTAGAGAGCTTCAAGTCAATCGAACATTTTTTCTTTTCTTTATTTGATATGGACTGGCCTCATTAAAAATTCCCGTGGGAAAAAGAGCGTCCCACCCAATATCATAAAGTTCTCTTCCACATTACATCTACCGGTCTTTATCGAGACAGTCGCGCATGGCTTCTTTTTTTAACTCGGCTTCGCCTTGTTGCTTTATCCCCATGAAGTGGCATCGTTGGGCAGACTTGAGATCTGCTTGCAGGGTTACAACTTCTCCTGCATCTGTGTAAAATTTCATCTTGAGATGCACTCTAGAGGCAACGGCCCCTGTAACGCCCCGAATATTTAATTAATTATTTAATTAATTTATTCAATAATTAAGTGTGAGAATTGTTGAAGTTGGGAATTATTAGTATAATTGCTACGTTGACTTTTATTTAATTAATAGGTTAATTAAGTGCGGAAAATAATATTAGAGTAGTAATAATATTATTATTTTGCATGGGCTTATTTTTATGTTGGAAGTAGTAATATGAGGGGTGTAAGGAGAGGCCCATGAGACTAATCAAAAAAACAAAGAGAAGTATAAAAGGATTAGAATTAGGTTAAGTTGTCATAAGCTGAAAAAGAAAAATAAGGATTTGAGAGAGAGCCAAGGAGGGGGGCTGCGCATCTTGGTGAGGAATAGAGAGGGGGCTGCGCATTCTTGCATCCAAGAATGGAGGTGACTGCAAAATCTTCAAAACTCAGGTAAGGGTGGGGTTCTAACTCTATAATAGGGTACATGAAGGGCTTTATGTGGGTTCCACGAATTTGCTTTTGTTATCAGTTTAAAAACATGTGTATCTCTGAATTGGGTTGACGATGTGTTTGATTATTGAAATTTGATGAATGTTTGATGCCAACTTTGTTGCTAAACTCATTATTTGAGGTGCTCTGGGTATAGGTTCGGTTATACAGTAACTGGAAACAATCTAGTGGTCCAAAAATTATGTGGTTTACCTTTTCAGAAACTAGACTTAATGCTTGTTAATTTGGCACTAATTTGGTTGCATTTGGAGTTGTATAGCTCGAGTTATAGGTGTCACAAGTTAGGTTAAAATTCTGGAAACAATCTGGATATAGGTTCGGTTATACAGTAACTGGGTACAATCTAGTGGTCCAAAAATTATGTGGTTTACCTTTTCTGAAACTAGACTTAATGATTGTTAATTTGGCACTAGTTTGGTTGCATTTGGAGTTGTATAGCTCGAGTTATAGGTGTCACAAGTTAGGTTAAAATTCTGGAAACAATCTGGATATAGGTTCGGAAATACAATAACTGGGAACAATCTAGTGGTTCACAAATTATCTGGTTTACCTTTTCCGAAACTAGACTTAATGCTTGTTAATTTGGCACTAGTTTGGTTGCATTTGAAGTTGTATAGCTCGAGTTATAGGTGTCACAAGTTAGGTTAAAATTATGGAAACAATCTGGGTATAGGTTCGGTTATACAGTAACTGGGAACAAGCTAGTGGTCCAAAAATTATGTGGTTTACTTTTTCAGAAACTAGACTTAATTCTTGTTAATTTGGAACTAGTTTGGATGCATTTGGAGTGTTATAGCTCGAGTTATAGGTGTCACAAGTTAGGTTAAAATTCTGAAAATAATCTGGATATAGATTTGGTTATACAATAATTGGGAACAATATAGTGGTCCAAAAATTCTGTAGTTTACCTTTTCGGAAACTAGACTTAATGCTTGTTAATTTGGCACTAGTTTGGTTGTATTTGGAGTTGTAGAGCTCGAGTTATATGTGTCACAAGTTAAGTTAAAATTCTGGAAACAATCTGCCTATAGGTTTGGTAATACAGTAACTGGGAACAATCTAATAGTCCAAAAATTCTGTGGTTTACCTCTTCAGAAACTAGAGTTAATGCTTGTTAATTTGGCACTAGTTTCGTTGCATTTGGAGTTGTACAGATCGAGTTATAGGTGTCACAAGTTAGGTTAAAATTCTGGAAGCAATCTGGATATAGGTTCGGGTATACAGTAACTGGGAACAATCTAGAGATCTAAAAATTATGTGGTTTACCTTTTCGGAAACTAGACTTAATGATTGTTAATTTGGCACTAGTTTCGGAAAATTATGTTGGTTTGCGAAAGTGATTCTTTTTTTGTTACGAAAATAACTCTTTTCTTTTCGTTATGCAAATGCTAAACTTTTTATGGTTGCGCTTGACGAGAATGTGACTCGCTCCTACGTATCCCAAATGGGAATCAAAGCGACGTAGTTCTAAGGAGCCTTGAAAAGGAAACTCTTTTTGCTTTGGCTTTGAAAAGTGAAGGGCGTTCATAATGATCAAACTAACAAAGGTTATGGGTGATCATTACTAAAACCCACTTAGGTGCATGTAAAAATCTCCTTTTGAAAAATGAGAGCCTTCATGATGACCAATTGAGCAAAGGCTCTAAGTGACCACCATGGGCACTCCATTGTTAATAATCATGCAAGCAAAGGCTTCGCAAGACTACTAACAAAGTTTTTTTTTGAAGAGTTTTCGCAATTGGATTAATTTTTATTTTGGGAAGCACTTATCCATCATTTGAGAAAAAAAGGTTTGTGAAAAAAAAATAAGTTCGCTTAGGGGAAAGAAACAAAATTTTAAAAAAAAGAAACAGGGGGTGTAGTAGTAAAATGGGGGGTGCAAATAAAAGGAGGGCTGTATTATTAAATTTGGGGTGTAAACAGTGAGCCCAGCTTGTTTTTGTAAGCTGGGCTGCGTTTCTTTTTTTAAAACGAAAAAAGGAATGGGCCGTTTCAAAAAGCAAAACCGTGGGCTTTCAAAAAGGGGGGGGGGGGGCGCGGAGTAAAACAAGGGGTGTAAATAGAGATCTGAAAAATAAAAATTGTGAAAAACCGAAAATGCCCTTGCACCCCTACTATAAAAATAAAAGCCCAAATTTAGAAACCCTAATTTCTTCTCCTTCTTCCCACGGCGCCTCCACCCTAAAATGTCAAAACCTGATTTTTCTCTCCCTCTCCCTCTCTCCTTGCTCCGTGCGAACCCCCCTCTCTCCTTACAAACAGCTCCGTTCGCTCTCTCCTCCACCTCACTCCGATCTCGCCCCTTTTCTCCCTTGCGCCGTCGTGACCTCAACTCCCCTCTCTTGTTCGCCGTTTCACGCCTCCTAACCATGGAAAACCGAATCCATTCGCGTTTTTCTCTTTCTCTCCACCACCAAATCGCAACCTCTTTCCCCTGGTCTTGTTCTATCCTCCTCTCACCAAACGCAAAATTTCTTTCAATGGGACAGAGGCGAGAGGGGCGCGGAGAAAGGAAGCAAGAAAACGAGAGAGAGAGAGAGAGTTCACGGCGTGGCCTTTTTCGTTCGATCCGGTCTCGCTCCGTGACGGTGTTGCCGATTTGTGACTGTGGTACGATTTGTGGCTGCGGTGCGATTTACAGCTGTGGTGGTTGATGGTGTTTGGGGTTGGCTGCGGAGGTGAGGTGGTGTAAGGGAGGTTATGGTGGTCTTAGGTGGCTGACTTGTGATGTGGTGGTTTGGGGCCTACACGGTGGTTCTGTGGGTGGTTGACGGTGAGGCTACGGCGGCGGTCTACGGCCAACGGCGGTGGCCACCGCAAGCGGTGGCCGGAGGTAAAATATTTCCACTTTCTCTTATTCTACTGTTCTGGTTTACTGTTTTGGTTCATAAAAAAACCTTCTCTTTTTTTGTTTCGAAAAATTTTTCCTCTGCTCATAAGAAATTTTTGTGTTTGATTTATTAGTCTATTTACAGCTCTGTTTCCTCAAAAATAATAGTGTATGTATACATGTATGCATATATATATATATATACTTTGAGAAGAGAAAAACTTTATTGCAGCATGATACAGGAACCAGAATCTAAGCTAAACACATCAGTGAAATTCTTTAAAACTATACTATATCATCTATATAACATGAGTAGAGAACAAGTAAATTGGGGGACACGAAAATGACTGAATAAATTTGGGAACTAACCTAGCTCCAAAAAAAAGACCGCTTCTTTCTTTTGAACCAAGTCTTTGGTCCTCTGTCTCTTTAGAATATGATTTCTCCCAATTATTTTGTGTGCTTCAGTTACTGTGTGTGTATCTGGCTGTGTGTATGTTGCTATGTTTGTTACTGTTGTTTTTTTTTTGTGTTGCTTCCCAGAATTCTCCCCCCAACACTGTTTCTGTGCATTTGTATTTACAGGCAAAGGATTGTGGTGTAGATGTGGGTGCTGAGCAGGGGATCAAAACTCCCCAGGAGACCAGTTTGTTGCTGCTGCAGTGGAGCAGAGAGGGAGCAGCAAGGAGGTGGAGCAAAGGCTGTCTTGCTGGTGCCAAAGTGGTAAAAGAACAGAGAGCGAGAAGAAAGGCTCATTGGCTAGGTGCTCAAAATGTCCACTCAGCAACCAGGCGCATACTGCCTCTGTTGCTTTTTCTTTCTTTTTTTTGAAAAATTTGTACTCTATTTTATTTATTTATTTTGTACTATTGCATAAGAAATTTGTCTATATGTGTAACAATACAAAAGGACAGCAGCTATTCAGATTGACTTTATTTATTTATTATTATTTATTTATTTATTTATTTTTATGATAATAAAAGCGGTAAAAACGAAACGCAACGACTCACACGACTCGAAACGGAACGCGCGCTCGCCTTAAGACTAGGAACGCGTACGCGAGTTGAATATGCACGCGTGTACGTTATTAAAACCGATTTCATTCTATCCTCACTTTTCTAAAAAGAAAATGGTAAAAATAAACGCGCACCGACACAATTACTCGCACGACTCGAGACGAAACGCGCGCTCGCGTTATTCATTATTATTTTTATTATTTATTTTGGACTCTTCTTTTTTTTTTTGAAAGCAACGAGCGCCAAACAAAATCGTTGCACGAGAGTGCCAAATACACCCGCGTTTAGAACAATATGCGAAGCGATAAAATTTTTGGGATTCTCCGATTAGTCGGACAAAATTGGGGTATGACACCAAGTCTCCGTGCTTCACCCTGGGCTCGACCTCAAATTGGTGCATCCTCAACATGTGGTGAGCAAGGGCATGATAGTGAAGAAGAGCCGGGATGGCGCTGTGGAAGTGATCTATGACCCAACTCTGTGATCTTTGCAATTTATTTGGATATTTTCTTTTTGTGGTCCCGGCTCTGTCCGAGGCCATTTGTTTGTAACTTAAACTTGAGGCACCGTCTGAGTCCGGTTTTAAATCCTGTTACTTAAACTTTGTATTATGCTTATTTGTTGTTTGATGTCCGTCGGGCTTATTTTGCTATGTTTCGTTGACACTTGAATGTATTTGTTGCTTGATTATTCACCTCGACCTCGTTCTTTTAGGGCCTGGTGCTTACCTAAACTTAGGTCGGATGGACTCGATGGGTCGTGCTTTGGCCCATTACTCAGAGCAAGCAGTCCCTTCTTGGGTCCCGCTTCCCAAGTGTTGAACTTGGGTCGGACCAAATGGGTATGTAGGGACTTTTTTGACCCGACGTCACGAGTGATCCTTCCCTGTCTCAATCTACTTCGGCAAGAGCCTGGCTTGGCCTGAACTCAGTCAGAGGCGTGCGGGAGAAGGGGTCTTTCCCGAGGTCCAGTGTAGGTCGGAACCACTTTCGGTCCAGTCCGCCAAGTGTTTGACTTGGGTTGGACTCGAAGCGAAGCTGTTCGACGAGATCAGGCAGAGGCGTGAACCTCAGTCCCAGAAAGTTTTTGTACTCGTTTTATTATATAATTAGTTCGGATGTTACAATTCAGCTATAGTATTGTATAAGCTTTGCCCCGTTCTAGGTTTTGGGAATCGTCTTCTTTTCCAGAGCCTCACGGCTGTAGGCACCCTTGCCCGTCTTGGCAGTTACCCTGTGAGGGCCTTCCCAGTTTGGAGGCAGCTTTCCCTGAGAAGCGTTCTTTCTGCCGACGTCAGCACATTGAAGAATGAGGTCACCAACTTCAAAGTGGCAGGGAACGACCTTGGCATTGTACCGCTTGGCAATCCTTCGCTTGACCACGGCCTTGGCAATAGCGGCTTGGTCTCGGTCTTCCTGTGTAAGGTCGAGTTCTTCTCGTCTTGCTTGTTCACTATTTTCTTTGTCCAAAGGGTGTAGGGTCCTCCAAGTCAGCTCCCCGATCTCGACAGGGATAACAGCCTCAGCGCCATAGGTTAGGCGAAAGGGCGTTTCTCTTGTGGTCGAGTGCGGTTTTATTTGATATGCCCAGAGTCTGTAGGGGAGTTCCTCTACCCAGGCACCCTTTGCCTCGTCTAATCTTCTCTTTAAGCCACGCAGAAACGACTCTATTAGCAGCCTCGTCCTGACCATTGGTCCGTGGGTGCTCGACCGAGGTGAAGTGATGTTTGATGCCGAGGTCTTTCATGAGCTCCCGAAAACCCTTATCCGCAAACTGGGTTCCATTGTCAGTGACGATGACCTCGGGGAAACCAAGTCGGATCTTGATGCTCTTCTTGAAGAACCGGATGCACGCATAGGCAGTGGTGGCTGTTAATGGCTCAGCCTCGATCCATTTGGTGAAATAATCCACGTCGACGATTAAATATTTAAACCCGCCTCTTGCTGTAGATAAAGGCCCTAGGAGGTCAATTCCCCACAAAGAGAAGGGCCACGTTGCCGATATAGAAGTGAGCTCGGCTAGAAGGGCGAGGTGTACATCGGCATGGCGCTGGCACTTGTTGCATTTCTTCACCAGGTCGGAGGCATCCTTGATCATTTTGGGCCAATAATACCCAGCTCGGAGCGCTCTTTTGGCAAGGGCTCGAGCTCCCAGATGATTTCCACAGATGCCTTCATGGATTTCTGCCAACACGTAGTCCACCTCGCCCCCTTCAATGCACTTGAGTAAAGGGGTCGAGAAGCCACGTCGGAAAAGACTTCTTTCAATCACTGAGTATGATGCCGCCATTCTTCTGACTAAGGCGGCGTCTTTGGGGTCGGGAGGTTCATTCCCAAGTTCGATATAGTCTTTGATAGGTGAGATCCAACAATCCTTTGCATTGACGACACAAACAGTAGGGCCGACTCTGCCGTTAGAGTCACAGTTGGTTGAGTCAATGTCTCCTGGATTAAACTTCGGTGGTTCCCAGTAGGTTTGGTACGCGCCAGCTTGGCTAGGACGTTGACCCTAGGGTTCTCTTACCCTGGTAAGGTACTTTTGCAAAATGGGATACTTCGTCGTGAAGTCTTTCTGAATTTGGGATACCACCAATAAGGAATTATTATGAAGTTTAATTTGCTTTGCACCGAAATCCCAAGCTAGCAGGATCCTAGTGACGCATGCCTCGTACTTGGCCTAGTTGTTTGAGGTCTGGAAAGAAAAACTGAGGGAGACTTCTGTCATCAGTCCTTCATTGTTTTCAAGTATGAGCCTGGCGCCACTCCCCTTACTGTTAGAAGATCCATCCACATGGAGCTTCCAGGTCAGGGTCTTGTTCTCATGTGAGGGCGGAGTTCATATTTAATGCCGAACTCGGCAAGTTCTATATCGCCCATTTGATGATTCGACCAGCGAGTTCGGACAGGTGCAAGATTTGCCTGTTGGTTGATCAGTTCTGACCACGATTTGATGAGCTACAAAGTACGGTCTTAGCCTCCAAGCTGCCATCACTAGGGCTAAGGCTACCTTCTCAATTTTTTGGTATCTCGCTTCTGCACCTTGGAGGACCTTGCTGACAGAGTAAATTGGCCTTTTGCCCGAGCTCAGTCTCCCTGATGAGAACAACACTCACAGTCTCTTCCTCCACAGTTAGGTAGAGGTAAAGATTCTCTCCTTCTACCGCACTTCGAGGTCCATTGGAACTCGACAACTTTCTTTAGAACCTTGAAGAATGGTAGTGATTTGTTGGTAGTCTTTCATACGAACCTTGACAAGGCGACAATCATCCCTGTTAGCTTCTGAATCTCATTCTTTGATGTCAGAGGTTGCATTTCCGTTACAGCTTTGCACTTATCCGGGTTGGCCTCGATTCCCCATTCTGTGAGACAAAAACCAAGGAATTTTCCAGCTTGGACTCTAAAAGTGCTCTTCTTCGGGTTAAGTCTGAAATTGTTTCTTGTTGCCTCGGCCAAGATCTCAGTGAGGTCGGCTAGATGATCTTGGTCTGATTTGCTCTGCACTATGATGTCGTCCAGCTAGTCTTCCATGATCCAGCCTATCTGCCCCTAGAAGACCTTATTCATCATGCGTTGGTAGGTGGCCCCGACATTCTTCAATCCAAAGGGCATCACCCGATAACAGTAATTGCCTCTTTCTGTCATGAAGGCCGTTTTCTCCTGGTCTGGATGGTAGGTACATTGGAATTTGGTTATATCTGGAGTAGGCGTCCAAAAATGACAGCAAACGAAAACCAGAGGAACTAGCTACCAGTTTGTCCACACTCGGGACCAGAAATGCGTCTTTAGGGAAGGCCTTGTTGAGATCGGTGTAGTCTACACACATGCGCCATTTCCTGTTGCTCTTCTTGACGAGTACGACATTGGAAAGCCAAGTAGTGTACTTGACTTCCTTGACTAAGCCTGCTGCTATGAGGTCGGAGACAGCTTTGGAGGCGGCCTCCCCCATTTGCTTCGGAGTTTACTGAGCGATGGTGGCAGGCTACCTCGGGTGGGATTCCTGGCATGTCGGCTGCAGACCATGCAAACAAGTCAACCTTTTCCCGCAAGCAATTGGTAAGGTCCTTCTTTACACCCTCTGGGAGGTCGACCCCGAGCTTTACTACTCTAGTTGGGTCGTCCCCCAAGAGTATCTCCACAAACTCCCCATCAGGCTCGAGTCGTTTGATTCTCTTTTTCAACTCTCTGGCCAGTTGATCATCTTCTTCATCTTCGCAGCTGTCGGGGTCGTAACGTGCGTCAAGATCGGTGAGGTTGACCTCGGCCTCCTTGTGAGTTACTTCAGTCTGTTTCTTTTCAGTTTTCTGCTTCGACTTAAGGAAAAGGTAGTGACATCTCTTTTCTGCCTCTAGGTCGGCAATAATGGTAATTATCTCATTCTTCAAGGAATTAAATTTCAATTTCAAGTGGACTGTGGAAGAGACAGCGCCCAACCTTCCTAAGGTCGGCCTCTCAATAATGCAGTTATATGGGGATTTGCATGGTAGGACCAGGAATTGTGTTTTCACTGTTCAAGAGAGATCGTCTCCACCATAAGTCACCATGAGCTCGACATAGCCCATAGGTCGGGTCTTGGCCCCATAAAAACCAGACAAGTCGGTACCTCGGTAGGGGGTGAGGTCAGTTTCTCCAATCTTCAACTTTTCTAGGAGACCAGAAAACATGATGTCGATCGAGCTCCCTTGGTCCACAAGCATTCTTTTGACCTCGACGTTGACCATAACGACCGAGACTATCAACGACACATCTTTGTTGGGATTTCCGTCTATTAGATCTTGATCGGAGAAGGCTAACGGTGGTCTATCAGATGGTGCTGTCGAGGTGGGGTTGCTGGCAACGCTGAGGATTTCCATCTGTTTCCTCTTCAGGGATCACTTAGTCTCGCCGGCGTCGAGAGAGTACCCACCAATAATAACCATAGCCACGAGTCGACATCACTGCTGCCTCGGCTCATCCTCTTCCGTTAAATCACTGGATTCTTCTTTGGTGGGATTCATCTTTGACCACGGCCTTGGCCTTGCGAGGTGAGCGAGATCGTTTCCTTTCCCCTTCTTTTTTCACATATTGAGTGAGCTTTCCCTTCTGGACCATGTCCTGAATGTCGTCTTTCAAAGCGTTGCATTGATTGGTATCGTGGCCATGGCTGCGATGGTAGCGACAGTACTTGTGCATGTCTACGCCCTCCTTCTATGCTAATGGAGGTGACAGTTTAATATCCCTAAACTCGGAATTGGCGCATTCTTCCAATATCTTCGCACTGGTGGTGTTCAAATTAGTGTGTTCTATTAACTTACGACGGGGTTCACGTTGACCGCCACCTAATTTCTTTTGGTCCCGGTCCTTAACTGGGGATGTACTCTGCGTCGTCTTCTTCGTTGTCACTGAATCTCTACGCCCTTCGTCGGAAATCGTTCAAGGTGTGAGGTCGGCGTATGCCGACGTCAATCTGGAAGAGACTCCCTGTTAACACCCAAAAATAATTAGGTCCTAGGACGAGGGCTGAAGGAAGAAGGCAGTGGAGATGGAGTACTGAGGCAGGTCACTAGACAAGGATCTTTGGAGATAATTGCCTGAGAGAAATGATCAAGGGAAGTCCTCGGGGCATATCACTAGACAACTCCTCGAGGAAGGGATTAGCCCGAGGAGAAATCAGCGAGACCGAGGGAGAGTATAGCCTCAGCCTATAGAGTGCCACGGCCAGGGTAGGCTCGGGTGCCTGAGTTACTGCTTGAGGATGAAGGTTAGCTGAGTAAACCAAGTGGCTGAGGTAAGGCGGTTTTACTTGGAAGGCATGTAAGAGACATGCACGAAGATAGAATGTGGGAGCAGTTGAAGATCAAGCGAAGGAGCGAAGCCTCGAAGAGCGGAGTGAGGGGGTTCAGCCCACTAACCATGCTAGTGAGATCGTGGGTGGTTACTCCACCTATTTAGGGCTTTGGGACAATGATAGAAGAGTAATTGTACAGAAGGACACATCATCAATCAAATCAAACTCTATGTTTATTTTTTACCTATCTTCTTTATCGCATTTTGCCAATAGTATAATCCAACCCTCGCAATCCCCTCTCACCTAACCTGGCCCTTTCTAGAGGAGTGAGGATACCCATAGTCAAGGAGCAGAGTTCCCTCCTTGGCGCAATCGCTTGAAGAACAGAGGAATCAAATAACTTGCTCAAACCCCTTGCTGAAACTATGGCCAGGCTCTAAGAGGTTGAACCAATGAACAACAAATTGGCACGCCCGACGGGACTAGAACAGGTGAACAGACCATTGCGTTTGATTTGCCTGGACTGGATTATCATTGGCGTATGCACCTGCGCTCTGCAAAAAACCTAAGTATGGATTCGCCTTCTGCTTCAAGAAAGGCAACTGCTACGAAAGGCTGAATCACAGAGCCAGTAGGTGTTTTAGGAAATACTACTGCAACGGTTACTGCGGAATCGAATGAACCGCCTCACCAAGAGGAGGAGCCTGTGGTCATGATTACCTCATTCATTCGGCAAAAAATTGACATGGGGATACATGATATAATGTTCCAAGTGTCCCAACAATTGGCTGCCATAATTAAACCTATGGTGCACAATGAAGTGCAATGGGCCAAGGAATTGGAGCACAGGCATGCAGCGCAGGGTAGCAATGCTACTAACCCCATTTTCCCTGTCCAACCACAGGGAGGACATCCTACTTCTCTGGGAGCCACGCATCAGTCTGTGCCATACACCAACCCTGTTGGACCTCAGTAGGCATCCTCCTATACTTCTATGAGAGGCATGCATCAGTGTTCACCGAGTGGGAGTTTGACTGGGCCTCAGCAGGCGTTCTCTCATCAAGTATGCCCTTCTCTTGTGATTCCTCAGTCGAGTACTTTTGCCACTGCCAACACTAGGGGGCAGTTTTTGGCGAATGTCACTAATACGGCTTCTCTTCAGCAGGGACAAGTGCAATTGGCCCGAAGGCCGCCCGAGGCACTGGGCTCGGTGGGTTTGCCGCAAGGACCATCCTATGGATGTTCTGCCACGACTAACTACCCGGCCTACACAGGGGGGCAAGCGTTCACCCCGTAATCACGGAATGGCAGGATCGGTGGGTATTGCCCGAGTCAGCAGCCATGGGCCCAGAGCCCACCTGGTTCGACAAGCCTACCTCCTAGTCATCTGTACTTCGGAGCACTCAGTACCTACCCGACGGGTTCCTATATACAGACACAGATGAGTGTTACCTCGGCCGAGCAACCATGGAATCAACTTCCACCTCACCGAGGCATGCAAGCATCTGTACCAGGAACTTGCTTTGTTAACCTGGCCCAAGTAGTGCCTGGGCAGTCATGGACAGACGCTCCACCTCAGGTACCACCGCAGCCAGGGGCGCAGGGTCCCCCAGATACACTATGGTGACCAACGCCTCCACCTGAAAGACCATCGGGAGCCCAACTCCTGGATCCTAATTTGATAACTGACACTATTAAGAAGTTCTTCGACGTTCAGCTGAAACCGCTTGATAGACCGGTGTACAGGAAGCCTTACCCCGAGTGGTGGATAGATTGGTGCCTCTGCCCAGAGGATTCAAAACACCTGACTTTGCCACATTCTCCAGGGATGATGGCAAATCTACTATGGAGCACATCGGCTGATTCACGGCCCAGTGTGGGGAAGGAAACCAGAATGAATTCCGTAAGTTGCAGTTGTTCCCTCTGTCTTTGACAGGAAATGCCTTCTCTTGGTATTCTTCTCTCCCACCCGATTCTATACAGACCTGGGCAGACATGGAAAGGTGCTTCCATGACAGATTTTATTGGCCACAGCCCAAAGTTACCGCAAATGATCTCATGAATTTACGGCAGAAGGTGGATGAGGCAGTGACTGATTTCATTGAAAGATTCAGAAAGATGGCCAGAAAGTTCTCAGTACCATTTCCAGAATCTCAATTTACTTCCATGGCCATCCCTGGAATGCATCCGCAATTAAAGGAAAAACTTGTGGGACAGGATTGTAGTGACCTCAGTGGCTTAGCTTCCAGGGCCGTGCAGTTTGAACAATTCATACAGGAAAAAGAGAGGAAGAGAGATACTAGAGGTCGAGGGCCTCAATTGATATCAGTAGTGGATGCAGCCGAGGTCTCAGACTACGATGAGTCAGCCGATTACGCGACAGACATTCTGGTGGCCGAGATAGTCAAAGGCAAAGCATACCGCTGTCCTGCTCTTAAGCCTGCCAAAGGAAAGGAGAAGGGCGAAGTAGAGAACAAAGCCGAATACTCCTTTGACATCTCCAAGGCTGATCAAATATTTGATTATCTCCTCAAGGACAAACAGATTAAACTCCTTGATGGCCAAAAGATTCCCCCTCCTGAAGAAATAAAAGGGATGTAGTACTGTAAGTGGCACATTTCATTCAATCATGCCACTTCCAATTGCATTATCTTCCGCCGAGCCATTCAAGAGCCTATAAAGAAAGGGAGGTTTAAGATGGTCGACAAGGGAACGAAGGAGATGACCATTGACACGGATCCTTTCCCCAGCATGAACATCAATATGATCTCCTTCTTAGGAAGTGACCGAGGGAAACGAAAAAAGAAGTATGTATGGGTCCCCAAGCAGGAGGCCCCCCGGATAAGAAAAGATCTGTCTTCGACCGCTTAGGGTCACCCCCCTAAAGGGTCCATAGTGGCAGACCGCTTGGCGTTGTTGCAAGAAATTTTACAGCTTGGAGGGCCGAGCCAGCCCCAAGGGACCCAAAAGAAACTCCCGAAGCCAAGGAAGGTTGTTCAAGACCTCAGAGATCTACACCTATTCAAGCTTAACTCTGGGAATAATTTTTGGAGAAATGCACCTCCACTACAAGAATAAGCCCCGTTTCCTACGAAACTTTCCGACAAATTCTTATCCGTCGCAATTTCCGACGGATTTCCGACAAAAAAGTCGTCGCAAATGTTCAGCAAAAGAGGCGCTAAAATTCCCACTTACGTTTGCGACGAAGTTGTTTTCCGTCGCAAATTTCCGACGGATATTTTCATCGGAAACCTCTAAAAGTCCGTCGCAAAGTAACAGATCCCAAATTAAAGGGAAGCTCTTCCCACAAACCCTCTCATTTCACGCATTCCACTCTCACTTCTTCTCTCTCAGTCGCCCTCTCTCTCAGTCGCCCTCCCTCTCGTCTTTCACCCTCTCATTTCACCCTCCCTCTCATCTTTCACCCTCTCATGGGTTCATGGGTTTAAGGTTTTGATTTCTATTTAGGAACTGAGTCAAAGCCTTCCGCTTCTTTTCGCAGGAGTTTTTGCAACGAGAAGATGGCACTGTCTTTCACGCCTTCTGCTTCTTTTCGCAGGAGGTTCATGGGTTTAAGGTTTCGATTTCATCTGCTTTGATCCTTTTGCTGTTGATTTTTGGTTCTATTAATCTTTTTTGGTATATTGTTGTCATTTTGTACTTGCTATGCTTCTTTCAGGCAATCAGTTCTTCAATGCTACTTTGCAACGAGAAGATGGCACTGTTTTTGTTGAGGAAATGAAAAAACTATACGAGAAAAGGTAATGTTTGATTTTTTAAAATTGTTTCTTTTTCAGACACAGGGTTTCTTTATTTTTTTGTTTTAGGGTTCTCCCCTTAGGTTTCCTCCCTCCATAGTCACTCTGTTTTAGCAATTATTTCTTTTCTGATTTCTATTTAGGAACTGAGTCAAAGCTAATTTCCATGGTTTTCCATTGTTGTGAAGGAAAGGGGTTTGAAGGTTTACTTTACTGGATGGGGACCATGGCTCCATTATCAATACAGCCACTTGGTTTTTTATCATGCCTCAGCCGTGGGCATGTTTTGTTCTATTTAATTTAATTTCGTTGATAGTTTATAATTTATTGATTTGTGCTTATGTCTTATCAACAATGATATCATGTCTTTATCTGCTCATGAACTTTTTAATTAGACACTTGCTGTCCGTGGATTTTCAGTTTTTTGGATTGCAGGAAGTGAGAATATTGTTGCTGCTCAATTGTCTGTTTTTGATTTTTTAGTTTTGATGGCCTGTTTTTTCAAATTTCTCCCCTTCACTCCGTCTTCATACCACCTATTTGTAACATGATTTGGTTTTCCAATGCTGATTGAATTTGCAGTAAAAAAATACTGGTGTAGTTTACCACTGAGTAAATTCAAAGTTATCCCAAATTTGGAAGAAACATATTTTGGTAGAACTTAGGATTTGAGTTTATAGGTAAATAAATACTATTTCATTGTACATAAAACTATTCTTGGACATGTGGTTATACATTTAGTTTTCTTTTCACTATCGTAACTTATCCAACATGGTTATCTGAGTGAGGTCTGGCCATTTAGATTGATTCCAACATGGTTTTTTTCATCACCTAAGTAACAAATGGTATCTTCAGTAGCAAATGTGTTATATCTTCAGTAAATTCGTTGGTTGGTTATGTAATTTGATTACTCATGGTTGGACCGAAGTTTCTATCTCACAACAGATTTTTTTTTTCCAATATTTAATGCAACTCATTGTAATCTAAAGTTTGTTTTTTGTCAATGCATAGATTAAAGATATTTCTAAACACTTATAAAGGTTGTCTAAAGTCTCAACTTGGCAATATATCATTTCACTTCATTTTGTCTCCATCAGTTTTGAAGAAAATCAATATTGAGAAGTTTAGGCTCCGGGTGTTATGCTTTTGCTACAGTTTGTACTACATGGCTTTTCCTTTTTAGTCAATGTCTTCCAATTGGTTGAACATGATGATGTATGGTACAGAGGCAACGGGAGGCCTTGCATCATCTTCAAATTTGCTGGTAAGTTTTGTAAATGTCTCTGTGTGATCATATAAATCATGTTGCGTGCACATTTGATTTTCTTTAACTTGTATAACAGCAAATTTTGATTATTGACTTGTAAGTCATACTTTCCATATTTTGTACTTGTAGCTTTCTGATCTATATGTTCAATTCAGTTGCAATTAGTTGAAAAAGACATTGTATCCAAAGCATCATGCAATGTGATATATATATTGATGTATGACTCTGACTAGTTTTGAAAAAGACACTCAGAAGCTGAGACATACACAAATACACAGAATGAGAGAGAATGGATTTCAGTGAGTTGAAAAACACAATTGAGGAGTTGGAACTTGAGGATGGTCATGTCCATAACTTAGTTGCAATTGATTTCCAGCTTTGTTTTTATCCATGCCTTTTCTCTAGCCCATGGTGATGCTCTTGCTTCAACACAACACTCTCAATCCTTCAAGGTAACTAACTGCTTTGTGAATTCAGTATAATAGTAGCATGTGTGTATTAGTTTGCAGTGCCTTTTTGTGAATTAAGTATAATAATCTTGACCCTTGATTTCTTGATGTCAGAGAAATCTAAGAGATGTAGCTGCATTGTATGAATGCGAGTCATCTTTGGAAGCTGTTGAAGAATACCGAAGAGTCTCTGGATTAGAATCTATCAGCTCAACATGTTTCAAAATTGCAAGAATCTCTACTGTAGTTTTTGATGATGGTATAGAGTTAGACAAAAAGCTTGATACAGATTGGCACAAGACTTTTACACCTCGTATTGGTAGACTCGTAAGGGTTGAAAGGCTAGCCGAGAAAATCCTTAATGAAATGAGATACCTATACACATTCACTTCTATTTTCAAATGGTTTAATTGTGATATTTAGGTTATCTTATATGTACATTTAATGCTTCCTGAAGGGTTTGCCAGATGGATCTTCTTGGACCCTGGATTCATTCACTAGTGCATTTCTCTCCAAGTTGGAATCATATCCTTTATATGTTTCACTCTTTCTCTCTCTCTCTAAAAGTAATGATCTTTGACAGAGAGAATCTTTTTTAAAAAAACTTCACCAGCATGTCCGCTTTCTCATTTAGTTGGATTCCTTAACTATACTGTTACAGTTGCTGGTGAGGTGGTTGGCTTGAAAAGTGTGGCGGCATACTACACTGGATTAGAATATTAATGTGACTAAAGAGGATGCTGAGGAGGGTCTAAAACAGGTGTTAGCCGGTGAGTAGAGATTACAAATTGGTTTTACTATGATCTGTGTTTCATTTCAGGATATTATATATGTATTCATACTCATCATTTATACTTCAGTTTGAAAGCCTGTCTTGTTAGCAAACAAAAATTTGGTTGACTATGTCTTCTTGAAAAGTTTCGAATTTGCTCAATCCCATGACTTGCCAATGTAGATACACACAGGGTAATGGTGGTTTGAATTTGAGACCGTCCAACCCCAATCCTCTTTATCTCCACAATGTTCTTGAGGACAAGAGATTTGCAATGTGTGGGGTGGTTCTTTTACATACATCATATCCATTCTCAAAGGAAGCATCATATATATATGGCATCAGTGTACTCCCAGGCAAACATTTCAAAACTCAGTGACTTGTATTGTTATATTTGAATTTGAATTATATGTTGATTGGCAAGTAACTCAATCTTCTCCTACAGGTTTATCTTGATTTTGGGTTGGCAATTCCAAAGCTAAGTGTACATGGGATGATTTCTTCAGTGAAAGAACTTCTAGAGCAGTCTCCCTTAAATAAGGTGACAAGATAAGCAGCAGTTTGAAAAATCGTTCACTGGGAATAGAAACTTTCAGATAGTTTACTAGCATACTAAAACAAATGAAGTTTTTGTTTTCTAAAGGTGTTATATCTTCTATATTAGAACTAGATTCTGAGTAACCAAAGGAAAGATATACATTGTGACCGTGGCATTTTAATGTCTACTAAGAGTAAACTTTGCATTGCAGGTGATGTTCAGTACTGATGCCTATGCGTTTCCCGAACTCTTCTACTTAGGTTGGTTAACAACGTTAATTTTGGCACCTAAATTTGAAGATTATATTGAAGTGCTTTTTTTGTTGTTGTTGTCTCGTTTCTCATGCTTTTCCTTTCTTGAATTGAAAATATACGTTTAATGAGTGCAAATGATAGTGGTTAAAATTATGAGATTTGCTTTCACAGGTGCAAAGAATGCTCGTGAAGTTGTTTTCTCACTTCTACGCGATTCATGCATCGATGGTGATCTCTTGATTCCTGAGGCAGTCGAAGCCGCAAAAGACCTCTTTGCACGAAATTCACTCAATTTCTATAAGTTTACCAACTAACAATGCTGTTAGTCACATTTTATAACTGTTAAAATTTCTATAAGTTTACCAACTAACAAGGCTGTATATCAGTCAATGTTGTTTTTCTATTATAAAAAGTTTCTATTTTTTGTTATTGCCTTGAGTTTCCCTCAAGCTTGTTTCTGCTGTTTCGTTATTCATATATATATATATATATATATATATATATATATATATATATATATATATATATATATATATATATATATATATATATATATTGTAGCTTCAAATAGGATTTTTTCACTAGATGTACAAATTAGAATTTTCCATGACTTGTTGGAAGACTTAATATTGGTTTTATCATAATAAGGTGGAAGATGATGACTCTGATATAATGTATTCAGATCAATATACTTTTCACATTGTATTTAGTTATGTACTTTTTTTAATTATGGTATTTTATTGTGAAGTTAATATGTATAGATATCACTATTAAATAGAATTTTAAATGTATGATTTTATTTTTTTTATTTCTTTTTTAAAATTTCCGACGGATTTCCGACGGAAATGGTTTTTGCGACGAATTTGCGATGAAAATTTGTGACGGATTTGCGACGAATTTGCGTCGACAATTTGCGACGGATTTCTGACGACTTTGCGACGGAGATATTTGCGACGAAAAAATCCGTCGGAAACGATTTGCGACGAGCGATTTTGCGACGAATTTTTGTCCGTCGGAAAGTTCCTTGCAAACGTCAATTTCCGACGAAAAATGCTGCATTTGCGACGGAAATCGCCGTCGGAAATCGTCGATTTCCTTGTAGTGCTCGGACCCAGGATGTGACGGAAAGACTGCAGTATACTTCACCTGGGGGCACGGTAGGCCTGCCAATGATTCAGCTAGGCAAGTCACCATGTTAGTCCCAGGCGGAGAACCTCATTCCAAAGATGAAAGAAGGGCCGCGCAGGTCATCGAGACCCAGGGGTCAACATCAGTAGATATTACTATACTTAACGACCGTGAATTGAGGGCTGTCAAAACAATAAAGCCACCATCAGAGGTGCCACAGGGTCAATGGATGACACATGCAGCAGTGGGAGCGCCAGTGCCGGTGGTTTCCTCCAAATCTCGTTCCCAAAAGAGAAGGCAACAGAGGGCGAGGGCCTACCACAATGAGGGAGACCCTCCGGATTCTCACCTCAGCAAGAGAAGGGAACGCCCAAACCATTCCCGCAGCCACTGTGGCTATGACTTTGGAACAGGCCTTCGAAAAACTGGTCGAGGAAACAGCTTTGGACCAGCCAAACCTCGATGCAGCTGATCCTAGTGCACCCACTAAGACAACGGAAGGGCCCAATGCCATGATAGGAATGATGGACACCCCCCATAGCCCACTGACTGAGGCAGTGATAGGATGTCTATATGGGCCTAATAGCCCCAAGCCACCTCAGTCGTCCAATGTGCCTCACATTGAAGGGGGCTATGACGAAGGAGGAACTCGCAGAAGACGGCCTCCTGGGAGAAGACGAAGAGAACCCCTTTGGGCCTCTGAATTTTGACAAGGACTCCTTGACAGGGTCAATCCTAGACGATATCATGGACGAGGCCGATGGGTCGTATTATGCTGATATAGAAATGGTGGGCCTTCTTCCACTAGAATTCTGGGGTAATAAAGATCAACCAAGAGCTCTCGAGGGAGATGTCTTTGCTGAGGAGAACGAATGGGCTGCCTTGACAGAGCCCGAGGGAGCAGTTTCAGAGGGAATGTTGTTTGAAAAACCCACAACTGACATGACTAGACACTTGAAACCACTGTACATCAAGACCCATTTGAATGGGAAGCTGTTTAATCGTGTCTTCGTAGATGGCGGTGCTATGTTGAATATCATGCCATTAGCCACTATGAAAAAGTTGGGGAAGAACGTCGGGGACCTCATTCCAACCACCATGACCATGACTAGTTTCATGGGCCACCAATCCCACGCCTTGGGAATGTTGGTGGCCGATGTGACAGTTTGGAGCAAGATGACTCGCTCGGCCTTCTTTGTCATAGAAGGAAAGCCCTCATATGCCGTAATTCTGGGGAGAGATTGGATTCACACCAGGGAATGTGTACCTTCCACCCTACATCAGAAATTGATGATATGGATAGGGGATCAAGTGGAGATAATAGAAGCAGACCCTAATCCGTTCCTTGCGGAAGTAAAGATGTTCGAAGCTGTTTTCTATTCTCCTCATTTACACCCTATCTCCATCCCATGGAATTATGAGGAAGGTGGCATCAAGTCTTGTGACTAGACCAAAAGAGGTTTTGAATTCAGAGTGTTCGCCGACCCACGGCCTAGCAATGAGGATAATGATTAATCCCCAACAGAAGTACAAAGCCTGCTGGATCGATTGCACCTGTTCCAAATTGAATCCAACATTGAAGAGGCTATGTTCGGATGACTCCCTTTGACAGGACATTGGCCGAACCTCCTCACCTGGAGCCCATCCAAAGGAAGATGCCCACTTTTGAAGGGCAAGATCCTTTGTTGGAGGTAAACCTGGGGAGTGAAAGGAAGCGAAGGTTGACAAAGGTCAGAGGTAAATTACAACCTCAACAGTGAGATCAGATGGTGGCATTAATAAAGAGCTACCGTGACTACTGTTGTGCGAAGAGTAGTTTGTGCAAGTATACACAATCGCAACAAGTAATATAATGATAAAGTAAGGATCGTACCCACAAGGATTGATATTAATTTAAGATTTTAAGTCGTTAACAACTTAGTGAAATGGACAAAGTAAAAACAACAAGTTTTTGGACTTGAAAAATAAGAAAGATATTGCTAAAGAGTAAGAAAGCTTAAGAGTTTATAAAATGAGTTGGACTTCTTTTTGTTATATAAATCCCCAAAAGTAAGCCGCTATAACATTGGACGCTATAGCGCTAAGTGCTGTAGCATATGATGTTGTGCCTTTCAGTCACTGACGCCAGAGTTTCGTTACAAGACTCCTATGTCTAGGTTCTAAATAAGTCCACCCATGTATAATGAAGAACCCACAGTATTCACCTTATGAACTATTGCTCCTCTATGTCAATAGTTAAGCACAAGTTGTTTAAATGTCTTTAAACAACCTTTCATTCATATCAACCCTTGAGTTCAAGTCATGGACCATTTCTGTACCCACAACTCTACTCATTTCAGATGGCCAATCCCAAAACAAGTTTGAAAGCATTAAAATACAAGGATTGAAACTCAAAACATCTCAATATTATATTAACAAGACTAAAGGTTCATTACAAACTAGAAGCAATCCAACTACTAAGTGTTTAGCTCATTACACGCATCATCAACATAATACAAGACAAAATGCTCATATTACCGTAAATGAATAAGGAATAAATGGTTACAAAAGATGCACTCCCTCTATTCCAAATCATGCACAGCAAGATGACATTGTAGCGTAGCTTCACAGCGCAGAAAGATAAGAAAACAAACTAAAAATGAAAGCTTGAAGAAGAAGGTTTAATGGAGGAAATATGTGTCAAGTTATTCTCTCTAAGAAACTCTCCCTTGAAGTCGAATTATTTTATCCATGGGTGGAGAAGATGGATAGATATTATTCTAATCTCATAAAGTAGCTTTTACAAAATGGTGACTATGACACTTCTCACCAACTAAAAGCAATCCTTCAATAAAAATGCGCCAAGTGTCCTAGCTAGCCACTTGGAAGCGTTCGCGTCAGTCCTAGGCACAGGGAAGTCATGCTTTGACTTGACATAAGGTAAGAGGCTCCACATGTAACTTTCCTTTGTGATGTCCAGCTGACTCACCGTCATATAGCGCTATAGCGCCTAACGCTGCAGTACTAACAAAACATTAAAACATTCACAAGGGCACCCATTGTGCAAAATGTTAACAAATAAGCTTTTAACCCTTCTTTTCTCTAAATAACTAATATTTACTAAATAAAGTATGAATATTACTTGAGAACTTACATTAATTTAAGTAATAAGGGCATAAATAACTCATATAAATATGAGTTATCACACCCCTAAACTTAAACCATTGCTTGTCCTCAAGTAATGACACTTGAATAAGACAAGAAAACATAGAACATATATTCAAAGTATTCATAACATGATCAGTTTCTTCTCTAATTCGAACAATTCTTCAAGATTGTTCTCAAGTGGCTAACTTTTCAAATTCCCACTCACACACATACCATTTCTTTTCAAAAAATCTAGAATTATTACAGCTAAATTGTGAGTGTGTGATCTCTAAACTTAGCTTAATCCCTAGCTAGGTTCAGAATTTCTCTTAGCCTTGGAAAGAACGGCTTTCTTTTGGGGCCAAAGAATTTTTCAAAAGAGAGAGTAGACTAAAAACTTTTCATAAGAATTGTGGGGCTTCAAAGCACAACAAAGGGCTTCATTAGGCATTTCAGATCTCTAGACAGTGCACTAACTATTTATATGGTGATTTCTCAACGCTATAGCGTTAGATGCTATAGCATTGATGACTTGATGAACAGATGTAGCTACAATGCCCTCATTATTGAACTCCTTTATTTATATTTATTTCTTCTCTTCTCTTTTTTTTTATAAATATGCACTTTGGAACAATTCAGCATTTGTTTCAGGCAGTTGCAGCTTTTTACATGACCTTTTGTACGCTTTGGATCCTATTGCACTGACCATCCTATAATCTTCATAACTAGCCTTAATTTAACCGATGCACCCTCAAACTTAGCTTCAAATGCTACTCTCAATTTTTCATAAAAACTTGACTAAACCTTGGTTAACCAGGACTACTTCAGCATCAAATAGTCCTTAGCTAACTAAATTTCTCCGTAAGTTCAGAGTTTTGTGTAGAAGCAGCAATAAGACTAGTTATTAATGAAGCAAGGCTACATTACACTTATGCACTTAATCATCATTAAAATTAGCCCAAAAAGAACAATTTCTAATATTGCATGGCTAGAAAAATCAACTGATCATTTCATTCAACAACATTTAACACAATAGACATGTAAGGTCCTCCCCCCAACACAAGACCCAGCAGTGTCCCCACTGCTCATGCATACTAAAGGGAGAGGCTATAGCAAAAAAAAACAAAGTAAAATCGTAAACATACTGTTAGATGCAGAAACAGACGCTATAGCACCTAACAGGTTTATTTAAAACAGGCAAAGACACACATTTTTTTTGAACAGAAGGGTTAGATTACTTCTCAGTTTTTGAGCTCTTTGCTTGCTCTGGTGGGCGCAGGGGCTACCTTGGTGGACTTCTTCTTTGTGGGGGTGCTGTGGCTTTTTCTTTTCTGCCGCTACAACAGTAGGCGCTGTAGCCTCAGCCTGAAGTGCCACTGCTTCCTTGGAAGCTGCCATCTCAGCAAGCATCTCTGCTGCTTCCATCTCTGCATTTATTTCAGGAGGCTCCTCCACAGATGCAGCTGCCTTAGCAGACTGGCCTTTAGGCGCTGTAGCATCATCTGCTACAGCGTCAACCTGCATTTCCTCAGCTTCTTCTGGCTGCACATCTGCCAGCTTGGCACCAGGGTTTCTCCTTGCTGCATGGTATGAGTGAACTCTTTTCTGAGTAGCAGCTCCAGGATTGGCTGCATGTTGCTGTTGGGATTGTGTTTCAGTCAGTTCAGGCTGTGGTTCTTTTGATGGTTCTGGGGCAGGTTTTGGAGTTTTGGGTGGGCTTAGTTGTGTTTGAGGTTGTTCCATTGGTGTGGAGGGTGGTGTGGGAGTATGGTGAACTGGTTGGATGTGTGATTTAGGTGTTTTAGGGATGGTGGTGGGGCTTGATGGTGGTGTTGAAGGTTTGACTGGGCAGGGGGTAGGATCACATTGAATTTCTTCCTCCTCTTCACTCTCAGCTTCTTCCTCTGTTGAGTCTTCCTCTTCTTCTTCACTCACTACCTCCCGCATTACTCTATTTGTTTCCTCTTCATCCTCCTCACTGATCTCTTCAGATTCCATAGTTTCTTCATCCTCACTGCTCACCTTTTTCTTCTTTTTAGCAGGTCTCTTCTTTTGCTTCTTTGCTGGGCTTCTTACTCTTTTCTTCTCTTCTTGCCTGGGCTCCTCTTCTTCTACTCTTTTACTTGGATCTTCTTCAATTAGCCAATCAGGGAACTCTTGTGGTTGCATTGTATATTTTCCCTTTGACACCTCAGCAAACATAGATTTTTCCCACTCAAATTTTTCTTTCACAAAGCGACAGAAGGACTGTTGCTGTAGCGTCAAGCGCTGTAACAGCACAGCATCACCTAATGCTGCAGTAGCAGTCTTCTGCCTAAGCTTGAAGGTTAAGGGAAAAGCCCCCAATGGAGACCTTCTGACCTCATTTGCTTCCACCTCCACTTCTGCCCTTATGCAGAGCCCAGTTATTAAACAAGGGAAATAGAGGTTACCTCCACTTTTCACTCTACACTTCTCAATCTCCCTTGAGATCAGCTTACCTACATCAATCTTCTCTCCTGCCATGATAGCATCAATCACTATCAGCCTTTCTTTATCTACAAAAGTGGTGTGTGAAGTTGGAAGCAAGGAGTGCTTTATGAAATTGCACCACATGCTGGCTTCATCACACAAACACGTCTTTTTCAACTTGTATTCAGCACCAAATTTATCCCATTTGGATCCTTCTACACGGATTCTTTCTCTCACTCCCTCCATCTCTTCTTTTCCCCTAGTTTTTACCTTGTTCTCCAGCGCCTTTCCAAGGTAGCCAAGGAGAAACACCTCATTTATGGCATCAAAATTAACGGTTTCACCCCTAACCAAAGAATAGGTTTGGGGTTTGCCATTCTTGGGTTCTGGAATACCTGCGTAAAACTCTCTTACCAAAGATACCACATACTGCTTGCGATGCTTGACGAAGTGCTCCCAACCCAACGCTGCAGCAGTTGCTGTGAAAGCGTCAGATGCTTTGTCAATCTTGATTCCTCGCTCAGCAATGGACTCCATGCTCTAGAACTTCTTTGAATCAACGCTAGCCATGGCCACATGTTCACCATGATACTGTTTCACTCACTGACCATTCACCTTGAATGTGGTGTTGGTTGCTTCATCAAACAAGTCCACAGCACCATGTGGATACAATTTTACTAATCTGAATGGGCCTGATCATCTGGATTTGAGTTTGCCTGGTAACAGTCTTAGCCTTGAGTTAAATATCAGTACCTGCCCTCCTTCAACTAGCTCTCTCCTTTGAATTTTATAGTCATGCGAAGCCTTGGTCTTTTCTTTGTAAATGGCTAAATTTTCATAGGCAAAGTTCCTAATCTCTTCAAGCTCATTCAACTGCAGTAGCCTGGCTTCCCCTACTTTGATTGGATTGAGTCTTCTCTGTCCTTCAATACAATTCTTGGAGTTTTCTTCCAACACAATTTTGTGCATGCAGATGGTAGGGCTAATCCCTTGAATGTCTGACATTTGCCACCCAATTGCCTTCTTATTCCTTTTTAGAGTCTCAATAAGATTCTGCTCTTGCTCACGTGAGAGATCAGAAGCTATGATAACAGGCAAGGTGTTGCTTTCCCCTAAATAGGCATACTTCAGGTGGTGAGGTAACTCCTTCAGTTCTAGGATTGGTTGTTGCTCAATGGAAGGCATATTTTTCCTTAAGTTTGAGTTTTCTTGCTCAAGTGACTCATATCTTCTGGCCCAAACCTCATTTACAGCCAACTATGCTTGTGTTGCTCCTTCTGCATCAGATTCCTGTTTGTCAATGTTGTCCAAAATCTTTCACAAGTGGTCATTGCTTTTATGAAAATGCTTCTGTACCACATGGTCAAGAGAGACCACAAATGAACATTCTTCAGTGTTGATTTCAGGGAACTTCAAGGCATTGAGGACATTAAACTTGACTTCTTGGTCATTGACCCTCATGGTCAATTCTCCTTTTTGCACATCTATTAATGTCTTCCCTGTGGCTAGGA
This sequence comes from Astragalus membranaceus, assembly GCA_039519185.1. Taxonomy (NCBI): domain Eukaryota; kingdom Viridiplantae; phylum Streptophyta; class Magnoliopsida; order Fabales; family Fabaceae; genus Astragalus; species Astragalus membranaceus. Next base: position 62,206,892 of record CM076850.1, on the reverse strand, counting down.
ATGGTCTGCCAAGAATTATAAAGTCCACAGGGAAAACAAATTTATCTACCTTGATTAGCATATCTTCCAATATCCCTTTTGGATAAGCTAAAGTTCTATCAGCCAATTGAAGAGTGACAGAGGTGGGTCTGGCAGTTCCTACACCTACCTGTGTGTATATGGACTTGGGCATTAGGTTTATACTAGCTCCCAGATCACATAAGGTACGGCCAGAGTAGAAATTTCCAATGGAGCATGGTATTGTAAAGCTGTCATGGTCTTTTAATTTCATTGGGAGTTTGTTTTGCATAATCATGCTGCACTCCCCAGTCATAGCTACTGTTTCAAACTCCCGTAGCCTTCTTCTCTTAGTGAGCATGTCCTTCATGAATTTAGCATAGTTTGGAATTTGTTGGAGAGCTTCCACTAATTGAACATTTATATGCAATTTTTTAAGCACCTCCAGAAATTTGTTGAATTTCTTGTCTTCTTGTGCCTTCCACTAATTGGAGAGTTTGTCTTCTCGCAAGGGCAAGGCCGTGGTCAAAGATGAATCCCACCAAGGAAGAATCCAGTGATTCAACGGAAGAGGATGAGCCGAGGCAGCAGTGATGTCGACTCGTGACTATGGTTATTATTGGCGGGTACTCTCTCGACGCCAGCGAGACTAAGTGATCCCTGAAGAGGAAACAGATGGAAATCCTCAGCGTTGCCAGCAACCCGACCTCGACAGCACCATCTGATAGACCACCGTTAGCCTTCTCCAATCAAGATTTAATAGACGGAAATCCCAACAAAGATGTGTCGTTGATAGTCTCGGTCGTTATGGTCAACGTCGAGGTCAAAAGAATGCTTGTGGACCAAGGGAGCTCGATCGACATCATGTTTTCTGATCTCCTAGAAAAGTTGAAGATTGGAGAAACTGACCTCGCCCCCTACCGAGGTACCGACTTGTCTGGTTTTTATGGGGCCATGACCCGACCTATGGGCTATGTCGAGCTCATGGTGACTTATGGTGGAGACGATCTCTCTCGAACAGTAAAAACACAATTCCTGGTCCTACCATGCAAATCCCCATATAATTGCATTATTGAGAGGCCGACCTTAGGAAGGTTGGGCGCTGTCTCTTCCACAGTCCACTTGAAATTGAAATTTAATTCCTTGAAGAATGAGATAATTACCATTATTGCCGACCTAGAGGCAGAAAAGAGATGTCACTACCTTTTCCTTAAGTCGAAGCAGAAAACTGAAAAGAAACAGACTGAAGTAACTCACAAGGAGGCCGAGGTCAACCTCACCGATCTTGACGCACGTTACGACCCCGACAGCTGCGAAGATGAAGAAGATGATCAACTGGCCAGAGAGTTGAAAAAGAGAATCAAACGACTCGAGCCTGATGGGGAGTTTGTGGAGATACTCTTGGGGGACGACCCAACTAGAGTAGTAAAGCTCGGGGTCGACCTCCCAGAGGGTGTAAATAAGGACCTTACCAATTGCTTGCGGGAAAAGTGTAACACCCTGATAATTTCTAACTTGTAGAGATTACCGAAGCGCACGACTGGCATACATCAGAGTGACTTCCTTTTTAAATACTGAACACATACTAATACTCGATGCTAAAAACCCATCAAGTTCGCTTACATAACTTAACATAAAATACATAAAGTCGGTCCTTACACCACTCAGCTAGTGTTCAGTACCAAAAACCGAAAGTCTGCGGAAGCGATTTACAACTTGAAAGACATAAGTCGTACAATCGAATAGTCTTAAGATACTGAATAGAAATACAGAAATACAAAGGAAACTGAAATACAAGACATAATGAAATAAAGATAGCGGCTGCTCCTCAAGCGTCTCCATAGCCGTGCCTCACGGTCTTCAACTTTCCCTGCTTAACTGAAAAACAACAACAATGGATTGGGTGAGACAACTTGTCTCAGTGAGTTCTATCGCGACCCCTTACTAATTCTCTCGGTTCAATTATGCTTGATTCATTATACTTAACTCATAAATCATAGTCCTCAAAGTTGACTATGTGGCTAACTAACTAAACGTTGACCTCGTAACCCTCAAGCCAGTTACAAGATACAACACTAACTAAAGTTATAGCATGTCACCGGTCACTTGGCATAATAAGCTTTCGGTGAACCCGTCCCCACTAATCGGCTGGGTCCCTAACGGGGCCTAGGTTCATAAGGCTCATGACTGCCTCTCCCCTAGCACACTAAACTGAAAAGGGTCGTCACCCCGACTAAAGATATATATGAAGATATACCTGAACTGAACTCAACAATGAACTTAAACATAACAATAACATAACGATAAACTGAACTGAACAAAATCTTATTATTAACATTAGGTGATCTAGTTACTAACTTATTCTTATAATTAAGTGATCTCACATGGCTTACTAAGGTTCTTAACTTAGCTTACACTAATTATCCAGCTAGTCCAAACATAATACATCAATCACACTTAGCATAATCATAACATAATAATCGGTCTCATAACATGAACTTAGCTTAGGCATAACAATCTCATAACATCAACTAACATCATTCACAATCCCAATTACACCCAAACAGAGAATAATACAATTTTGATTACATATCCAGTTAGGCCTTTTTATTATCTTTCCAACGCATCTGAGAACACTTGAATCGAACCACCGGATCAAAAGTTATTGCGAAAACAAGTTTAGGGACTTTTTAGTGAAAACTGCAAACCGTCGCGACGCGAAAAGAGACAGAAAGTTTTGCGTTGCAAAAATTAAGGGAGGTCGCGACGCGATGGCCACAGGTCGCGACGCGAAATTACACAGAATTTTACCCTAACTTTTGATGTTCATATCTTGAGCTACACAATTCCAAATTCAACCAAATCAGGACCAATTTGACGAGCATTCAGTCTAGTTTCTAGAACAATTGACCACATAATTTTTGGATACCTATATCATCCCCAGATGCCCAGAAACCGAACCTATGCTCAAACTGTCCCCAGAATTCTACTCTAACTTGTGATGCTCATATCTTGAGCTACACAAGTCCAAATGCAACCATTCCAAAGCCAAAATGTCAAGCCTTCAATATAGTTTCTAAAAAGGTAAGTTATATAATTTATCAACCAGCAAAACAGTCTCAGTTAGCCGAAATCCGAACCTACCCAGAAAATGTCTACACAGTGAGCTTAGCAACAATTTAAGCATTCAAACAGCAACAAATTCAACCATCAAAGCACAATGAAACCCTGAAAACATGACACATAATTTAACATCAATTCCCTAGTGAGTATAGAACTCACCTCTTCGGTGACGACAAAACAATCCGCACCGAGACTTTGCGAACACGACGAACGGAGGACCACGAACTCTCTCACTAAACCGCTTCTAGACAACTCAAAGCTGAAACCCAGGTCCCCTAGAGCTTGTACACTGAACCCAGATTCTGAAGTGTCTTCTAGGTGGTTCCAATTCGTGATTCAAGTGCAAAGATTGGTTCTAAAGCTTACCAACACAACATGCAAGGTTCAGGTCCTGAAATTGGTTAAGTGGAATTCAAGGTGTTCATCAATGGTGACTTTTGGTGGGGGAGGAAGATGATCTCGAAATGGGTATTACAAGAAAGAGAAAACTGAACAGATTTTGGTGGTGCAATTAGATGGCACATCAAATGGGTTTTGAGAAATCTCTCTTCTCTTCTTCCCTCACTCCTCATGCCCTCCCCCTTTCTCTTTGGGTTCTGGTTCTAAAAAAATGGTACAATGAAGTGGTTCTCCTTTGGTTCAGCTGAAAGAAGGTTTATATAGGGTAAGGTACAAAGACGAAAATGCCCCTCACTTACACATTCTATTCCCCATGACTCCACCAGCCCTAATTAACCCCACTTGATACAATTAAATTTAATTAAGCACACAACCTTCATAATAAGTCAATCAAGCAACAAATACATTTTCAAATCATGATATTTTCAATCAACTCAAATAAATCACTAATTATTATTTCACGCCAATTAATTTAATTAGCGAAAATTGGGGATATTACAATCACCCCAACTTTTAAAAATTTTGTCCTCAAAATTGGACCAATCAAAACAATCAATACACAATATACCTTTCTTCGAGACGACACCAGCTTCGCCTTCGTGAGCGTCCATTACAAAGACCTTTCCACTTGCAGAGTTAAAATTCCCTTCTCGATTCCTCTTCTTCAACGGGCATTTTAACCTACCTTTCCACTTGCAGAGCTAAAATTCCCAGTTACTGTATAACCGAACCTATATCCAGATTGTTTCCAGCATTTTAACCTACCTTGTGACACCTATAACTGGAGCTGTACAACTTCAATTGCAACCAAACTAGTGCCAAATTAACAAGCATTAAGTCTAGTTTCTGAAAAGGTAAACCACATAATTTTTGGACCATTAGCTTGTTCCCAGTTACTGTATAACCGAACCTATACCCAGATTGTTTCCATAATTTTAACCTAAGTTGTGACACTTATAACTCGAGCTATACAACTTCAAATGCAACCAAACTAGTGCCAAATTAACAAGCATTAAGTCTAGTTTCTGAAAGGTAAACCACATAATTTTTGGACCACTACCTTGTTCCCAGTTACTGTATAACCGAACCTATACCCAGATTGTTTCCATAATTTTAACCTAACTTGTGACACTTATAACTCGAGCTATACAACTTCAAATGCAACCAAACTAGTGCCAGATTAACAAACATTAAGTCTAGTTTCTGAAAAGGTAAACCAAATAATTTGTGGACCACTAGATTGTTCCCAGTTACTGTATAACCGAACCTATATCCAGATTGTTTCCAGAATTTTAACCTAACTTGTGACACCTATAACTCGAGTTTTACAACTCCAAATGCATCCAAACTAGTGTCAAATTAACAAGAATTAAGTCTAGTTTCTGAAAACGTAAACCACATAATTTTTGGACCATTAACTTGTTCCCAGTTACTGTATAACCGAACCTATACCCAGATTGTTTCCATAATTTTAACCTAAATTGTGACACCTATAACTCGAGCTAAACAACTTCAAATGCAACCAAACTAGTGCCAAATTAACAAGCATTAAGTCTAGGTTCTGAAAAGGTAACCCAAATAATTTGTGGACCACTAGATTGTTCCCAGTTACTGTATATCCGAACTTATACCCAGATTGTTTCCAGAATTTTAACCTAACTTGTGACACCTATAACTCGAGCTATGCAACTCCAAATGCAACCAAACTAGTGCCAAATTAACAATCATTAAGTCTAGTTTCCGAAAAGGTAAACCAACTAATTTGTGGACCACTAGATTGTTCCCAGTTACTGTATAACCGAACCTATATCCAGATTTTCTGGTTTCTTGATGGAATGAAGCTTGGTCAGCTGGACAAGGCTTTAAGTGGATGGGAAAAGACTGAAATGCCCTCCACTTAGCTCCTCACCTTAGATTACTTCTAATTAACCACTAACTCATAATTAACCTTTAAAAATTGTGGTTGTGGTCTTATGAAGTTAAGGAATGTGTTTGGTGTCGTGTAATTTGGGTTAGGGGTTCGAATGATATGGAAATGACCAAAGCGCCCTTGGCTCCCTAATCCTCACATAATTCTATTTTTACCTCAAAACGATCACATAATTCATAATATTAGCGACTAAATGTTGCTTTCACGCTTTTGACATGTCCATGACTTGAATTATTATTTTATCGAATAACAATTCGCTAGTTAATTTCATAAAACGAAATTAACCGAAATTAGAGATGTTACACTAAAAATAAATAATGATGGTTGCCTCGACCTCTGCACCCAAAGGGAAATCCAACTGATCTCCTCCGGTATTCGGAGATGAAGATCTGCTAGACGGGAAACCGAATAAGTATGTCGCCATGATCAATACCACTGTAATGGCAAACGTTGAAGTCAGAAGAGTCCTGGTCGATCAAGGAAGCCCAGCTGACATAATCTTTGAGGACTTATTGGATGTGTTGAAGATCTCCCGAGACGCCCTTACTCCGTATCGAGGCATCGACCTTTATGGGTTCAAAGGATCACCGACCACCCCTTTGGGACACCTCGAGTTGATGGTCACTTTTGGGGATGACACGACCGAAAAATCGTTGTACAAGACAGTTAAGACCCCGTTCCTAGTTCTGCCTTGCAAGTCCATATATCACTACATCATGGGTCGCCCGACGCTGGGGCGACTGGGGGCTGTAACACCCATTTCTACCCGGCAAAATATAGTAAAATCAGAGTTTTCACAAACAAACGGATGCTACATTTTTCGACTTAAAACCATGAACAAACATAATAAGGTCATTTCTAAAAAGCGGATACATAACACCCTAACTTGGATGAACCGACACACAACATTTTCAATTTTCAAAACAAGTCAAATTTCATTTACTACGCAGCGGAAAATCAAAAGGTTCAACTTAATTAACCGTGGCATCTAAGCAAGATTCATAACAGCAATAAACTCGAAATCCAACAAATAAAACGACATAAGTAATAGAAAAATAAGCGGTCATCCCCCCGAGTGCTACGTATCAGAGCGACGACACCGACTCGATCTAACAAAGGTAAGCAGCCTTCATTCGTGATTACCTGCACGTTACCAACAGGAGGGTAACATTCAAACAGAAGGGGTGAGATATCGAACCATATAATAGAACATATGAAAAGCAGTATGTTAGAATCAGAAGACATAAGTTCACCACTTCACCGTCATCAAACAACTTAAATAAATCACAAGTCATCAACATACCACTTCACCGTTATCAACAACTTCAATCAATCACAAGTCATTAACATAGCCACTCAAGTATGCAATATGAATGCGACTCAATACTATGCACATGCATGTGGTACCATTGGAGCAGAACTCCCGTCGTCCTCGTAAAAATCTGCCAGTAAATAGTGGCATCAACAAGGCATAAGCCTTCAACATAATTTGCCAGTCCAGGCCAACGTGTTTTGAGCATAGCTCCAACATAAAAATGCTATCTATGCGACGCGATGTGAATGCACAAATAATCATCAATGATTACATAGCAACACACACCAACAACGGAATTCAACATTGGCCATAGGCCTACAACATAATATCTTGCCAATAAATAGAGGCAATCCAACCAGATACACGTCGCCAACTTCACACAATGGTAATCACAACTCGGCGCAACATCATCAACAATTCAACAACTGAGCCAACAATTTAGCAACTTAACAAGTTAACAGTTTCGCAACTCAACCAACAGTTAACAACTCAACAAATTAACGATTAACAATTCAACGACTAAACCAACAATTAGCCAACTGTGGGCCTAAGGCGCCTAAAGTACCCAACAACCCACAAGTCGGCGCCCAAATGCGCCCAGCAACCGAACGAGGCAGCCACGCATGGCGCCCAGTGCGCCCAGGAACCAGCAGATAACAAGCAACAGGCAGCCACACATGGCGCCCATGGCGCCCAGTGCGCCCAGCAGCCAACAGACAACAAGCACAGGCAGCCAGACATGGCGCCCTTGGCGCCCAGTGCGCCCAGCAACATCAGCAACACAAGCAACGGGCAGCCAGACTTGGCGCCCTTGGCGCCCATGGCACCCAGCAACATCAGCAACACAAGCAACAGGCAGCCAGACTTGGCGTCCTTGGCGCCCATGGCGCCCAGCAACATCAGGGGCAGCCACACTTGGCGCCCAGCAACAACAACAGACAAATTTCCATCAAACATACCTCTACTTCGCTGAATTAATTAACCTATCAAACGGTATCGAAACTTAGAAAAGGACCCCTCTATGGAAAGCTAAGAATGTCTAGTTCCTCACTATAATTGTTATTTTGCAAAACAATGGTCCAATTCGAACAGTTTCAGTAAATAAGCAACAAGGTTCAGAAAACAGGACAGCCACCATGACCTAGCTTGTGACACGTATAACTCGAGCTATACAACTTCAAATGCAACCAAACTAGTGCAAAATTAACAAGCATTAAGTCTAGTTTCTGAAAAGGTAAACCAAATAATTTGTGGACCCCTAGATTGTTCACAGTTACTGTATAACCGAACCTATATCCAGATTGTTTCCAGAATTTTAACCTAAATTGTGACACCTATAACTCGAGCTATACAACTCCAAATGCAACCAAACTAGTGCCAAATTAACAAGCATTAAGTCTAGTTTCTGAAAAGGTAAACCACATAATTTTTGGACCAATATATTGTTCCCAGTTACTGTATAACCGAACCTATATCCAGATTGTTTCCAGACGTTTAACTTAACTTGTGACACATATAACTCGAGCTATACAACTCCAAATGCAACCAAACAAGTGCCAAATTAACAATCATTAAGTCTAGTTTCCGAAAAGGGAAACCACATAAATTTTGGACCACTTTATTGTTCCCAGTTACTATATAACCGAACCTATATCCAGATTGTTTCCAGAATTTTAACCTACCTTGTGACACCTATAACTGGAGCTGTACAACTCCAAAAGCAACCAAACTAGTGCCAATTTAACAAGCATTAAGTCTAGTTTCTGAAAAGATAAACCACATAATTTTTGGACCACTAGCTTGTTCCCAGTTACTGTATAACCGAACCTATATCCAGATTGTTTCCATAATTGTAACCTAAGTTGTGACACTTATGACTCGAGCTATACAACTTCAAATGCAACCAAACTAGTTCCAAATTAACAAGCATTAAGTCTAGTTTCTGAAAAGGTAAACCACATAATTTTTGGACCACTACCTTGTTCCCAGTTACTGTATAACCGAACCTATACCCAGATTGTTTCCATAATTTTAACCTGACTTGTAACACTTATAACTCGATCTATACAACTTAAAATGCAACCAAACTAGTACCAAATTAACAAGCATTAAGTATAGTTTCTGAAAAGGTAAACCAAATAATTTGTGGACCACTAGATTGTTCCCAGTTAATGTATAACCGAACCTATACCCAGATTGTTTCCAGAATTTTAACCTAACTTGTGACACCTATAACTCGACCTATACAACTCCAAATGCATCCAAACTAGTGCCAAATTAACAAGAATTAAGTCTAGTTTCAGAAAAAGTAAACCACATAATTTTTGGACCATTAGCTTGTTCCCAGTTACTGTATAACCGAACCTATACCCAGATTGTTTCCATAATTTTAACCTAACTTGTGACACCTATAACTCAAGCTATACAACTTCAAATGCAACCAAACTAGTGCCAAATTAACAAGCATTAAGTATAGTTTCTGAAAAGGTAAACCAAATAATTTGTGGACCACTAGATTGTTCCCAGTTACTGTATATCCGAACTTATACCCAGATTGTTTCCAGAATTTTAACCTAACTTGTGACACCTATAACTCGAGATATGCAACTCCAAATGCAACCAAACTAGTGCCAAATTAACAACCATTATGTCTAGTTTCCGAAAAGATAAACCAAATAATTTCTAGACCACTAGATTGTTCCTAGTTACTGTATAACCGAACCTATATCTAGATTGTTTCCAGAATTTTAACCTAACTTGTGACACTTATAACTCGAGACTTCGCTGAATTAATTAACCTATCAAACATACCTCTACTTCCCTGAATTGATTAACCTCTACTTCGCTGAATTAATTAACCTATCAAACGGTATCGAAATTTAGAAAAGGACCCCTCTATGGAAAGCTAAGAATGTCTAGTTCCTCACTATAATTGTTATTTTACAAAACAATGGTACAATTCGGACAGTTTCAGTAAATAAGCAACAAGGTTCAGAAAACAGGACAGCCACCATGACCTAGCTTGTGACACGTATAACTCGAGCTATACAACTTCAAATGCAACCAAACTAGTGCAAAATTAACAAGCATTAAGTCTAGTTTCTGAAAAGGTAAACCAAATAATTTGTGGACCCCTAGATTGTTCACAGTTACTGTATAACCGAACCTATATCCAGATTGTTTCCAGAATTTTAACCTAACTTGTGACACCTATAACTCGAGCTATACAACTCCAAATGAAACCAAACTAGTGCCAAATTAACAACCATTAAGTCTAGTTTCTGAAAAGGTAAACCACATAATTTTTGGACCAATATATTGTTCCGAGTTACTGTATAACCGAACCTATATCCAGATTGTTTCCAGACGTTTAACTTAACTTGTGACACATATAACTCGAGCTATACAACTCCTAATGGAACCAAACAAGTTCCAAATTAACAATCATTAAGTCTAGTTTCCGAAATGGGAAACCACATAAATTTTGAACCACTAGCTTGTTCCCAGTTACTCTATAACCGAACCTATATCCAGATTGTTTCCATAATTGTAACCAAAGTTGTGACACTTATGACTCGAGCTATACAACTTCATATGCAACCAAACTAGTGCCAAATTAACAAGCATTAAGTCTAGTTTCTGAAAAGGTAAACCACATAATTTTTGGACCACTACCTTGTTCCCAGTTACTGTATAACCGAACCTATAGCCAGATTGTTTCCATAATGTTAACCTGACATGTAACACTTATAACTCGATCTATACAACTTCAAATGCAACCAAACTAGTGCCAAATTAACAATCATAAAGTCTAGTTTCCGAAAAGGTAAACCAAGTAATTTGTGGATCACTAGATTGTTCCCAGTTACTGAAAAGGTAAACCACATAATTTTTGAACCAAAAGATTGTTCCCAGTTACTGTATAACCGAACCTATATCCAGATTGTTTCCAGAAATTTAACCTAAGTTGTGACACTTATAACTCAAGCTATACAACTTCAAATGCAACCAAACTAGTGCCAAATTAACAAGCATTAAGTCTAGTATCTGAAAAGGTAAACCACATAATTTTTGTACCACTACCTTGTTCCCAGTTACTGTATAACCGAACCTATACCCAGATTGTTTCCATAATTTTAACCTAACTTGTGACACTTATAACTCGAGATATGCAACTCCAAATGCAACCAAACTAGTGCCAAATTAACAATCATTAAGTCTAGTTTCCGAAAAGGTAAACCAAATAATTTGTGGACCACTAGATTGTTCATAGTTACTGTATAACCGAACCTATATCCAGATTGTTTCCAGAATTTTAACCTAACTTGTGACACCTATAACTCGAGCTATACAACTCCAAATGCATCCAAACTAGTGCCAAATTAACAAGAATTAAGTCTAGTTTCTGAAAAAGTAAACCACATAATTTTTGGACCATTAGCTTGTTCCCAGTTACTGTATAACCGAACCTAAACCCAGATTGTTTCCACAATTTTAACCTAAATTGTGACACCTATAACTCGAGCTATACAACTTGAAATGCATCCAAACTAGTGCCATATTAACAAGAATTAAGTCTAGTTTCTGAAAACGTAAACCACATAATTTTTGGACCATTAGCTTGTTCCCAGTTACTGTATAACCGAACCTAAACCCAGATTGTTTCCATAATTTTAACCTAAATTGTGACACCTATAACTCGAGCTATACAACTTGAAATACAACCAAACTAGTGCCAAATTAACAAGCATTAAGTCTAGTTTCTGAAAAGGTAAACCAAATAATTTGTGGACCACTAGATTGTTCCCAGTTACTGTATAACGGAACCTATATCCAGATTGTTTCCATAATTTTAACCTAAATTGTGACACCTATAACTCGAGCTATACAACTTCAAATGAAACCAAACTAGTGCCAAATTAACAATCATTAAGTCTAGTTTCCGAAAAGGTAAACCAAGTAATTTGTGGATCACTAGATTGTTCCCAGTTACTGAAAAGGTAAACCACATAATTTTTGAACCAAAAGATTGTTCCCAGTTACTGTATAACCGAACCTATATCCAGATTGTTTCCAGAAATTTAACCTATGTTGTGACACTTATAACTCAAGCTATACAACTTCAAATGCAACCAAACTAGTGCCAAATTAACAAGCATTAAGTCTAGTATCTGAAAAGGTAAACCACATAATTTTTGTACCACTACCTTGTTCCCAGTTACTGTATAACCGAACCTATACCCAGATTGTTTCCATAATTTTAACCTAACTTGTGACACTTATAACTCGAGATATGCAACTCCAAATGCAACCAAACTAGTGCCAAATTAACAATCATTAAGTCTAGTTTCCGAAAAGGTTAACCAAATAATTTGTGGACCACTAGATTGTTCTCAGTTACTGTATAACCGAACCTATATCCAGATTGTTTCCAGAATTTTAACCTAACTTGTGACACCTATAACTCGAGCTATACAACTCCAAATGCATCCAAACTAGTGCCAAATTAACAAGAATTAGGTCTAGTTTCTGAAAAAGTAAACCACATAATTTTTGGACCATTAGCTTGTTCCCAGTTACTGTATAACCGAACCTAAACCCAGATTGTTTCCATAATTTTAACCTAAATTGTGACACCTATAACTCGAGCTATACAACTTGAAATGCATCCAAACTAGTGCCATATTAACAAGAATTAAGTCTAGTTTCTGAAAACGTAAACCACATAATTTTTGACCATTAGCTTGTTCCCAGTTACTGTATAACCGAACCTAAACCCAGATTGTTTCCATAATTTTAACCTAAATTGTGACACCTATAACTCGAGCTATACAACTTGAAATGCAACCAAACTAGTGCCAAATTAACAAGCATTAAGTCTAGTTTCTGAAAAGGTAAACCAAATAATTTGTGGACCACTAGATTGTTCCCAGTTACTGTATAACGGAACCTATATCCAGATCGTTTCCAGAATTTTAACCTAACTTGTGACACTTATAACTCGAGCTATACAACTCCAAATGCAACCAAACTAGTTCCAAATTAACAAGCATTAAGTGTAGTTTCTGAAAAGGTAAACCACATAATTTTTGGACCAATATATTGTTCCGAGTTACTGTATAACCGAACCTATATCCAGATTGTTTCCAGACGTTTAACTTAACTTGTGACACATATAACTCGAGCTATACAACTCCAAATGGAACCAAACAAGTTCCAAATTAACAATCATTAAGTCTAGTTTCCGAAATGGGAAACCACATAAATTTTGAACCACTAGCTTGTTCCCAGTTACTGTATAACCGAACATATACCCAGATTGTTTCCATAATTTTAACCTAAGTTGTGACACTTATAACTCGAGCTATACAACTTCAAATGCAACCAAACTAGTGCCAAATTAACAAGCATTAACTCTAGTTTCGGAAAAAATAAACCACATAGTTTTTGGACCACTAGCTTGTTCCCAGTTACTGTATAACCGAACCTATTCCCAGATTGTTTCTACAATTTTAACCTAAGTTGTGACACTTATAACTCGAGCTATACAACTTTAAATGCAACCAAACTAGTGCCAAATTAACAAGCATTAAGTCTAGTTTCTGAAAAGGTAAACCACATAATTTTTGGACCACTAGCTTGTTCCCAGTTACTGTATAACCGAACATATACCCAGATTGTTTCCATAATTTTAACCTAAGTTGTGACACTTATAACTCGAGCTATACAACTTCAAATGCAACCAAACTAGTGCCAAATTAACAAGCATTAACTCTAGTTTCGGAAAAAATAAACCACATAGTTTTTGGACCACTAGCTTGTTCCCAGTTACTGTATAACCGAATATATACCCAGATTGTTTCCATAATTTTAACCTAAGTTGTGACACTTATAACTCGAGCTATACAACTTCAAATGCAACCAAACTAGTGCCAAATTAACAAGCATTAACTCTAGTTTCGGAAAAAATAAACCACATAGTTTTTGGACCACTAGCTTGTTCCCAGTTACTGTATAACCGAACCTATACCCAGATTGTTTCTACAATTTTAACCTAAGTTGTGACACTTATAACTCGAGCTATACAACTTCAAATGCAACCAAACGAGTGCCAAATTAACAAGCATTAAGTCTAGTTTCGGAAAAGGTAAACCACATAATTTTTGGACCACTAGCTTGTTCCCAGTTACTGTATAACCGAACCTATACCCAGATTGTTTCCAGAATTTTAACCTAACTTGTGACACCTATAACTCGAGCTATACAACTCCAAATGCATCCAAACTAGTTCCAAATTAACAAGAATTAAGTCTAGTTTCTGAAAAAGTAAACCACATAATTTTTGGACCATTAGCTTGTTCCCAGTTACTGTATAACCGAACCTAAACCCAGATTGTTTCCATAATTTTAACCTAAATTGTGACACCTATAACTCGAGCTATACAACTTGAAATGCATCAAAACTAGTGCCATATTAACAAGAATTAAGTCTAGTTTCTGAAAACGTAAACCACATAATTTTCGGACCATTAGCTTGTTCCCAGTTACTGTATAACCGAACCTATACCCAGATTGTTTCCATAATTTCAACCTAAATTGTGACACCTATAACTCGATCTATACAACTTCAAATGCAACCAAACTAGTGCCAAATTAACAAGCATTAAGTCTAGTTTCTGAAAAGGTACACCACATAATTTTTGGACCATTAGCTTGTTCCCAGTTACTGTATAACCGAACCTATACCCAGATTGTTTCCATAATTTCAACCTAAATTGTGACACCTATAACTCGATCTATACAACTTCAAATGCAACCAAACTAGTGCCATATTAACAAGCATTAAGTCTAGTTTCTGAAAAGGTAAACTAAATAATTTGGGGACAACTAGGTTGTTCTCAGTTACTGTATAACCGAACCTATATCCAGATTGTTTCCAGAATTTTAACCTAACTTGTGACACCTATAACTCGAGCTTTACAACTCGAAATGCATCCAAACTAGTGCCAAATTAACAAGAATTAAGTCTAGTTTCTGAAAAAGTAAACCACATAATTTGTGGACCATTAGCTTGTTCCCAGTTACTGTATAACCGAACCTATACCCAGATTGTTTCCATAATTTTAACCTAAATTGTGACACCTATAACTCGATCTATACAACTTCAAATGCAACCAAACTAGTGCCAAATTAACAAGCATTAAGTCTAGTTTCTGAAAAGGTAAACCAAATAATTTGTGGACCACTAGATTGTTCCCAGTTACTGTATATCCGAACTTATATCCAGATTGTTTCCAAAATTTTAACCTAACTTGTGACACCTATAACTCGAGCTTTTCAACTCCAAATGCATCCAAACTAGTGCCAAATTAACAAGAATTAAGTCTAGTTTATGAAAACGTAAACCACATAATTTGTGGACCATTAGCTTGTTCCCAGTTACTGTATAACCGAACCTATACCCAGATTGTTTCCATAATTTTAACCTAAATTGTGACACCTATAACTCGATCTATACAACTTCAAATGCAACCAAACTAGTGCCAAATTAACAAGCCTTAAGTCTAGTTTCTGAAAAGGTAAACCAAATAATTTGTGGACCACTAGATTGTTCCCAGTTACTGTATATCCGAACTTATACCCAGATTGTTTCCAAAATTTTAACCTAACTTGTGACACCTATAACTCGAGCTATGCAACTCCAAATGCAACCAAACTAGTTCCAAATTAACAATCATTAAGTCTAGTTTCCGAAAAGGAAATCCAAATAATTTGTAGACCAATAGATTGTTCCCAGTTACTGTATAACCGAACCTATATCCAGATTGTTTCCAGAATTTTAACCAAACTTGTGACACCTTTAAATGGAGCTGTACAACTCCAAATGCAACCAAACTAGTGCCATATTAACAAGAATTAAGTCTAGTTTCTGAAAACGTAAACCACATAATTTTTGGACCATTAGCTTGTTCCCAGTTACTGTATAACCGAACCTAAACCCAGATTGTTTCCATAATTTTAACCTAAATTGTGACACCTATAACTCGAGCTATACAACTTGAAATGCAACCAAACTAGTGCCAAATTAACAAGCATTAAGTCTAGTTTCTGAAAAGGTAAACCAAATAATTTGTGGACCACTAGATTGTTCCCAGTTACTGTATAACCGAACCTATATCCAGATTATTTCCAGAATTTTAACCTAACTTGTGACACCTATAACTCGAGCTATACAACTCCAAATGCAACCAAACTAGTTCCAAATTAACAATAATTAAGTGTAGTTTCTGAAAAGGTAAACCACATAATTTTTGGACCACTAGATTGTTCCCAGTTATTGTATACCCGAACCTATAAAAAGATTGTTTCCAGAATTTTAACCTAACTTGTGACACCTATAACTCGAGCTATACAACTCCAAATGCAACCAAACTAGTTCCAAATTTACAAGCATTAAGTCTAGTTTCTGAAAAGGTAAACCACATAATTTTTGGATCACTAGATTTTTCCCAGTTACTGTATACCCGAACCTATATACAGATTGTTTCCAGAATTTTAACCTAACTTGTGACACCAATAACTCGAGCTATAAAACTCCAAATGCATCCAAACTAGTGCCAAATTAACAAGAGTTAAGTCTAGTTTTTGAAAAAGTAAACCACATAATTTGTGGACAATTAGCTTGTTCCCAGTTACTGTATAACCGAACCTATACCCAGATTGTTTCCATAATTTTAACCTAAATTGTGACACCTATAACTCGATCTATACAACTTCAAATGCAACCAAACTAGTGCCAAATTAACAAGCATTAAGTCTAGTTTCTGAAAAGGTAAACCAAATAATTTGTGGACCACTAGATTGTTCCCAGTTACTGTATATCCGAACTTATACCCAGATTGTTTCCAAAATTTTAACCTAACTTGTGACACCTATAACTCGAGCTATGCAACTCCAAATGCAACCAAACTAGTTCCAAATTAACAATCATTAAGACTAGTTTCCGAAAAGGAAATCCAAATAATTTGTAGACCAATAGATTGTTCCCAGTCACTGTATAACCGAACCTATATCCAGATTGTTTCCAGAATTTTAACCTAATTTGTGACACCTTTAAATGGAGCTGTACAACTCCAAATGCAACCAAACTAGTGCCAAATAAACAAGCATTAACTCTAGTTTCTGAAAAAGTAAACCACATAATTTTTGGACCACTAGCTTGTTCCCAGTTACTGTATAACCGAACATATACCCAGATTGTTTCCATAATTTTAACCTAAGTTGTGACACTTATAACTCGAGCTATACAACTTCAAATGCAACCAAACTAGTGCCAAATTAACAAGCATTAACTCTAGTTTCGGAAAAAGTAAACCACATAATTTTTGGACCACTAACTTGTTCCCAGTTACTGTATAACCAAACCTATACCCATATTGTTTCCATAATTTTAACCTAAGTTGTGACACTTATAACTCGAGCTATACAACTTCAAATGCAACCAAACTAGTGCCAAATTAACAAGCATTAAGTCTAGTTTCTGAAAAGGTAAACCACATAATTTTTGGACCACTAGCTTGTTCCCAGTGACTGTATAACCGAACCTATACCCAGATTGTTTCCATAGTTTTAACCTAACTTGTGACACTTATTACTCGAGCTATACAACTTTAAATGCAACCAAACTAGTGCCAAATTAACAAGAATTAAGTCTAGTTTCTGAAAAGGTAAACCACATAAAATTTGGACCACTACCTTGTTCCCAGTTACTGTATAACCGAACCTATACCCAGATTGTTTCCATAATTTTAACCTAACTTGTGACACTTATAACTCAAGCTATACAACTGGAAATGCAACCAAACTAGTGCCAAATTAACAAGCATTAAGTCTAGTTTCTGAAAAGGTCAACCAAATAATTTGTGGACCACTAGATTGTTCCCAGTTACTGTATAACCGAACCTATATCCAGATTGTTTCCAGAATTTTAACCTAACTTGTGACACTTATAACTCGAGCTATACAACTTCAAATGCAACCAAACTAGTTCCAAATTAACAAACATTAAGTCTAGTTTCTGAAAAGGTAAACCATATAATTTTTGAACCACTAGATTGTTCCCAGTTATTGTATAACCGAACCTATATCCAGATTGTTTCCAGAATTTTAACCTAACTTGTGACACCTATAACTCGAGCTATACAACTCCAAATGCAACCAAACTAGTGCCAAATTAAGAAGCATTAAGTCTAGTTTCTGAAAAGGTAAACCACATAATTTTTGGACCACTAGATTGTTCCCAGTTACTGTATTACCGAACCTATACCCAGTGCACCCCAAATAATGAGTTTAGCAACAAAATTGGCATCAAACATTCATCAAATTTCAATAATCAAACACATCGTCAACCCAATTCAGAGATACACATGTTTTTAAACTGAAAACAGAAGTAAATTCATGGAACCCACATAAAGCCCTTCATGTACCCTATTATAGAGTTAGAACCCCACCCTTACCTGGGTTTTGAAGATTTAGCAGTCACCTCCATTCTTGGATGCAAGAATGCGCAGCCCCCTCTCTATTCCTCACCAAGATGCGCAGCCCCCCTCCTTGGCTCTCTCTCAAATCCTTATTTTTATTTTTCAGCTTATGACAACTTAACCTAATTCTAATCCTTTTATACTTCTCTTTGTTTTTTTGGTTAGTCTCATGGGCCTCTCCTTACACCCCTCATATTACTACTTCCAACATAAAAATAAGCCCATACAACATAATAATATTATTACTACTCTAATATTATTTTCCGCACTTAATTAACCTATTAATTAAATAAAAGTCAACGTAGTAATTATACTAATAATTCCCAACTTAATTATTGAATAAATTAATTAAATAATTAATTAAATATTTGGGGCGTTACAGGGGCCGTTGCCTCTAGAGTGCATCTCAAGATGAAATTTTACACAGATGCAGGAGAAGTTGTAACCCTGCAAGCAGATCTCAAGTCTGCCCAACGATGCCACTTCATGGGGATAAAGCAACAAGGCGAGGCCGAGTTAAAAAAAGAAGCCATGCGCGACTGTCTCGATAAAGACCGGTAGATGTAATGTGGAAGAGAACTTTATGATATTGGGTGGGACGCTCTTTTTCCCACGGGAATTTTTAATGAGGCCAGTCCATATCAAATAAAGAAAAGAAAAAATGTTCGATTGACTTGAAGCTCTCTAAAATCTTTGCCTTAATATTCAGTAACAAATGAGAGCGGGCTACGATTGAGCCCATATGATCCTGTGGGACGAGTTAAGTCCGAGCCGAGCCTCGGTAAACTATCCGGTATGGATAGCACGCTCGGTTGATCCCGTCTATGCATCGAAGCGACCACAAAAGAAGGTCGCACCCGTCCTTGAAGTGAGTTCAATCTGGACCGTGTTACCGTAAACTGCTCGAAGATGGGATCAAAAACTAAGAAGAAACGTCGAAAGAGGCCACGACGGAGCCGAACGACAAAAAAATACCAAAGGCCATGATTGGGTCGGGCAACGAACCAGAAAAATAATCGAAGAGCGTGGTCGCACCACAATAAGTGAAGATAAACAAATGATTAACCTAAATTAAGTGTGCGGTTACAGACAGGTTGGCGACCACGGCGCTAAAGCTTCCACCGCAGCCGCCCCAGTTGAACAAAAAGAAATTTAAATTACAAGTTTTCAAGATCGATTCACGATCACCACCGCCTCTTCGCCCTGCTTGATCGTCGGCATCACAATCTTCCCATCCCGGACCACATGGTCTTCGTTGACCACGAGTGGGTTGACCACGAGCTCGGGATGCAGAAATTGTATCTGCGCTACAGCATTCTGAAACTTCTCCAAGCCAATACTAACAGCTCGACTACCAACCAACCTGACCGACTACTCGGCCTTCTTCTATGCCTCCTCGAGGGCGACAACTTTGGACTCCCAGCCCTTGATCTTAGTCCGCAGATCGACTACCGTACCCTTGAGCTCGTTCGTTCGCAATTTCACTTCCTTCACCTCCTTCTCAGCAGCAGCCAAGGCGACTTTGGCAGTGTCCCGCTCCTCGGTTAAAATCTTAACCGACTCCTCTGACTTCAAGAGAGCATCAGAGGTCGGCTTCAGGGATTTCCTTGCTTCTTCTACAAGATATTTATGCCAGCTTTTTAGCTTGTCAGTTTTATCGATTAAATCACCCTCCAACCAAAAATTTCTGGCTTCAAGGACGTTACCTACAGTTCGTTCTTCCTATTCTCTTTTCCACTTGTTGAAAATACTTGAAGCGGCCTTGCACACTTTGGCTGCATAGTCAAGAGGACCTTCCACGAAATACTCATAGTCAACCGAGGTCAGCGACCCCATATTTATCTTCGGCGACTTTCTCTGACGGTTATCTTTAAGCGCCTTCGTCTTCTTGGCCGGGGGGTCAGAGTCTCCGTCAGACAAGGCTACGATTTTAAGTGTGCCTTCAAGAACAGCGTCAACCAAGGGGGTGCAGACCTCCTCATCAACAAGAGGAGCAGCAATGGGTGAGGCATTGGTGGACCCCTAGGGTTTCGCAGGCCCCTCCTGGAACAGCGTCTTCGGTGCTGGAAAGCTCATCGTCCCTTCCATGTTATCTGCAAAAGTAAAAATAGAAATGAGTTAGCACAAGGAAAAAATGCAAGAAAGAAGAGACATCTAAGTATTTGTAACATTTGCCAAGAGCAGGCGTCGCCCCGCCTGCCATGGCCAATGCCTACCTAGAGCGGCTGTGACCTCATCTGAATTCTTTGCAGCAACAAGCTTCCTCACCGAAATCGTCCCGCCCTCAAGGTAAGTAACCAAATTTCTGAGCTGCCGCAGTGTCTCTTTGTCATTCTCGTCCAGGCGATCCTCTTTTACACTGTAGGTGGCTGGCCTCCTGTTGTAGTGGCTCTTCGACTAGACGAAGGGAAATTTGGTCTCTTTAATACCACCTTTTTCGTTCGGAATAGCCACCGAGTTTATGTCATTAGAGTCAATTGGGGCCACCCAGAGGTAAGTATGCTTCTAGGGCTTCAGTGTATCCGCGAACGAGCGGAAGTGTAACACCCCCTTTCTAATAACTTTACTTTTAATAAAATCAGAGTTTTTTTTTTTTGAAAACAATTAAAGTGAGTGCTACACTTACGCCATAAAAATCAAGATACATAACACCATACGAAAAGTTTAGTTCGCATCAACTAAAATCCAATCACCAACAGCAGCGGAATAATAATCAGTTCAAAATTAAAACCAATACATCACCAAAGAAAACTAACAGTTTTAGGAAAATAAAGCATAAACATAAGGACACCCCCCCCCCTGGTGCTACGTATCAGAGCGTGACACTTCCTACCAGACGAAGGCATAAGAAATCCTTCACTCGCTATTACCTGCACGTTGCCGACATAAGAAGCAACATAAAAGCAGTAGGGTGAGTCTCTTTTCATAATTAATAACATATGAGAATTAAGCACTGCATAGGAAAAGGAAACCAGGCACACCAATTCATAACAATAGGAAACAATCGCATCAGCATACTAAATTCCAAACAGCACTATATAATATATGATGATGTATGTAATGCAACCCAAACTCCACGGGTACATGCATGTCGGATCCGTCACCAATACAAATAGGCCGTAGCCTCTGCTCACCAAATCAAACTAGGCCGAAGCCTATGCTCACCAATTAAAATTAGGCCGTAGCTTCTGCTCACCAATAATGCATATGTCCATGAGATGCTATGGGAATGCATTACAACACACCAAGTCCAAGCAATTTATCATTTAAAATTCATGATCTCACCATTGTATATTAATCAGCTCACCAAATTAAAATTAGGCCGTAGCCTCTGCTCACCAATCTCACCCTATCACACTCACCAATTCAGCTCACCACTCACACCAACACCAATTCAAATAGACCAGCTTAGGACATTGACACAACATAGGGAAAGTGGGTAAAAATAGCCATTTGGACACTTAAACACCATCAGCCAGAAACACCAGTAAAAATAATTTATTTTTGCATAAAATTGAGACTATTGGATAGGCACTGAAATTAGCTTCAAAACGCATTTTGAACCGTTGAATTTGGATAACCGAGTCAAAAGTTATATTAAAAACAGTTTAGGAAAAATGTTAGACATTCTGGAAACAGGCGCATGGGCGCTGGGCGCCCAGGGGCAACACAGCGCTTGGCGCATGGGCGCTTGGCGCCCAGGAGAGGCAACACGCAACAGCGCACAGGCGCATAGGCGCTTGGCGCCCAGGAGCAACACGCGCAACAGCGCACAGGCGCATAGGCGCTTGGCGCCCAGGAGCAACACGCGCAACAGCGCACAGGCGCTAGGCGCCCAGGGGGAACAAGCGCGCAACAGCGCGCAGGCGCTAGGCGCCCAGGGGAACAACACGCACACAGGCGCATTGCGCCCAGCACAGCAACACGGCGCCCAGGCACTAGGCGCCTAACACCAACTTGAAACCGAACTCATTTTTCTTCGAAATTTATTTTACACGAGCCAAATGCTCAGGACATTAAAACCCAACAAAAATTTTATCAAAATCTGAACATTATTTTTGGCGCCCATGCACTAGGCACCTAGTGAAAATACGCAACTCAACTCCTTTGTTGACCAAAATCAGTTTTTATGAGCCATTTTACCCAAGTGTAAAAACCTGAAAACAGTTTTCGCAAAACTATCACCAGAACTTTGGGGCCCTTGGCGCCCATGACACAAGCAACATGTGCCAAAACTGGCAGCACAGGAACACTGGGTGGCAACACAGGCAACAGAGACAGCAACACAGAATGGCACAGAATGGCAACACAGGGCAACAGAATTTTTGGAAAACAGGCGCAGCACACTGCTGGGCACTTGGCGCCCATGACCATGGCGCAAAACAGAATTTTCAGCAACAATCCATATGGCGCCTAAGGCGCCTAGGGGCATCCAAACAGAAATTTTCCCACTTTCAATTACCAATTAAAATTCACCAAAACGCCCAATTACATATATGATACTAAGGTTCACCATGATTCTCAATTTTCAACAAACAAGTGTCAACAAGTCATATATTCAAACATATGACATACAATTCACATTTTGCAATAATCAAACATCAATTCATGCGATTTTCAACATAGGCAATCCATGATCATATATTACAACACTACGATTAATTCAATCAACACGCAATTCATTCATATGATTTATCCTAGAACCTAACCCTAGGCACTACAATTCGCATAAGCCATTAAAGATAAAAAGAGGACCCCCTAACCTTATGGAAATCGAATTTGCTAGCCAAGCTCCAAGTGAAGAATGCGCACCACAAATGAGCCTCCTCCTCTTCTCTTTGAGCTTCGCCCCTTTCTTCTCCTTCTCTTCGCAACTCTCCTCTTCTCTCCTTCTTACGTTACTTTTTCTTTCTTTTCTCACTTGGGTGAATTTTGCCACTAACTCCCTAGACCCCAAATAATTCGACACCTATGCCAAAGAAGTGGGCCACGGGCTTAATTGTGGATCACGGGCCCTTGCTCGCACCACCTAAATAGTAACAGCACCTCCTAATAAAATAAAATAAAATACTTAAACTCGAATTATTTAATTAAATTAAATAAATATTGTAAGCCTTAAATAACTTAATTAAATAAATAATTAAATTATTTTGGGGCGTTACAACTCTCCCCCACTTAGAATATTTCGTCCTCGAAATTACCTGAATCAAACAACTCCGGATATGCTTCCCGCATCTTACTCTCCAGCTCCCAAGTCACACTCTCACCAGCAGCTCCTAACCACACCACCTTCACCAAAGGAATTTCTTTCCCTCTCAGAATCTTCACTTCTCTATCTTCAATTCGCACAGGCATAGTCTCAACCGTGAGATTATCCCGTACCTCTACTTCGTCCATCTGAATTACATGAGACGGGTCCGGAACATACTTTCGAAGTTGTGACACGTGAAACACGTCATGCAAGTTCGAAAGATTAGGCGGCAAGGCCACCCTATAGGCAACACTTCCCACCCTCTCCGTAATCTGATACGGACCAATGAAACGGGGAGTTAACTTCTTAGATTTCAAGGCACGCCCAACACCAGTCACCGGAGTGACTCTCAGGAACACATGATCACCTGCCTGGAACTCTAAATCCTTCCTTCTTTTATCATGATAGCTCTTTTGTCGACTCTGCGACGCTTTCATCTTCTCACGGATCAATTTTACCTTCTCAGTTGTTTCTCGCACAATTTCAGGCCCCAACACTGCACTCTCCCCAGATTCATACCAACACAACGGAGTCCTACATCTCCGACCATACAATGCCTCAAACGGTGCCATACCAATACTAGAGTGAAAACTGTTGTTATAGGTGAACTCTATCAACGAAAGATGAGAATCCCATGAACCTCCCTGCTCAAGAACACATGCCCTCAACAAGTCCTCTAACGACTGAATAGTCCTCTCCGTCTGACCATCTGTCTGCGGATGATAAGCGGAGCTCAACCTCAACTTAGAACCCAAAGCTTCCTGCAAACTTTTCCAAAACTCAGACGTGAATCTTGGATCTCTATCAGACACAATACTAAGCGGAACGCCATGCAACTTCACAATAGTCTTGATGTAGATTTCTGCCAACTTTCGAACTGGATAAGTCATATTAATTGGTAAGAAATGAGCAGACTTAGACAACCTGTCCACAACCACCCATATAGCATCAAACCCTCTCACTGTATTTGGCAAACCAGTTACAAAATCCATGGAAATGCTATCCCATTTCCATTCCGGAATCTCCAATGGTTGCATCAACCCCGCAGGCTTCTGATGCTCAATCTTAGACTTCTGACAAGTCAGACATGAATACACAAACTGCGCCACATCCTTCTTCATACCAGGCCACCAGAACATTTTCTTCAAATCTTGGTACATTTTCGTAGCCCCGGGATGAATACTCAACTTGCTTCTATGGCTCTCCTCAAGAATCATTCTCTTCATCTCAGCATCGTCAGGAATGCAGATCCTATCTCTGAATCTCAATACACCTTGGGAATCTAACTTGAAATCTCTATCCACACCTTGATCATTCACAACTAACAGGTCTACCAACTTTACATCTGATTTTTGTGCTTCTCGGACACTAACCAAAAATTCATTGCCGATCTTCAACATCCCCAATCTGACACTCTGCGGTGTCACTTCACAAACCAGACTCATGTCCCGAAACTGCTCAATCAACTCTAACTCTTTCACCATCAAAGCCGACATATGCAAACTCTTCCGACTTAAAGCATCAGCCACGACATTAGCTTTGCCGGGGTGATAGTTCAAGCCAAAATCATAATCTTTCAGCAATTCTAACCAACGTCTCTGTCTCATATTTAGCTCCTTCTGATCAAACAAGTATTTCAGACTCTTGTGGTCACTAAACACTTCAAATCTGGTACCATACAGATAGTGCCTCCAAATTTTCAGCACAAACACAATTGCAGCTAGTTCCAAATCATGAGTAGGGTAGTTCTTCTCATGGGTCCTCAACTGTCTGGACGCATAAGCTACTACCTTACCCTCTTGCATCAATACACCTCCCAAACCCATCTTGGAAGCATCGCAATATACTACAAACGGTCGATCAGGAACAGGCAAAGTCAAAACGGGCGATGTGGTCAACCTCTTCTTCAACTCATTGAAGCTCTCCTCACAGCGTGCATCCCACACAAAAACTCTTCCCTTACACGTCAATTGAGTCAACGGAAGTGCCAACTTCGAGAAACCTTCAATAAATCTCCTATAATAACCAGCTAACCCCAAGAAGCTTCTGATTTCAGTAACTGACTTCGGGCTCTCCCATTGAGACACAGCATCAACCTTGGCTGGGTCCACAGCTATACCATTACCAGAGATAATATGACCAAGGAAACCTACTTCATTCAGCCAGAACTCACACTTAGACAATTTTGCATACAATTTCTTTTCTTTCAGCACTTCTAGCACTAACCTCAAATGTTCTGCATGCTCCTCTTCTGTCTTAGAATACACCAGAATGTCGTCAATAAACACAACGACAAACCGATCCAAGTAACTATGGAAGGTACGATTCATGTACTCCATAAACACACCCGGCGCATTGGTAACACCAAACGGCATAACAGAATACTCGTAGTGCCCATATCTCGTTCTGAAAGCGGTTTTCTGAATGTCTTCATCCTTTACCTTGATCTGGTGATAACCTGACCTCAAATCGATTTTACTAAACACCTTAGCACCTACCAACTGGTCCATCAGATCATCAATTCTGGGAAGCGGATACCTGTTCTTTATTGTCACTTTGTTCAATTGCCTATAATCGACACAAAGTCTCATACTCCCGTCCTTCTTTTTCACTAACAATACCGGAGCACCCCACGGTGACACACTTGGTCTTACAAATTTCTTCTCAAGCAGATCTTCTAATTGCTTTTTCAATTCAGACAACTCTGAGGCTGACATTCGGTACGGTGCCATAGACACAGGCCTAGTACCAGGTATAAGATCAATGGCAAACTCAACCTCCCTCTCTGGCGGGACACTTGGAATTTCATCCGGGAACACTTCAGGGAACTCACACACTACTTGAACCCTTTCAATGATTGCCTGATTCTCAGCAGACAATGACGCCATCAAAGCAAACAGATGAACTCCTTCCTTCATTACCTTATGCAAATGACCAGCAGGCAACAACACCGATTCTTCCTCTTCGGGAGGAAGGAAACTCACAGATCTCCGGAAACAATTAATATGCACATGGTTAAATACTAACCAGTCCATACCAAGAATGACATCCAACCCTCCCAACGGCAAACAAATAAGATCAACAAGAAAATCTCTGCCGAATATTGACAGAGGGCACTTAGCACACACAAGAGAGGTAGTTACTGAACCCTTAGCTGGAGTGTCAATAACCATCTCCCTCATCATAGAAGATAAAACAAGGTCCAATTTCTCAGCACACAAGGCAGCAATAAATGAATGCGTAGCACCAGTATCAATAATAGCAATCAAGGGAATACCATTAATAAAACATGTACCTCGAATCTCATTAGTGTCCTCTGATCCTGCGAGAGCAAACACCTTTCCATGGGACTTCTCTTTCTTCGGCTTAGTACACTTAGTACTAATATGACCTGATTCCCCGCAATTGTAACACACCACATCCCTTTTCTCACATTTCGCAGCCACGTGACCTTCCTTACCGCACTTGAAACATTTATTATCTGAGCAGTCAAAACTCTTGTGACCCGGCTTGCCACACCTGTAGCACACAACCTTCGCAGGGGCATCTCCCCCACTTGTTTTCTTATTATCAGCATACCTCTGCTTACCCTTACCAGCTGGAGCCTCATACGGTTTACCCCGGTTCTGAAATTTACCCCTCAGATCCTTCATGACCCTAGAGTGAGCATTACTATCATCCTCATATATCCTACAACTGTCGATCAAATCAGCGAATACCCGAATCTTCTGGTACCCTACAGCCTTCTTAATATCAGCCCTCAGCCCATTCTCAAACTTGATACACTTTGAGAATTCAGAATCAGCATCAGCATAATGGGGATAAAACTTAGCCAATTCAGTGAACTTGGCAGCATACTCTGTCACTGACATGCTTCCTTGCTTCAGCTCAAGGAATTCTATTTCTTTCTTACCTCTCACATCTTCAGGAAAATACTTCCGCAAGAACTCTCTACGGAAAACAGCCCAAGTTATCTCTTCATTAGCAGTCTCTAACCTCTGCCTCACCTCCATCCACCAATCATCAGCTTCCTCTGCCAGCGTATGGGTACCATACCTGACCTTCTGCGCATCATTACAATCCATGACCCGAAATATCCTTTCAATCTCTTTCAGCCATGCCAGAGCACCATCTGGATTATACTTGCCCTTAAAGACAGGTGGATTTTCTCTCTGGAACGTGGCCAAACTGCGAGTCCCAGCATTTTCAGCACCATTCTGCTGGTTCCCAACAGCCTGAGCCATAGCCTGCAAAGCAGCAGCAAGAGCAGCGTCGTTCCTCCCAGCCATTTCAAACTATCACTGCAGCACAAACAGAAATTTAGAACTAATCTAACAATTCTATTTGTCATAAGACACTATGACAGGACGACTTGGCCGGACAGACCGAACTGCTCTAATACCACTAATGTAACACCCCCTTTCTAATAACTTTACTTTTAATAAAATCAGAGTTTTTTTTTTGAAAACAATTAAAGTGAGTGCTACACTTACTCCATAAAAATCAAGATACATAACACCATACGAAAAGTTTAGTTCGCATCAACTAAAATCCAATCACCAACAGCAGCGGAATAATAATCAGTTCAAAATTAAAACCAATACATCACCAAAGAAAACTAACAGTTTTAGGAAAATAAAGCATAAACATAAGGACACCCCCCCCTGGTGCTACGTATCAGAGCGTGACACTTCCTACCAGACGAAGGCATAAGAAATCCTTCACTCGCTATTACCTGCACGTTGCCGACATAAGAAGCAACATAAAAGCAGTAGGGTGAGTCTCTTTTCATAATTAATAACATATGAGAATTAAGCACTGCATAGGAAAAGGAAACCAGGCACACCAATTCATAACAATAGGAAACAATCGCATCAGCATACTAAATTCCAAACAGCACTATATAATATATGATGATGTATGTAATGCAACTCAAACTCCACGGGTACATGCATGTCGGATCCGTCACCAATACAAATAGGCCGTAGCCTCTGCTCACCAAATCAAACTAGGCCGAAGCCTCTGCTCACCAATTAAAATTAGGCCGTAGCCTCTGCTCACCAATAATGCATATGTCCATGAGATGCTATGGGAATGCATTACAACACACCAAGTCCAAGCAATTTATCATTTAAAATTCATGATCTCACCATTGTATATTAATCAGCTCACCAAATTAAAATTAGGCCGTAGCCTCTGCTCACCAATCTCACCCTATCACACTCACCAATTCAGCTCACCACTCACACCAACACCAATTCAAATAGACCAGCTTAGGACATTGACACAACATAGGGAAAGTGGGTAAAAATAGCCATTTGGACACTTAAACACCATCAGCCAGAAACACCAGTAAAAATAATTTATTTTTGCATAAAATTGAGACTATTGGATAGGCACTGAAATTAGCTTCAAAACGCATTTTGAACCGTTGAATTTGGATAACCGAGTCAAAAGTTATATTAAAAACAGTTTAGGAAAAATGTTAGACATTCTGGAAACAGGCGCATGGGCGCTGGGCGCCCAGGGGCAACACAGCGCTTGGCGCATGGGCGCTTGGCGCCCAGGAGAGGCAACACGCAACAGCGCACAGGCGCATAGGCGCTTGGCGCCCAGGAGCAACACGCGCAACAGCGCACAGGCGCATAGGCGCTTGGCGCCCAGGAGCAACAAGCGCAACAGCGCACAGGCGCTAGGCGCCCAGGGGGAACAAGCGCGCAACAGCGCACAGGCGCTAGGCGCCCAGGGGAACAACACGCACACAGGCGCATTGCGCCCAGCACAGCAACACGGCGCCCAGGCACTAGGCGCCTAACACCAACTTGAAACCGAACTCATTTTTCTTCGAAATTTATTTTACACGAGCCAAATGCTCAGGACATTAAAACCCAACAAAAATTTTATCAAAATCTGAACATTATTTTTGGCGCCCATGCACTAGGCACCTAGTGAAAATACGCAACTCAACTCCTTTGTTGACCAAAATCAGTTTTTATGAGCCATTTTACCCAAGTGTAAAAACCTGAAAACAGTTTTCGCAAAACTATCACCAGAACTTTGGGGCCCTTGGCGCCCATGACACAAGCAACATGTGCCAAAACTGGCAGCACAGGAACACTGGGTGGCAACACAGGCAACAGAGACAGCAACACAGAATGGCACAGAATGGCAACACAGGGCAACAGAATTTTTGGAAAACAGGCGCAGCACACTGCTGGGCACTTGGCGCCCATGACCATGGCGCAAAACAGAATTTTCAGCAACAATCCATATGGCGCCTAAGGCGCCTAGGGGCATCCAAACAGAAATTTTCCCACTTTCAATTACCAATTAAAATTCACCAAAACGCCCAATTACATATATGATACTAAGGTTCACCATGATTCTCAATTTTCAACAAACAAGTGTCAACAAGTCATATATTCAAACATATGACATACAATTCACATTTTGCAATAATCAAACATCAATTCATGCGATTTTCAACATAGGCAATCCATGATCATATATTACAACACTACGATTAATTCAATCAACACGCAATTCATTCATATGATTTATCCTAGAACCTAACCCTAGGCACTACAATTCGCATAAGCCATTAAAGATAAAAAGAGGACCCCCTAACCTTATGGAAATCGAATTTGCTAGCCAAGCTCCAAGTGAAGAATGCGCACCACAAATGAGCCTCCTCCTCTTCTCTTTGAGCTTCGCCCCTTTCTTCTCCTTCTCTTCGCAACTCTCCTCTTCTCTCCTTCTTACGTTACTTTTTCTTTCTTTTCTCACTTGGGTGAATTTTGCCACTAACTCCCTAGACCCCAAATAATTCGACTCCTATGCCAAAGAAGTGGGCCACGGGCTTAATTGTGGATCACGGGCCCTTGCTCGCACCACCTAAATAGTAACAGCACCTCCTAATAAAATAAAATAAAATACTTAAACTCGAATTATTTAATTAAATTAAATAAATATTGTAAGCCTTAAATAACTTAATTAAATAAATAATTAAATTATTTTGGGGCGTTACAGGAAGAACTTGTAACCAGCATGTGCCTTCAAGCTAAGATGCACATGCCGCCTCATCTTGGTTCCCTTCTCTCCGTGACGGCTTACCTCAAAGATGGTGAAGAATAGCCTCCTAGAGCAAGACCTACTCATTTCCTCCATCAACAGCTCGAATGCTCGTAAAAAACCCCAACCTTTGGGATATAGCTGAGAAGGAGCGACTCCAAGATAACGTAGAGCCCGCCTTTGGAACTCGGTGAAAGGCGGTCGCGCAAGGAGATTCAGCAAAAATGTTTAATACATTGTGAATTTAAGTTCTTCTGAGACAGTGGCCACGTGCTCGCCCCTAGACTCCCCCTCAACTAACCAGTCCTGATTGGGTGCCCCAACTAAGTATCGGTAAATACCCAGTGCCTCCGCCCCCGACCTAATGATTGACTTAATCTCCTGCAACGACTCGGAGACCCAAGAGTAATCAACAATGCGGGGCGCAACTGACGCTTTCCCGCCTCGTTCCATAATCCCATGTGTAGGGACCGCCTCTTCCACCTCCTCAATATGGCCGACCACTAACTCTTCATCTTCCATCCCCTCGATCGATCCATCACCCTGAGCCTGTGGCGAGCTCGCCACCTCAGGAGAAGAGGATTCCTCCGAAGAACTATCGAATGAACTCTCTGTCGACGCTTCGGGCGACCGACATGGCCTCACTAGTTGCCGCACCCGCGCAAAGTTTTGCAAGTTTGAGGGATCGCTCCGCCCGTGCAGTCTGCTTGGTTCTCGCCAGAATATCGAACCTGCAGGAAGGGGGCATAGCGTCGGAACTAGGTACCTTAGGCCTGAGAAGGGGGCGACAAGGTCGACCATAGTCCTGGCGCCCCCTCCCCGCGAGCGGCCAAATTCAAACAAGATTAAGGGAATAGAGTATGCCGAAAGTATACCTGGAGAAAAACGACTTGGATAGGTCCGGAAGGGGAAACACCTCGCCAGTTGACAGGAAGATAGTCGCTCTCGCCGGAGAGATAGTCGCTCTCGTCAGAAAGATAATCGTTCTTTTCGGAAAATGTGATCGCCTGCGGAGCTCCGAAATTCTCGCAAACGTAAACAATGGACAGGACACACTGCCCTTATATAATGGGCCTCAAGGTAGATCGTGGGCTAGAAACGAAGCAACATGTCCCTTTACCTCGAATAGTGCAATCTGACATCAGAATAGCCATATCGATTGCGCGCCATCATTTCGCGCCACTCTCGAGCAACGCAAAGATCGCTTCCCTCAATCATCGCACAGTCCCCAAGATAAGCACGTGGCAGCGTTCGAGTGGCGTAGAAGCCACGCCATCAATGAAGCAAGGGTGTTCCCCGAATAGGAAGTACACCGATCTACCCTAGCGAGTTGGAACTAGGGGTATCAAGCCTGAACCCGCCCTCCAGACGACTTTGGCTTGGGGGGCAACTGTTCTGGGATGGGCCGAGGGTCCAACCCACAGGAGTGGGCCAACCCAATCCGGGGAACTGTAGCAGGGAACTACCAACGCGCTTAAATACGGGCTTAGTGTGCCTCAACGGCGGAGATCAAGCCACATGATCTGGCAGCTGGGAAGCACCGCTGAGCCCTATAAATAGAAGTCAACCCCTCACAAAAAGGTACACACATTCTATCCCATCTCATATTCCCTGCCTTGACTCTTTCCCCTCTGACTTGGGCGTCAGAGTGTTTTTGCAAGTACACCTGTCGGCTCTGCTCGCGACCTCATCGTCCCACCAGAGCAATCCACATCAACCCATTCTAACTCTTGGGCGACCAAGGTACAGATCAATAAATATCATTTTATGCTAGTGTTATTCCTTCAAATAAACGAACAAAGATAAAAAATTAAAAGAATCCTAATCTTTACTCAAAAACTAGGCTATTTCCAAAGAAGAAGTTCAAACCAAAATGCAAGAATAGAAATAACTTGACAAATACCTCTGTCTGGGGAAGTAAAGTAACATGTGTGTAAACCCCATCATTCTACTTATTGGCCTGTCAATGGGAATTTTGTAATTTTAAAAAGAAAACAATTAAGCTAGACCAAATGAAAAGAAGCAACAAAAGGATGCAACTTGATGTGAGTTAAGTAGATACAATACATGTGAATGAAACAGGAGAGAGCTCAATAAATTTACTTCTTCACAAGTAATTTCACATTGACAACTCTGCAAAAGATTTGTGTGGCTGAAGATCATAGATGGGAATCTCCAAGTATGTCATGATGTTTGGAGCTGATGAACTCATTTACCCCTAACATCTTGGTTGCCAACAAGAATAAAACCAGAAAAGACTATCAATAAGTGAGTACCATTTAACTAATGTTTAACCAAATCTTAGAGCATATGATGGAACAAATTCCACCTTATTTAAAATGGCTAGAAACTAAATTGTTCACAATAGCACCAGGATATACAAGTAGGAATGCAAATTAAAATGTAAAAACATAGAATCAGCTAGCTGTATACTACAATATAAGGTAGGGGTCTTCCATATACATGTACAAGTTGTACAATTGAAATGGACATGGATGCTGATTCATGCACAATGAAGAAAAAAATTCAGTTTCTTAATCCTAATTTGACAGAATATATAAGCAACCCCAGGCTTGCGGGGCATACATACGACCCACCGGACCACTCAGTAACTGTGACAATGGGAAAAAAAATAAGCAACACCAAAGAAAACTGGCAATAGAATCAATCCCAACGGGGCATGAGGTGCTACGAAAGTGGTGTTCTGCACTTGAATAGAGAGGAACATGGGGTCTACGTCGGTGAGAAGAAGAGCTACAACAATAGGGCTGTGTTCTTTTTTCGCTTTACCTTAACTCGATTTTTTGTGCCACCAAAAAATTAACAGTGAGCCGTGAGGTACCATTTTCTCAGATATTTTCCTAGGCAGCTTCCTCTATTGCTCATGGAAGTTTATCCTTGTAAAGAAAATATCAAAAGAAAGACAAGTGAATCAAAGGAAAGTGTTCAAAACTAATCGAAGAAAATAAACCCCAATAACATAAAAGGACCACATCTTCATATTTCATAAAGTATGATACAAATACATAATAGGAATCAACTGCCAAATGACAATGCAAGCTATAGTTAGTGGCAGCAATTACACTTGAAATCAGCATCCTAGATCATTTTCTAAAGCATAAAAGAGTGTAAGTATATAGTGTAACCACTATATACAATAAACTACTAATTAAGTTTTCCAAAAAAATTATAAAAGATAGACATTTCTCTAAACCCATCAAGTTGAGTCATGAGTTAGTAAACTAACCCTTTATAGTTCAACACTTTAAATATTGAATCATGAGCCTTTTCATCCTACACCAGAAAAAAACCAATTTGTAAGATAAAATACCTACAAATGAGACAATTAGAACTTCAATGATTAGGGGAAAATGGGGGAAAACTTACTCTTAAAAGCAAAGGAATGAGGAATGTCTGAGATGTTGGGAACATCATAGAGTGGAAGTATATTTTCCACCCGGAAACATACACCTTCAGTAGAGAAAACTCTTGTAAAGAAGAAACAATTGTTTAAAGTTATACACCAAAATAAACATCCTTAAATATGCTCTTCCTATTTGCATTCTCGTGATGAACATCCTTAAATATGCTCTTCCTATTTGCATTCTCGTGATGAAAATGAACTGTATCTTAAGTGCTTGTAACCTATTCACATATGGTAAAAAACTGAAATCACAGAATAATAGCAATGCTTGCATCTTAGGTCAAATTGAAATTAGAATCAAGTAAGGAAATCATTGTTGCACTAATTCCATACACAAATTGAAAACCCAACCAAATACATAATTGATTGAATCAATTGCAGATAAATGAAATCAGATCAGAAAATCAAAATCCACAAATAATAAATAGAAATTTGTGATCGAAAAATAAAAATCAAGGCGTAAAAGACAGATAAATTTTACCGAAGAAGATCGAAAAAGCGATCTCTAAGATAGAGTGCGAGAGAAACTAGAGAGTGAGAGCGAGAAGTTGGATCTGAAAGTGAAGGTGAATCTGAAAGCGAAAATCAAAGGTGGAGGGTGGCGATGTGGTTTAGAAAGGGAAGCTTATGGCCGAGAAAGGGAGAGAGACGGAAATTTCGGAGGGATGAAGTCTTTTGACGAAAAAAATGGAGAGGAAAAAATTTGGGACCTGCATGTTAAAAAAAAGGGATCAACCGCCGCAGATTATGACCTAACCGCCATAGGATCCTTTCATCAACTCCGTAATTCTCTGAACCGCTGCAGGATGGTAAAAAAACCACCGTTGTTGACTTACTAATACAGGCGGCTGAAATAATTGTCGGGTGAACCACCGCAAGATTGACACCGGCGGCGGTTTTGCCAAAACCGCCGCAGAACAACTCGGAAACCCCCTGGAGCTAGAGCCCGACCCCAGGAGGCAACTGCTTTGAGGGAGGAGTGGCGGCATACCCGCTAGCCTCGGCATTCTGTACGGATCTAGCCGAGGTGGAATGGCAATCATCGGCTAGAGTTGGATCATCCGACTTCTTCAGGATTGGTTTTCCGGGGGGAATGGAACCCCTGTGGTCTCTCACTATCTCTAGTCCGCATCATACCTGCACGAGAAGAAGCCGAGGTCACGAGCGCGCAAAGAAAAGAAACACCGCTTAAACAAGGTCGAACTCGGTTCGGACCATCTTCTTTCCCGAGGTAAGGTGGGGGAATATCACGTACCCGGAAGAAAGAAAAATACCTAAATGCTACAAAACGACCCAGATGAATGTCAACGTCGGTGGAATGTGTTGCAACGTCGGTGAACTAGTTTCTTCGCAAAGAGATCAACGTCGGTTCGTCGGAGCACTAGGTCAGGAAAAAAACAAAAATTCAAGCAAGTATGAAGGCAGAAAATAACTGGCCTTTGCCCCTTATATAACCACTCTGGGTTCGGAAGGTCAACTGACGCACCTTTCCCCATGTAATTAACGCCTGGGCACTGAAAAAAACCCATTCATAATGACATGACACCTTGATCCAATCAAATGTCACATCGCTGAAGGCACCTGACACATGTCACCTGCCAATAAGTCCGAGGTAGCAACTGCGATTCCTCAGACCTGGGGGCAACCCCGCAAGGACACTCTTACGCCGAGTTCAACCTCGCCTTCAATGAAACACAACACGCCGACTACCGTGGTTGACCTCGACTTCAGGGGAAACTATTTCGGACAGGGCTAAGCCCAATCCAGTTAGAGAGCGGCCCGGACAATGCCAAAGCTTGGGGTGACCACGAGATCCGGCCCAAACGTCAACCGCGGAGGCGGCAACGAGATCAACGGCCAGGATCGGCCTCGCCTGATCTTGCGGCCCAGACAATGCCAAAGCTAGGGATGACCCCGTCCCGTGTCTATAAATAGAGAACTACCCCCCAAAAATCAGGTACGCTTCGCTCATTTGTACCTCATCTTCACTTCTAATTGCTGACTTTGGCATCAAAGTGTCTGCGGGTACCCACCACCGATCCAATCTCAAGCTCGGAGAGGATGACTTCAAGCATCTACACTACCAACTGCAACCCCGGAATCCGAGTCCGGAGCAAGGCACAAAACACATATAATTGAAGGACTATGTTTATATTTATGTATATCAAAAATAAAATGTAAAAGTTTATATGATGTGTTTCAAAAGGAAAAAGAATGTTATGGTATCATGTATTTTGCTATACTACTAAGTATTATGTATATTTGAAGGATTAGGTTTTTGATTATGTACTTTTGAAAGGAAATGGATATATGTTTCTTATATATATTGCTACATTAGCAACAAAGAGGTATTTTTAAGTTTAAGGACTATTTGGTGCAATATAATTTGCTCTATAAGTGAGCCTGTTGTATTTTAAAGACAATTAAAGTTTATGATATGGAGGATCACAAGATTATAAACTCAAAGAGTAATGGTATTTTCACTTTAAAAACAATAGCAATGTACTTTTAAAAAGCTCAAAGAGTTTATTATGATAATATATTTGTATTTTGAGGAACTCAATTATGCCTACGGGATTTAGTTATTTTAAGAATAATCCCAAATATGTTCACAATACTTTTATGTACTGCTTTATAAGTATTTATATATATTCTGAAAAGTCGGACTTTTTGACTCAAGCAATATCCTGAAAAGGATTTCGTATATTTTTTTTTGTATCAAAATGGATACTCATGGTTAATTAACGAGTCAATTTGAGAGTCGAAATTAATTCGGTCCGTCCAAAATGCTTAGGCGTTATCTGATATTCATTCCAATCTTATTCATAATATTTAATGACGATCAAGAATTAGAGATGTTACGCAACTAATTTAATGTAATTTACTATTATAGGAGACTAAATTAATTTCAGTAAAAGTACGCAAAAAAAGTTCTAGTAAAAAAGATATTAAGTTTATATCAATATTTGATCTGATTTTTGTCATTGATATATATTCGAGAATATTTATGTAATGTTGATACATTAAAGAACTATAGTAAAGTATCTCACACATTTAAAACCAAAATGATTGTTTATCCATTAGCCATAAGACTTTTACAACATTATTTCTCTGACAAGTACATCTTGGTATATGCTATAGGACTTTAAAATGTAATTTAAGCAATAAAAAATAATTTAAACAATAGCCTTGCGGTCATGATCATTGACAGTATCTGGTACAAACTTTCTCCAAAACCAGTGTGACTTCCACACTGTATTCATTTCTTCAATGGGCACATTTTTTGTCTCGGGTAGAAATAAGGCAATGAAAATGGTCATTATGAGCACAAAGCCAGCAAAGAAGAAGAAAAGACCAAACTTCAGGTGACAGAGCATCGAGAGGAAAATTTGAGCAATGCCGAAGGTGAAAAACATATTCACAGCAACATTGGTTGCTTGACCTGCAGATCGAACCTCAAGAGAGCATATTTCACTAGGTACTAACCATCCCAATGGACCCCACGACCATGCAAATGCTGCAACATATGTGCATATGAAGAACAAGAGAAGATTGGCTTCATTTTTGGTAAATGAGCCTTCACCGCTCACTCCAAACGTCTTAGCAATCATGCTTCCAACAACAATCTACAACCAACAGTTATATGCTTTAAATTATCCAATCATCGAAAATGACTTGTCTTAAATAATATATATATATATATATATATATATATATATGTGTGTGTGTGTGTGTGTGTGTGTGTGTGTGTGTGTGTGTGTGTGTGTGTGTGTGTGTGTGTGTGTGTTTGTGTGTGTGTGTGTGTGTGTATCATTTATATAAAGTGTTAATTATTAATTGTTTTGTAGTTTGTACCTGACAGATAAACATCTGGACACCACCTTCAAGGAACAAAGTCCTTCTTCCAACCTTGTCCACGGAGAAGATGGAAACAAAAGTGGCAACCACGTTGACGCCTCCAGAAATAACAGCACCATAGAGGGCAGCCTCACTGCCAAAGCCTAAAGTTTTGAAAAGGACGGGTGCATAAAACATGATAACGTTGATGCCGGTGAGTTGTTGGAAGAAGGGAATTAAAGAGCAAAAAGTGAGTTGAGGTCTGTATTTTGGTTGTGTAATATTTTTCCATGGGTGATCCACCTTTTTAGATTCCTCACTAGCATAGATGAGATCCTCGAACTCCTCTTCAACATTATCGACTCCACGAATATTTTGCAACATTTTCTTAGCTTCGTCCTTTTGGCCCCTTTCAATCAAAGAATTCGGTGTGTCGCCTAAGAATAAAGATCCGATACACAACATGACTGCAGGAACAGCTCCAACACCCAAAGAAATTCTCCATCCGTTCTCTAGATTGGAAGTCCAATAGTTGATAAGGTTTGCACCCAGGATTCCAATTGTGATCATCATTTGGAAGCCCATGTTGAGTGCACCTCGGATCTTTGCCGGAGCCATTTCAGACAAATACACTGGAACGGACTATTTGAGAGTAACAAATAAAATTAATTGCAATTTATTTTAATGTTTTTAACCTTATAAATATTCAAACATGAAAGCATAAGAATGATAATGATTCTTACCTGATTACAGTATCCAACCCCAAAACCAAGCAATAGACGGCCGATGATAAGCATTTCAATGTTAACAGCGAAACCATTTAACAATGCACCAACAAGGAAAAACAAGCCACCTATGAACATTGAGATCTTGCGTCCCAACATTCTTGTAGTTGTGGAAGCAAAGAAAGAAGCTACCAATGCTGCCAAATATAAGGATGATGTGAACAAAGTAAGGAGCTCATTGTCAAATTTACAATATTGACTCTCATGGCTAGATTCATCTTTCATCTGCTTGTAAACACCGGGAAAGAATTTTACTAAAAATGGTTCCATGGAAGTCACTCCTCCCGTAATACCAAGATCATAGCCAAAAAGTAGACCTCCCATGGCTGCCACCAAACATGTGAGCAATACAAATGCGGTGACTTTACCCTCAAATTGCTTTCCATTTGCAGCAACTACAACTCCGCCAGCCATCTTTAAACTCCTCTATTTTAAGATATGTGTATCTTTATGTTGTAGGAGGTGCTCACTTTTCTTTCATGATATGTTAGAGGTCAAATAATTGTCTCCATTTTATAGTGTCTACAAAAAGATAAAATTATCATCAATCATATCACATAAATAAGTATGTTTACTTGTCATCCTAAAAATAATCTAAATAAAAAGTATTATTCTATTGATTCCGTGTCATTGCACTATTCTAAGGACTTGAGATAAGTGCTAATATATGATTAGATAGCAAAACAAACTTATATCAAAAACACTTTTGAATAACAGGTAATTGACACTCTGTTAGCCTATTTATAGGAAAAAGAAAGTTATAACTTAACAAATACCCCTATTTTTACTAAGACAACTTCTTTATAAAGTAATTTAAAATCTTTAAATGAAAAATAATTTTAACAATTTGCATCTTAGTAAAATAAATTGTTTGAAATTTAAAACTTATATTTTTGATAAAATAAATAATTAATTAGACTATCTATACCATTAAATTGATTGTGCTACGCCAATAGTTTACTGGTCTATAATGTGATTGTCTTTGTTTATACATTATATGTTAGGTGGAATTGATACCATAACCATAATTTTTGGTCACACCATTTTTGATTTTGTTGTTACTTTCTTTGATTTTTCTTAGTTATTTTCTGGTTCGTTCAAAATTTTGTATTTTCATTATAGTTTCTTAAGACTTGCGGCAAATTAGATTATATTTACAATTTTTTTATTACTAGCAACATATATATATATAGGACTAGAAATTTATTAAATAATGAAAATTGGCTGTCGCTACCAAAATGGGGTGTTTGTGTGGAGGTTTTTTATTAGAAAATTACCAATTAGAGATGCACTCAAAGCAAGAGGAAAATTAGGAATTTGAAGGGCTCACACAACTCCTGTTGCCCTTTATGCTTTGTTGACGAGGGAACACCTACACTTGTTTTTCTTTTCTTTTGTAGGTTGTTTCGTTTAATTTGCATGGGAGGATATTTATATAGAGTCCGGATCATCTCAATTTGGAGAGAAAATAGACATCTACATTTTCTTAATTTTCTATGCGACATGTGTTGATAGTTAAATCCTATGGCTAAGATTATAAGTTGTAAAATAAGAATTTAAAAAAGAGGAAACCGAAAAATGGGGAGTTGAGGTTAGTCTTCTCCAACCACATCCAACGCCTTTCCCACCGCCTACCACCGCCGTCGCAGATTCAACAACCGCTGTCGTCGCTAACTAAGTCACCACCATCGTCGTTGCTAACTCAGTCACCACCACCGTCGTCACCAACCAAAACACCAATCCACCATTGTCTTCGTTGTCATTGCACTGCTTGAGCCCCCGTCACTTTTGATTCACAACTTCCACGTTTTTTTAATTCAATAGCAAAAATGTTTATACCCCACAATTCAATTCTTCTTCTTTTTTTATGTCTTTATTAGAGTACAACAAATGCCATATAGAGTATAACGGGTGAACTTTTGAAAGATTAAAGTGCTTGAAGAAATTGGAGAAAACACTTGAAATTGGATCCAAGGATTTATTTGGGATCAAGATGGCTCTACGATGCAAGGCTGCAAGGATGATTCCTTTCTTGAATCAGTACCTCATGCATGGTTCCTGAATCATTTCCTATTGTTCTAAATCGATCATGCCATCATGCTCGAGTGATGGATGGAAATCGAATAAACCTCTGGCCATAAATGACATGTGGCTTCAATTGCAAACCAATGAAAACAAGCATTGAACACCATAATCTAAGCCGTTAATTTTAGACTAAAGACTATATATATATATATATATATATATATATATATATATATAT
The DNA here is from genome assembly GCA_039519185.1 of Astragalus membranaceus. NCBI lineage: Eukaryota > Viridiplantae > Streptophyta > Magnoliopsida > Fabales > Fabaceae > Astragalus > Astragalus membranaceus. The sequence goes on along the minus strand of CM076850.1, from coordinate 62,165,957 downwards.
ATATATATATATATTTACGACTAGACATGCACTTAAAAAAAGAGGCGTTGCCTTTGTTAATTATTATGAGATACCGTATACTATGTAGATTTGCATATATTGCAGTGTTCCGCCTGTCCGACGGATTTCTTAAGTGTTCGAGTTTATTTAGGGAATGAAATGATATATTATATGAAAGATAGTCCTTCGCGTAAATTGCTTTGAATGGGTAACTCAATCATTTGTCGTTGTGGATTTGACATTAATCCCCTCATCCCTAGTAAGTGGTGCACTTGACATATTTAATGGCCCTAGTTATATATTATAAAGAGATATTATATCATCAAGGCAATGACTTATTTGATTATCTAGTCTTTCTTCTCCATATTTATCTGAATTCTTTTCTTTTTCTCACCACAATGTCTCTAAACAGCACTACTATTTACAACGAATTAATCTTTAATGAAATTGGCGAACTAACATGGATCTTTATAAACTTAAAGAAAAAACTAAAAAAGAGATGAGATCGGTGTAACAAATTTACTTACTACAAACCATCACCATTTGTCAGGTGGCGGGACAAAGAAGTCGACACGACGCTACCACGTTTGATTCTCGTAATGACATATTTGGGTTGGTCTGTACAAAATTTACGTCTAAGCACAAATATAGATTAATCTTTTGTTGAAAGCATTGGACATATTTCATAAGTAACCAGCAATGGTCTGAACTATTTTTTTTTACTTCTACCTACTAAACCTTCAACATAAAGCTGATAAGGCCATAACAATGAGCTACCATCAAGATGTTCATAAGCTATTCTTACTCTGTTGTTCACCATGAAGTTGTAAAAATAATATGACTCAAAGGGCCATCATCATGTTCAGGAAAAAATTATATCAAGTAAGTTCACTCCCTTAAATCCCCTAAATGATATGGTCTTACACCTGTCAGGTCCTAATTAGTCTCCTTGATGTAAGATAAGTGTAAATTCCATTGTGAGTGTTTTAAGAGCCCAACCCTTCCTTAGACTGGGCACCATCCATTCACCCTAATTTTTTTTACTGAAAAAAAGTAAATTAGATCATCACTCATGCACAATAAACCATAACCAAACTAACTACAATCGATGAGTTAATGATATTTTAATTTCTACTTAAACTCCACTTATATACATTGGTGGTAATGAATACAATGATACACTTAGAATTAGACCAATTGTGATTTTTGTTGAAGAAAAATCTCAAAGTTAAAGTTTTGATGAGAACAAACAGTTTTGATAGGCTCTTTAAGCTTTCAAATTCATTAGTTTTCTAATGAACCTTCTTGAGTAATCTTAGAACAGGATCCAATCAATTAAATCTCAAGAAGAACATGTGATAAGAAAAGGACGCTAGGAGAAAGTGGTAATAAACTTTAGAAGATATAAATCAAGTTTAAAGAGGTCTTCAGAAGAGAAAAACATAGACTCAATTCACAAAAGATCAAGAATGATGCGAAGAGGTCTCTTGCCAAGATGTATCAGGGATTAATTGGTTCATGATAAGTGCTTTAGTAATTAGAAGATAATAAAATCAAAAGCACAATGGTTCAAAAGATACTTCAGAAGACAGCTCAGAAAGTTCTTCAGAAGGCAAATCTCAGAAGATACATCAGATGCTTCTCAAGAATAAAAGTCACAACACAATTTCTTCTAAATGATCAAATGGTGTTATGAAGATAAATCAAGAATGAAGATTAAGTAAATGGAACATACACTAAGTGATTATCTTGAAAACCGAGCTCAAAAGCTCTCAACGGCTAATACTGCAATGTAGGGTTCCTGCAAAAGTGCAGGAAAGTACACCCGTCTTTGAGCAAAAGCCACAACGGCTATATTTGGCCTTGGAGAACCATTCCAACAGCTCTTTTGAGTCAAAAACTATATAAATACAATATGAAGCACCTCATTTATGACCAAGAGAGCTAATATGCCATGTTGGATATTACATCAGAAGCTTCTCAAGAGCTTCTGAGTATCCTACCTTCTCTGAAACACACTCACTGCATTCAACATCCTCTGGGAACCTTCTAAGTGTGTTCATAGCTTTCTGTCAATTGATGTACGTAATCTTTTAAAGCTATTTTTATCCTAGTCCAAAAACTAAACATATTTTGTGTATATGTACCTTCTGAACAAGGCATTGGTTGTTGTATTGTTCAAAAAGATGCCTAAGGAGGTCTCTTAGGGTTTTCGGATGCTAGAATTGTGTTAGAAAACTAGTGTGATCGTAGATAGAGCTATGCTAAGAAAACTATCAAATGCATTGGCTTGTGATTGGCTTGTAAGTGTAAACTATTTGGAAAATAGTGGAAATACTCACTCGGTGTGAGCAGTGTAACACCCCATTTCTACCCGGCTATTTATCATAAAAATTAGAGTTTCAAAATTTCATTTCAATGGAATGCTACACATAACTTCAATCTAACAACGACAAGATCAGCATAAGCTTTCATTCCATCTTTATAATACGCAACACCCTTAAATGGGATGGAATACTCAAGAATTCATCAATAAAATCCACGCACTAGAAAATGAATGTTACACAGCGGAAAATACCATAATCTCAAAAGTGTCGAACAACAGCCTCATCAAAATCATTAAATCAATACATATATAGTTCAACAGCCAAGGAATAACACTAGAATCCTAAGCCCACCCCCTAGGTGTCACGTATCAGAGCAGACCGACTCGGGAATGAAGGGAGTAAGCCTTCACTCAGGGCTACCTGTGGTAAACAACAACAGAAGGGTGAGTCTCAAACCACATAATAAAGACTATAATAAGAAGTATATTTTATCATAGTATCACACTCATACAGTCACACAGTAGCATAGTTCATACAACCAACAACTCACATGCTTATCATGAGAATGTATGCAATACAGTTATGCATGTGGTACCATTTTCCCAGACCGCAGCCTCATCATCATAATATCAAACTCAGACCGCAGCCTTATCATCACAATATAGAACTCAGACCGCAGCCTTATCATCACAATATAAACTCAGACCTCAGCCTTATGTATGCATGAGACTCCATGACAAAGATCACAATCACAATTCTTAACGACACAGTCCATACATCATATATCACCTCTTTATTAATCTTAGTTATAGCCCCCATGGCCTCATCATCAATCAATTGAGTCCCCATGACTCTGGCCCCCATGGCCCATATCCCCATGATATCATCAATCAACTCATTTATTATCTCATCTCAATCACGTCTCTAGGACTAAACTCAACTAGAGGACTAGAACCCCTCCCAAGGACCAAACAGAGTAGGCCACCTGAAAATTTAAAACCGCTCTAGCCAAAATGTTCAAAATGGAATTTGGTCACGTGAATACAAAATTGGGCACGGAAAAATATGCTTAGAAATTGATTTGCACGCAAAGCCCCCTTTACACAAGCTAAAACTATGCCCAATAGGACCATTTCAAAACAACGCGTGCAAAACTGAAAATACCTTAGCCACAATGCTTAAAATACAATTTGGGCAGGTGAATACAAAATTTGGCTCGGGAAAATATGCTTAGAAATTGATTTGCACGCAAAGCCCCCTTTACACAAGCTAAAACTATGCCCAATAGGACCATTTCAAAACAACGCGTGCAAAACTGAAAATACCTTAGCCACAATGCTTAAAATACAATTTGGGCAGGTGAATACAAAATTTGGCTCGGGAAAATATGCTTAGAAATTGATTGGCACGCAAAGCCCCCTTTACACAAGCTAAAACTATGCCCAATAGGACCATTTCAAAACAACGCGTGCAAAACTGAAAATACCTTAGCCGCAGTGCTTAAAATACAATTTGGGCAGGTGAATACAAAATTTGGCTCGGGAAAATATGCTTAGAAATTGATTTGCACGCAAAGCCCCTTTTACACAAGCTAAAACTATGCCCAATAGGACCATTTCAAAACAACGCGTGCAAAACTGAAAATACCTTAGCCACAGTGCTTAAAATACAATTTGTGCAGGTGAATACAAAATTGGGCACGGGAAAATATGCTTAGAAATTGATTTGCACTCAAAGCCCCCTTTACACAAGCTAAAACTATGCCCAATAGGACCATTTCAAAACAACGCGTGCAAAACTGAAAATACCTTAGCCACAGTGCTTAAAATACAATTTGGGCAGGTGAATACAAAATTGGGCACGGGAAAATATGCTTAGAAATTGATTTTTACTCAAAAACACCCTTTGTGCGCCTTGTCTAGACACAGGCAGCACCTTGGCGCCACCCCAGGCGCCACAGGGCAGCCACATTGGCGCCCTGCAGAGACCACACACGCACCCAGCAACCAGAACAGTGGCGCCCTGCACAGACCACCATTTTCCCAGCAACTTGGCGCCCAGGCAGCAACCAACATACACAACACAACACAAGCCCACTGCTACAGTACACAGGGCGCCATTTCCCTAGGCACTTGGTGCCCCATGCGTCCCAACACTCACCAAACATCAAATTCCCAATTTCTTTTCCAAATCAAATCACAACAACAATCATAAAACATGTTATGCTCATACCAACAACTTCAATTTCACACTTATACATTAAGAACACATCAAGACACAAAATCAAGGTATGGAACCCTAACCTTAGCATAGGAAATCGATTTCATCATACAATTCATCAATTTCAACCAATCCAAACAATCAAACAATTATCAAATAACATCAAATAAGACCCTATGATCTACATACAACCTATTATACTCTCTATTATAGAGTGAGACTCCCCTTAGCTTGATTATGCCGAAAATAGAGCTCTTTCCACCGAAACACCGACAAACCACCGCAACAAAGAATCTTCTCCTTCTTCTTCCCTCTCTCACGATCGCGCCCTCTCTCTCTCTCTCTTGGACCATCACGAAGGATCAACAAGAGTAAGGGTTAGGAAATCGAAACTTAAACACTTGAAAGAGAAGGAAAATCGAATAAGAAAGGACTAGGAACTCTTACCTAGAATCAAGATGAACGAAACCCTAACTCCTTAGCTTATGATCGCCCTTTTCTTTCTCTTCTCCTCTCCTTCGATTTCTTTCTCTCTTTTGGCACAACTGAGGCGAAACCTAGACCCCCAGCGCCTAAGGAGCGCCTAAGCCAATGGGCTTGGGCTTCTTGGGCCATTACTCGCAGTTCCGGTATTTCCAATGCCATCCCCTTCAATTAAATAAAATGCTATATTATAATTTAATCAAAATTAGTGCAACACTTTAAATAATTTAATCAATTACTTAATTAAATCATTTAGGGTGTTACAACTCTCCCCCACTTAGGAAATTTCGTCCTCGAAATTCATACCTGAGTCAAATAGCTCTGGATAGGATTCCCGCATCCTACTCTCCAGCTCCCAAGTCATGCTCTCACCAGTAGCTCCCAACCACACCACCTTTACTAAAGCAATGTTTTTCCCCCTCAGCACCTTCACTTCTCTATTATCAATCCTCACTGGCATAGTCTCCACAGTGAGATTATCTCGCACCTCAACATTATCCATATGGATCACATGAGACGGGTCCGGAATATACTTCCGAAGTTGCGACACGTGAAATACGTCGTGCAAGTTTGAAAGGTTAGGCGGTAAAGCCACCCTATAAGCAACCTTTCCAACCCTCTCGGTGATCTGGTATGGTCCAATAAATCTAGGAGTCAACTTCTTTGCTTTCAGTGCACGCCCAACACCAGCCATAGGCGTGACCCTCAAGAAAACATGCTCACCAGCCTGAAATTCCAAGTCTTTCCTCCTTCTATCATGGTAACTCTTTTGCCGACTTTGAGACTCTTTCATTTTCTCCCTGATCATTTTTATCTTCTCTGTAGTCTCTCTCACAAATTCAGGTCCAAGAACAACACTCTCGCCAGACTCATGCCAACACAAAGGAGTTCTACACCTTCGCCCATACAGTGCCTCGAAAGGAGCCATCCCTATACTCGAATGGTAGCTGTTGTTGTAAGTGAACTCAATCAACGGAAGATGTGTGTCCCACGCACCTCCCTGCTCTAAAACACACGATCTCAATAAGTCCTCCAATGACTGAATGGTTCTCTCTGTCTGCCCATCCGTCTGAGGATGATAGGCTGAACTCAACCTCAATCTGGACCCCAATGCCTCCTGCAAGCTCCCCCAAAACTCCGAAGTAAACCTCGGATCTCTGTCAGATACAATACTCTTCGGGACACCATGCAACTTCACAATCACCTGAATATATATCTCGGCCAATCTCGATACCGGATACGTGATGTTGATAGGAAGGAAGTGAGCAGACTTCGTCAACCTATCCACGATCACCCAAATAGAATCAAATCCCCGAACGGTTCTTGGTAACCCAGTCACAAAATCCATGGAAATGCTATCCCATTTCCATTCCGGAACATCTAAAGGTTGCATCAACCCCGCAGGCTTCTGGTGCTCAACCTTTGACTTCTGGCAAGTCAAACAGGCATACACAAACTGTGCCACATCTTTCTTCATACCAGGCCACCAGAATAACTTCTTTAAGTCATGATACATCTTTGTAGCCCCTGGATGAATACTCAGCTTGCTCCTATGACTCTCCTCAAGGATCACCTTCTTCATCTCATTATCATCGGGAACACAGATCCTATCTCTGAATCTCAACACACCTTGGGAATCCAACCTGAAATCCCCATCCACATCCTGATCACCCGCAACCAACAAGTCTACCAGCTTCACATCTAATTTTTGGGCGTCTCTGATACTAACCAAGAAGTCATTACCAATCCTCAGCATACCCAGCTTAACACTCTGCGGTGTCACTTCACAAACCAGACTCATATCACGGAATTGCTCAATCAACTCCAACTCCTTTACCATCATTGCTGACATATGCAAAGTCTTTCGACTTAAAGCATCAGCCACGACATTAGCTTTGCCGGGGTGATAGTTCAAGCCAAAATCATAGTCTTTCAGCAGCTCTAACCAACGCCTCTGCCTCATATTCAGCTCCTTCTGATCAAACAATTATTTCAAACTCTTGTGGTCGCTGAATACCTCGAATCTAGTGCCATACAAATAGTGCCTCCAAATCTTCAGCACAAACACAATAGCAGCCAATTCCAAATCATGAGTAGGATAGTTCTTCTCATGTGTCCGCAACTGTCTGGACGCATAAGCAACTACCTTCCCATCCTGCATCAATACGCCTCCCAAGCCCATTTTGGAAGCATCACAATATACCACAAACGGTTGATCCGGCACGGGCAACACTAACACCGGAGATGTTGTCAATCTCCTCTTCAACTCTTGGAAGCTCTCTTCACACTTAGCATCCCACACAAAAACTCTCCCCTTACACGTCAATTGAGTCAACGGAAGGGCTAGCTTTGAGAAACCCTCAATGAACCTCCTGTAGTAACCAGCCAACCCCAAGAAACTCCTGATCTCAGTCGCAGACTTTGGGCTTTCCCACTGTAACACTGCATCAACCTTGGCTGGGTCTACAGCTATGCCATCACTAGAAATAATGTGACCCAAAAAGCTTACCTCACGCAGCCAGAACTCGCATTTGGACAACTTAGCATAAAGCTTCTTCTCTTTCAACACCTCAAGCACCAATCTCAAGTGCTCTGCATGCTCCTCTTCAGACTTAGAGTATACCAGAATATCATCTATAAAAACTACCACAAACCGATCCAAGTAGCTATGGAATATACGGTTCATGTACTCCATAAACACCCCTGGTGCATTGGTGACACCAAACGGCATCACAGAGTACTCATAATGTCCATACCTCGTTCGGAATGCTGTCTTCTGGACGTCTTCGTCTTTTACTTTAATCTGATGATACCCTGACCTCAAATCAATTTTGCTAAAAACCTTAGCACCCACCAGCTGGTCCATCAGATCATCAATTCTCGGAAGGGGGTACTTATTTTTGATAGTCACCTTGTTCAACTGTCTATAATCCACACACAGGCGCATACTCCCATCTTTCTTCTTTACTAACAAAACCGGAGCTGCCCATGGTGACACACTAGGCCTCACAAATCTCTTTTCAAGTAACTCTTCCAACTGCTTCTTCAACTCAGATAACTCAGAAGCTGACATCCGGTACGGTGCCATGGACACAGGCCTAGTACCAGGCACAAGGTCAATCCCAAACTCTACTTCTCTCTCTGGTGGCACACTAGGAATCTCATCAGGGAACACTTCAGGGAACTCACACACCACCTGCAACCCTTCAACTATAGCTTGGTTTTCAGCAGACATAGACGCCATCAAAGCAAATAGTTGACCACCATCCTTCATTACCTTATGCAGCTGATCCCCAGACAACAAAACAGACTTTTCCTCCTCAGGAGGAAGGAAACTCACAGACTTGCTGAAACAGTTGATGTGCACATGGTTATCCACTAACCAGTCCATACCAAGAATAACATCCAACCCACCCAAAGGCAAACATATAAGGTCAACCAGAAAATCTCTGCCGAAGACTGACAGAGGACACTTAGCACACAATAGAGAAGTAGTCACCGAACCCTTAGCTGGAGTGTCGATAACCATTTCCCTCTTCATAGCAGACAATACTAAATTTAACTTTTCAGCACAAACAGCAGCAATAAAAGAATGCGTAGCACCAGTATCAACTATAGCAACTAAAGGGGTACCATAAATAAAACAAGTACCTCTAATCTCATTGGGCCCCTCTGAACCTGCTAGCGCGAAAACTCTTCCACTGGACTTCTCTTTCTTTGGTTTGGTACACTTAGAACTAAAGTGACCAGCTTCACCACAATTGAAACACATTGATTCCTTACGATCACAGTCAGACGCCATATGACCTTTCTTCCCACAACGGAAACACATTCCTCCAGTCCTGCACTCGAAGCTTTTGTGACCCGGCTTGCCACACGTGAAACACACAATATCAGCGGGAGCATATCCCCCACTAGGCTTCTTACCCTCAGAAGATCTCTTACCAGCACTTGCTTTCCACTTATTTTTACCTCCAGCCATATCATAAGGTTTTCCCCTAAACTGAGTATTCCTTTTCTCTTTCCCAATCTTGTAGGCAGCAGAACTGTCCTCTTCATAAATCCTACTCTTGTCAACTAGTCTAGCAAAATCTCGTATCTCCTGATATCCAATCGCCTTCTTAATATCAGGTCGCAGGCCACTCTCAAATTTCACACACTTGGAGAACTCTGAATCAGCATCATTGGCGTAGTAAGGACAAAATTGGGCCAGCTCCTCAAATCTGGTTGCATACTCAGCCACCGTCTTATTTCCCTGTTTCAACTCTAAGAATTCTACCTCTTTCTTGGCCCGAACGTCTTCAGGGTAATACTTTCTTTTAAACTCCCTTGTGAAGACTTCCCAAGTAACCTCTTCACCAGCAGTGTTCAACCTACGCAGCATCCCTAACCACCACTTGTCAGCCTCTTCCGCCAGCATGTGCGTCCCAAACTTCACTTTCTGGGCAGCAGTGCACTCCATAACACGGAAGATCCGCTCTATCTCATTCAACCACGACAAGGCTCCATCGGGATCATACCGACCCTTGAAGGTGGGTGGGTTTTCCCTCTGAAACGTTGCCAGGTTACGGGCATTCATATCAGCAGCAGTGTGTTGATTCCCAACAGCTTGGGCTATGGCTTGCAGAGCAGCAGCCAAAGCAGCATCATCCCTTCTAGCCATATCAACCTAGCACTGCAGCATAAACAACAATTCAGAACTAAATTAAAAACACCTAATTGTCATACACAATATGACAGACAGACACACTTGGCCGGACAGACCGAACTTTTGCTCTGATACCACTAATGTAACACCCCATTTCTACCCGGCTATTTATCATAAAAATCAGAGTTTTAAAATTTCATTTCAATGGAATGCTACACATAACTTCAATCTAACAACGATAAGATCAGCATAAGCTTTCATTCCATCTTTATAATACGCAACACCCTTAAATGGGATGGAATACTCAAGAATTCATCAATAAAATCCACGCACTAGAAAATGCATGTTACACAGCGGAAAATACCATAATCTCAAAAGTGTCGAACAACAGCCTCATCAAAATCATTAAATCAATACATATATAGTTCAACAGCCAAGGAATAACACTAGAATCCTAAGCCCACCCCCTAGGTGTCACGTATCAGAGCAGACCGACTCGGGAATGAAGGGAGTAAGCCTTCACTCAGGGCTACCTGTGGTAAACAACAACAGAAGGGTGAGTCTCAAACCACATAATAAAGACTATAATAAGAAGTATATTTTATCATAGTATCACACTCATACAGTCACACAGTAGCATAGTTCATACAACCAACAACTCACATGCTTATCATGAGAATGTATGCAATACAGTTATGCATGTGGTACCATTTTCCCAGACCGCAGCCTCATCATCATAATATCAAACTCAGACCGCAGCCTTATCATCACAATATAGAACTAAGACCGCAGCCTTATCATCACAATATAAACTCAGACCTCAGCCTTATGTATGCATGAGACTCCATGACAAAGATCACAATCACAATTCTTAACGACACAGTCCATACATCATATATCACCTCTTTATTAATCTTAGTTATAGCCCCCATGGCCTCATCATCAATAAATTGAGTCCCCATGACTCTGGCCCCCATGGCCCATATCCCCATGATATCATCAATCAACTCATTTATTATCTCATCTCAATCACGTCTCTAGGACTAAACTCAACTAGAGGACTAGAACCCCTCACAAGGACCAAACAGAGTAGGCCACCTGAAAATTTAAAACCGCTCTAGCCAAAATGTTCAAAATGGAATTTGGTCACGTGAATACAAAATTGGGCACGGAAAAATATGCTTAGAAATTGATTTGCACGCAAAGCCCCCTTTACACAAGCTAAAACTATGCCCAATAGGACCATTTCAAAACAACGCGTGCAAAACTGAAAATACCTTAGCCACAGTGCTTAAAATACAATTTGGGCAGGTGAATACAAAATTTGGCTCGGGAAAATATGCTTAGAAATTGATTTGCACGCAAAGCCCCCTTTACACAAGCTAAAACTATGCCCAATAGGACCATTTCAAAACAACGCGTGCAAAACTGAAAATACCTTAGCCACAGTGCTTAAAATACAATTTGGGCAGGTGAATATAAAATTTGGCTCGGGAAAATATGCTTAAAAATTGGTTTGCACGCAAAGCCCCCTTTACACAAGCTAAAACTATGCCCAATAGGACCGTTTCAAAACAACGCGTGCAAAATTGAAAATACCTTAGCCGCAGTGCTTAAAATACAATTTGGGCAGGTGAATACAAAATTTGGCTCGGGAAAATATGCTTAGTAATTGATTTGCACGCAAAGCCCCCTTTACACAAGCTAAAACTATGCCCAATAGGACCATTTCAAAACAACGCGTGCAAAACTGAAAATACCTTAGCCACAGTGCTTAAAATACAATTTGGGCACGGGAAAATATGCTTAGAAATTGATTTGCACTCAAAGCCCCCTTTACACAAGCTAAAACTATGCCCAATAGGACCATTTCAAAACAACGCGTGCAAAACTGAAAATACCTTAGCCACAGTGCTTAAAATACAATTTGGGCAGGTGAATACAAAATTGGGCACGGGAAAATATGCTTAGAAATTGATTTTTACCCAAAAACACCCTTTGTGCGCCTTGTCTAGACACAGGCAGCACCTTGGCGCCACCCCAGGCGCCACAGGGCAGCCACATTGGCGCCCTGCACAGACCACACACGCACCCAGCAACCAGAACAGTGCCCAGGGCGCCATTTTCCCAGCAACTTGGCGCCCAGGCAGCAACCAACATGCACAACACAACACAAGCCCACTGCTACAGTACACAGGGCGCCATTTCCCTAGGCACTTGGCGCCCCATGCGTCCCAACACTCACCAAACATCAAATTCCCAATTTCTTTTCCAAATCAAATCACAACAACAATCATAAAACATGTTATGCTCATACCAACAACTTCAATTTCACACTTATACATTAAGAACACATCAAGACACAAAATCAAGGTATGGAACCCTAACCTTAGCATAGGAAATCGATTTCATCATACAATTCATCAATTTCAACCAATCCAAACAATCAAACAATTATCAAATAACATCAAATAAGACCCTATGATCTACATACAACCTATTATACTCTCTATTATAGAGTGAGACTCCCCTTACCTTGATTATGCCGAAAATAGAGCTCTTTCCACCGAAACACCGACAAACCACCGCAACAAAGAATCTTCTCCTTCTTCTTCCCTCTCTCACGATCGCGCCCTCTCTCTCTCTCTCTCTCTTGGACCATCACGAAGGATCAACAAGAGTAAGGGTTAGGAAATCGAAAACTTAAACACTTGAAAGAGAAGGAAAATCGAATAAGAAAGGACTAGGAACTCTTACCTAGAATCAAGATGAACGAAACCCTAACTCCTTAGCTTGTGATCGCCCTTTTCTTTCTCTTCTCCTCTCCTTCGATTTCTTTCTCTCTTTTGGCACAACTGAGGCGAAACCTAGACCCCCAGCGCCTAAGGAGCGCCTAAGCCAATGGGCTTGGGCTTCTTGGGCCATTACTCGCAGTTCCGGTATTTCCAATGCCATCCCCTTCAATTAAATAAAATGCTATATTATAATTTAATCAAAATTAGTGCAACACTTTAAATAATTTAATCAATTACTTAATTAAATCATTTAGGGTGTTACAAGCAGTGTTGAGGAAAAATCCCCTAAGATAAAGTTTTGATGAAAACAAACAGGTTTGAAAAGATCTTTAAACTTTGTGATTCATTATTTTTCTAATGAATCTTCTTTAGTGGTCGTTAGATGTGAATAAATCTTATTAGGCTCAAGAAGAACATGTGCTAAACAAAGCACATCATGAGAAGATAGTATAGAGCTTCAGAAGATACATGTTAAGCTCAAAGAAGTGCTCAAAAGATAAGAACAGTGGATCCATCTCAAACCAGTATGAAATGAACCAAAGAGGTCTCTTGCCATAATATGTCCACCCTAAGAAGTGTATATCAGAACATATGACATGTTATCAAAAAACTAAGTGACTCCGAAGATACATCAGAAGACGTCTAGAAGTTTCCTCCAATCACAAAAGATCAAGAATGATGCGAAGAGGTCTCTTGCCAAGATGTATCAATGATTAATGGATTCATGATAAGTTCTTTCAGTAATTATAAGATAATAAAATCAAAGGCACAATGGCTCAAAAGATAGTTTAGAAGACAACTCAGAAAGTTCTTCAGAAGACACTTTAGAAGGCACATCTCAGAAGATACATCAAAAGCTTCTCGAGAATAAAAGTCACAAGACAATTTCTCCTAAATGGTAAAATGGTGATATGAAGATAAATCAAGAATGAAGATCAAGTAAATGGAACATACACTAAGTTATTATCTGTAGAACCGAGCTCAAGCTCTCAACGGCTACTACTTCTATGTACATTTCCTGCAAAAGGGCCAGAAAGTACACCCGTCTTTGAGCAAAAGTGACAACTTCTATATTTGACCTTGGAGAACCATTCCAACGGGTCTTTTGAGTCAGAATATCTATAAATACAATATGAAGCACCTCATTTATGACCAAGAGAGATAATACGCCATATTGGATATCTCCTTCAGAAGCTTCTCAAGAGATTCAGAGTCATCTACCTTCTCTCAAACACACTCACTGCATTCAACATCCTTTGGGATCCTTCTGAGTGTATTCATAGCTTTGTGTCAATTGATGTATGTAATCTATTAAAGCTATTTTTTATCCTAGTTCAAAAACAAAACATATTTTGTGTATATGTACCTTCTTAACAAGGCATTGGTTGCTGTTGAGAAGATGCCTAAGGGGTCTCTAAAGGTTTAGTTGCTAGAATTGTGTTAGAAAACTAGTGTGATACTAGATAGAGCTATGGTAAGAAAAATATCAAGTGCTTTGTCCAGTGGTTGGCTTGCAAGTTTAAACTCTTTGGAAAATAATGGAAATACTCATTGGGTGTGAGGAGTAGATGTAGCCCTTGTTTATTTGGGTGAACCACTATAATTCAAGTGTGTTCTTTACTACTTTTCTATATAGCTTTCTTGAAACAGAACTTTACTTTGAATTATCTCTTTTCTAAACTTACACACAACACTACTTAACTCTTCTCTTCAATACCTATCTTGCAAATCATCATTATCTTTAACTAATCATGCTTCTAAAGGAATTTAGATTTATAAATTGTTTTTAAAATGTGTCACAATTCAACCCCCCCCCCCCCCCCCCATTTTTTGTTATTTATATTATCTTCAATTGGCATCAAAGTAAGGCCTCTGGTTGAACACACTCAAAAAGTGTCAGAGGAAAGATCTTGGAAGAAGTCATGGCAAGACCAAAATCTATTGCATTCTTACCAGAAGAAGCATCATCAAATAAACCTCCCGACTTCAATGGAGAACACTACTACTACTGGAAGAATCAAATTGTATATGGAATCCCAAGATACTGATATTTGGGATATTGTTGAAACACGTCCATATGTTCCAAAAGTAATTTATGATGATGGCATAGTGGCTGAAAAGCCGAAGAACACTTAGATTGTAAATAAAAAGCACCTAGTCCTATTAAACTCAAAGGCAAAGTACTATCTTACTTGTTCTTTGAGTAGAAATGAATCTGACAAAGTTGTTGGCAAAGAAACTACAAAAGAAATATGGGACACACTTCAAACTGCTCATGAAGGAACTGATCAAATCAAAGAAGTGAAAACTGGAATTCTAGTTCGTGGGTTTGAAATGTTCACAATTAGTCAAGATAAGTCAATAGATGAAATGTCTGACAGATTAACCACAATGATAAATGGCTTAAGCTCTCTAGGAAATATCTACACAAACCTAGAGAACTCATGGCACTAGTGCAAAAAATGGATTTAAAGTCAGGCGAAAAAGGGATTTAAAGTCAGGCGCAAGCTTGACTTTTAATAAGTCGACTTTGTATGTCAGGCGTTTTAAAGTCACGCGATAGCCTGACTTCGTAAGTCTGTTTTAAAGTCAAGCATATATGGCCTGACTTCGTAAGTCTGTTTTAAAGTCAAGTATTTATGGCCTGACTTCGTAAGTATGTTTTAAAGTCAAGTCTGAGCCTGAGCCTGACTTCGTAAGTCTGTTTTAAAGTCAGGCATTATTGCGACTGACTTTAAATGTCCTTTTTTAAGTCAGGCTTACGCCTGACTTTAAAAGTTTTTTTTTTCTATTTTAAGTCAGGCTTAAATACGCCTGACGTTAAAAGTATTTTATTTTTTTTTCAAATTTTGGTTTCATACGCCTACACCTGGTTATACGAATTTTGGTCATTCTTCCTGCATATATACCAGCAAAACCAGCATTCTACACTTAAATTACAACAAACATAATTCTACACTTAAATTCATCACATTCTACTTAAATTCATCATATACAACAAACAGAACAACACCAGGCCGAGGACAATAGATAATGGCTATACGAATTATGTTAGATAATATATGGTTCAATTTAATTATAAAAAAATACAAAAGAGAGATAATAGTTCATTAATGTAAAAATTTCTAATATTATTCTAGAATAACAGTAACCCATTAAGGTTTTCAAAAGGTTACACATCATAAACAACATATATAACCGTAATGTGTTGAGTTGTGTATGAAGACATATATTTTTCTAATAAAATTTCTAATACACATCAAAGAGCAAAACAACTCCTCAAAAAATACACCAGCAAAAAATACACCAGCAACACAATGAGCAGGGTTCATTTTCATAACTTGCCTAGCACTCATAGGTGAATAAAATCTCTCTGTTTTTCCACTTGGATGAAGAACAACTCACCCAAGAATGTAAATATCACTTGGATCTTCAGAACAAAGCCAATCATCAATCTCAAGATCCTCTATTGGAGTTTTTCCAGCAACATTCCAAGTGCCAATTATGACCCTGAAGAATAACCAAATTTAAGATATATTTTATTAATAAATACCATTAAATTAGTAACTCTAATGACATGCTGCATAATCAGGTTATTGTCATATTCATACCTCACTTCCTTAGTATCTATGTAATGGCTCTTCTCTTTTTTCTTTGCAGCAGCAAGCCTTGCATTCCTTGCAGCAGCTTCTTGAGCAGCAGCTCTTGCAGCGGCATCCATTTCTTTACTAGATTTCTTCTTCTTCGAAGAAACAACTCTCTTAAGACGCTCCATATACTTCAACACCTTTGTTATCCTGAGGTGCGCCAAGCAAACATAAAAGAAATCACTACACATTTATATTGCTGAGCAGAAAAAAGGCTGATTTAGATGAAGCATGCAAGTAGATTATGCAGTAAAAAGAACACACATGTTTTCAAATGTAAAAGTTCATGTTCTAGTTAAAGATTAAAGAATTATGCTAAAGAGTAAGTTAAGCATTAGTATAAAGCCAGATTTGTTAAAGGAGTGTAAAGGACAAAAGAACCAATCCAAGTCACAACATAGGTAATTTGCTATGAAAGTAAACTAAATAGCATCTTCCTGTCTAGTGACTGAACATTCTTATGATTACTTTTAAAGATAACATGGTTAAAAAAATAACATATAATTGACAGTTAGCTAATTTATCTAACATGATATAAATATATCTGACTAACCTGTTCACTGTGACCTTGTGGAAAGTAGACCACACGGCTTCCAACAGCTGGCAAAGAAACAAGAGGACCAGCAAAAGCATGCCAAAGTTCTGAATCTAGAACTCGCTTTTCTCCTACAGGAAATCCATCTTAATGTCATGAATATAGAACAGAAAGTTCATAACCGTCACCTAAATGCCTCAAAGGATAAAATTATTTTGGCATATTCTTAGTAAATATATTTTCTTTTTTTACAAGAAAGTTCATATAGGAGTAGAGTTTAATCTAATAATAACAGGCCTGAAATGTAGAATTTTTCAGTAATTAACCATTGTGAACTTTTTACAAATTCTGAACATTCAAATGAAATCAAACATAATGAAACTTAATTTGTAACAAAAGACACATATAGGAACACAAATCAAACAGTTCATACTTTAAATTTTCATATATTGAAGCCATGTATGCTGACTTTAGGAGCTTCCTTAAGATGATATGAAATTATGAATTGCATCAGCATATGCATTTATGTTGTCTCCTTTGTTAGTTTGCGATTGTACCTGAAAAAAGAAAAATTGTGAGAAGATGAAATGTGGAGTTCAAAGGAAAGGTGGAAACGAAATGGAGAGGGAAAAGACAAACCTTTTCTTATTACAAAGTATGTATATAGATAGCTTAGGGGATTTACATACTTCTATGAACATTTTCAAGATGTTTGTCACTCAAAAGAAATAAATGATAAGAACAACTCCACTAATGATAAATGAGAGATATAAGATGATTAAAAAATGCAACATATAAAATGAAGCAGTTACTCTGCTTCATAGAGAAACATAGTGAGTTAGTTATTCACATTCAAAGTTATTGGATTTTGATAACACGAAAGGTATCATCCATCTACTTAAATGATGTTTTTATGCTTTCTGAACTAAACTTACATTTGGGGCAGTTCTCAGAGTAGACAGCATCCCATATCCTTCTTGCAGATGGACCGGTGTATCTTTCAGGATTTAGTTGAACATTCACATACGTCATCTCATCTGCAAATGCAAACATGCTTTCAATTTAGTCATTTATTTCTTTAGAAAGAAGTTGACAATATTATAAATAATTAAATTTGATATGTTAACAGTGTAAAAGTAAGAAGTATTTTACATTGCAAGTGAATCCCATGGTGCTGCCTAGTTAAAACTTAAAAAAAGTTAAAAGCTTTTACCAGAAGTGAAAAATGTTATTACTATGATAATTTTCCATCTTGCTTTTTGATAATGAAAAAGATCACAGAAAAGGGATCAAATAGAAATTCAATCATAACATCTTATTATATACAAAAACTATTCACCACTAATTTGTTTCAATTTCACATTTCTACTGTTATAACACTGATCAACCCAGCTTTTCCTGGTGTGATTTCAGGGAACTCCATAATCAATTAATATTGCTTAGTATTTGTCTATCAGAAATGAATGCAAGTATTTGACTACATCAATCAAGCAATGGTGTCTAAGTTGATCGAGCATACAAAATTCAAGAGAATATTATCAAGCCTGATCCCACACTACTGGGAGACAAACAGTAGTGATACCTTGCAGCTTCAATCTGAAATTGCATTTGTCTTTCAAACTAAAGATCTAATAAGTGTAAGTATCTGATATACATTGTAGGTACGTAGGTGCGGATTGGGCAAGTTCTCCTAGGGATAGAAAATCAACTTCTAGGTATTGTGAGAAATGCAATGCATTTGCTCTCAAATACAAAAGCAGAGTTTCAAGTGTTCTAAAGAGTTCATGTTACAAAATTTAAAAAGTTATCAAATTCCACTTTAAAAATAGAAAATGTCACATAGCATGCATGTAAACAAGCAATATGCACCTTATGCAGTCATTGAAAAACAAGTACATGCCTGACATTCTGGCTGCCCTAACCTTTCTGGAAACTCGCCTTTCATCCGTGCAGTAGCAATAGCCTGATAGAATTCAAAGTAAAACTTATCAGGTATCTGTAGTATTTAATTATGTCCAATCAAATTAAAAATTACAATTAGTCGTAAAGCACTGCAAATTTCATACCAGTTTCCTATTAGGAGGATGATTAAATCGACATTTTGCTCCAAATCTACACAGGCCAGTTCTGATATAATATGAACAATCTGGTTCTTCTGGATGTTCAGGATAAGGTCCTGATTCCATTGTTTCACTTGACCTCAAATTCATTTGCCACATTGCATCTGAAATTGAAATACCATGATTTGTACAAGTAAATAAATTTTCCCATTCTGTATATGTATAATGTATCTGACAAAATGGAAGTATCTAACAAACAGTAACAACGAAGAAAGAAAACACAAGATAAGCTGAGTTCTTAGCTTTGTGATTGATCTTGTAGCTCGCATCTACAAGAATCATCACCTGAAAGATTGAAATCATCAAGATCAGTGTTGGTTTTTAAGAACCTTAGCAGAGAAACAAACGAAGAAACGAAGAGAAACAAAGAAGAAGAAACTGGTATAAATGGATAGATCATAGTGTATATCCAATTCAAATCACACAAACAGAAACTGGTATAAATGGATAGATAAATATGTATACCTTCAAGGAGGTACAGAAGGTCCACACACTTATAACATCGAAATCAAGGAATGTAGCAAAACAATATAAAAGAATAGAACTTAAGAGCACCAACCATATCCTACAATGAAAGTTATCAAAACAATGGAAGTAACATATATTTATACCACCAAAGCTAACATTAATAGGTGAAAGGGGCTACCAAATTGATTGATGAAAGATCTCCAACCCCATATAGAAGAAAATCCGCAAAGTAGGCTCACTCTTGAATTTCATTGAACCATCTATATGTTTGGGAAAAGGCTCAAAACTATAAACATGTATACATAAGAATACATATCAAGTACCATAAGCTCTTCCTACGTTTTGACTTTGCTTTTTATAGTTGCTGGCACCTCAATTCGCTTTTCCTGAGAAAAATTCACTTTAATGGTAAGCTGGGATTCTCTAGTACACAATTATAAACATAATAGATGAGTAGAAATATTGTAAATGAAGTTAAATCTTCAAAGGTTTTATGAATTGAACTTGGATAGTTTAGAAAGATTGCAAAGCAAATATTACAGAATACCATATTAAAATCTCAGCTAAGTTGTATAGCATTTTCCTAGAAGGCAATTAATGCCATAGTCTATATAAACTGCACGATATAGCATTAGAAGATTGCAGAGTAAAAACGGAAACTTGAAAGGTTGAAATAAACGGCAAAACAAATTGCAAAAACCTGATCCAAGCAAACCTCAAAGACTAACTTAGGAGATAACATTCCTAGTTGACAAATTGACTTCTAAATAAACTTTTTCTCTTGACACCAAACAATGTTAATAACTCTGTTTCATTATCTAAGCTCATCACAATCAAGCAATGGTCACCATACAATGTTAATAACTCAGTTTCAGGAGCAATTTAATGCTCTTACGTTCCATAACTTGTTGAAGCAAATAAGACATACAATGACATTATGACACGAAGATCTTTTTGGCAAAGTGAGTCACTCTATACAATAGGTTCTTTTTGGCAATATATATGTAGAGGAAGATTTCCTAGAAGATCTTATTCAGAAGTCTGGTTCTAAAGCAAAAATGGTCACCATTTCAAAATATCTGCAAAAATGGTCACCATAGGTAGATTCCAAGCATTGTGGTGATGAGAATGTGACAAAGAAAGGTCACAAAATTGTATTCAGCAAACTCAAATAGAAGCCATATATATTATTGACATTTATTAACCACCCAAAATAAAAAGAAACAATTCAGTTAGCTAAAACTAAAATAGTTATCCAAAGAGTAGATTACAATTTCAGAAAGGAGAGTGAAACAAAAACTAAAATAGTAATCCATGTCAAACAAATTAATGACATAAATTTATACATCAAGTAAGCACAATGTTTACACAAACCTGTTGCTTGAGGTATACAATCAGCTCCTACAAACAAGAAAGTAACAACAACACTGCATTTTACAAGTCAGTTCACGAAATCAAACTGGTCCTCGCACCATGTCACTATTCAATCATAATATTAATAATAATAAGAATGTATAATCAACGAAAAAGATTCAACCTTTAAACAAAACTTCAACAACAAAATCAAATCAGTACCAAAATTAAACAAAACTTACACAAAACAACAAAAAGAAGAAAACCCTAAAATAGTAGTCTAAGAGAAAGAGACAACCCGTGAGAGGAAGAAAACCCTTGTACTTTTGCATCTATTGCTCAATATCTTCAGAGATCAAGATTTCCCCTACAGATAACCAAAAGCAAGAAGAAACGAAGGCTATATTAGAGAGAAGACCGAATGGTAGGTTTACTACTAAAAGAAATTGAGAAGGAGAGATCGAACCTGAGAGCAATTGGGATTCCATGAGAGAACGAGAGCGAAGGAGGGATTGAAATGAGCGATTGAAATGAGCCAAGGAGGGTTCCATGAGAGAATCAGAGCGAAGGTCGGTGGCGAGAGAGAAACGCGAGGAGGAAAGATCGAGGGAGACTGAGTTTGAGAGTGAGAGTAGGGTTCGAGAGAAATGAGATCTAATCTTTAATTTTATTCCAAAATACTTTTGAAGTCAGGCCATATAGGAGCTTGTCTTTAGCTGTTAAAACTTCTCACTTTTGAAGTCAAGCATAATTACGCATGACTTCAAAACATGCGTGTCAAATAAAGATTTTCATCTTAATTACAAGTTTGCCACCGCGTCAACGTTTAAAGTCAGGCATCTGAGGGCCTGACTTTAAATGTCTAATTCTTTTCTTGATTTTGCACTAGTGTGGAGACCTAAAGTGACAGCTATAGAGGAAGCCAAGACCTTATCAACTCTAGATGTTGATGTCATACTTGGCTCATTGAAAGTACATGAGCAAGTAATCAAAGAAGAACTTCACCCAAAGAAAAGCAAGTCTATTGCTTTTAAAGCCTTTCCGAAGACTGGAAACTCATCTTCTAATAAGGGAAAACGAGCTGTCTTGAAGACCTTTAAGGAAACTGATGAAGAGGAAGAAGAAGAAGAAAGTGAAGCAGATGTTGAAGGAGAAGAATGGTCTCTAATATCAAGAAGAGTCATGAACAAATGGTTCTCAAACAGAAGAAAAGGAAAAGCATTTCCTCAATACAAGAGGGAGACACTCAATTGTGATTCAAGCAAATCAAAATTCACATGCTATGAGTGCAAGAAGCCAGGCCAAGAATTTCCTCAGAAAGTTTCCTTCAATGAAAAAGGCATTAATGGCAACAAGGAGAAGCGGCTAATCCATGTCTCATGGCTGGATCAACCCAAGATGAGGTATCTGACTCTGAACTCTCTAGATGTTATACAAGCAACGAAATAGAATCATCTTTTGATAGTTTGCTTTATGACTCAAACATCATATCTCAAAAGTGCATGCTTTTCAAACAACAATTATGTGACTCAAAAACTGAAAATGAGGAACTCAACTCAAAATGAAAGAATGTCTAAAACCATTCACACTATGCAACAGTCTCATTTCAAACTTTCTGAGCAACATAAGCTTCTAAACATGAAATCAGCAAATGAATCAAAAGATCCCACTGTTGAACTCATTTATGTAAACAAAGTTTTGAAAGAGAAAACTAGGGATTTAACGAATGAGATACTTATGTGTTCACAAAATCTTAAGTCTGCTCAAATGTGTACTAGTAAATCTGGGAAGGCACGAATTTACAAGAAAAAGGTTTCTGTGAAACACAAAACCAAAATCAAAATGCTCACATTGCAAACAGTTTGGACATCACATTTCAAACTGTTTCAAAAGGAAAAAACGCCATTTTGGGAAACATACTAACCATGAAAGACCCAAAAGACCATGGGTACCTAAATCTTTGTTAACTTCAAATACAGGAGTGTCTCTTAGCATCAAGGAGAAAGATGTGGTTCGTAGATAGTGGATGCTCAAGGCATATGGCTGGGGATAAAGATAAGTTTCTCTCCTTGGAGAGCTTTGATGGAGGCTTTGTCATGGTTGGTAATGATGACAACGATTGAATCAAATGTATAGGTACAGTAGGTAAAATGTTCAATATGTTGAAGGTTTGAAACACAACCTACTTAGTGTGAGTCAATTGTGTGATGCTGGAAATGAAGTAAACTTTAGATCTGATTTATGCAAAATAAATAGTTTAGATTCTGGAAAAATAGTGTTTGAAGCTCATAGAACTAATAATATTTATAGTATATGTCTTGATGAATTGCCTGATGAAACTTGTCTCATTTCTAAAGACGATGATAAATGGACATGGCATAGAAGGTTTGGCCATGTTTGTATGAGAACTATTTCCAAATTATCTAAGTTAGATCTTGTAAGAGGGCTTCCAAAGATCAACTTTGAGAAAGACAAATCATCAGAAAACAGGTGAAATCATCTTTTAAATCTATAAACATGATATCTACTCAAAGACCTTTGGAACTTCTTCACATGGATTTGTTTGGCCCAACAAATCATGCAAGTCTACAGGGAAAAAGATATGGTTTTGGAATTGTAGATGACTATTCAAGGTTTACATGGGTGCTATTATTAAAAACAAGGATGATTCTTTCATTGAATTTAATTTTTTTTCAAAAAGGTTAATAATGAAGCTGGTTGTAACATCACTGCAGTTAAAAATAACAATGGAGAAGAATTTGAAAATTCTTTTTTCAAAGAATTCTTTGATGAAAATGGTGTGTCACAAAAATTTTCTTGTCCAAGAACTCCTTAACAAAATGGAGTTGTTGAAAGGAACACTTCCTGTTATATGTTATAAGGGTTAAATATGTTTTTAGTCCCTACAAAATCGACTCCTTCTAAGTTTAGTCCTTACATTAACGAAATAGGCGTTTTGGTCCTCATCTTATTTTGCCGTTTTCAATTTTAGTCCCTCATGACTTTTAATAGCGCTTCAAAACTTTTAATAGCACTTTTTTGACCTTTTATAAGCGCTATTAAAAGTTTTGAAGCGCTATTAAAAGTCATGAGGGACTAAAATTGAAAACGGAAAAATAAGATGAGGACCAACACACCTATTTCGTTAATGTAGGGACTAAACTTAAAAGGAGCCGATTTTGTAGGGACTAAAAACATATTTTACCCTATGTTATAATTAGAAACATTTTAGACAAAACCACATAAGAACTTTGGAAATAAAAGAAACCAATTGTATCTTACTTTCACATTTTTGGCTGTGATTGCTATGTGTTGAACAACAAAGATAAATTGGGAAATTTTGATGTTAAGTCTACTCTGCCATATTTCTTGGATATTCTTCATCATCTAAAGCATATAGAGTTTATAATCTTAGAACTAAAGTAATGAAAGAAAACATGCATGTTATGTTTCTTGAAGCTAACAATGCATATGATAGAGATGATGATGATGATGATGATGATGATGATGATGATGATGATGATGATGATGAGAATGAGGCAGAAAAGAAAAAGGATAAAGAGAAAGTGAACATTGAGAAGGAAGATTCAAGCACTACTCCTCAACCTTCTAAATCTCAGAAAGATCCACAAATTCAATCCACACAAGCTTCTGAACTACCTAGAAGTTGGAAAATGGTGGTAGATCACCCACAAGATCAAATCATTAGTGAAACCTCAGAACCAATAAGAACTAGAAGCTCATCCAGAAAAGAATCTGCTCAAAGTGCACTTATTTCGAATATTGAACCCAAAAACATAAATGAAGCAATAGTTGATGAATCTTGTGTTGAAGCAATGCAAGAAGAACTTGCACAATATGAGAAAAATTAGATATGGGATCTGGTTCCATCTCCAAAATATCAATCAGTGATTGGTACAAAGCGGGTATTCAGAAACAAGATGGATTAAAGTGGTGGTTCCATCTCCAAAATATCAATCAGTGATTGGTACAAAGTGGGTATTCAGAAACAAGATGGATTAAAGTGGTAAGGTAATAAGAAACAAAGCTAGACTTTTAGTTCATGGTTACACAATCAACAAGAAGGTATTGATTATGATGAAACTTTTGTACATGTTGCTAGATTAGAAGCTAATAGAATTATTCGTGCATATGCTGCTCATTAAAACTTTAAACACTACAACAAAATTGGCAACCGGCGGCAGTTAATCTGCGGCGGTTTTGGGTAAACCGCCGCCGCTTATCATTTGGCGGCGGTTTGTTCGGCGGTTTAGTTGATTGCCTCAGTTAGTAAGTAAACAGCGGCGGTTATAGGGTAATCTGCGGCGGTTTGTTTTATGGAGTCAAGCGACGGCGGTTTCGGGCAGATACTGCGGCGGTTGCAAAAAATTTCGCGAGAAAAACAACTTCCCCCCCCCCCTTTTTTTGTCAAAAAAAAAAACTTCCGTGAGACAGCGCTTCTTTTCTATTAATTTTTGTTTTAATAAAAATTAAAATCAGAAAACCCTAAGAAACAACTCTCTCACGATTCTTTCATCCACCACTCTCACAGTTTTGCTCTCTCTCTCTCTCACAATTCTTTCATCCACCACTCTCACACAACTCTCTGCAACTCTCAGTTTCGCTCTCTCACACAACTCTCAGTTTCACTCTCTCTGTCTCTGGAACTCTCTCGCCTCCGCCACCACCAACCAGGTTCGTCTTTTTCCTCTCTCTCTCTCTCTCTCTCTCTCTCTCTCTCTCTCTCTCTCTCTCTCTCTCTCTCTCTCTCTCTCTCTCTCGCATCCCTCTCAGCATCTCACGCCGTCCCCTTGATTCAGAAATAGCATCGCTGGTTGAGGGTCGCTCATCCCACGAGTTTTGATTGTCTGGTCGCTAGCCGCCATGGTTCGTCGCTCATCCTCCATCTTCTGTTTGTCTCTCATCCTCCACCTTGTGTTTGTCTCTCTTAGCCATTGTTCTCCTCACCATCGGTAACTCATTCAATCCCTCTCTTCCCCTCTCTCAATTTCATTTTTTCATTTCAATGTAGCGACAACACTTTTTCATTGATATTTTTGTTGTGTTGCTATCTCACATTTTTGTTTTCTGGTAGCTTTATTTTCAAATAGATTAGATTAAGATTTTGGAATTGTTATCTGAAATTTGGGGTTTGAATGCCATGCTTCAGCTACTGGATTTGAAGAGTCTCTATGTGTTGTGGTGTTGCGAAGTATTTGACCACTGACCTTCTTATTGAAGGTTTTATTGAAGGTTTGTATTTATTCTGTTAGTATCTGATTCTACCTTCTTATTGTATTGTATATAAAATCTATGTGCTTCAAGTATGGCCATGGAAGTAGAATAGAAAGACAAAAAATTGTTTTGTAGACATTGTTTTGTAACGTTGTGTTGTTGTTGTTATTATTATTATTATGATTATTTTCTACAAATGGTTGAACAAATATTTTATTTATGTCTCTGTTTCTGAATCGCAATATGTCCGGCTGGATTTGATGAGGTACCTGCATAACCTGTCCAACTCTTCTGATGATAGACTGTTTTGGTGTGTGTGAAGGGTTCATGCTTTAATTAAGTAACAAAATTTGTTATCATTCTAGCTAGCTTGAACTGGGAATTGTTTCTCTCAGAAATATACATATACAATTATCATCCTGCATGTGCCACATAATAATATATCACTTATGCTTTTTATTTTTTATTTCTAAACAAAGTCATCATCTTACTTATATTAATTTATTATGAAGTAATAAGGTCTAGCTTGTCTTATGCTACTCTCCTTAGTTATTATATATACAAACTCTTTTTCTAAGTTCTCATCATCAGTCAATTTTCAATTTCATTTGACCAAAGTTTACCGTTACATTGGTTACCTTCTTCACTAGTTCACAATGTGTTTAATGAAAAACTAAGAAACATTAAGCACAACTGAACCAAAATCATTATGAACAAATTAAGGCAATCCAAACACAAACTAATTGGATTGGATTTACTGTTTCTGTACAGACCTTATACCAAAACCTTGACTACTACTTATTATTAGCATTTTAAGATTGGCATACGATTGATTTGTATATTAACTTGGAAGATACTTTCTTGTTCAAAAGCATATAAATGAATCCATGGATGAAGAGAAAGAGAGCTTCTGATCTCAAGATCCAGAAAACTATATTCTGTTATTCTCAAATCAACTAACTAATCAATCAATACAGCTATTTATACAATCTTTGTTCAATTAGGAGCTACTGTAACTGAAAATGATGAGAATGAATAACAACTAGCTATTATGCTATCTAAGAAGCAAAACTTGACAATGTAGATACGGGAACAGAAGTAAAACAGAAAGGAAAATAAGAGCTAACTAGTAATGTACAACTAGCTACTTTGAAGGTCATGCATTAATAACTGTGTACTTGGATACATAATTGTCTTTTTCTAGTTATATATGTGGAGAATTGATTGATTTGGAGTGTTTGGTTATTTCACCAACAGGTAATTTTAACTATAGTGATTGCTATTCTTAACTTTCTAGCTAGATATGAGAATTGCAGGATAATACATGACCTGTTAGGTTCGGTTTATATGCACCTAAGATGCGATAATATTTGATGACCTAAAACTTCTTTCTTGTTAGGTTCGGCATGGATGGGGGCTCTCGAGATCCTTCGTTGACTACTGCATATGGGGATGGGACAACCTACCACGAATGGTTCTCATTTACTATTCAAATTTCATATCTTCCTTGAAGGATACTTCCATACAGTTATCTGCAACGCTTTTCTTTAAGTTCCAAAAAATTCAGTTGCTTAATCCAGTGAACAAAGATACTCCGGAAGCTTTAGGGCTAACTAGCACACAAGACTCTCAAGAGGAATACATTTACCAGTTTGGTAGTTGATTCTTAATCTAGTGAATTAACAGGACCGGTGTTTAGTTCTTTGTTTAGAATTTAAGGACATACTCTCTAATACTTAACTTGTATTAGGTACCCATGTAATATTTGAAAAGAATTCTTGCTTGTAAATTTTTTTGAAAGTAATGAAGTCAATTTTAATTTAAATGTTGTTTCTTTAAATTTTTAGTTATCATAGTAATTATATAATTTTTGAGTATTCCAAACTATTCCACTAGCATCCAAATAATTTTTTTTTTAAAAAAAAACCAATTAATTGCGGCGACTCAGAACCGCCGCAAACAGGAAGGGTTAATCTAACTCAAATAATTTAGTGGCGGTTTTGAACCGCCGCAGAATTCCCCCAGAACCGCCGCAGATATATGGACTTTATTCTAATGCAGCAATTGTTTAGTGGTGGTTTAGAACCGTCGCAAACTTAAACCGCCGCATAAACCGCCGTAAACGGCTACTCCAGGCGGTTATTCCAGCGGTTGAAACCGCCGCAGAATGCCAATTTTGCAGCGGTCAAAACCGCCGCAGAATGCCTTTTTAACCGCCGCAGAATGCCGATTTTATTGTAGTGCTAAACTATTTCAAATGGATGTCAAGAGTGCCTTCTTGTTGATTAAAAGAAACCAAATCATGTTTTTAAACTTACTAAGGCTCTTTATGGACTCAAGCAAGCTCCCATAGCTTGGTATGAGAGACTGAGTTCCTTTTTGATCAAAAATGGTTTTTCAAGAGGTAAAATTGATGCTACACTCTTCAGAAAAACCCATAAAGGTGAGTTATTAATTGTTCAAATATATGTTGATGTTTTTTGGTATTCAAATTAAACAATTAGAGAAAGGTATCTTTATTTCACAAGAGAAGTATGTCAAGGATCTTCTTAGGAAGTACAAAACGAATGAAGCCAAAACAATGGAAACACCTATGCACCCTTCCTCTAATCTTGAGAAAGATGAAGAAGGCAAACCAGTATTTGAGAAGGAATCCAGAATTATGATATAATCTTCTCAATAGTCAAGAGAATATTTAGATATCTTGTTGGTACTCGTAACATTGGTCAATGGTATAGAAAGAATACTCATTTTGACGTAGTTGGATAATGTGATGCTTACTATGTTGGAGACAAAGTTGAAAGAAAGAGAACAAGTCGATCATGTCCAACTTGTAGAATCACTGATATCTTGAAGTTGTAGAAATCAAAGTACAATTGCCTTATCCACAACAGAAGCTAAATATGTTGCATGATATGTCCATTTTAGTTGTCTTTTTTGTATTTATTTTAAGTAAGTTTTTTGGTATTTTAGGTCTATTCTAGAGCTATTTTACTACTCTTTGTTTTATTTTTATTTTTAGGACAAGTATTGAGCAAAGCAAGGCAATTTGAGCTTCTAATGCATAAGGATGAAGTCCCAAGGCAAAAGGATGGAAAGAAGTACCAAAAGAACCAAGAAAAGGAAAGAAATGAGGAATTGTGCAGCAAAAAACACGAGATTTGCCGTGTTATAAAACATGGTCGTGTTTCACTGGAAAGCTTAAGCGCCCAAATTCAACTCTGCAGAAAACACGACTGCAAGTGTTATAAAATATGGCCGTGTTAGAAAACACGGCTGCCAGTGTAAAAAAAATATGGTATTGTTTTCCCAACTTCCACCAATTGCTGTTACTTTTCCTTCTTCACTTTTTGTAACTGTTTTTAATCAGTCTTGATGACTCTAGGCCTATAAATAAACCCGAAATTTTGAGTGCTAGGCATGTTATTCTTACTTGTAATCCTTGCTCAAAGTTTGTTGCAATTTTCTACTTCATCTCTATTCTTGTTCTTTGTATTTTTCTACACTTTTACATTATTGCACTCTAATTTCTGTCTTACTTTCCTGCACTTTTATTTTCTGTCATTTACATTTTAGTAATTTAAATTCATGTCATTTAATCTTATTGAAATTTATATTATGAATATGAGTGAGTAGATACAAAGTCTTGGGTTGTTGGGAGTAATCCAATAATAGGTCCCAAAGACTGTTCTTAAATCTGGTTTCAAACATTAGAGTGAAATACCGAAATGTGAAATTCTATGTTTGACCTATGAAATTAGTCAAGAGAATTAAGATATGAAAATAATCCTAATTCCATTGAGGCACTGAAAAGGTATTGTTCTTAAAGGGTTTTGCTAACTTTCAACCATAAAAATAGGATTGAAAGTCAGATCAAAAGACATCATTTTACTTTGAAAGAAGACTATAATTACATTTGTTACCTTGCCTTTAGAATATATTACTTTTATGGGTAGGGGAATGGTCTAAAGAATTACATGGGTTTCTCATCATTGTGATGAAACTAATAACCCGAGATTCTTTATAATTCTGAATTTAAAACTAACCAAAAATTCCTTCAACTAAAATAATTCATTTTAGCTAATCATCATTGAATTTGAAATTGGTAATCACATTGTCCCTGTGGATCAATACTCTTTTACTACTAGATAGAACCGCGCGCTTGCGGCCTATCAAATTTTTGGCGCCGTTGCCGGGGGACTTTGTGACATTGATTGATTTTTCGGTATCAGTTAGACTAAAATCTTTTACTTTTTTGTATCCAATTTTATTCTCTTGTTCTTTGAATGCGAAGAGTCCGAAGTCTTGGAGAAATTGTTGAACCAATTCCTGAGATTGAAAGATTCTAACATAGAAGAAGATAATTACGCAATAACCAAGAGATGGCTGCTAATGCAAATCGCACTCTAAAAGGGTATGCTACGCCTTCAACATTGGAGCCACATGTTGTTATTGTGCACCCCAATGTGGATGCAAATAATTTTGAACTCAAGCCATCTCTACTTTCTATGGTCCAACAGAACCAATTTTCTGGTTCTCCTACAAATGACCCAAATCTTCATCTTTCTATTTTTCTTGAATATTGTGGTACTCGAAAATTAAATGGGGTAACCCCTGAAGCCATAAGACTAAAACTCTTCCCTTTTTCACTAAGGGATAGAGCTAGAGCATGGCTCTATTCATTACCAAATGAGTCCACTACTACATGGTACCAACTAAGGAAAACATTCCTTGCTAGATTTTTCCCTCGAGCAAAACTGCACAAATGAGGAATCAAATTACACGATTCACTCAAAATGACGGGGAGTCTCTTTATGATGCTTGGGATCATTTCAAAGAGATGCGAAGGCTATGCCCCCATCATGGACTGGAGAAATGACTAATTGTCCATACTTTCTACAATGCATTGCTACATGCCACTAAGATGACCGTGGATGCTGCTGCGGTTGGAGCTCTGATGAACAAAAATCTAGAAGAGGCTTATGCTCTCATTGAAGTTATGGCCCAAAATCATTTTCAATGGACAAGTGAGCGAGCTATACTTGCATCATCTCCACTCAAGAAAGAACCAGGTAAGTATGAAGTTTATGCCATTGATCATCTTGCCTCTAAGGTGGACGCACTGTTCCAAAAGTTTGAAAAATTAAATATCAGTGCCGTCTCACCTTCTTCTACTTCTTCTTCTTCTATACCACCCTGTGAGATATGTGGTGTTGTTGGCCACACCGGTGTTGAATGCCAACTGGGGCGTATCTGGTAATGGTTCTGAGCAAGCTAACTATGCTCAAAAGGGGGATCCTTTTTCAAACACCAATAACCCTGGATGGAGGAGTCATCCAAATTTTTCCTATAAAAATCCTCCATCCAATCCCTCTTTTAGACCAGTTAATGTAACGCCCAAATAATTTAATTATTTATTTAATTAAATTATTTAGGTATTTTATTAGTATTGTCATATTAAAATAATTATATGGTGTTTTATTTAAATCAGGGAGTGGTGTCTAGTGATTAAGTTGAATAGTAGAAGGGGGCCCGTGATCCAAGAGCCCAGGGGCCTAGGCGCATGAAGGAGAGCATTAGCTAGGGTTTGGCTCATTAGCGCATTTTTGGAGAAAAGAAAGAGAGAAAGTTGCGAAGAGAGGAGAGAAGGGGGACGACGTGAAACCAAGGAGAAAGAGGGGAGGAGCTTTGTTGATGTGGTTCTTTGGAGCTTTCGTGCAAGAGGATCTCGTATTCAGCAAATCTAAGGTAAGGGTGGGTTCTATCTTTATAATAGGGTGTATGATGGATGTTATGTGGGAGATAGGCCCTATGTTTTCCCTTTTGATGTTGTTGGTGTTTATTTGGTGATATTCATGATGATTGAATTGGTGCTTGATGATTGGTCATGGTGGAAAACGAAAATTTGATCCCTAGGCGCCATGGGCGCCATTGATGTTGTGTCGCATGTGTTTGTGTTGTTGTTTTGGTTGCTGGAAACAGCGTCCTGCTCCTGGGCGCCGTGTCTGTGTCGCGTTTGGTTCCTGCTGAAGGCGCCCTGTTGCTGGGCGCCGAGCCAGTGTTGTTCCTGTTGCTGAATGTGGCGCCCTAGGCGCCCAGTAGTGGTTCTGTGTTGTTGCTGGAAGTGGCGCCCTAGGCGCCCATTCCCTGTGAGACTGCTGAAACCGGCGCCCTAGGCGCCCTGTGCTGGTGTCATATTGTTGCTGTCTTGGCTGTTGTCCTAGGCGCCCTGCTCCTGGGCGCCAAGTCTGCTGTTGTTCCTGTTGTGCTAGGCGCCCTGCTCCTGGGCGCCAAGTCTGTTGTGTTGCCTATTGTGCCAGGCGCCCTGCTCCTGGGCGCCATATCTGTTGTTGCCACTGTTGTGCTAGGCGCCCTGTTGCTGGGTGTCGTGTCTGTCT
Source organism: Astragalus membranaceus (assembly GCA_039519185.1). Classification (NCBI taxonomy): domain Eukaryota; kingdom Viridiplantae; phylum Streptophyta; class Magnoliopsida; order Fabales; family Fabaceae; genus Astragalus; species Astragalus membranaceus. Next base: position 62,133,728 of record CM076850.1, on the reverse strand, counting down.
GTGTTGCTGTTGTGCTAGGCACCCTGTTGCTGGGCGCCATGTCTGTCTGGGTGCCCTATTGCTGGGCGCCAATTTCTGTTGTTGCTGTTGTCTGCTAGGCGCCCTGTTGCTGGGCGCCAGTTCCTGTCTGTGGCTGTTGCCTGTTGGCGCCCCGTTGCTGGGCGCCAGTTCCTACCATGTCTAAGAAATGTTGCTGTTTTTCTAAAAACGATGTTGCTGTCACAATAGGACAAATGTTGCTGTTTTTCTAAAAATGATGTTGCTGTCACAGTAGGACAAATGTTGCTGTTTTTCTAAAAATGATGTTGTTGTCCTAGTAGGACAAATGTTGCTGTTTTTCTAAAAGTGATGTTGCTGTCACAGTAGGATAAATGTTGCTCTTTTTCTGAAAATGAGGCTACTGTCACTGTAAAATAAATGTTGCTGTCTTCTAAAAATGAAGTTGCTGTTACTGTAAAATAAATGTTGCTGTTCTCTGAAAATGATGTTGCTGTTTAGTAAAAATTAATGTTGCTGTTTTTAAAGGCTATTGTTGTTGTTGGCTGTAAACAAATGTCGCTGTCTGTTGTAAATTGGTATTGTTCCTGGTGTCGTAAATTGTCGTTGTCCTCGGTGTTGTAAAATTGTTGTTGCCATTGATGTTGTAAATCTATTGGTGTTTTTGGTGTCGGTGGTTGTTGATGTTACGGTCAAGTTGTTAGACTGTACTATAGGTGTTGGTGTTATCGGTGATGATGTAACAGGTGATGTGCCTATTTCATGGGCTAAGGTGATAGGTGATGGGTCTATGACCATTTGTTGATATTGGTGTTGATTGTGTCACATAGATGACTATTGTTGTTGAATGTCTCTGGTGCATTGTTCATGGTGTCTCATACATTCCATATGCATTGTTTTGGTGATGAAAGCTTCGGCCTTGGAGCTGTAGGTGATGATGGTGATGCTCATACAGGTGATGTTGCCCTTATTGGCTATTTTATTGGTGATGATTGGTACCACATGCATATACCCGTTGGTGTGGGTTGCATCTCATATACTTACTCATGATGTTGGTGATAATTCTTGGTGATTTGTAATTTGATGTTGTTGTGAAGCGGTTGATATATTGTCGTAACTCTAGCATATTGCCTATCATATATGCTATTATAATGTTAGATATCTCACCCCTTCTGTTTGAATGTTACCCCTATGTTGGTCACGTGCAGGTGATTGCGAGTGAAGACATGTCTACCTTCGCTAGTTGAGTCGGTGTCGTCGCTCTGATACGTAGCACTCGGGGGGATGAACGCTAGTTTTTATTAGTTGTCTTTATTATTTAATTTCTGTAGTTTTACGGTGATGTTATGATTAATTGTTGAACCTTTACTTTATTCCGCTGCATGGTGATGGAGTTACGGTCATGTATCGTACTATTTTAATGGTGGATTTTATTTATTGACATGTGATGTTTATTGGTGTAAATGTGGCATCCCTTGTGGGTGTAGCGAAAAACGTTTTTGAAACTCTGATTTTTGTCAAAAATTTTCCAGGTAGAAAAGGGGTGTTACAGTTAACATCAAAAGTTGATTCTGTTTCTACTCACAACAAAATGCTGGAAACCCAAATCACTCAAGTGGCTCAACAAGTCACTTCATCCTCTAGACCCTCTAGAATATTTCCTGGGCAGCCTGAACCAAATCCCAAAGCCCAAATGAATGCTGTCATTTTAAGGAGTGGTAAAGAATTAGAGGATCCCAAGGGTAGTGATGAGAAAAATGTGAGTGAAAAAGAGAGTCCACAAAGTGAGGGGGTAGAGGAAGAGAAAGAAAAAGAAAAACCATATATCTCTCCACCACCATATTCTTCCCACAAATGTTTGCAAAAACTAAGCAGAATGAGCAATTTAAAAATTTTGTTGATCTATTGAAAAAGTTGTACATTAACATTCCCTTCACGGATGCTCTGTCTCAAATGCCATCTTATGCCAAAATTTTTAAAAAAATTTTGTCTAAAAAGAGGAAAATAGATGGCAATGAGATTAACATAGCTCTAACGTATGAATGTAGTGCAATTATTCAAAATAAATTGACACCAAAGCTTAAAGATCCTGGAAGTTTTTCTTTACTATGTGTGATAGGGAGTGAGTATAACACCCCAATTTTTACATCCTATTATTTTTTGTAATTTTACGTGTATATGCGTCATAATGTTTATTAAGATATTTTAGTATACGGTCGATTTGAATATAATATATCACTAGTTATATTATTATGACTTCTAATTATATGCGTCTTTTGTTTTCTTCAAAAATATGATCAATCAACTCTTCTATGATAAAAAACAATGTTAGCACTTTTACATTTTTAGACATCTTACAATTTGCCATTTGTCAAAAATTAGGGGTAAAATGGTCATTTCGCCACTAAAAGACAAAACAAAAAGCTTTTTCAACTTTTTAAAAAATCCTTTTTTTTAAACTCTACTATAGTAGAAACCAATGATAGCACTTTAAAAAAAAAACGCTGCTGACAGCGCTTTAGTTTTAATTTTTTTAAAAAGCTGTTTTTTTGGGTCTTTTAGTGGCGAAATGACCATTTTACCCCTAATTTTTGACAAATGGCAAAATTCTAAAAAATCATTTTTTCTTTTAAAAATATGTATTTTTTTAAAACAGTTTTTTTTTTAAAATCGTTTTATTTTTTTAAAAAAAAATTAAAGTTGACGCTGACTCCCTGTCAGCCTTTTTTTTAATTTCTTTTTAAAACTGTTTCTTTTTAAAATCGGTTTTTTCTTAAAAAATGTTTTTTTTTTTTATTTTTTTTAAAACTGTTTTTTGTTTAAATTGGTTTTTTTTAATTTTTTTAAAAATGCCTCTTTTTAGTTTTTTTACTTAAAACCATCTTTTTTTTAAAAAGTCTTTTTCCACAATTTTAAAAATATGATTTGATTAATATTTTCAAATCTTTTTTTTTTAAAAAAGTCTTTTTTCATCATTTTTTTAACGGGACTGCCAACGGGAGTACCGACTTTTTTTAGAATTTTTCCAACACAACTATTTTAAAAAAATAAATTTTTTATTTATTTTTATAATTTACTCACACTACTAAAATCAATCAATTTAACCACCACTAATTGTCATAAAAAAACCTTTTGTCAAAAAAAATATTGTCAAAAAAACCCATACCATTAACAAAATATTAAAAAAAATCCAAAAAACAAAATTATTAAATTCGTATTATACTCAATAATTAAATAATCTAAAATTTATTATTTACCATAATCTCTCTATTAAAACTACTCAATCAGTTTAACCACTACAAAAAATTACCAAATTACTATTTTATAATTACTAAAAAGCCATAAAATGTCAATGGGAGTGCCAACAAGAGGAGTGCCAATGGGAGTTTCTTCATTTTTACTCCATTATTAACATTATAAGAAATACGGACCACTATCCATTAATTTTTGTGTTCCGGTCATTCTTTTTGTGTTCTCTTCACTCCGTTCATGCAACTAATATTTTATTAAATATTTAACACTAGCTTTTATATTCCGCGTACTTTTTAGAGTTATATTTCGTTAGCTCTATGAATTTGTTGTCGGACAATTTAAATATCAACTTGTTCGTTGTGTGGACTTCTGCGCCGAAATACCATTTGATTTTGCATCTTACAATTTCGTCAGATCAGGTACGGGGGATTATCTTCGGGCTGTAGGTATCATTATAGTTGTAGGGATTTCCATTAATCCCTTGAACATCTAATTTAATATGCGTACGGCCTCGCACAACGAGGCCTACACCTAACAAACTGTTTTGAAGTATATGACTAATAACTCAATTATTAATAATGGAGCTTGCACATATTTTTATTTTGGAATATTACATGTACATGTTTATTTTTATAAAAATTTGTGTTTGTAGTGTTAATCGAATATCTTGAATGTCGTACGTGATATGCTGGTATGTTGCCCATGTGTGTTTGAATGTTGTAAAATGTGTCTTCTATTTATCGTATTTGTATATGTTGTTATTATATTGATCCCAATTTATAAAATTGAATTGTTAGTGTTTTGGTTAATTATAGAAAATTTGGATTTGAGTTATAAGTTAATACTTGGTAAGTGTATCAATTGAAGGCTGATTTATTATAAATATTAAATTATGTTATTGCTTCAAAGAATGATTTAAAGGGCATATAAGTAAGGTACGCTGTTATGTTTAAAGAATGAAATAAATTTGAGTAACTAAAAGTGTACGTAAGTCGCGTGTATCTTTGTTTTTATTTATTACGCAATGAGATATATGATCAGGACTTGACATCATTGTGACGAGCTACCTAGCCTGTTAAAGGTGGGAATGGTGCTTGGTGATGTTGTGTCTAGTTTAGTGTCATTGAGTTCGGGTCATCTAGCCATGGAGTGAGGTAAAAATGATACTTGGGTGACACACTAGTTGTGAGATGCCTAACCGTGGAGTGAGGTGAGGATATGGTTTTCACTTATGTTTTGGAGTCTATACTGACCTCTTTGTGTTTGTTGTTTTAGACATGGATACCAAGTGTACTCTTTTGCAAAAGTAGCATAAAAGATTATCGTGTCCACATGGATTAATCAACAAGTACCAAACTACTTAAAATTATTTATTGTTTAGACGATCAAATAATTGAGTTGTTATAAAAAGATAAAAACAAACTAAATTGAAACAAATAACAAAAATTAAAATGCTAGATTAAATCAATAGAGAGAGGCCTAGGGTCATGGTTTCACTTGCAAACTTTGATTCCCCTATGTCTAATTCTACCATAATTCCTTTGTTTTATTCAATTACCGATCCCTTTACTAAAACTATTAATCTGTTTGGTCATTCGCGATTAATATTTTTTTTCCTAAATTAACCCTTGTTTGGTCATGCAAGAATTTAAATTCAAGAAAAGCATAAAAAACAAAAAAGCTGAATGATTGGAAGACTAAATTAAAGTTTGATCATGCACTAATTATAGCCTCAATTATTCTATCGGTCCACCAACTAATGCAGTACGGTCCCTGATCAACTAATTGATCATGAAAATGCAAACGTTGTCAATCCTAATTATGTAATAAAAACAATAGGATAATATTAATTGAATTAAAAACCAGGAATTCAAAGCATAAATTAAAACATAAAAAAGTCTCTAATCAAGCAAGATTCACCTAAGACCCTAGCAGGGGATTTAACTATCCATAATTATCTGAAACATTGAAATAAAATTAGGAGTCATGAATTACAGAGATAAGAATAACTCGGAAGTAGTAAAATGTTTGCTCTGAGACTTCAATCTCCTTTTTATGCTCCAAAGCTCTCTCACAGTGTCAAAAACAGTAACCGAACTTCGGTCTCTCACTACAACAGTGTTTTGGTGCGTCGGTCCTTCAATGCGCTCTCTCCTCTGTGTCTGCGTTCTTCTTCTTTTCATTTCTTCAAACCTAGGGTAGCGACTCCAACAATAATACTCCATTTCCCTTTTATAAGTGATGCTGCATTCCTTCCTTTAATGATGCGCTCCTCTTTTTTTTTTAATTCCGCCTAGGGTTCCGTGTTGGTCCCTCTCTTTCCCCTCACATGTGATGCCTCACATGATAGTGTCATGGACATCTTGCATCAGGTACCTGATGTTCCATCCTTTCAATTATGGGCCTTTTGCATTTAGGGCTGAAAGCATAGCCAATTGAAAATTGGCTTTTATTTCTTCTTTTATTTTTGAGCCCATATATAATTATTCAACTTTGAGTGACATAATGACTCCAAAAACCACACAAATATATTTCTTAAAATGCACTAAATTGGAGTTCATCAACTCCACCACACTTAACTTTTGCTTGCCCTCTAGCAAAATTTCCGGCTCAACAAAATTTTTCAAAGCAATAATAGAGAGAGCAAAATAAGGAACCAAAAGTTAGAAGCACAATGACAGACAGTTGACAATAAAGCACACATGAAGTGTCAAAAGGTTGTCCAATTAGAGGCTCATATCCCTGAAGAATAATTTTCTGTGAACAAGGTCACTCGATCACAATCACTCTAAGTGTTTAGGGACTAGGGAAAATATACACTCAAGTTTCAACAAAATGCACATTACCTTATGTTTGTAATTTGACAAAATCTCCACTAAATAGTTCACATGCATGCAAAAATGGGGTGTTATTGGTTGTAATGGGGCCAGGGTGAATTCATGCAGGGTAGGAAATTAGAAGAAAGGGATAATCAAAGGGTTAAAAACAACAAGCACATAGTAACCTTTGAAACTAAATATGGAGCTCCTATCTATTTTACAAATTTTGTCCAGACTCCAAATTAATTTCACTTTCATTCTTCACTCTTTTTCTATTGAGTCGACTCTTTTTGATTTTCTTTTTCTCTTGAGTAGACTCTTTTTTTTCCCTTTTCCCTTAGGCACTTTCATTCTTTTGATTTGCGTTTTCCTCCTTCTTGCTTTCTTTCTTTTTTTTTTCTTTTCACCATTTCATTTTTCTATATTTCTCTCAGGAGGAAAGGGAACTTGTAACCACATGAGCCACTCTTATTTTGTTTTTATGTCCCGATGAGATAGACAGTTAAAATCCAGGTCAAAATTGTAAGTTCCAATAGTTGCTCCAAATTTAATTTCAAATGGTTTCCACAAAGGGGGCAACTAATGGATAAATTCAACAAACAACTCTGAGGCCAGAAAAATACATAAATTCCCCAAATCTTTTTACATGATCCAAATCAATTTTCGCCTTGAAATGGTGAAAAGACAAATTCTAGAATGTAGCAAATTGGGAAACACACTCTTAGAAAGAAAAGGGATAAAAATTTATGATTTAGTATCAATTCTCTTATGAAGGCTCAAATCTCACCTTTAGAAGCTAGTTCACAAAAAGTACTCAACAGGGACAAATGCTAATTATCAGCTTCCTAAGGACATCCTCACAGTTACAATTAAGCACAAGTCTGTCAAGTAAATTAATTATGGGATTCCCTAAAGGCAAAATCTCTATTTTTTTTTCAACTTGAAGCATAAGTCGCTAAAATAAGCCAGAAAAAATGCTATCAACATATACAGTGGGTATGTGCATTAATAGAGATCAAGTAACAAAATAACTCTCTTTCCCCAGACTAGCATGAAGCATGGTCCTCAATGCGAAATGATCAAATAGAAACCAAAAGAAATAAATTAGAGAGGGAGTAATAGTGACTTCCCTGAGAGAGCTTGTAGTCCGAGCTTATTCCTAAAAACAAAACAAAACAATACAAAAATTAGAGAAAATAAAACACAAATGGCCTCCCGCGAAGCACTTGTTTAATGTCCCGAGCCTGACGCTGCTAGGGTCAATCCTTGAGGGCAGTGACATAGCTCACTTGGAGTAGCCCTTCCTCAAACTGCTTCACAGGCTGACCATTGACTTTAAAAGTGGTACCATCTTCATGAGATACCTCAAGCACTCCATAAGGACAAACTTGAGTAACAGTGTAGGGTCCATACCACCTTGAGCGCAACATTTCTGGAAAAAGACGCAAATGTGAGTTATAAATTAAAACTTTCTCACCAACCTGGAATTCACGCTGCTGGATGTGCTTATCATGCTACTTTTTAGTCCGCTCCTTATATAACTTGGCATTCTCATAAGCTCCCAGACAGAGCCCTTCCAATTCATCGAACTGCACCTGTAAACTGAGCTTCAAAGTTTAGAAATTTTAAAGCACAAAGTGCTTTATGCTCTAATTCAGCAGGCAAATGACATGATTTTCCAAAAACAAGAAGGTAAGGAGACTTCCGAATGGGGGTTTTAAAAGCAGTTCTATAAGCCCAAAGTGCATCATCAAGTTTCAAAGACCAAACTTTTCTTGATGCACTAACTGTCTTCTCTAAAATCATTTTTAGCTCTCTGTTTAAAATTTCAACTTTCCCACTAGTTTGTGGGTGGTAAAGAGTTGCTACCTTATGAGTGACACCATATTTGCTCAAAAGATTTTCAAATTGCTTATTACAAAAATGAGTGACACCATCACTAATAATGGCTCGGGGAGTGCCAAATCTGGAGAAAATGTTTTTCTTTAAAAATTTCACCACCACCCGAGCATCATTAGTGGGTAAGGCTACAGCTTCCACCCACTTAGACACATAATCTACAACAACAAGAATATATTGATTTGAAAAAGATTTAGGGAAGGGCCCCATAAAGTCAATACCCTATACATCAAATATCTCACAAACCAAAATGTTGTTTAAAGGCGTCTCTTGACGTCTAGAAATATTGCCACTCCATTGACAACTATCACAAGCTTTCACAAATTAATGAGCATCTTTAAATACACTATGGTCAAGCCTTGAGAGGTGGTCAGCTACAAAGTCCTTTGAGCCTTTCTTGTCTCTAATCTCCAAGTCAAACTCTTGTAGCAACAAAATCCACCTGATTAACCTGGGTTTTGCATCCTGCTTTCCAAGCAAATATCTAATAGCAGCATGATCAGTATAAACAATAACTTTAGAAAGAACAAGGTAATGACAAAACTTGTCAAATGCAAATACTACAGCAAGCAACTCTTTCTCTGTGGGAGTATAATTTCTTTGAGCATCATTAAGAGTGCGACTAGAGTAGTAAATGGTATAGAATACCTTATTATTTCTTTGCCCCAAAACAACCCCCACAACAGTATCGCTAGCATCACACATAATTTCAAAGGGAAGCGACCAATCGGGGGAAACAACGACAGGGGCACTGATTACTTTTTCCTTTAAACAATTAAAAGACTTCAAACAAGTGTCAGAAAAATCAAAAGTGGCCTCCTTAACCAAGAGGTCAGTCATAGGCTTTGCAATTTTTAAGAAGTCTTTAACAAACCTCCTATAGAAGCCAGCATGGCCTAAAAAACTACGGACCCCCTTAACAGAATTGGGTGGGGGCAACTTTGCAATTACCCCAACCTTTGCAGGATCAACTTCAATGCCTCTAGTGGACCCCTTATATCCTAGAATAATGCAATCTTGTACCATAAATTGGCACTTCTCCCAATTGAGCACTAAATTGTTATCCCTGTATCTCTGCAACACTGAATTCAAGTTATGTAAACAATCTTCATAAGAGGATCCAAAGACGGAAAAATCATCCATGAATATCTCAATGCATAACCAAGTCAGAGAAAATAGCCATCATGCATCTTTGGAAAGTGGCAGGGGCATTACATAAACTGAATGGCATTCTTTTATATGCAAATGTTCCATATGGGCAAGTAAAAGTAGTTTTTTCTTGATCTTCAGAAGCCATTGGTATTTGCAATTAACTGGACTATCCATCCAAAAAAAAAATAATCACGACCTCCCACTCTCTCAAGCATTTGATCAATAAAGGGAAGGGGGAAGTGATCTTTCCGGGTGGCATCATTTAATTTTCTATAATCAATGCACATACGCCACCCGGTAGTTTTCCTAACTGCAATAAATTCATTTTTATCATTCTCCATCACAGTTGTACCTCCCTTTTTAGGAACACATTGAACAGGACTTACCCACTTACTATCAGAGATAGGATAGATGATACATGCGTCAAGAAGCTTAATCACTTCATTTTTTACCACCACTTTCATGTTAGGATTGAAGCGGCGTTGAGGTAGTGCCCGAGGTTGATAATCACTCTCCATATAAATCTTGTGAGTGCAAATTGAGGGGCTAATGCCTTTTATATCATGAATAGACCAACCAAAAAGGCCTCTTTGTTGGCCCTTAATACCCTCAGAAGCTTATCCTCCATGGTGTCTGTCAAATCTGCAGAAATAATCACAGGCAAAGAGGAAGGGGGTGCAAGAAAGCATATTTTACATTTGAAGGAAGAGGCTTTAATTCAAGCTCAGGAGCCTCTTCAATTGAAGGTTTGGGATTTGGAGTATTACCCCATTCCAATTCCTCAAATCTAAAGTTACTCCAATTTTTCTAAGGGTGGTGAGCCTGCAAAAACATTAAGAACTCTTCTTCCTCACCACCCTGCAATATGCCAAGTCCCTGCATAGTAAGTACTTTTTCTAGAGGGTCTGAATTCAAAAATCATCAAAACTTTCAATGGTAACCACATCATTAATATCCATAGCTTGAATAAAATTACAAGAAGGAAATGAGGAAGGGTTTTTTAATGAGTTCAAGACTTGAAATACAACTTCCTCATCTCCAAATCTCAAAGTCAATTTTCCCCGGTGAACATCAACTAAGCTTTTTCTTGTAGCTAAGAAAGGACGCCCCAAAATAGTTGGGACTTCCTCATCTTCTTCCATATCCAATACAACAAAATCATCAGGGAAAAGAAACTTATCAACCTTAACTAAAACATCTTCCACCACTCCACGAGGGTGGGCAATGAATCTATCAGCTAGCTGCAAAGTGATGTTAGTAGGATGGGGTTCCTACAAACCAAGCTTTCTAAAAACAGAAAAAGGCATCAAATTTATACTTGCTCCTAAATCACATAACGCCTTTTCAAAATGAGAGTTACCAATTGTACAAGGGATAGTAAAACTACCTGGATCTTTAAGCTTAGGCGGTAACTTTTTTAGAACTATAGCAGAACATTCCTCATTAAGCGTAATTGTCTCAAAGCCTTCTAACTTCCTTTTGTTAGAAATAATATCTTTTAAAAATTTGGCATATTTAGGCATTTGAGCAATATCTTCAGCAAAAGGAATGTTGATATGAAATTTCCTAAATATTTCAAGAAATCTAGCAAACTGCTTATCATGATATTCAGTTTTAAGTCTTTGAGGATAAGGAACATTTACCTTTAGTTGCTCATATTTCTCCATTTCCTTTTTGCTTTCCTCAGAAGTGCTCCCTTCGGTAGGAGCTTCTATTTCTTTATCGGGCGCCCGCCCATCTTGATTGCTTTCTTGAACCAGCTCCTTGCCACTCCTAAAAGTGACAGCCTTACCATGCTGATTTCTTGGATTAGGATCAGTCTGGGTAGGCAGTGAGCCTTGAGGCCTTTGAGAAAACATAGTAACGATGCTTGAAAGTTAGCTACCTATGGCTCCCTCCATGCTTCCAATTTTGTTGTTCATGGTTCCAATTTGGCCCTCCAAGCTTCCAATTCTCTCATTAAGTTTTCCCTCCAGGCTTTCAATTTTCTCATTAAGTTTTCCCTCCAGGCTTCCAAACACATCATTGGTGTCTAGCTTCTTCTCCTCCTGCCTTTACACATGTGGAGGCTTATAGGAATTTCAGTTTTGCCCCTTTGTTGTCTTCCCCAAGAGAAATTGGGGTGATTTTTCCAACCCGGATTGTAAGTGTTTGAATAAGGGTCATTTATGCTCCGGTTGGAATTCTGAACATAATTGGCTTCTTCAGTTGAAGTTGCCGGTCGGCCCTATGCTTTTATCAATTCTTCAATGGATTGCAACCTCTCATCAGTCATGTCCATGTAATTGGCTAAAACATCCATGCACGGATGTCCAACCTTTTCCATGTATCTAACTAAAGAATCTTGCATACCAGCTCTTAACACACTTTTCTTATGGCCAAGATAGTTGACTTCTTCAGTTAGGCCTCCCCAGAGATTATTTGTGATGTCACTAGTGGAGGTAACTATGGGAGTAGATTGAGCTTGTACCTTCATCAAAGATTGCACCTATTTAGAGAGAACCTCTAGTTTTATATCAGTACTAGTTTCATTTTCAACCTTGTACATCCCAGCTGATTTCATAATGTGTTTGTCACTAGTGTCCCATTGGGCATTATCGGTCGCTAACTCTGCAATTAAGTCAAATACTGTCGCAGGCTCCCCATTCATGAGAGAGCTCCCGCAGGCCATATTAACAATTCCCCTATTTTGAGAAGATAATCCGTTGCAAAAATATTCAAGCAATTGCCACTTCTCAAATCCATGATGTGAACTCCGGAGTAAGTCTTGAAATCTTTCCCAAGCTTCATGTAAAGATTCTTGCTCGAGTTGAGGAAAGCTGATTATTGCACCTCAGATCTTAGTAGTCTTACCTGGAGGATAATATTTGATCAAGAATTTTTGCTTCTGTTGGTCCACAGTGGTAATGGACTCAGCAGGTTGAGAGTCTAGCCAAGTAGATGCCTTGTCAGTCAATGACCACGGAAACAATCTCAGTCTAATAGCATCAGGAGTGACACCATTACAAATTACTGAATCTTCCACCCTCAGGAAGTTTCTAAGATGGGTGAGCGGGTCATCTGTTGGTGTACCTCTGAACATAGTCCAATTCTGAACCATTTGAATTAAGCTTCGTTTGAGCTCAAAATTAGTAGCTTGCACAGGTGGATTGACTATGCTTGTAGAGATATTCGCCGTGGGAGTAAAGTAGTCCCGAAGACTTCTTCTCGGATTGGCAGCCATTACTCTTCTCTCTTTTCTTATCCTTTGAGCAGTTCTTTCAATTTCTGGATCTGAACTCTGTTTTTTCTTTACATGGTATCAGAGCGATGAAAGAACCCGGCCAGAATTGTTTGCCGGATTATTTCCGGAAAGCTTGTGGTCTTTCTCCCTAATCCTAATTCGGGTCTTTCTCTCTCCCGTATAGGCTCTTGGGAGCGGGTGAGCATGCACGAGTAATAATAATAAAAATAAAACAAACAAATAAAAATAAACTAAATGAAGAAATGTGTAACTTTTTCTTTCTTCTTATTGAATTAAATTAAAACAAACTAAAACAAGAAATAAATAATAAAAAATGTCTAAAGCAATAAAAATCTTTTTCGTTTAATATTGTTAAATTAATCCCCGGCAACGGTGGCAAAAACTTGTTGTGTTAAAAACACACTTAGAGCAAGTGTACTCTTTCGCAGAAGTAGTATAAAAGATTATCGTGTCCACAGGGATTAATCAACAAGTACCAAACTACTTAAAATTATTTATTGTTTAGACGATCAAATAATTGAGTTGTTATAAAAATATAAAAACAAACTAAATTGAAACAAATAACAAAAATTAAAATGCTAGATTAAATCAATAGAGAGAGGCCTAGGGTCATGGTTTCACTTGTAATCTTCGATTCCCCTATGCCTAATTCTACCAGAATTCCTATGTTTTATTCAATTACCAATCCCTTTACTAAAACTATTAATCCGTTTGGTCATTCGCGATTAATATTCTTTTTCCTAAATTAACCCTTGTTTGTTCATGCAAGAAATTAAATTCAAGAAAAGCATAAAAACAAAAAGGTTGAATGATTGGAAGACTAAATTAAAGTTTGGCCGTGCATTAATTATATCCCCAATTATTCTATAGGTCCACCAACTAATTGCAGTACGGTCGCCGATCAACTAATTGATTATGAACATGCAAAGGTTGTCAATTCTAATTATGTGATAAAAACAATAGGATAACATTAATTGAAATAAAAACCAAGAATTCAAAGCATAAATTAAAACATAAAAATGTCTCTAATCAAGCAAGATCCACCTAAGACTCTAGCAGGGGATTCAGCTATCCATAATTATCAGAAACATTGAAATAAAATTTGGAGTCATGAATTACAGAGATAACAATAACCCGGAAGTAGTAAAATCTTTTCTCTGAGACTTCAATCTCCTTTTTATGCTCCAAAGCTCTCTCACGGTGTTAAAAATAGTAACAGAACGTCGGTCTCTCACTACAACTGTGTTTTGGTGCGTCAGTGCCTTCTTCCTCTCACTGTGCGGCTATTCACTCTTTTATTACTTGCGCTCTCTCCTCTGTGTTGTACCCTCTCTTTCCCCTCACATGTGATGCCTCACATGATAGTGTCATGGACTTCTTTCTTGCATCAGTACGTGATGTTCCATCCTTTCAATTATGGTGCTTTTGCATTTTGGGCTGAAAGCATAGCCAATTGAAAACTGGCTTTTATTTCTTCTTTTTCAATAATTTATATAATTAATGATAATGACTCCAAGAACCACACAAATATATCTCTAAAAATGCACTAGATTGGAGTTCATCAATAACCTATGACTTATGAGGATTCACGATTTGGGATTATTTGTGTGAAACTTGACGTTTATAATGATTGACTTACCTTATACAAGAGTTTGACGATTTCTATATTTTACCCTTAACATGCACTATTTCTCATGTTCTTACTTCATATTCGCCAACTTGTAGTTTAGTGAATGTAACACCTTAAATTCACAACTAGGTGAAATAAAAGTGTTCTGGAGTGGACCGAGGGGTCCCATCAGCAAAACCAGGAGGTGCATTCAGCAATTGGAATGGATTAGCCCAATCAATCCAGCCCATGTCCGCCTCACACGAGCCCAACATGCTTGGACGGTCAAGATCGACTCTACCAATCAAACTATCCACGAAGGGGCACGATTTCCTATAAATACAGGCATACTTTGCCCTAAGAAAGGCTCAATCTCTAATCCTTAGTACCTTCACTCATATATTCTATATACTGACTTGAGCGTCGGAGTGGCTTGCAGGTACCCCCCTGGGCGCTCACTGACCTCCTACCACGACAGCAAAGGACCTAACAATAGCAGCCGACCAAAAAGCTGCTCGGTACAGAACATTGGCGACCACAATGGGAGGTAATCTTTCACAATCACTACTCCTCAAATTTTTCTCTTGCTGCTCCATGGCACCCAGAGGCAGACCCCGGGTTTAAAGCATTGTCATACCCGCACCCCGACCAGAGGGTATTCCTGAGGGCAGCGTCGTAACCCTACCTGACGAGGGTACCAGTCAGCCTGCCCAACCTTCGAATGTGAGTCAACTTTTGGATCTCCTGGCCAATCGCACTCAAGCTATGCTACATCAGGAAGACCAGCAGAAGGCTAAGACATGCCCATCCCAACGCCCATGAGGGCACCTGGCAGGGTGCCAATGAAGAGCAGCCAGCGCCCAAGAGGGCGCCTGGCAAGGAAGAAACCAGCTCCCATGAGACCGCCTGACAAGGAAGCAGCCAGCGCCCATGAGGGCGCCTGGCAGGGCGCCATGACATCATCAGGCAGCGCTCATGAGGGCGCCAGGAAGGGCACCAGGGCAGCATCAGACAGCGCCCATGAGGGCGCCTGGCACCCAGGAGGGCCCCTGGCAGGGCGCCATGATAATATCAGGCAGCGCCCATGAGGGTTCCAGGTAGGGCACCAGGGCAGCATCAGACAGCGCCCATGAGGGCGCCTGGCAGGGGAACCCTTCCTCCAACAACGGTGACACCGAAGACACCACCGGGGATCGCCATCGAGGAGATCCCCCGACCGACGCAGGGATCAAAAGTACATGGACTATGAAGAAAACAACATGGCCTACCAAGAGGAGGTCCAGGTTGGTGGCATGAAGGCTGATCTGACTTGTTAAGGGCACAGTACCAGCAAATGCAGCATCCCCAGGGATGACATTGAAGAAGGGAAGCTGGCCCAATACGTGAATGAAGAAGAGGTTGAAACTCGCAACTCCGAATAAGGAGCAGAGCATCAGGACTCGGGCCTAAGGCTAGGCCTATCTATGAATTTTGTTGTTTGAGTACAAAAGCAGAATATCAAGAAAGAAAAAAGGTCCAACTCCATAGTCGAGATGGGAGCGAGACAAGTCTGAGACCTAACATACCATGGAGGGAGGGACTTCCTGGATTGTAGGGGGAAACCTCTACATTAGCTCAAAGCCAAGTTCATCTCTCCAAGTAGGGGAGTCAAGGGTGTGATGGCGCGCTCATCTTTCTAAAGCAAAGCAGCCAAGTTCACGGCACCCACCCAGCAGGGACCCAAGGTATGAGACCAAGATGTCTTGGGTAGCAAGCGCTAAGAAAGGTGCGGAAGTCAAGCAAATGACAAGACCATGAGGTCACAGACACCAGAGATACCCACCTACGAGGGTGATCTCTAGTCTGCAGTCCATAACTTCGTCCATGCTTATCCCATGAAGGCGTGTGAGCATGCGTTGGAAAGCTAAGAGGAAGAGATACAATTCTCATGTTGAGCTCAAAATCCAATTCGGACGTCGACACACCAAGGAAGGGCGCCCATGAGGGCGCCAGCAGTATACTTATCCGATGGAGGCGTGTGAGCATGCGTTGGAAAGCTAAGAGGAAGAGCTACAATTCTCGTGTTGAGCTGAAAATCCAATTCGGACGTCTCTGCACCCGGGATGGGCGCCCATGAGGGCACCAACAGCATCCGAAAGCAGTATTTTGGCACAAGGCGCCCAGGAGGGCGCCAAAATCAGGACACATGGCACAAGGCGCCCAGGAGGGCGCCAGCATCAAAAAGCAACGTCATGGCGCAGGGCGCCTAGCAGGGCGCCAACATCGGGATGTTGCACTTTGGCTCAAGGCGCCCAGGAGGAGGGCGTCAACTTCAGGATGTTGCACCTTGTCACCCGGCACGCAGGAAGGGGTTCCAATCTGTAGTCCGTAACTTCATCCATACTTACCCGATGGAGGCGTGTGAGCATGCGTTGGAAATCTAAGAAGCTTAGCTACAATTCTCATGTTAAGCTCGAAAGCCAATTCATACATCTCCGCACCCAGGAAGGGAAACAAGCTGACGGCACTCACAAGCTCGTGAGAAAATCAAATGGTGCACGAGCACGTGAGCAATAAAAAAACATAGTGCACGAGCACATGAGCAAAGAGAAAAAGAAAATGTGGTGTTGCTCACCCATACTCACCATCAATCACCTCGATCAAGGCAAGTCAGCGAAAAATACCAATAGACGAGCAGGATAATTGCTGTGACTTTCTGACAAAATTAGCAGACCCGACGACGGCACGAGCCATAAGGGCAACCTAACCTACGAGGGCATCCTAAACGACAACGTCAAGTCAAGACCATCCCCCAGGATAATCTCGACTTGGGGGGGGGGGGGGCAACGGTTGAACCAGGTCAATATCCACCAGAGGCACCACCGGGGATCGATATCGAACTTTGCCACGAGGCGTGAAGCGACTTTAAACGTGTCGCAACCTCTGACGGGCGAGTTAAATTCAGATCGATTCTGATAAATTGTCCCCAAAATCACCATGAGGTGTTAACTTTGCCACGAGGTGCGAAGCGGCTATCTAGAGACGTCGCAACCTCTTATAAATTCCTGTCAGAGTCCCTAGATGGGCGAAGCAGAATCGCAAATGTCGCAACCTCTAATGGGTGAGTTAAATTCAGATAGATTCTGATAAACTCCTGTTAGAGCCCATAAGGCGCGAAGCGGCATATCGAAAAGGTCGCAACCTCTGATGGGTGAGTTAAATTCGGATTGATTCTGATAAACTCCTGTCAGAGTCCCTAGATGGGTGAAGCGGCATCGCAAATGTCGCAACCTCTAATGGGTGAGTTAAATTCGGATAGATTCTGATAAACTCCTGTTAGAGTCCATAAGGCGCGAAGCGGCATATCGAAAAGGTCGCAACCTCTGATGGGTGAGTTAAATTCGGATCGATTCTGATAAACTCCTGTCAGAGTTAACATTGCGACGAGGTAATATGAGGTTATACATTCAGAGGCACAAAGCAAGGACTGGCACCCGAGCCCACCTCGCGCATGCTAGTCATAGGAATTAGAATCAAGCCTGACAAAGACCTCATGATCAAGTCAAAGGAGGCTCGACCCTAGAACGGCTTCCGAAAATAAACAACGAACGTGGCCAATCACTTTGTTGTAGGCAGCATAGAAGAATCTCCACCACCTCATGCTCAAAAAGCAGAACATCATCAGAAGAGGACAGGGGGCAGAACAAGCGGTTACAAGATAGACAGGAAAACTTGCAGACGACCCCCTCCCCTGAGGTTGGGGACTTCAGCAAAACAAGACATGCCCGAACACCCCCTCCCCTGAGGTGGGGGACGTCAACAAAACAAGACGTGCTCATACACAAAAAAGCTAGAAATATAAGCTGAAGGACAGCCCAAATCACCTTGGTAGTGACTTAGAAGCGGTAAAACTCGTGGACATGTCAACGAGGTAATGGTAAGGACAAGAGAAGCAATTCCCCTCGGCACCAAGCAAGAAAAGCAGGCTAAGAGACAAGATGAGCAGCAAAAAACAAAGCAAAGTGCCAAGCACACGTCTACACAAGTCGGCACCCAAGAGGGCACCTGGCAAGGAGGGCGCCCATGAGGGCGCCTGCAAGGTAGCAAACAGGGCCCATGAGGGCGCCTGACAGGAGTAGGGGGCGCCATGGGGGCGCCTGGCAGAAGCAACCAGCACCCATGAGGGCGCCTGGCAAAGCAACCAGCGCCCATGAGGGCGCCTGGCAGGACCAGGAGGGTGCCCATGAAGGCGCCTGGCAGAAGCAACCAGGCGCCTAGCAGGAACAAGCAGCGCCCAGCAGAGGGGCGCCTGGCAGGGGGCAGTCTGAAAGCAAATCCTTCGCAACAGGGTAGTCAGCACTATGCAGTAAGGCACCCATGAGAGCACCAAACCCTGTCTCGCAAAATTAAAGGATGCATGAGCATCTGAGTGCATGAGCACGTGAGAAAATAAAAGAGTGCATGAGCATGTAAGAAAATTAAAGGATGCATGAGCATCTGAGTGCATGAGCATGTGAGAAAATAAGAGAGTTCATGAGGACGTAAGAAAATTAAAGGATGCATGAGCATCTGAGTGCATGAGCACGTGAGAAAATAAAAGAGTGCATGAGCACGTAAGAAAATTAAAGTATGCATGAGCATGTGAGTACATGAGCATGGAAGGAAATAAAATAGTGCACGAGCACGTGAACAAAAAAGCAGAGTGCCGAGCACACGTCCACCACAGGAAAAATTGGACTTTGCGGCGGGCAAAATCCGCCGCAAAAGCCAAATTTGCGGCGGATATTTGGACTTTGCGGCGGAATTTTGCCGCCGGTAGCCAGCTCGAAGCAAACGGTTGCGGTGGAATATCCGCCGCAAGTTTGCGGCGGATTTAGTGGCGCCGCAAAATCCACCGCAACTTTGCGGCGGATAATCCGCCGGAAAAGGGGACAAATTTTTGCCGCAAAATATCCGCCGGAAAGTTCCCAATATCCGCCGCAAAGTATCCGCCGCAAGGTTCCCGTTATCCGCCGCAAAGTACCCGTTTTATTTTTTAAAAAATGAATATAATTTTTTTAAAAAAAACGTTTTATTTAAAATTCTGCCGCAAACGACACAAAATCCGCTGCAAAGTACCATTTTTTTTTAAAAAATATTATTATTATTTTTAAAAAATAAATTTTATTTTTTTAAAAAAATCGTTTTAATTAAAAATATATATTATTTTATTAATTTTTTTAATTATTGATAAAAAAATAAAATCTAATAAATAATTAATTTTTAATTTAAAAAAATAAAAATTGGGAAAAGCAGTAAAATATTATCACCAAAAAAATATCCATACAATTAATAAAATATCCATACAAAAAAATAAAATAATCTAAAGCTACTAGGGTGCCTGCCGGTCAATGTCATCAACATTATTATAATATGTATCATCTTGAAGTAAAGCACTGAGCGATGACATTTGGAAATTAAGATCAATGTCCAGCGGGGGTGACCGCTGCTGGGGGTACTGCTGGTTTGGCTGGATCAGGGGTGACTGATGTTGGGGCTGCTGGTATGGCTGGCGGGGTGACTGATGCTGCTGCTGGTATGGCTGGAATGGCGCATACTGCGGTGTATACTGCGGGGGATATTGGGGGTGCATACGGCTGGGGATACTGGGGTGCATACTACTGCTGGTAGTAATGCTGTTGTGGCGGCGGCGGGTAGGATGCTGATGAGGATGGCCTCGAGTGCTGAGACACCATCTGATCCTGCAATAACTTAAAGCGCTCCTCCATGCGCTCCTTAGCTACCCTATCCTGCTCCCGAATCGCCTGCATTTCCCGATCACTTCGATCCCGAAGCACCTGCATTTCCCGATCACTTTGATCCCGAAGCGCCTGCATTTCCCGATCACTTTGATCCCGAAGCGCCTGCATTTCCCGATCGCTTTGCTCCTGCCGCTCGACAATCTGACGCTGAGCCTCGCTTAGTTGCTGCGTCAATTGCCTAACATCATTCAACTCACCAGCATTGGGAACATAATTGCGACCAGTTGTGAATCTGATAGACTCGAAATAATGCTTGTTCGAAAAGCAGCCGGTCCAATACCACCTGATCCTACCAGACAATTAGTCTTTTGGGGACCAACTGCTCTCTCCCAAACATCACGAGCTACTCTAGCCTCCTCCACTGGATCGACAGCTGCCCCACTGCTCTGTTGTGACTGATGGTACTCAGCCATCCCACCCTCGAAGCTCTCCTGAAAAAATAACCCAACAAATAAATAACTAATTATTAATATAAATAATAAACATTAATTAATATATAATTGTAAAAGTAGTTTTACCTGAATACGCCTCGCCCGATCTGTAACGTACTCACCAGTCTCCTCCACCATATGCATGTGGCAATGCAACTCAGGCAAAGTGATTGGCCTTTGTTCCCTCTCCACCTATATATGTACATAAATATATATATATTATTAATTAAATACACATATTGAAAAAGACTAGTTAATTATTATAAATA
Source organism: Astragalus membranaceus (assembly GCA_039519185.1). Classification (NCBI taxonomy): domain Eukaryota; kingdom Viridiplantae; phylum Streptophyta; class Magnoliopsida; order Fabales; family Fabaceae; genus Astragalus; species Astragalus membranaceus. Next base: position 62,113,276 of record CM076850.1, on the reverse strand, counting down.
ATTAATTAATTAATCAAGTAATAAATTAAGTAATAAATTTACCAAACGAATGTAATGCATTGCAGTATTAACACTCCCTCCCGTGTGTGTGCAGCCACCTTTTTCAGAAGCACGGTTCTTCTTGGCTTTCTCACAATAATTCTTAAATGCTTCATCTGTCTGCCAATACTCATTAAACTCAGCCCAAGTTGAGTCTCCCATATAAGATGGCTTCGTACCCGTATTGCGCGCCCTCCGCATCAATTCAGAATAGCGATGAGAACATCTCTTATGGAACACTCTCTCAACTGCGGCTTGCTCCCATGGATACCATGTACATTTTTCCTATTTAAGAAATTTACAATAATGTTGTTAATTATAAGGCAATAATTAATTAATCAAGTCAATAAGATAATACACCAAATTAATTATTTCGTAGAATCGAATAACTTACCAAAAATGATCTTAACATCTTCTTATTTGCATCCTTATCTTTTCTAACTTCCGTCCAGTTCTTCCAGCTCTTGGTAAAATTCTCCTTGATTGTTTTTGTGATGGCGGTAGCTAAAGCCTTCGAAGGAATAAAACTGCATTAAAAAAAGATGAATTTTGTTACACCAAATATAAGTTATATAAAGGGAAACAAAAATAAATTAATAAATAATAATATATAAATATATATATATATATATATATATATATATATATATATATATATATATATATAGACTTACGAATCGCCAACAATCTGCAATATGATACGCCCATCAGGTGTAACCCTAATCATATCAGTCCCATCAATGAATGTGCGTACCCCATCCGCATCAACATGTGTCGGGGATAAGCCCTCAGTACCAACAGGAATCGATGGGCCCCCTGCAGTACTAGTACTAGCACCATCCTCAAACACAGGTGGTGGCAAATATCCGCCAGTAGTAACAACAACACGCGTAGGCTGAACACGGCACCCTAGGCGAGTAGATGTCTTCCGCCTGCTAGTGCTGGCGGCATCGGGAGGTGGAGGAGGAACATATGCGTCGTCATGATCGGATCCTGAGTCATCATGAGATGCCATATCTGTATCTAGACATATACATTTAAAGAAACAAACATATACTAAACAAGGTTAACATAAACATACAAAACTCATTAAAATAAATAATTTGAATCCCATTCATTCTCAAACAAATAACATCCTTCATTAAAAATAACATCCTTAATTATATAAATGATTGAAACACAAATAACTAATTTGAATCCCATTCATTCTCAAAATCATCATCATCGGAGGAGTGAATTCTTGATACACCAATGTGGTTTGTTGCATCTTCACCATCAGCATCTTCGTCATCAACAACTTCATCGCCGGTGTTTGGCTCATCACATAAACGAACAATGGGTTCAACTTGAATCACTTCATTTACATTAGACATCTCTTCCATTTGATATGGCACATCTTCCACCGTGTCATCAATATTTGTCTGATCAATGCGACCTCTTGGTTTTGTTTTAATTGCGACACACCAACCACGCCTATCAGTCCGCATTGATGGATAAGGGACATAATAGACTTGTCTCACATTTTGTGCAATGACGAACGGATCATACGGTCGATATCTACCATTCATTTTAATGTCCACTGTATTTGACTTTGGATTCACCTTTGTTCCTCGAGCAGACGGATCAAACCAATTACAATAAAAAACCACTACCTTTGGACTAAAATCTAGATGGGGGTACTGAAGTTCATATATGTGTTGAACCACACCATAAAAATCATCTTCACCTCCTCCAGTGACCCCCTTCATGCACACTCCACTATTGACTGTCTCTCTGCCCTGTGTCCATTCATTGGTGTGAAATTTGTATCCATTGACAAAGTATGTGTGCCATTCTTTAACACATCTTCGAGGACCGTCTGATATGTTCCTCAAGTGTTGGTTGGTAGGATTTGGCGGGAGGGAATACACATATTGACTAAACCACATTGGAAAATGCGCATGAATATGAGCAGAAGATTGGTCTTCACGTACTGCCTCTGTTGACAAGAACTCCCTAAAAAGAAATAATTTAATTGTTACACTTGTCTACTTTATATTAACTAATTAAGATCGATTGTTAATGTTGAGGAACATACTCAATAAATGGTTGCACCTCAGAACAGTTTATCAACACATGAACATGTGCTGAACTTAACTCTTCATCTGTTAGCCAGTGAGTTGACTCCTTCCCAGATGGACGACCGGGTAGACAAAAGACAGACAAAGCCAAAGGATGTCGCCATTCACTATCCACTTCATTTCGTCTGCTTCCAGGAGCAAACTGATTCTTGAAATAATTAGAACAAAAATGTGTTGTTTCACGGTGTAGGTAAGAATAACATATCGATCCTTCAACTCTAGCTTTGTTTTTCACCGATCTTTTTGAATCACCCATGAACCTAGAGAATATGATATTAATATAATAGTCATATATTTTAATTTAAACTTGTTTCTTATATTATAATTAAAAATTAGCTGACCTTTCAAACGGATACATCCATCTGTATTGGACAGGTCCGCCAAGTTTAGCTTCATCTGCGAGATGCATCGGTAGATGCTCCATAGAATCAAAGAAACCAGGTGGAAATACTCTCTCCAACTTGCATAAGATAAGTGGGATGTCTTGTTCCATTTTTGAAAGATCATCAGCTTTTAGCGTTGCAGAACACAAATTCTTAAAGTATTGACTTATTTCAATGAGCGGATTCAAAACGTGTGTTGACAACGAACTAAAAGCAATAGGAAGTAAGCACTCCATGAATACGTGACAATCATGACTCTTCATCCCATGCAACCTCCCATTATCCACATCCGCACATCTAGATAAATTGGAAGAATAACCGTCTGGCATTTTTAACTCTTTTATCCACTGATAAACTGCTTTCGCTTGTTCGGTAGATAAAGTATAATTGGCTTTGGGTTTCAAAATCCTATTACCTTGCTCAACCACCAACAAATCTTTTCGTCTACAGAAATGATCTATATCCTTCCTAGCTTTCTCATTGTCTTTCGTTTTTCCTTTCACGTTCATGACAGTGTTAAATATGTTGTCAAAAAATTCTTCTCTATATGCATGACATCGAGATTGTGTCTCAATAGATTATCTTTCCAATAGGGCAGTTCCCAAAAAATACTTTTTTTTGTCCAATTGTGCCATTGTCCATAGCCATCTGGACGAGAAAAAAACCGGCTACGACTTCCACAGGAGGGATATCCCTAACACTATTCCAAACTTCCTCTGGTGTCAACTGACGAGGAGGTCCAACTGTTTCAACATTACCCTTGATGAACGCATATTTCTGCTTTCTAAATGGGTGATCCATAGGTAAGAACCTACGCTGCGAGTCAAACCATGAAACTTTTCCTCCGTATTTAAGACTAAAAGCCTTTGTGTCAACCATGCAAATCGGACACGCCATCTTACCATGTGTCCCCCATCCAGACAACATTCCATAGGCAGGGAAGTCATTAATGGTCCACATCAAAGCCGCTCTCATCACAAAATTTTGTTTGCGTGCCACATCATAAGTTAAAACATCATTCCACAACCTTTTTAGGTCATCAATCAAAGGTTGCAAATAGATGGCAATACCAGCTGTTGGATTACTTGGCCCTGGAATAATAGAATTTAAAAACATGTATGGTTTGGACATACACATTTCTGGAGGAAGGTTGTATGGGGTACCAATAACTGGCCAACATGAATACGGTGTTGCCGAGGCTTGAATGTATGGTGTGAAACCATCAGAGCACAAACCAAGCCAAACATTGCGTGGATCACTGGCAAAATCTGGATGAACACGATCAAAATGCTTCCAAGCTTCACCATCAGATGGGTGACGTAATTCACCAGAATTATTTCTATTTTGATGGTGCCATGTCATTTTACCCGCGGTCTCCATTGAAGTAAACATCCTCTGTAGCCTTGGAATAAGAGGCAGATAGAACATTGATTTTCGTGGAACCGGTTTGCCTCTGCTCATCCCTGATCTACTGACACGATAGCGTGGTTGTCTACACAACTTGCATTCCGACAACTCTCCATCATTTATGCCAAACTCATTGTTATAATAGAGCATGCAACCAGACACACAACAATCAATCCTTTTAGATTTTAAGCCAAGCTTCGATACCACTCTTTTAGCTTCATAATAACTTTGCGGTAAACTCCCTCTAATGGGGGTTGCATCCAACATCATTTTGGTCATATATTCCATACACAACTCAGCAACATTAAATTGAGACTTAAGACCCAACAACCGAACACACATTGATAATTTTGAGTCTGTAGATCCTTCAAATATGGGTTTATTTGTCTCACTCAAATACATGTAAAACCTTTGAGCTACCTCATTTGGAACTTCGTCAGCATCTGGTTCTTCATAATCCAAATTTACTCCAACAGCGTCAGATATCATTCCCTGATAAACATCTAACGGTTGTATTCCCCATCCTTCAGATGTCGTAGTCGCTGGATAACTACTTGATGTGTGATCTACTACTTCAACCGGAACATTAACCGCAGGAATTGCAGCTACCCCTGGCGCTCCTTCCCCGTGACGACTCCATGTTCAATAATTTGGCCTAAACCCATTATTGTACAAATGAAGTCTAACTTCATGTTCATTTTTTATAGCTCCAAATGACATTTCAAGCACGGACATCTAATACCGCCTTGTCGCCCAAATTCTTCATGATCAATGTACTTAGCACAAAAAATAAACTCTTCTACTCCTTCTACAAAACGTTGTTTTACACCAGTTCTTCCAGGATACAATCGATCATACATCCAACTACGATCCATTTTCAAGAACTACGTATACTACACTACAATATAAATAAAATAAACTATCAATTACTTCATATTTTGATATATATATTTATATATTACTCATTTTATTTTGATATTTCAATAAACTACCAATTGCAAGCAACACAATTAATTTTTTAATAATGTTATATACTAATAATTTAAACATTATAAATAATAATTCCAAATTTAATTTTAAATTTCAATTTTTATAAGACAATATATGTTAATAAAATTTATAAGTGAACTTAATAAATAAGTTTTTTCAATATAAATTATTTTGTATTATTATTGCAAACAAAATTTGTAACAAAATTTTACTAAAAATAGTGAAGTAAGTAATATTTTATTAATTACTTTAACAACTAACCGTAGTGAAGAGAAGGCTCTGGCTTGAAGCTTATCATGAACTCAAGCAGAGAGGAAAAAGGAGGAACCCAAACAATACCTAAACAAAAAACAACACAATTAGTAACAAACTCATATTATTATAAAATAATTTAAAAACGAATATTAAAAAAAAATTAAAAACTAAAACTATTAACTCATATCAAAAACATACCTTGAAGAAATTTCCCAATGAGAGCAGAAGACAATTCGTAGGGAGGAAGCGCTACACTTCAAAAAGAGATTTAGTAGAGAATGAGAGAATTTGGAGAGAGTAAAAGAGAAATTTTAAGAAGAGAATGGGAGGATTGTTAGAAGTGTGAAGAATGAGAAGTGGGGAATGGATATATAAAGGAAAACGGAGCCAACGGTCAAAAGGTAATATCCGCCGCAAAGACCCGTTGCGGCGGATTTTTGAACTTTGCGGCGGATTTTGAAATTTATTATCCGCGGGTTTTTTTTTAAAGGGAAATTTGCGGCGGATTCTGGGTCTTTGCGGCGGATTTTGAAATTTAATATCCGCGGGCTTTTTTTAAACGGAGATTTGCGGCGGATTCTGTGTCTCTGCGGCGGATAGTTCAAATTAAAATACCGCGCCTTTTTTTTAAAAACACCAAAATATCCGCCGAAAAAACCCACAATCCGCAGCAAATACAAAAAATATCCGCCGCAAATACTCAATATCCGCCGCAAAGACCCAAATATCCGCCGCAAATAACCAACATCAATATTCACTGTTCAGTTAGTGTTGCCAAGATGTTGACCATTAATTAGTATCGACACTAATCACTATTGACTATTCAACAATCACCCAACACTATTTAGTGTCGGCAAGATCTTGATCGTTAATTAGTGTCGACACTAATCACTATTGACTATTTAGTGTCGGCAAGATCTTGACCGTTAATTAGTGTCGGATATGTTGTTGTATTATTATGAGTATTATGGTTTTTTATCATTTAGATATTTAATGCCTGCTACCCCTAAACAGAGACCTACGCCATTATCTTGATACGACACTCTCTTGAGCATTGTCGGCAGCAGCTCCAATAGAGTGGCGTATGTCTCCATTTCTTTGTAAAGAAATTTCCACATTGTCGTGAACACCCCTTCATCTTTTTCGTTTAAAGTAACCCATTTATCAGCAAAAAGCTCCTCCTCATTATTTCCACCACAAGAGACATATACGTTCATCAAACGCTTGGTATCATCCTTCAACTTAACAACCCGTCCTTGCAGTTCCTCAAACTTTCTATTTAGAGATTCAACCATATTTTCAAAATAGAAAGTTTCACAAGAATCCATCTTTTGAAAAGATGATTGAATCTCTAAATAGAAAGTTTGAGGAACTGCAAGGACGGGTTGTTAAGTTGGAGGATGATACCGAGCGTTTGGTGAGCGTATATGTCTCTTGTGGTGAAAATAATGAGGAGGAGTTTTTTGCTGATAAAGGGGTTACTTTTAACGAAAAAGATGAAGGGGTGTTCATGACAATGTGGAAATTTTTTTACAAAAAAATGGAGACATACGCCACTCTATTGGAGCCGCTGCCGACAATGCTCAAGAGAGTGCCGTATTAAGAGAGTGCCGTATCAAGAGAATGAGAGTATTGGTAGAGGTGAGAAAAAGAAGAAGGGGAGAAGGGGTTTATATAGGAGAAACGAAGTCAAACGGTCAAAAGGCAAGATCCGCCGGAAACGGCAGTTACCGGCGGATTTATGGGATTTGCGGCGGATTAGGGGATTTTCGGCGGACGGAAGTGAATTTGCGGCGGTTTATGAAATTCAAAATTGGCAAATATCCGCCGGAAATAACCTTACCGGCGGATTGTTAAAATCTCATAAAAAAAATAAATTTTTGTAAACCCAAATCCGCCGCAAAAACCGATAAATCCGCCGCAAAAGCCAAGTCGAATATTAATCCGCCGCAAACGTCAATTATTCCGCCGGTAACTTTGCGGCGGATAAAATCCGCCGGAAATGCCTAGAATCCACCGGAATATTTGCGGCGGATCCATATCCGCCGGAAACTCCTGGCCGGAAAAATCAATTATTGTAGTGGTCTACACAAGCCAGCGCCCATGAGGGCGCCTCGCAAGGCGCCAAGTGAAGAGCAGCCAGCGCCCATGAGGGCGCCTGGCAGGAGGGCGCCTGACAGAAGGTGGTCTGGAAGCAAATCCTTCGCAAGGGGGCAGCCAACACTGCGCAACAAGGCGTCCAAGGCACCCATGAGGACACCTAACCTTGTCTCGCAAAATCTGCTGCACGAGGAGACACCCGACGTATATGCACCCATGAGGGCATCAAAATCTTGTCTCGCAAAAAATCTGCTCCACGAGGAGACACCCGATGTATGGCGCCCTAGAGGGCCCCAAAACATGTTTCGCAGGATGGCACCATGCACATCCAGGAAGGCACCAAGGCGCCCTAGAGGGCGCCAAAACATGTTCTGCAGGATGGCACCAAGCACATCCAGGCTGGCACCAAGGCGCCCTAGAGGGCCCCAAAACATATTTCTGCAGGATAACACCCAGCACACGCACGCAGGGAGGGGCCAACACCAGGAGATGAGTCACGATCACGACAAAGAGACATTGTACAATTCAACGAGTCAAAAGAAAGGGTGAATAAAGATAAAATCATGTATGGCATAGAAGTCATCATTGAAACAGCAAAATCCTATAAGGAAAAATCCAGCCACCCAGCAAATAAAAGAAAAAGTACGGGTGAAAAGCAAATCAACCAAAGAGAAATGGTCAAGGGGCAAGGACATCGAAGTCAACACTAATGGGATGATATCTGACAGTCCCCCTGCCTAGAACCCAGGAGGGCGCCTGGCAAGTGGGCGCCTGGCAGGAGGGCGCCTGGCAAGAGCACTTTGACCCAAGGCGCCAACATCGGGATGACTTAGCACTTCGGCACTTTGGCAAGCGGTTTCCAACGCTCCATGTAGGTCCACCTGAAGCCGGTTCTTATCCAAGATAAACTGATTCCCCTCTTCATTCACCCCTACATAATACAACAAGGTTAAAAGACCACTTCAAAGAATAAGTTAAAAGTTCCAAAGAGATCACCCAAAAAGGACTATCGGAATGAGGTCGACACCCCATGTGTCAAGGCTGTCTCCATCATCCTCACCATCTCCCAACCTGATGGACAGGGGGCAGAACGAACAGTTAAGTACCAGTCAAACAACACCCTACCCCGAGGTGGGAGGCTTCTAAGAAATGAGACAAACTCGAAAGCCAAGAGACTAAGAAAAGAAACTAAGTCTCACCACAATTACCAAGTGATAGAGAAGCAGCAAGATCGGGTGAACAATCGGGAAAAAGACAAGTCCCCTTGATGGCAGGAAGCCTGAAAATATCAAATCAAAGAGCAAGTCAAAACAAGCAACAAAACGAGCAACAAAGAAGGAAGTACAAAGGGAAACCTAAGGTCGAAACCGATGCCCAAGGGGGCACCCGGCAAGGGTGCCATGTCAGAAAACGCTTCGCGCCCAACTCAAGGCGCCCATGAGGGCACCAGTTCCCTTCTCACCGATCATCAAGCGCAAGATGCCCCTGAGGGCGCCACTCCCCTAGGTGTGCGATTCACCAAGTGCTAGGCACCCACGAGGGCGCCAACTTCTTTGGTGCAAATCATCAAGCACGTGGCACCCACGAGGGCGCCACTCTCCCCTAGGTGTGCGATTCACCAAGTGCAAGGCACCCACGAGGGCGCCAACCTTTCTGGTGCAAATCATCAAGCATGTGGCACCCACGAGGGCGCCACTCTCCCCGATGGGCGACTCATCAAGTGCAGGGGACCCACGAGGGCTCCAACCTCTCTTGTACAAATCATCACGCACGAGGGCACCACTTTCTTACTTGGGCGAATTACCAAGTGCAAGGCACCCATGAGGGCGCCACTCTCTTACATGGGCGAATTACCAAGTGCAAGGCACCTATGAGGGCGACAACCTCTCTAGTGCAATACATCAAGCACAAGGCGCCCACGAGGGCGCCACTCTCTTACTTGGGCGAATCACCAAGTGCAAGGCACCCATGAGGGCGCCAACCTCACTCATGCAAATGATTGAGCACGAGGCGCCCACGAGGGCGCCACTCCCCCATCCTTGCACATTGCCAAACAACAAGGCACCCATGAAGGCACCATTCCCATGTTTGCATACTACTAAGTACGAGACTCCCATGAGGGGGCCAATCCATCTCGCGGACCGCCAAGTGTGAGGCACTCCTCCTCAACCACCTATCTGGCACAAGGCGCCCATGGGGGAGCCACCCCATGGCTGCAAATCGCCCATACAAGGAACAAAGCGCCCAAGGGGGCGCCTCCCCCTTTCTCACCAAAATAGCGCCCAAGGCGCCCACGGGGGGCACCATCAACGAAAAGGAAGCAAAAAACTTACCAAGGCGTTTCAGTGTCAGAGCAAGAGGATCTGATCGTCTGCCTTCTCTCCAAACCAGTGGTTTGAGGAATAGATTTTCCTCTCCCAGCTGGCGCCCGAAAGAGATTTTTTTTTCTTCACCACGCAGCAAAGTTTCTACATACCTATTTATTAGGTTAAGTCCATGAAGAAGGGGACCTCGAAACGCAATCATCACCGAGGCCGCGTACCTCGCCACATCACTAATCCGATAAGCCGACGAAACTCCGTCAAGCCAAGACCATCCACCAGAACAATCTCGGCGTGGGGGGCAACTCTTCTGGAGTGGACCGAGGGGTCCCATTAGCAAAACCATGAGGTGCATTCAGCAATTGTAATGGATTAGCCCAATCAATCCAGCCCATGTCCACCTCACACGAGCCCAACATGCTTGGACGGTCAAGATCGACTCTAGCAATCCAACGATCCACGAAGGGGCACGATTTCCTATAAATACAGGCATATTTTGCCCTAAGAAAGGTTTAATCTCTAATCCTTAGTACCTTCACTCATATATTCTATATACTGACTTGAGCGTCGGAGTGGCTTGCAGGTACCCCCCCGGGCGCTCACTGACCTCCTGCCACGACAGCAAGGGACCTACCAACAGCAGCCGACCAAAAAGCTGCTCGGTACAGAACAAAAAGTATTAACATAATCATAAACAATCAGAGTATAATCTGCTCATAATGATGGACCAAATAAAACTAAAGCGGATTAAAACCCCTTAACATAACCTTGAGATAAAAATTTCTCAATTACACTTCCAAAATAAGTACTCAAAAGGTACATATTCAATAAAATAAACATGACTATGGTCCAACTATAAGACAAGGTTATAAAATACTACATGACCATGACTATAATTCAAGGATTTAAGTCCAATGATACATGAGAAGGGAAAGAAGCAAATACAACATAAAGATCACCAAAGGATCTTCCATCTAACTGAGTAGCTAAGGTCTCCACTACTTCTCCTCAATTTGCTTTGCTTTACCTTGTACATCTGAAAACACCACATAAAAACAATGAGATTACAAATCTCAGTGAGTTCTTTTGCGCCGCCTCACAATTCCTCTCTCGGTGTTTTCCTTGTCTGTGGCTTAGCACAATCCGAGAAATCAACTTACTCAATTTCTACAGAGACCCCAATTCGTATAGCTATATGGAATAATGCTAGGGCCCTAGCTTCGGGTTCATGACTCCCCTCCACTAGGTATGCTACATGAATCTCGAGATCATCATCCCCATGGTAATTTTTATTATTATCTCGGACATTAAGTCCATTACTCGACACGAGATCGTATTCTTTCATCTTATTACTTGAACTTAGACACTTAGGTCTATTACTTGATACTTGGTTGTGTTCACACTCGATACCACAATTACTCGGTTTGTATTCAACCCATAACATGAACTTTCTCGTTTTATACCATGAAACATAAACGATTCGATACGTCATACTTCGGTTTAAAATTAAACCCTAGCATGACGAAATTCTGGTTGCATCGTGAAACGACTTGAAATATAACATATCTTTGTTCAATGATCATTGGGAAGGGTTAAGAAATGAATTGGAAGAGGTTTGGAATTAAAATGAATAGCTTTGGACGCATTCTAAAAACGTTGACAGAACTCTGCTCACGGGTCGTGCTAAAAAGCGCACGGGTCGTGCTTGACCAGAAATTTCAGTTTATGAGTATCAGCAGGGGACGCACGGGTCGTGCTAAAAAGACCCCGGGTCGTGCTCCGTGAACATTCAACAACAAACACAACTATGGCTTCCCAAAATCAAATCACAACTAATCAATGAACATTCATTCTAACACAACCATGAAGAACATCAAGCCAACAACCAACACATCAAACGAAAATTCAATTAATCGAAGAACTCACCTTGATTGTCGATTCCAACACACAAACACGCAAGAAATTTCAACGCGAAGCATCAAATTCGAACCTAAGGAACCAACATTTCTTCACTTCCCCCAAATTGAAACCCTAGTCACCAACAACCTTCCAAACACAAAATCAAACTTCAATCCTTGCTCAATCTACCATGGGTTTGCTCCTAAACATCTAGGAACCTTCAAAATCAACATTCAACTAAAGATTTCAACTCACCCCATCCCTCTAACTCACAAATTTTGCAAGGCTCAAAGGAAAGGGAAAAAAGAAATGACTCACTTGGTGATGGGGAAAACGAAAATGGAAGGGAAAGGAGTGATGATTCCAAGTTAGGGTTTGGGTGAAGCTCTTCCTCTTCTTCTTCTTCTCTTCTTTTCTCCCTTTTCTCTTCTCTTCTCTCAAATCTCTCTTCTCTTTCTCCCTTCTCTCTTTTCTTTCTTTTATATTTATTTATATTTTAAGTAAAATATTTTATGTGGATGAAATGACCCTTATACCCTCAATCTATTCTAATTTCTCAACAAGCCCCCACTTAATTCCATATATAATTTAGCAACCAATAAACAACTTCTAAAATTTATAATTATGCACCCAATTAGTGAAATAACTAAATTCAAACATCAAAGTAATTACAATAATTACTTTGGGACGTTACACTTAATAACAATTAATCCAATTGCAATTAAATTTATTCACTAACCAATATAATTAAATCAATCAACTAAAATAATTGAAACAATTATTTTTGGGATGTTACAGTGAACTTGAAGACAAGGTGTAACCTGTGTGTATTTTAAAACTGACTTTATTTATATGTTAAAATTAAATGAGACTATTATCTTCCTTGTTGTTTATCATACTGTTTTAATATGGATTGAATGTGATTCTCAACGCACAACCATTTTTTCTAGATAATTATGATGTGGTACGTGCCTTAGCTGGAATTCCAGTTCAGTGGGACATTCTTGGACATGAAGTGCTAGTCCTCAAGTCATCGTAATTATATAGTGTCAAACTCTGACTAGGTGTCATGTCAGGACGTTGGGTTTTATTTCAATGTATTTTTAGTTAAAGTTAATTTACTATAAGTCCATGTAGATGTAAGAAATAATGATGCATATGGTCCTTTTTCCCGGGTGCAGAGAAAATTAGTCAAATCGAATATGTAAATCTTTTAAAGTATTTTTTTATTTTCATTAATTTATCTCTAGAAAGTCCTCACTTTTTTTTGCAAGTTTCTTCATTAGAAAATTTTCGGGAAATCTGTGTCACAATAGTGGTATCAGGTCCCGGTCTGTCCTTCAGGCCGGTGAGTCATGTGTCTGTCATGCTTGTGTTGTGTGCTCTGAGTCCGTGCTTGACTGACTGAGTGCCTGGTTGCATTGTTGTTAGTTATTTTAAGTTTCTACTTCAATAATAATATGTGACAATATTTTAATCACTAAAATATTCTTCTTGCTTAAATGTTAGATATTGACTTGGATTATTTGTATAATTTTAGTTAGGTGTAATGACTTAAATTTAATTAACTATATTTTTGATGTAAATTCCTCTCTCCCTAATTTCATTTATGTTATTGTTGTGTCCTTTAAACTATTGATGGCCAATTGTTATCTTTGATATGTAAATATATGTGCAAATAAAAGAATTTTAACTATGTCAAAAAAAGTGGAAGTCGTGACGATGCCTTCCAACACACAAACACGCAAGAAATTTCAACGTGAAGCATCAAATTCGAACCTAAGGCACCAACACTTGTTCACTTCCCCTAAATTGAAACCCTAGTCATCAACAGTCTTCCAAACACAAAATCAAACTTCAATCATTGCTCAATCTACCATGGGTTTGCTCCTAAACATCTAGGAACCTTCAAAATCAACATTCAACTAAAGATTTCAACTCACCCCATCCTTCGAACTCACAAATTTCGCAAGGCTCAAAGGAAAGAGAAAGAAGAAATGAACTCACTTGGTGATGGGGAAAACGAAAATGGAAGGAAAAGGAGTGATGATTCCAAGTTAGGGTTTGGGTGAAGCTCTTCCTCTTCTTCTTCATCTCTTCTTTTCTCTTTTCTTTCTTTTCTCCCTTTTCTCTTCTCTTTCTCCCTTCTCTCTTTTCATTCTTTTAAATTTATTTATGTTTTAAGGAAAATATCTTATGTGGGTGAAATGACCCTTATACCCTCAATCTATTCTAATTTCTCAACAAGCCCCCACTTAATTCCATATTTAATTTAGCAACCAATAAACAACTTCAAAAATTTATAATTATGCACCCAATTAGTGAAATAACTAAATTCAAACATCAAAGTAATTACAATAATTACTTTGGGACGTTACACTTAACAACAATTAATCCAATTGCATTTAAAATTATTCACTAACCAATATAATTAAAACAATCAACTAAAATAATTGAAACAATTATTTTGGGGATGTTACAATACACCCCGGGATGTTACAATACACCCCAACTTGGAAATTTTTGTCCTTAAAAATTGTTTAAGTTTTGCCGATTTGCTTACCGAGAATATACATTCTCAAAAGGGTTTGCACTGAAAGAAAACAGTCTTGTTAACTTGAAATCCGTTTTTCTCTTTGGTACAAACCCAAACAATCTTTAAGTACATGCCCTTACTACCCTAGAACAGTCTAAGGCTACAATCCACACTCTCTTGCAAGTAAAACTTTGCGAGAAAATTATTATATACCTATTTAGGCTTAATACTGTTCCGGACTGGGCCGGAGCCCAACATTGTCATAAGGCCGACCGAAAGCGGCCCAACTAAGCAAAACAGAGAAGCTTGACCTAGATCACAGGTTCAACAGCCCTGATCAGGCCATATGCAATCCGTCGGTCGCCCGCAGATCCCCTGACACTATATATAGAGGTCTGACCTCAGCTGACAGGTACACTTTTTACACATAACGCTACTCTGCTCGAATATTACCCCACTGACTTGGGCGTCGGAGTGTCTTCGCAGGTACACCCCGCCGGAGCTTTGAACACGATTAGCAACTATTCATCTCGACTTCACCACCACCTTCCCTCAAGAAGCAAGCGACTTCAGCGAGCTAGTAACGTGACCAAGCAACCCAAATCAGATTGATCACCCTCATTGGGTACTGTCCCACCCTCATCTGATATGCCGCCACGGGGGAGACCGCGTGGGGCCCCGCGCTTGCGAAGCATAGCAGCAATCCCGAGCAGCGACCGCTCAGCCAGGAGGACCAAGCCGCCGACGTCGAGGACACAGCTTCTAGCGCTCAGGCGGACCCGGCACAGCCCGCCAATGTGGTTTTACCAAGAGCAATTATGCAAGAATTGCGCCACCTGCTGCACGTGAGGGACAGACATATCAAGCAACAGGAAGAGCGGCTCAATCAGATAGAACAGCAAGTCGCTTCTGGAAGGGCGTATACCGCGCCCGAACAACGTCGCTGCGACGACGCCTCTCCCGTGCACAGGGGTAACCAGTCTAGGAGGCATCGATCTCCCCCGAGAAGACGCCTGGTACACCGATCTCCACCCAGGCGGGCGGTGAGAGGGGCTTCCCAGGAGCGACTAAGGGTGTCGCCTTCCTCGACCGACCCAACCTACTGGCCCGAAGAAGAGCTTTACCGAGAATCCTCGTACAGCTCGACTAATTCGTTAACCCGAGGAGCCTCCACCCAATCGATATCGTCATCACAATTGTATCCCCGAGCGACGTGGTCATCGAGACCGACAACTCAAGGACCGACCACCTCGCGGGGGAAGGGGAGACACTCGTATAGGACCTTTCACTCGAGAAATAGATGAGTACCCCATTCCGCGGGCTCTTGAGAAGCCTCCGTCCGATCTCAGAATGTACAGTGGGATGAAGGACCCCGATGCTCAGTTAAGATATTTTGACCTAATGATGCAGTATAGAGGAGCGTACGGGCCGGTCAAGTGCAAAATCTTTCCCTTGACCCTAGAAGGACCCGCCCTGGAGTATTTTACCGAGCTGAAACCTAACACGATCTCATCGTGGGAGCAACTGGCGAGGGTTTTCAGTGCCCGCTTTACCGCGTCCTGGGTAAAACCCAAATCACATGCCGTCCTGAAGGCGATAAGGCAAGGTCCGGACGAGACCCTTCGCGATTATGTGGAACGGTTTAACAAAGAAGCCGCCAATGTTCGCGGACTAGAGGACGACATGCGTCTCTGGTTCCTTTGGGACGGACTTCGTACTAGTAGTTTGCTTGAGATTGAAGTTGGAATGAATGAGCCACCAGACCTTGAAACTTTCTTTCGACGTTCCCAAAGGTTTATGAATTGTGAAGAAAGAGCAATGGCCACCCAAGCGGTCGCCGGAACAACAAGGGAGCCCCGATCTGAGCGGGATCAGAAATCCCGAAGAGACCAGGAAGGACCATTAAGGGAATACAGGCAGAAGAAGTATCCCAAACGGACGAAGCTGAACACATCTTATGCCTAGATTTTGTCCGAGTGCGCAAACGCGGAGTTTAGAGGTATTAAAAGACCAGACCCCCTCGTCCTCAAGGATGGGTAGCGCCCATCTCGCAAGTATTGCCGATACCACAGGAGTAACGGCCATGATACCAACAACTGCATGGCCCTCAAATATGACATCAAGGAGTTGATCAGGAAGGGTAAGCTCACCCAGTACGTAAAAAAGGGGCAAGCAGGTAGACAGGAGGAGAGAAGTGAAGCCCGTTCCCAACGGAAGGGGAAGGCCGTTGTGAACGAGGTCAGCAAAGGGGGAAAGGAAGATGACGATGAGGAGGAAGATGAAGAAAACGACCAAAGGAAGTCAAGGGGGCGCCTGGTCGCAAAGGTGATCACCGGAGGATGCCCCATAGAAGGAGGGGAAACAAACAAATCCATGAAGATGCGGTGGAAAAAGATTATGAGTGTTGCATCGACCTCCGCTCCCAGAACGCCCTCGAACCGGCCACCCTTGACCTTTGACGATGACGACCTGCTTGATGGGAAACCAAACAAGTATGTCCCTTTGATAATAACTGCAGTAATGGCAAATGTGGAAGTTAGGAGAATATTGGTCAATCAGGTCAGCTCAGCAGACATCATCTTCGAGGACCTTTTGGACGCCCTGAAGATACCCAAGAGCGAGTTAAGGGCCTATCGAGGGTCCGACCTGATAGGCTTCAACGGATCGTCAACTTCGCCCCTTAGAATGATTGAGCTCATGGTAACTTTCGGGGCAACAACGGAAAGAAACCAAAGTGCAGGATCGCCAAGACCGATTTCCTAGTGCTACCATGCAAATCAGTATACCAGTGCATCATAGGTCGACCTACGTTGGGAAAGCTTGGGGCAGTGACCTCCACTGTTCACTTGAAAATGAAGTTTCACTCTGACAGTAATGAAGTAGTCACTGTTCCGGCCGACTTACAATCCGCTAGAAGGTGTCATTACATGAGCCTTAAGGAACAAGGCGAAAATGAGACGAAGAAGACGGACACTGCGAACAAGGGTGGGAATCGAATCAACGTTGCCGATTTAGACGCCCGGTACGACCCGGACAGTGATGTAGAAGAAGGAGATGACAATCTAACCCTGGAGCTCAAGAACAGAATTAAAAGGCCAGAACCGAACGGAGAGCTCGTCCAAATACAACTAGGGAGTGACCCGGAGAAGACGGTGGCGGTGGGGAGCGACCTTCCCCCGGAAGTACGAGATCGATTGATCCAGTGTTTAAAAGAACACGCTGATGTATTCGCTTGGAGTGCTGCCGATATGCCGGGCATTCCGCCGGAGGTAGCTTGTCATCATCTGGCCTTTAACCCAGCAGCCAAATGGGTCGCCCAGAGAAGAAGGGTGCAAAGTGAGGAGAAAGGGCAAGCGGCCATAAAATCAGCCGATGACTTGCTGGAAGCCGAGTTCATCAAAGAAATCAAGTATACGACATGGCTATCCAATGTCGTTCTGGTCAAAAAGGCCAATGGGAAATGGCGCATGTGCGTTGACTACACTGATCTTAACCGGGCATGCCCTAAAGACGCATTTCTGGTGCCTAGTGTGGACCGGTTGGTTGACAGCGCTAGTGGGTTTCGATTGCTCTCATTTTTGGATGCTTACTCGGGTTACAACCAGATCTCAATGCACCCACGCGATCAAGAAAAGACTGCTTTCATGACAGCAAGAGGGAACTACTATTACCTAGTCATGCCATTCGGGTTGAAAAATGCGGGAGCTACTTACCAATGAATGATGAATAAAGTTTTTCGAGCCCAAATCGGCAGAACGGTCGAGGTATATTTAGATGACATGATCATTAAAAGCAAACAAGACATTGATCATGTGGCCGATCTGAAAGAGGTGTTTATGGAAGCCCGCAAGAACTCACTGACGCTAAACCCTGAGAAGTGCACGTTCGGAGTCAGAGCGGGCAAGTTTTTAGGGTTCTATTTAACGGAGCGGAGAATTGAGGCGAATCCAGATAAATGCAGAGCAGTGACAGAGATGAGGCCGCCCACTAGTAAAAAAGAGATACAGAGGTTGAATAGGATGACAGCCGCCCTCTCGCGATTCATTTCAAAGGCAGCTAGCAAGCCCCTCCCGCTCTTCAAATTGCTTAAGAAGGAGGCTCAGTTTGAGTGGTCGCCCGAGTGTGATCAAGCTCTAGACTAGCTGAAGGAGGCTTTGTTGCAACCGCCTATCTTGACAACACCAGAACCCGGAGAGACGTTATATATGTATATGTCCATCAATGACGAGGCTTTAGCGGCCGTGCTAGTACGGGAGGACGAGGCAAAACAGAATCCTGTATATTTCGTGAGTAAAGCGCTCCAGGTGTAACACCCATTTCTACCCGGTAATTTATTAGCGTAAAATCAGAGTTTTTAACGATAAAACGGATGTCACATTTCTCAAAAACAACTCGAATACATAGCACTTTGAAAACGTCAACATCAAATAATATTCAATCACGCAGTGGAAAATTTCAACAAGTTCAATCATCAAAGTCGTTGCAATTATGCAAGGCTCACAGTACTAAAATAAATGCAAAGTCATAACTAAAATAAATCAGCGTTCATCCCCCCGAGTGCTACGTATCAGAGCGACGACACCGAACTAACGAAGAACTATGGTCTTCATTCGAGATCACCTGCACGTTAGCAACATAGGGGTAACATTCAAACAGAAGGGGTGAGATATCGCACAGTATAAGAAATCGTATGAAAGACCGTATATACAGGTCAGAATATCAGATAATCACAACAGACAATTATCGTCACAACAGTCAACAGGTCAACAACAGCATGGACATAACAGTCATCATCGTCATAATAGTCAACATCAACACGACAAGCATATATCATCGCAACAGTCAATATTCAGTATACAACGTGTCACAGCAGGCAGTGACTTCAATCATGCGGTATGAATGCATGATGGTACCGAAATCCAGCCCGTAAATAGAGGCTTCCAACAAATCCACGCCAAAAGAGGCGATCCAATAATTCAGAGACAAGTTCCAGGGCCATCTGCCCTATATGCACATGATATGCATGCGACTCAATGATGCAACACAGACAACAATAGCCATACACATCAACAACGGATCAATAAGGGCCACCGGCCTACAACAGCAAATCCATGCCTAAAGAGGCAATCCATCAAATGCCACCGGCCGACAACAACAAATCAACAAGACAACAGGGCGCTAAGGGCACCAACAAGGCAACAACATTAGGCGCTAAGGAACCAAGGGACAACATGGACATAGGTGCTAAAGGCACCACAAGCTTGTAACCAACATGGGCACTAAGGGCGCCACAACCAACAACAACAATGGGCGCAAAAGGTGCCAACAAACTGCAAGAAACAGGGGACTGGGCGCGTAGGGCGCCAACACTCAGCAGCCAGCACACAAAAACAGCAACAGCACGGGACTGGGCGCCTAGGGCGCCAACAGCAGGCAACACGCAGAAACAACAACACTGAGTCAACAACACAGGATCAGGCGCCTAGGGACAGGGCGCCAACCAAAATGCAACAACAGGGAACACTGCGCCCAGGAACAGGGCGCATACAACAACATGCAACAAAATGTCAAGTTCTGGGCGCACAGGGCACCAAAATCAGCAACATGTGCAAAGGGACAGGTACAGGGCGCCTAGGGCGCCTTCCCCAGCAACACAGGAACAATACTGGAACAACACAGGACACCAATGGGCGCTTAGGGCGCCACTTTCAGTGACACAGAAGCACACTGGGCAACACTGGAAAAATACTGGGCGCCTAAGGCGCCTTGCTCAGCGACACAGAATGACACTGGGCGCCTAGGGCGCCCCTTTCAACAACACAAAGACACACTGGGCGCCTAGGGCGCCACTCTCAGCAACATCCAACAGCACTGGGCGCCTAGGGCGCCAGTTCCAGCAACACCAAAAACAGCACTGGGCACCTAGGGCGCCAGTTCCAGCGACAACCAAAAATCAAAACGCAGGACATAGTGACTGGGCGCGTAGGGCACCACATTCAGCAACAACCAAAAACTGAAAAACAGTGGCTGGGCGCCTAGGGCGCCACATTCAGCATAGCACACATATATTTTTTTGAACACATCAATCATCAAACATGGTATTAGGGCATGGGAACATCAATTACATGACAAAATCAACCAATATAGCATTCAAAACATTTTATCAAACACATAATATATATATAATACATGTATGATCACTATCAAACCCTAACCCACATACAACCCTTCATACAAACCCTTATAAAGCATGAACCTCACCCTTACCTTAGCTTGTAGAAGTCGAAACCCTAGCTTTCCTTCTCTCTCCTTGGTTGTGGATCACGCCTTCTCTTCTCTCTTCTCTCTAGCCGTCGCCCTCTCCTCTTCTTCTCACTTCTAATTACGTTTTGTTTCTAATTATCAGAGAAACCCCAAACCTAGCCCTATGCGTAGACATCACTCATCATGGGCTATTTTCCTTAGCCTTATGCGAATACTGTATTGGGCCAATTCACTCCACTTTGTTATTTCTAACTCTAATATGGACCAACACACTAATATAATTAACATATATCATTCTATTATTATATCTATCACATGAATCTAATATAATTAATTAATTAAATAAGTAAATAAATATTTAATTAATTTTGGGGTGTTACAACTCTCCCCCACTAAAAAGAATTTCGTGCTCGAAATTTTTACCTGGTTCAAACAACTCGGGATAGGACTCCCGCATCTTACTCTCCAGCTCCCACGTCACACTTTCGCCAGCAGCTCCCAACCAGACTACTTTCACTAAGGCGATCTCCTTTCCTCTAAGAATCTTCATCTCATGACCTTCAATTCGCACCGGCATTGTCTCCACAGTTAGATTCTCCCGAACTTGCACATCATCCATGCTAATCACATGAGACGAGTCTGAAATATACTTCCGAAGTTGCGACACATGAAACACGTCATGCAAATTCGAAAGGTTAGGCGGCAAAGCCACTCTATATGCAACATTCCCGACCCTCTCTAAAATCTGATAAGGACCAATGAAACGAGGAGTGAGCTTCTTCGACTTCAAAGCGCGTCCAACACCGGTCACTGGAGTGACTCTCAAAAATACATGCTCACCCGCTTGAAACTCTAGATCTTTCCTCCGCTTGTCGTGATAACTCTTCTGTCTGCTCTGCGAAGCCTTCATCTTCTCACGAATTAACTTCACCTTCTCAGTTGTCTCGCGAACAGTCTCCGGTCCAAGCACCACACTCTCTCCAGACTCATACCAACACAAAGGGGTTCTACACTTCCGACCATACAATGCTTCAAAAGGTGCCATCCCAATACTAGAATGGTAACTGTAGCTTCCTTCAGGTCCTTTCAGACAGCAGGTGGCTTCTCACGGGTTAGGTGGTAGATTTTTTTCCCAACCATCTTGGAATTAGTGGTCTCAATGCAATGACATTCTTCTTTTTCCTTCATCGGGGCTGTGTACTCAAGCACATTGAAAGTCTTAGATTCATCTTGGACCCTCAATTTCACCGTCCCTTCAGCCACATCAATTACTGCCCTACTGGTAGCTAGGAAGGGTCTTCCCAGAATGAAAGGAATGTCATTGTCTCCATTCATGGAGCTTTTGACATCTGTATCCCCATCCAATTGCAAAATTACAAAGTCTACTGGGAAGAGGAATTTGCAAACCTTGACCAGGACATCCTCCACAACCCCATACGGGTTCCTGATAGACCTGTCAACAAGACGCAAGGTCATGGTGGTTGGTTTCACTTCTCCTCCACCCAGTTTCCTCCACATGGCTAGGGGCATTAAGTTTATGCTCGCCCCCAAATTGCAAAGTGCTTTATCAACCTTTTCTTCACCAATTTTGCACGGGGGGGTGAAGCTCCCAGGATCCTTCAACTTCTGAGGAAGCTTGTTTTGTATTATGGCACTACACTCCTCGGATAGAGCCACAATTTCATCATCCTTAAACCTCCTCTTTTTAGTCAACAATTCCTTCATGAACCTTGCATACATGGGCATTTTCTCTAATGCCTCTGCGAAAGGAATGTTGATCTGGAGACGCGAGAAAATTTCCCTAAACTTGGAGAATTGCTCCTCCTTCTCTTTCTTCTTGGGTAATGGGGGGTAGGGCAATTTCATGTATGATGGGATCTCCTGGACCTTCTCTCTTGCTTCCCCCTCAATTTTCTCACTTCTTGTGTCTTTTTCTTTTTCAACCACCTCATTTTCTTTTTCCAATTCCTCACTAGGCTTGTGCTTGGCTACCTCAACGGGTCTCAACTCTTTACCACTTCTCAGTGAGATAGCATTGCAGTTCTCATTCTTGGGGTTATCCACAGTGTTTGCAGGGAAACTACCATTGGACTTCTCAGCTAATTGCTTTGACAGTTGGCCAATTTGGGTTTCCAAGTTCTTCATGGATGCTTCATGGTTCTTTCCCATGTTTATCATTACCTGTTCTTGGGACTGGAAGGTGTTTTTGGTCATCTGAATTCTGTATTCATTGGAGGCCATGTCTTCTACTAGCTGCTTTGCTTCCTCCCAAGTCTTTGTACCCAAAGATCCTCCAGCTGAGGCATCTAGCATCATTCTTGTCTGAGGTCTCAAACCATGACAGAAAGTTTGCAGCTGTAAGAAGTCATCTATACCATGCCCGGGAAACTTTTTGAGCAACAGTTTGAATCTCTCCCAAGAATCATACAACGACTCTGACTCCCCTTGAGTAAAGTTAGAGATTTCAGCTCTTTTCCTTATAAACTTGGAGACAGGGAAGAATCGCTCCAAGAACTTATTCTCGAGGTCATTCCAAGTGTTGACGGTCCCTGGGAGAGTGTTCAACCAATCTTTCGCCCTGCCCGTTAGGGTGAATGGGAACAGACGAACCTTCTTTGTATTATCAGTCACCCCCTCAGGGTGTGTAGTACCACATATCTCATAAAATTGGAAGAGATGTTGGTTGGGGGTCTTCAGCATCAAACCCAGAGAACTGCTCTGATTTAAGGGCAGTGAGGACAGAAGATTTGATGTCAAATTGGCCCACGCCCGCTGGTGGAAATGCTAAAGCTTGGGCACCTTGATTTCTTCACCCGAAGTCACCTAGAGTACGTCTTGGTGGAGGTGGAGGATCAGCCATTTTTTCCTCTTCACTCGAAAAATCTTTCGGTACTGAGGTAGAAGTACTAGTGCAAAATCAGGAAAAGAATTAGACATTTAAAGTCAGGCGCTTAGATGCCTGACTTTATATGTTGACGCGGTGGCAAACTTGTAATTAAGAGGCAAACTCGCGAGTTTTAAAGTCAAGCGAATACACGCCTGACTTCTAAAGTGAAAAAATAGGAAAAAAATTAGACTTTTAATGTCATGTTATCAGACGCGCGACTATATAAATAGACACGGTGGCAAACTTGTAATTAAGAGATAAAATTTTAAAGTCAAGCGATTACACGCCTGACTTCTAAAGTACTAAAATATCTTAATTCACGCACAGCTCTCGCAAAACACTCTTCGCTCTCATACCTTCTCTTTCGCAAAACACTCTTCGCTCTCACTCCCTCTCTCTCAAAGATGATTCTCTCCTCTCAACGAAAACACAATCGTTCCCAGGAGAAGACAAATCGTTGCCAATCAGCACCCAATCGTTCCCAAAGAAAAAACAACAGGTGCGATCTCTGATTCTCTCTATTTCTCTCCCGTAATTCACCCCCTTTATGAAACCCTAAATTTTTCGTGGTGTGATTCTTCAAGATTTCAACAGATGCGATCTCCAATTCTCCATCTCTGTTACGGCACTGCTCTTTCTCGCGTTTCTCTCTGTCGCACTCAGTTGCTCTCGCTTCATTCTCCATCGCTCTCGATTCTTCTTTGTTTGAATCGTTTCTCTCAAAAGGTATTTCGATTCTCCCGATCTCCATCTCTGTCACTGTTTCGATCGTGATTCTTCTCTCATCTCTATTTCTCTATCTATGTTTTGTTCTTGTTATTCGATTTATTTTTCTTCTGGGTATTTTGGTTCTGGGTTTTGAGCTATTTATTTTACTTCATTTGGATGGTTGATTACTTGATTTGATGCAGATTTATTCTTAAGCTATCGATTATTGCTGAACTTCAGTTAGATTGCTGCAAAGTGACTTGATTATGAGCTTGTTAAATGGTTAGTTCAGGACTTCAGGTATTTCAAATGCTTTGTACAAGATAGATTAGACATTTAGAGTTGTGTTCATTGCTAGTGTTCATTTAGGTCCTGACCTTTGTGTTTTTAGTTTTAATAGATTAGATTCTAACCTATTATAAGAATTAAGAATATGCATCTGGAGTTCTGGATATATTCTCCCTTTGTTCTTAACAACCTTGTGTGTTGGACATGATTGCATAACTCTCTCTAGCTGGCTAATCACCCTTTCACTCTAACTGGAGTCTTCTAATCACCCTTGAAAGTTGATATGAGCAAAAACTCAATGAATCTAAATTTACTGATAAGCCCTTTTTAGTAATTTCACTTCCTGATCTCACTCATTCTGAGCTTCTTTAGAATCCAAAGTAATTTATAATTTGCTTTTGGAAACATCAATACAGAAATTGTTTCAAAGTAATTTATTATCGGGATGCTTCTGAATGAAACAGTAGCTTTTGAATGTATATTCAAATGGGGGTTTCTGATTTTCAGTAGAACTCATTTGTTGAATATTCTAATTAATGTGATTGGAATACTTTTGGGTCAATATAAAAAAAGGCTTTAGTCCTTATTAAACCTATTTGGATATGAGTATATTGCTACACTGCAGCATCTGTAATGGATTTACAGAAGGAGAACTTAAAACTAAAGGAGGTATGCAAAATGGAACAAGATGAGAAAGAAGCTCTTGGTGAAAAGTCAAAGGATATGGATAAACTTTTGAGTGAAAAAGCCTTTATGGAATGCTCCCTGACAAGTATGAAGAACGAGATAGTTGGACTAAGAGATACAGTGAAGAATTTTCAAGATTCATGCCTTGCTCTGAAGGATGAAAAGTCCATTCTCATTACGGAGAAATCAGATTTACTCTCACAGTTACAAATCATCACTGAAAGTATGCAGAATTTATTGGAGAAGAATACCTTGTTGGAGAAGTCCCTTTCTGAAGCAAAGATTGAGCTTGAAGGTTTAAGGGCCAAATCAAGTAGCTTGGAAGAGTTCTGCAATTTGCTGAATAATGAGAAGTGTAGTATTCAGAATGAAAAGAACATTCTGGTGCCATTGTTTTATTTATAATTGCATTTTTTTTAAAACAGAGATGGGTGAAGAAGTCAAGGGAATTGTTCCTGAATCTGTGTTGAAGAAACAGAAGAGGGCAGAGGAACGGGCTTTGGTGAAAAACCAAGAGTTTGAAGCTGCAAAGAAGAAGAGAGCTGAGAACCGTAAGCTGATTTACAATAGAGCTAAGCAGTATTCCAAGGAGTACGAGCAGCAGGTGGATATCTTGTTGCTATTGTCTTTATTTATTTGTTTGTGTATTTATTTACTTATTCTTCTTCCCTAACTGTTTCTGTTATGGTTTTCTTTTTGTTTTACAGGAAAAGGAATTGATTCAGTTGAAACGTGAGGCCAAGCTGAAGGGTGGTTCTTGTTGTGGGGGCTACTTGTAATGAAGAGTATAAGAGAGAACCAAATTTCAGGTGTAGACACTTCAAAGTACTTGTAATGAAGGGTGGCCACTTCAAAGCTTCGTGCTAAAATTGCAGATTGGGTTTGGCAAGGTCCTTTCAAGAAGACAAGAGCCACATAAGTACAGCCATTGCAGGGACTTTGTAAGTATCTTTATTCATAACGCATTGTTTTTAGTAAATAATATTAAAAGTTTTGAGCAAATTATATTCATGTACTCCTTTATTCCTGGACCTGCAGGGGTATATGGCTCCAGAGTATCTAGTTCATGGGCAGTTAACCGAAAAAGCAGTTGTATATAGCTTTGGAGTATTACTGCTAGAGATAGTTACTGGTAGACAGAACAACAGAAGCAAAGCATTAGAGTATTCAGACAGCTTGGTTACAGTGGTCAGTTCTAGATTCCTTAGTTGTTTTGTTCTGAATTTGTATGTACACTAATCTGAAGCAACTCATTTTTTTATCTAATATTTTACATTTACATTTGGGCAATATCAGACATGGTAGCATTTTCAGTCAGAGACTGCTGAAAAGTTATTTGATCCAAATATAGAGTTGCATGAAGACAACAATTGCAATGTTAAGGATGAGATTTTAAGAGTGATACAAATTGGACTTCTATGCACACAATAGGTCCCTTCATTACGACCAACTATGTCAAAGGCATTACAGATGCTAACCATGAAGGAGGAGAATCTTGTTGCTCCCTCTAATCCACCATTCCTAGATGAGAGTACCATGGAACTCCATGATACAAGTGGCTACCCATTTTACTCCCTCAATGCAGCTGATTCAATAGCTACTGTATCCAATAGCTTTTTTCATCCCAGGTGACCATGACAATGGAGAGAAAACCACTCCACACAGCAACTCTATAGCACAGCATTACTTAAGACGGCAAAAAATATGGCCTGGCTTGGACCTGAGAAGGTTTCTAACAATGCATCTGATCAATTGCTATATAAAATATATGCTTCAAAGAGACTATGAAGTCTATGAAAACGTGTTTGAAACATTTCATTTAAAAATTTATATTTGCAAGCTCTTGTTCATTATTCACATTCGTGGGTATGTGTTTTCTGTTTATTTGTTTATACCCGAGTTTTAGGTTAAAATTGGATTAGATTCTTACTTATATTAGAGCTTTTCAATGGATTTAAGTTAATAGTACCTTCATAAATGTATAGGTAAGTGCTTATGGAGTTATTTTAATTTGTAAGAAAACTCATTGTTATAGTGTCATTTGATTGTTTCTTTTTTGAAAAATTCTTGAGATTTTTGTCTGAATTGATTCATAAGATGTTCTGGTTGTCCTAACTATATTCATTGTGATTTTCCAGTATTAATGCCATGGGCCCAAAGTCCAGAAAGATTCTGCAGCTCTTGCGATTGAGACAGGTAAAACTTCTAACCATAGGTTAGTGTTGTCGATTTGCAACTCAATGCAACGAAGGAGTTTTGTTTTGTTTTAGCACATAATATGTACTTTTTTTGGAGTTTGGAGTGTATGATGTATTATCAAGCATATAATAAACTCAAGATTCTTCCACTCTTGTTCTAGATACCCAAATTTGAAGAGTGTAAGGGAACTCATTTACAAAAGAGGGTATGGAAAGCTAAAGCTGCAGAGAACTCCTCTCACTGATAACTCCATTATTGAGCAGGTGCAATAATTTACATTTCTAAAATTAATATTTGAGCTTATTGATTACATGTTGCTGACTTGCTTGGATGACACTCAGGGGCTGGGCAAGTATGGAATCATATGCATTGAAACAAGACTATTGTTTTCCTATATACAATACTATTGTTTTCTCTGTTTTTTTTTGCTGTATACATTACACACTGATACGCTATTTTAAACCAATTTCATCAATCACGTGTATCCAACTGTTTTTAAAGTTCCAATCTTGTCTCTTTTCGTTTCTCTCGACTCCATTATCATGGATACATATATGCCTGCAAATCAACTTCATTAGCCCAAAAGTTAATTTCATTTACACATTACACTTTATGTCATTCTTCAAATGCAATTATTTTTCTTGAAAAACTTGTCCATTCATTTATATATCTAATTAATATTTGTATCAGCTATGGGAATCATGGGATCACCCTTTAAGGGAATTGTTTAAGATTTCAAAGGAAGAGTTGAATGCTATAAACAAGATTGGGTCTGTGCAATATGTTCTGGTGTTAGGTAATTCATTATGCTTTATACATACTTTATACTTACTAGGACTAGGACTAATGTTGTGTCTTCATGAGCAATATCAACTCATTCATACTTATTTGAATAACTAATGGCAGCATATTGGCCCCAACTTTCTATATTTTCTTTGCTTCTGCTCTCGCTGTCATTGCTTTTGGAGAGCAACTTAGTAGGGATACAGGTAAAGCTCTTTCTTTTCTTTGGATATCAATGTGTTTGACATTGATGTTGATTGTTTCATTGTTATCCTTCAATGCTTGAACTGAGCACTTGCATTTCCTTTGATGGATTAATCACTCGATACTCTAGTGTGTACATCTAAACCTGGTAGAGACTTGTATAAGCATCTATGGTTGTTGTGGTTTCTTAGCGTGATGTTGAACTTTGTTTTATTCTGCCATTCTGATGCCTAAGAGTTATGTTAACTTTTTTCTACTACTTGCTATCTAAGAGAAGAAACCATATAGCTACAAATGAATGCACACGTCTCCTCTGATTGTGCAGGATATGTTTTGGGTGGCAGTCACCCTGCTCTATCTCATTAACTTATATTATTTTTCATAAAAACTTTAGGCAAAGCAAACAAAGATTGAGAGTGTATGAAAATCAAGTCTAATGGCTGATATTCTGGAATTTGCATGACTGCACAAGGTGTTTGACTGTACTGAATCCAGTTCTGATCGTGCTGTTGTACGCATGAGTAATTAATTGAGTTCTGTTAGGAAAAATAATTTGTTTGTATTTTTGTCAGAAGTTGTGATTCACTATGCTAATGATATTTGTATTAGTTTTCTGGATGTGTTCAGTTTTACAAAATTTTAAAGGGGATGTCATGTCTGCTGTAGCCTGTATGGGTTGTGGTGTTAACCTTGTCCTAATTTTACTCTAAATTTTTTGTTGCAGATTCACTTTATCAAAGAATAAAGATTCTATTGTAGAAGGGGAAAGAGTTAGCCAAGTTAAGGATGAGTGAAGAATGCATTATACAAGAGTAATCCAATTGAAGAACAAGGGACTTGAATAAGTTTCTTTATAGATAATTCATTTGTGCATTGCTGCTTCTTCTGATTCTTGTAGTTAGATATGTATTTGTGATGAAATTATGTGGAAGTCATTATATGTTTGTATTTGTGTGGAATATATAATTTGATATTGTTGTAAGATTGTGTTGATATAAGATTATAAATGAAAAAAAGTGTGTTAATGTTTGATAGTTTTTGGTTTGATTTTGGTCTGCAGTCATTATTTAGATTAGCTAGCTACCAAATAATTTTTTTTAAAAAAAAAAAAATGAACTTTTAAAGTCAGGCGAAACTAAAGCCTGACTTTAAATCATACTTACGAAGTCAGGCAATAATAAATGCTTGACTTTAAATCATACTTACGAAGTCAGGCAATAATAAATGCTTGACTTTAAATCATACTTACGAAGTCAGGCAATAATAAATGCTTGACTTTAAAACAGACTTACGAAGTCAGGCGAAATAAATGCTTGACTTTAAAACAGACTTACGAAGTCAGGCGAAATAAATGCTTGACTTTAAAACTGACTTACGAAGTCAGGCGAAATAAATGCTTGACTTTAAATCAGACTTACGAAGTCAGGCTATCGCTTGACTTTAAAACTCCTGACATACAAAGTCGACTTAATAAAAGTCAAGCGGGCGCCTGACTTTAAATCCCCTTTTTGCCTGACTTTAAATCCCTTTTTTGCACTAGTGAGTTGATTGTACCTGTGACAATTCCCTTGCTTGCTGCTTGGCAAGCTTAGCCTTTCTTCTATTTGCTTTTGCTAGTTTTTCAATTTCCGGATCAAACAAGAGTTCTTGTGGACCCTTGCTCCGCATACACAAATCTCTGAAACACTTAAGCAAACGTCAACAAGTTCAAGAAAACCAACAAGTATCAAAATTAAGTAACTATAAATAAAACAAAAACTAAAAATCTAGAATCAACTCGTTTGCCTTGTCGACAACAAAGTCAACAATCCCCGGCAACGGCGCCAAAAACTTGTTAAGAGTTCAGCAAGTGTACTGAAAACGTTGCAAGTAATAAATTTACGGTAAGTACCGGTCGATTCCACAGGGATTGCGTGTTGTAACAATAGCAAATTTTATTAATTCTAGATTGTGAAAATTGGTTTGATTTGTAATTGAGTAACGCAAAAGTAAAAATTGTTGTTGAAATAATGAGAGAAAGCGATTAGGGGTCGAATCCTCTTCCCTCACCTATCTTATGAACCTTCAGCTAATTACAGATGAATTGTTTGAACTACCAGATTCAATTCACTATAGTAGGTTAAGGACAATTCCTTGGCTCAGAACCCATTTTTCCTAATTGAGTTACCCTAATTCCTTAGGTGAATCATGCCAACCGGTAAAGCAATAAACTTAAGAAATAGAGAATTCATGCATCCAATCCCATACTACTATGGTGATCACAAGTACATGATCTAATACCCCATACCAGCATGCAACCCATATCCCTATGCGATCACATAACCTAGATCGTTATAATTATCATATGTAACTATAAAGCATTACAATCAGAGGCATAGACTTATGATAATTCACACAACTAATTGTATTAACCATAACCAAGTATCCATAACATAGGTTCGGGGAGAATCATCTCTCCCTAATCTTAGAAAATTAGTTACACATGGTGAATAGAGACATAACTAGAGTAAAGAAAGCAATACAAGTAAAGATAGACATAGGAACCTTCAACCCTCGTTCCCAAGTGGTGAAAAGCTCCAAAATCGCACTTCCCTGCTGCGCTCTAATTACCAAGCCCCTGATCTTTTCGCTGAAAATCCTTAAAACCCTAATTTTCTGATATCCATCGCGACGCGACACGATGCCTTCACGACGCGATGGTGCTGTTTAGTGACTGGTCGCGACGCGACACGATCTGGTCGCGACGCAATATTGAACAGAACCAAATTTCCTCCTTCTTCATGCTTCCTTCGCGACGCGAACCCTCCTGGTCGCGACGCGAAATTAGACGGAACCGAAATCCTTCCAATTGTGCTGCATTTCCGGGCAAGTGTCTGGTTCGCCGAATGATGCCACAACAATTTGGAAGTCTTCAAGTACAAATTGACTCCAACTGAAGGAATGACTCACGAAAGGACTTCCTACCACAATGCCTAAATCCCCAGATAACGACTACGATACAATCAAAAACCCGCACAATTAGTCCTAAAATTGGACAACTTACATCATATGATAGAGAGTCAACAACAGCTCCTATGGCAAAGTCACTAGCATCACACATCAACTCAAATGGCTTGCTCCAATCTGGGGTGACAATCACTGGTGCTGACAACAGTGCCTTCTTCAGTTTGTTGAGTGCTAACACCAGTGCCTTCTTCAGTTTTTTAAATGCTTCCACACAAGGTTAATCAAAGAAAAAAGGTGTGTCATGCTGTAGGAATTGACACAAGGCCTTTGATATCTTAGAAAAGTCCTGAATGAACCTTCTGTAGAAGCCTGCATGACCCAGGAAGCTTCTTACACTTTTCACATTTGTAGGAGGAGGCATTTTCTCAATCACTTCAACCTTGGCTCTATCAACTTCAGCACGAGATTAGTCTCCTCACTTCTGTGACCTAAGACAATCCCTTCTTGTTCCATGAAGTGGATTTTTCCGAATTCAGCACGAGATTAGTCTCCTCACATCTGTCCAAGATTTCTTCCAAGTTACCGAGACACAGTTGGAATGATTCCCCAAAAACTGAGAAATCATCCATAAACACTTCCATGGACTTCTCAATGAACTCAGAGAAAATTGACATCAAACATATTTGAAATGTGGCTCGTGCATTACATAGCCCAAATGGCATCCTCCTAAAGGCAAAGGTACCATAAGGGCATGTGAAAATAGTGTTTTGTTGATCTTCAGGCACAATGGCTATTTGATTGTAACCAGAATAGCCATCCAAGAAACCATAAAACTCTTTACCAGCCAATCTATCCAGCATTTGATCAATGAATGGCAAGGGAAAATGATCCTTCTTTGTAGCCTTTTTGAGTTTTCTCTAGTCCATACAAATCCTCCAACCTGTGACAGTTCTTGTAGGAATTAGCTCATTCTTCTCGTTAGCTACCACTGTTACCCCTCCCTTCTTAGGAACACATTGCACAAGGCTTGCCCATGCACTATCTAAAAAGGGAAACACAATGCCAGCATCTAGCCACTTAATGATTTCCTTCTTGACCACCTCCTTCATAATGGGATTCGGCCTCCTTTGCCCTTCAATACTGTTCTTTGAATTTTCATCCAAGATGATTCTGTGCATGCAAATGGTAGGACTAATCCACTTAATGTCAGACATTGGCCACCCAATAGCCCTCTTATGCCTCTTTAGGGTAGTAACGAGATCATGCTCTTGACTTTTGGAGAGGTCAGAAGAAATGATCACAGGCAATATTTCATTTTACCCTAAGTAGGCATATTGCAAATGCTTGGGCAACTCTTTAAGTTCAAGTGTGGGAGGATTTTCAATTGATGGAATTTTCTTATTGAGGCTTGAGTCATCCATCTCCAAAGACTCATAGTTTCTTGCCCAAACTTCCTTGACAGCTGCCTCATCATTTAACACACCTTCTTCAACAAGCTTTTCATTCTCAGTTTCTGCAAAAGCCTTGACCAGATGGTCACTGTGCTTGTGGAAGTGTTTCTGAACTAAAGCATCAAGAGATACTACATAAGAGCACTCCTCAGTCCCTTGCTCAGGAAACTTGAGAGCATTCATCACATTAAATTTGATCTCTTGATCATTGACCCTCATGGTCAATTCTCCTTTCTGCACATCAATAAGAGTCTTCCTTGTAGCCAAAAATAGTCTTCCAAGAATGATAGGAAGCTCCTTATCTGCATCAAAATCAAGAATGACAAAATCTACAGGAAAAACAAACTTGTCAACTTTAATAAGCATATCCTCTATTATCCCTTCAGGATAAGTAATGGACCTATCAGCTAACTGAAGGGTAACAATGGTGGGTGTGGCAACTCCAATACCAAGCAGTGTAAATATAGATTTAGGAATCAAATTGATGCTTGCACCCAAATCACATCAAGCGCGGTCAGTATAGGATTCCCCAATGGAACAAGGGATAGTAAAGCTGCTAGGGTCCTTAAACTTTCTTGGAAGCTTGTTTTGCATGATCAGACTACACTCTTCTTTTATTGGTGGAAAATATTTAATCATGAACTTTTCTGCCATTTCATTCCAAGTGGTGATAGAGTTAGGCTCTAAGGAGTTTAACCAGGCCTTAGCTCTCTCCTTTAAGGAATATGGAAAAAGTTTGAGTTTAAAAGCATCATCAGAAACACCAGGGAGTATGAAATTACTACAAACTTTCACAAAATATTTTAAATGCAAGTGGGGATCCTCAGTGGGACGTCCACCAAATTGACCAACTGTTTGAAGCATTTTAAACATCATAGGCTTAAATTCAAAATGAGCTGTGAAAAATTCAGGCCTTACTATGCTAGTTTGCATAGTTTGAGGGTCAAAAATAGCATAATCTCTCATAGGTCTGTCTTTGTCATTAGCCATGCCTATGACTGTTTGATTTATTACTTCTTGCTGATGAAGTGGCTCACCAGGGATACCAAGTTCAATTCCAATTATTGTTCCATCAGCATGTTGTGAACCACGAGGAGATGCATTTTGGGATTCATGTAGAGAAGCTATGACAGCAGCTCTGCCCAATTCAATAAGTCCTGGATTACTGTTTATCCTTCGCAACCTTCTGAACAATCTTTCTATATCTGGATCCAACTGAAATTCTGGTGTAGACTGTCTGTGCATATGCTGCAGCACCTAATGCTGTAGCAATAGATGCCGTGGCAACAAAAACAACACACAAAAATTAGAAAACAAACATCACTAACTTGCTAACTAATTAAACAGTTTATTAAACTTTTCAATCCCAGGTAGCGGCGCCAAAAACCTGTTGTGAGAAATGCTGTGCAAGTATACACAGTCCAACAAGTAGTATATGATATGTAAAGTTCGTTCCCACAAGGATTGAAGTTTAATGAGTGCTCAATTTGGCTAACAAATTAGTGATGTAAAATAAAATGATACAAGTTTTTGAAACCATCATTGATGAACAATAAAAGTAAAAGGGTCTGAAAAATCAGAGTTGTGAATAAGTTGGAATGCTTTTACTATGTAAATCCATTGAAATACTTGAATGCTGTATCTGATGCTACAGCATTAGGTGCTGTCGCATCAGTTTGTAGTTTTCAAATACTCTTCACTAGGGTTTCATTACAAGAGCTTATTTCTAAGCTCTAAATTGGTCCACCCTAGGCTATTACGCACCCACAGTGTTCACCTTATGGAGTATTAAAGTGTCCTTTAATACTCACAATCCATATTATCATTTGAGATCTACTCATTAACCTTTTCAGAATTTATAAATGTTACTTTAAATTAGTTGGTCATTCCTAATCAAAGATGGAAATATTAACTCACAAAAGATAAAATACTAAACATCAAATACACTTCATTACATAGCTCCAAACATCCCAACAAAGAGTGATTAGCTCATAATGAGCGAACAACACAAGAAATATAACTGAAACATAAATGCTAAAGTCATAACTAAGAAATAAAATATAGAAATTATAAAAAGATGAAGGAACCGATGGTAGGCTCCAAGATTTGAGGCATGGAGATTCGAAACAGTTCCCAAATTAGCAATTCTTAAGGTATGTTTAGCTCCTGTAATTGCTGCAGCAATACTCTTAGTAATGGTGTTTCCACTTTGGTGATTTGAGGTAGCTTTGATACAAAAATGGAGGAAAGGTATTTCTAAACTTTCTCCTTTTGACCTAGTGTACCAAATGAAGAGGAAAGGTTGCCTTTATATAGTACTAGGGTACATGATCCAAGAAAAACCCTAATTAGAGGCGCCATTTGTCCTCTAGAGTGCGCAAAAGTACAACTGCCTAGCAAAAAGGTGGAATATTCTCTCATGCATGCGCTGGCTCCCCATGTTCTGTACCGTCCTTATCTGCCAGCTGGAATGCGCTAAAATCAGTGCTTCAAGCATCCTCTCTCGGCTGACGCAGGAACGCAATGCTGTGGCAACTGTTCCTGCAGCAATGAAACACAAATATCAAAGCACAAATGGGGCACCAAGGTGCCAAAGATCACTACACCGGGATTCACTATCTAAAACAAAATAGGTACAAGCATAAAAAAAATTAATTCATTGAAAACACTCAATGATTTACACTTAAGAATGTATAAAAAGCTCTTATAAATAAGAGTTCTCAATAACCATTTTACTCAAGTAATGAAGCACTAACCATTCTACTATTTTCGAATTTTGTTATAACATTGGATTGCACAATACATATGCAGTCCTAAATAATATATGAACATACATTTGCAACATATCATTATACTTAAATATATGATTTAATTGATTATAAAGGAATATATTGGTATTTATTTACTTATAATTAACTGTCTATATTATCTAATATCTATTTATACTAATACACTACCTATGAACTATCATTATTAGCCTCCTTCACTAATTGCCACCTATTCTTTCTAATACAACAACAAAGGATATTAATGTCCTTTCTCATCTTTTTTTTTTTTGAGATTTGTCCTTTCTCATCTTTACTTTTCACTTTTCTCTTACACTCTCTTTCTTCCTTTTTTCTCTTTCTTTTTACACTCTCTTTCTTCATTTTCACTTTTCTTTTACACTCTCTTTCTTCTTTTTACTTTACTTTTCCCATAAATAATTATTCTTTTTCTCTTATCACTTCACTTTAATTCTTTTAACTAGATTTCTAAATTTATAAGAAGACTTAATGACTATTTAAATTAGTAATTAATATTTAAAACAAATATCTCTTATTGATAATCTAATATCTAACTTTTATTATCTACTATAATCTACTAATGAACTAAAATAATCAATTGAAACTACGAGATAACTGCACTGATAAATAAAAAACACGGGATAACTGTAGTGATATATAAAAAAACACGGGATTAAAATTTACCATTGATATTTATAATTTTTTTGACAATTTATAATTAATATTTACCATTGATAATTATAATTTTGGAAAACCACTATAAAACTACTATCTAAAAAAACCCGTGATAACTGCAATAATCTACTATAATCTACTAATCAACTCAAATAATCTAATATAAAAATACGGGATAACTGCAATAATCTACTAATCAACTCAAATAATCAATTGAAACTACGAGATAACGGCAATGATATATAAAAACACACGGGATAACTACACAAATATATAAAAAGACAAAGGATTAATATTTGTCATTGATAATTAAATTTTTGGAAGACTACTATAAACCTACTATCTAAAAAACAATAATATTTAATGACTATTTAAACTACTGATTAATATTTAAAATAAATATTTCTTATTGATAATCTACTATCTCTCTTTTACTATTTACTATAATCTATTAATCAACTAAAATAATTAATTGAAACTACGAGATAACTGCACTGATATATAAAAAAACACGAGATTAATATTTGTCATTGATAATTAAATTTTTTGAAACCTACTACTACAAACCTACTATCTAAAAAATAAACAGGCTTAATGACTATTTAAATTACTAATTAATATTTAAAACAATTATTTCTTATTGATAATCTACCATCTAACAAATTTACTATCTACTATAATCTACTATCAACTAAAATAATCAATTGAAACTACTAGATAATTGCACAGATATATAAAAAACACGGGGATAACTGCAGTGATATATAAAAAAACACGGGATTAATATTTGCCATTGATAATTATAGTTTTTGAAAACTACTATCTAAAAAAACAAGAAGGCTTAATGACTATTTAAACTGATTAATATTTAAAATACACGCAACAAATATTTGTCACTAATACCTAAAAAAGGACAAATAATTGTTACTGATATATAAAAAAAACACGGGATAAATATTTGTTATTGATAATCTACTATCTATCTTTCCCTATCTACAATAATCTACTAATCAACTCAAATAATCAACTGAAACTATGAGATAACTGCACTGATACATAAAAAAACACTGGACAACTGCACTGATATATAAAAAAATACGGGGATAATTGCAATGATATATATAAAAACACGGGATAGTTGCACTGATATATAAAAAAAACATGGGATAACAACACTGATATATAAAAAACACTGCACTGATATATAAAAACACACGGGATAAATGCACATATTGTTTTTAAATGATACTTTTACATTTTTAGTTTTAATATTTATCAATTTTTTATTTGAAACTCCTTTTTTATCTACTTTAAATTTTTCTTTATTTTCACGGGGTAATGTTCAGACTATTTAAATACTGTCTAAATTCATTCCTAAAAAGAACACGACAGCACCTGTCCGTATGCAAGTCATCATCTATATTTTACAATTGATTTTAGAATAATGAGATTTCAAACTAACGTTTCTACTTGAGGTAATCGTATGACGTAACGCGATCGGCCCGTGCGGATGCACGGGTATAGTACTAGTAGCATATTAAAGAAGGTGTTGCCATGTTGGATAATGTTATATGCATTAATGGTATATGCATTAGAGAGAGCAACAAACACCACCATCGGTAAACTCACACACGTAAAGTGGAGATCTCAGATTCGAACCATGTAAACTCAAACGTAAAGTGAATATTCCAAGTTCGAATCGTGTAACCACGAAAAAATTTCAGCCTAACGACGACGACTTTGCTATAGACTTTGTCAGTTGTGTTAAGCCTTACAAACTGTTATATGCATACTTAACACAAAACTCATTTATACTTATTGCATAGAATCACATGCAGTTCAATAATTCTATTTATTCTTTTTGTCTTCTAATAGCATTATCCAAAAGTGTAGTCCAATCTACTTTCAATCTAATAAAAACATATGCCAGCACATTTATATTTTTAGACATCACCAAATTTTGACATTTGTCACAATTTAGGGGCAAAATAGACAATTCACCACATAAAGAAAAAATAAATAAATTTTTTTAAATTTTTTTATTCACTGTTTTTAAATTTTTTTTTTAAAATCGTTTGTCAATATTTTTATAAAAACAATTAGTCACTATAAATCAATTATTCACTATATTTATAATCTACTCAAACTACTAAAATTAATAAAATAATTAGTCACTATAAATCAATTAGCCACTATCCATCGTCAAAAAAAGAATTGTAAAAAACTTTAACGCGTACCAA
This sequence comes from Astragalus membranaceus, assembly GCA_039519185.1. Lineage (NCBI taxonomy): Eukaryota > Viridiplantae > Streptophyta > Magnoliopsida > Fabales > Fabaceae > Astragalus > Astragalus membranaceus. The sequence continues at coordinate 62,075,108 of CM076850.1, read as the reverse complement.
AAATTACAAAATAACTACTAAAACTAATCAATTTAACTACTTTTGTTAAAATCAATCAATTTAACCACTACCAAAAATTACCAAATAACTATTTTATAATTACTAAAAAGGAGTAAAATGCCAACGGGGGTGGCAACGAGAGCGCCAATGGGAGTTGTAACGAAAGCGCCAACGGGAGAGGCAGCGGGAGTGGCAACGATAGAGGGAAAACAAAGTGATGGACAAAAAACTGACTGGAAACTGCAATCAGAAGCTGCAACAAACGCAGCAAAAGAACAAAAAACAGTAGAATTTTAAAAACAACTTTTTTTTTCAGTTTTTCTTTCCATAAAATAATCACTTTTTTGTCAGTTTTTTTACTAAAAACATAATGTTTTTTAACTATTTCTATAATTTACTCAAACTACTAAAATTAATCAATTTAACTACTACCAATTGTAAAAAAAACCTTACCTCTAACAATAGTTTCAAAATTATTTATTCCAAAAAAATAAATTATTAAATTAATATTACACTCAATAATTAAATAATTTAAAATTTACTATTTATTATAATCTCTATTAAAAGTACTAAAATCAATCAAATTTTTCATGTAATAAATAAAATCAATTTAACCACTAACAATTGTAATATTAAATCATATAGAAAAAAAGGAGAAACATGTGACAACAGGAGCGGCAACGAGAGACTGACAACGATATCGGCAACGAGATCGGCAATGAGAGCGGCAACGAGAGCGGCAACGAGAGTGCCAACGTGAGTGCCAACAAGCTAGCGAACGAGAGCGCCAGCGAGAGTGCCAACAAGAGAGCGAACGAAAGCGACGGGGCACTGCATATTTTACCTTTTAATCCATTATTAATATTATAAGAAGATACCGACTTTGTTTTAACTTTTTGCAACACAACTATTTTAGTAAATTCACCGCGACAAAATTTGCAACACAACGAGAGCGGCAATGCGAGACTGACAATGGAATCGACAACGAGAGCGACAACAGGAACAGGAGTGGGAACGAGAGAGACAAGGAGAGCGCCAACGTGGGTGCATATTTTAAAAATTCTTATTTTCTTTTTTCTTCATTTTTACTCCATCTAAAATTTATTATTTCCTATAATCTCTCTATTAAAACTATTCAAATTAATCAATATAACCACTAAGAATTATTATATAAATACTTTAGCCACTACCAAACTTTACAAAATAATTACTTATAATTAAACGAATATGATTTAATTAATATTAAATCATATAGAAAAATATGAGTAACATGTGGCAACGGAAGCGACAACGAGAGACTGCCAATGGTAGCTGCAACGGAAGTGGCAACCAGAGAGGTAACGAGAGCGTCAACGGGAGGGCCGACGAGGATACAAATAGGAGTGTCAACGGGGATGCATATTTTACCTCTAATGTCTAAATACATTATTATGGATCAATGTAATTCTGATTGTCAATCTCCTTTAATTTCTTCGACTCAATATAATTTTCATTTGTATATATCTTATATGACATAATACCTATCTCTTTCCACTTTGAATTTCAAATCATACATTTTGGACATTGTTTACAACTTATGATTATCTTCCAAATTACTATTATGACTTCATGCAATACACCGACCATACAGTATCACCCGTGCGTATGCACGGGTAAAATACTAGTAGTTATGAAAGCAAAAATAAGATTGCAAATATGTTTTTAAGGATTAGTATTTCATGAGTTTAATTTTAGTAAATTAAGTGTTATGGGTATGAAATTTATAGGTCCTACAAATTAGGGAATTATTTAATTGATACCGAGTCAATGGTCATGCGGTTCCACTACTGTCGACCCTTCGGTCCGACCCTTGACCTAATGACCCGGTACTTTCACTGAGTCGGTCACCGGTCCGGTTCTTAAAACATTTCATTTAGTTCTGAAGATGATTTTACGAAGTGTTACAAGACTTATACTCGATCTAGGAATTTTGGAGTTACCAAAATTAGTAGCAAAAATGAAGATGGTGGAAGAGACTATTGTATTCTGGCTTGTAGTCGTGGAACAAAGTATGTGAACAATTTAAAAAAAAAAATTGGATTTTAATTCCTATAACAAAAGCTCAAGCTAGGGCTTCATTGAATGTATATATATGTTCAGATGGAACAATTACTCTTTTAAGCATATTTATGATCTAAGCACTACCAAATAGAAGCATTAATAATTAAGTGCCTCATATAAAATGGAGGTTAGCATTCAATGATGAAGCTCGAATTAATATAAGCAGATATTTTTTATCTTTTGTTGTGGAGGAGAATAGGTATTAGAATTTTGCATTTGGAGAAATTGATTGTAGAAACTATATTGATAAAGTAAGGAGACTACGACTTGAGATAGGGGATGTTGAAGCGATTCAAAACTATTTTGTAAGAATGCAAAAGTGAAATAGCCTATTTTATTATGTAATAGATGTGGATAATAAAAGTCGTTTATTAATTGTATTTTTGCAATATGCGAGATGTAAGGCTGCATATGAATATTTTAGCGGAGTAGTAACATTTGACACCACTTACTTAAAAAATAAACATGACATGTCTGTTGCACCTTTCGTTGGAGTAAATCTTCGCGGTCAATTATTGTTTTTGGGATGTTATTTATTGTCGAATCAGGATACTAAGACAATTAGTTGGTTTTTTGTAACATGGTTAGAATGCATGCATGTATGTATGTACTCTTTTTTGGCGAACTGAAGGAAGGAAGCCTCGTTAAAACCTTCTGATGAAAATACATCAAGAGTGAAAAAGAGTACTTCTCTCATATTTTAATAAAAAAAGAAAAAAAGAAAGAAGACAGAAAAGAGTCTAAGTCGAGACTAGACCAATAACCTTGGCAAGAAAATTTGAATATAAGCAATAGTGTGGAGCCCTTACATTGTTACCCCTAAGACAATCCATCCTAGAGACAAAAAGGACTTATTAATTACATTTGCCAGATTAAAAAGTGACAGAGAAAGAATATGCCTTCAAACGGGTATTATATCCTTCAATTTTCTGGACCAATTTCTTTTTTTTTTTGGCCAAAATTTCTTCGTTTGTGCCTTGAACACAACCGGTTCGAAATTATCATCTTGCGCAATTGTTCCATATGTATATGCCATAAGACTTTAAAAATAATTTAAGCGACAACCTTGTGATCATGATCATTGACGGTATCTGGTACAAACTTTCTCAGATGGCCTCCTTGTTGTGGGAAATGGCCATTCTTTCGATTTTCAACATACATTCTGGTTGCAACTTATATTTTTGTGTTTTTAGGTGTAAAAAGGATAAACAAAGGGGAAAGGGGGAGTGAAGAATTTCGTGGGTTTAGGGACGGGGAATTTAGGGACAGTTTCGGCACTAACGGGAATAATGAATTCGGTTGCTGAATTCGGGAAGAAGACGGTGTTTAGGTTAGGGGCGCCACCTTAGTCCAATCCAAGACAAGGATAAGCCTATGAGTGTGAGGATCACCACAAGAAAAAGAATTCTTGATAAGATCGAATAAACTGGTCCAATCCAGAACCAAAGAGTATGAACTCAAAATCTTTGATAAAGTCTTTCTGAAATTTTATTGACACTTAAACTCCCTATTTATAATAAGGGAGGATCTTGCTGAATACAAAGGAAAAGAAATAAAGGGTACCCAAAAATTACAAGAATACTAGTCAAAACAATTAAGAAAATATCCTAGTTGATTTGGCGTTGAATGCGCCATTAATGATTAGGATCTCGTAATTTCTTTTTCCTTTGATTGCCTTTCTTGATTAGCAAGTTTGCTTGTTTAGCAAATTTGCCTTCCTTGATCAGCAAGTTTGTTGACGCCATCAATTCACACAAATATGCGCCACACACACACCACTTGAAGTGGATTAAACACACTAAAAAAATAACTTGTAATGAAATAACTTAGTGCCTTGGCCCCAAATAAATCAATTGGTCACATGCACTTTTTATTTAATAAAATGATATAAATTTGGCGCCTTTGTCATGCAAATTGCGCCTCCTCCATAGCTTGTATCACAAGCATGGCTTTTTGGTGCAACTACATTGTTGCCCTCTTTTGCAATGGTCTTAGTCATGAATTGGACTAAGCCTTCTTGGACTCTCTTTGACCTTGCCCTAGTCATTGGACCTCCTAAGCTTTGAATGGCATTTTGGTGCTCCATGTCCTCATCATTCCCTCCCTCTTGAGGAGAATTCAACCTCGAATTGATATCTTCATCACCTACATCAAAAGGAGACAAGTCAGCAACATTGAAAGTGGCACTAACATCATACTCACCGGGGATGTCAACTTTATAAGCGTTATCGTTGACTTTGGCAATCACTTGAAAAGGGCCATCGCCCCTAGGCATTAACTTAGATTTCATGTGTGATGGAAACCTTTCTTTCCTCATATGAATCCAAACCCAATCTCCGGGTTCAAAAGTAACCTGTTTGCGCCCTTTATTGGCACTTTTGGCATAACTTTCATTTTTCTTTTCAATTTGCAGTTTGATTTTATCATGCAAACCTTTTACAAATTCAGCTTTGGCTTTGCCATCTTTATGCTTCAAGAGAGATGTGTCAGGTAAAGGTAAAAGATCAAGAGGAGTTAAAGGATTATAACCATACACAATCTCAAATGGGGAGTGATTTGTGGTACTATGGACAGCCCTATTATAAGCAAACTCAACATGTGGAAGCCATGATTCCCACATTTTCAAATTCTTTGACAGCACAGCCCTTAAAAGGGTAGAGAGAGTTCGGTTTACTACCTCAGTTTGCCCATCAGTTTGGGGATGACAAGTTGTAGAGAATAGTAACTTAGTTCCCACCTTACCCCACAAAGTTCTCCAAAAGTGGCTTAGAAATTTACTGTCTCGGTCGGACACTATGCTTTTTGGAAGGCCATGTAGGCGCACCACTTCTTTGAAAAACAAATCAGCAATGTGGCAGGCATCATCCACCTTTTTGCATGAGATGAAATGTGCCATTTTTGAGAACCTGTCTACAACAACAAAAATAGAATCTTTCCCGTTCTTTGTTCTAGGCAACCCTAAGACAAAGTCCATGGAAAGGTCAATCCAGGGATATTCAGGAACAGGCAATGGGGTATACAACCCATGGGGCATAACTTTGGATTTGGCCTTTTTTCAAACAATGCATCTTTCACAATATTTTTGCACATCAACTTTCATGTGAGGCCAATAAAAATGTTCTTTCAAAAATTCCAAAGTTTTAGAAACACCAAAATGTCCCATTAAGCCCCCCTCATGCGCCTCTTTAACTAAGAGTTCTCTAATGGATCCTTTTGGTACACACAACCTTTTTTCTTTAAATAAATAATCATTGTGCCTAAAAAATCCATTTTGGGCAGCATGCACACATTCAACATATTTAGCAGAAAAATCAAGATCATGCTTATACAAATCCTTAATGTGCTCAAGACCAAGAATTTTAGTTTCAAGGGTAGAGAGTAATGCGTACCTCCTTGATAGTGCATCAGCCACAACATTGGCTTTACCCTTCTTATGCTTAATCACATAAGGAAACTGCTCCAAAAATTCAACCCATTTGGCATGCCTCTTGTTCAACTTACCTTGTCCTTTTAGATACTTCAACGACTCATGATCACTATGAATGACAAATTCTTTGGGCAGCAAGTAATGTTGCCATGTTTGCAACGCCCTTACTAAGGCATACAATTCCTTATCATAAGTTGAGAAGTTTAGGGAAGCCCCTTTTAATTTCTCACTAAAATAAGCAATTGGGTGTCCTTCTTGCATCAAAACAGCCCCAATCCCAACATTCGAAGCATCACACTCAATTTCAAAAGATTTTGAAAAGTTAGGCAATGCTAGAATTGGTGCTTGGGTGAGCTTTTCTTTAAGGTTAGAAAAAGCTTGTTCTTGTTTCTCACCCCATTTAAAACCAACTTCTTTTTTAACAATTTCATTAAGAGGAGCCACAATAGTACTAAAGCCCTTTACAAACCTTCTATAGAAACTTGCTAACCCATGAAAACTTCTTACCTCACTCGCACTTTTGGGAGTTGGCCACTCTTTGATTGCCTTCACCTTTGCTTCATCTACATGTACTCCTTGAGAGCTTATGACAAAACCTAGAAAAATAACTTGATCTGTGCAAAATACACATTTTTCCAAGTTTGCATACAAACTTTCTTTTCGTAACACATTTAAAACAGCCTTTAGGTGAGTGCAATGGTCCTCCAAATTTTTGCTATATATCAAGATATCATCAAAATATACAACAACAAATTTTCCCAAAAATTCCCTCAAAACATGGTTCATTAATCTCATGAAAGTGCTGGGTGCATTAGTTAAACCAAAAGGCATAACTAACCACTCATATAAACCATATTTAGTTTTGAAAGCAGTTTTCCATTCATCCCCTTCCCTAATCCTAATTTGATGGTATCCACTTTTCAAATCAATTTTGGAAAACAAGCATGCACCAAATAGTTCATCAAGCAAGTCGTCTAACCTAGGTATTGGGTGTCTATACTTAACAGTGATATTATTAACAGCCCTACAATCAGTGCACATTCTCCAACTACCATCTTTCTTAGGAACTAAAATAACAGGGACGGCACATGGACTTAAACTTTCTCTTACCCAACCTTTACTTACCAATTCAACCACTTGCTTTTGTATCTCTTGTGTTTGTTGCGGATTGCTCCGATAGGCTGGCCTATTAGGCAACGCGGCCCCTGGGATGAGATCAATGTGGTGTTCAATCCCTCTCAAAGGTGGCAACCCACTTGGTACTTCCTTAGGAAACAACTCCTCAAATTCCTGCAAAAGAGAATTTATGCAATTTGGCAATTCTTGAGTGTTAGGTAAATTTTCAAGCAAGGCCGCCTCTTTACTAAAAAGCAAATATAGTGGCTGATTTGTAAAAATAGCATTTTTAACCTCCCCTTTTGTCGCCATCAAACTTCTTTCTTTTTTTCATCAATCTTTTTTTTGTCACTCTTTTTTCTCTCTTTTTCTTTGGCGATCTTTTCTTCTTTTTCTTTTTCTTTTTCTTTTTCTTTCTCTTTTTCTTTTTCTTTTTCACATTTTTCTCTCAATTCTTTTTGATCAGCTCTCACCTCACTTGGACTCAAAGGAGCCAATACAATTCGTTTTTCATGATGAGCAAATAAATACTTGTTGGTACGCCCATCATGGATGGCCTTTTTGTCAAATTGCCAAGGCCTTCCCAACAAGACATGACTAGCCTCCATAGGAACTACATCACAAACAGCCACATCCTCATATTTACCAATTGAAAAAGAAATTTCTACTAGCTTATCAACAATCATTTCCATATCATTGACAAGCCACAGAAGCTTATATGGTTTGGGATGTGGTTTAGTTTCTAGTTGGAGTTTAGAGACTAACCTTGTGCTAGCAACATTGGTACAACTTCCACCATCAATAATAAGGGAACATACCTTGCCTTGTATGAGGCACCTTGAGTGAAATATGTTCTCCCTTTGAGTAGTATCTTCCTCCTTTACAACGGCTTCCAATAACCTTTTCATCATAAGTAATTCTCCACTAGGAATTTGGGTCTCCTCCTCATCAAAATCCCCTTCATACACTTCAGCCCCTTCATCCTCCTCCTCAACCTCCTCTACAAGCATCATTCTTTTGGTAGGACATTGAGCTGCAATGTGTCCTAAACCTTGGCACTTGAAACACTTAACAACCCGGTTAGTTGGAACAACTTGAGAAGGATTAGTTGTAGTGTTTTTACCTTTTGGGTCAGCCGCAGTTTCTTTGGATGATGAAGTACCTTCATTCTTAACATTGCTCTTCCAATTTTGGGGATTCGAAGTGGTAGTGCTTCTTCTTATTTGACCCTTCCTCTTGAGTTGTTGTTCTATCTTTGTTGCTTGATGAACCAAATCGTCTAGTTGAACATAGTGTTGTAGTTCCACTATGTCACTTATATCACGATTTAGACCATGCAAGAATCTGGCCATGGTTGCTTCTTCATCTTCCACCACATCGGCTCTAATTTTCGCCACCTCCATCTCCTTGAAGTACTCATCAACACTTTTGTTACCTTAATTGGGTGAGCCGCTGCAATTTGTTGTGCAACTCTCTGTTGTAGTATGATGGAATGAATCTCTTCCTCATGAGTCTCTTCATCTCCTCCCATGTGGCAATGGCTGGCTCATTGTGCCTTCTCCTCTCCTTTGTCAATTGATCCCACCACACCAACGCGTAATCTGTAAATTCAATGGAAGCAACCTGCACTTTTTGAAGATTAGGGTAATTGTTACAGGAAAAAATTTGTTCAATCTTAGTTTCCCATTCCATATACACATCCGCATCATTTTTCCCAACAAACTGTGGTACTTTTATTTTTATACCACCCAACCTATCTCCTCTAGGCTCTTCACGCCTACCTCTCCTCTGAGCCTCCTCGTCACTGTTATTTTGTCTGTTTTCTAACTGATCAATTCTTTCATGTATACCTTCCACTTCCTCTTTCAAAAGTTCTTTCATTTTTGCCGTGAGGGCTTCTAGTAGTAATCGATTTTGAGGATCCATAACTCTTATCAGTTCTTTAGAGAAACCAGCAAATGATCAAAACAAAGAAAAACAATTTCAAATAATAATCCACACACACAAAAAGCTTGGAATTGTAAGGAAAGGTCTTCAAAACAAGGTGGGTTAGAATAAGGAGTAAAATTTCAGAGTATATTATTTTTTTGGTAGGCAACTTTCAGGGTATAGTAACAAGGAAGAAAAACAACCAGAATTTTTTTTTTGATTTTTTTTTTTCGATTTTTTTTATTAAACTCAAAAACAAAAGAGATGTAAACAAAACCTGAATTGGTTGAACAAACTAGAACCTTGCTCTGATTACCACATGATGGCCTCCTTGTTGTGGGAAATGGCCATTCTTTCGATTTTCAACATAGATTCTGGTTGCAACTTATATTTTTGTGTTTTTAGGTGTAAAAAGGATAAACAAAGGGGAAAGGGGGAGTGAAGAATTTCGTGGGTTTAGGGATGGGGAATTTAGGGACAGTTTCGGCACTAAAGGGAAGAATGAATTCGGTTGCTGAATTCGGGAAGAAGACGGTGTTTAGGTTAGGGGCGCCACCTTAGTCCAATCCAAGACAAGGATAAGCCTATGAGTGTGAGGATCACCACAAGAAAAAGAATTCTTGATAAGATCGAATAAACTGGTCCAATCCAGAACCAAAGAGTATGAACTCAAAATCTTTGATAAAGTCTTTCTGAAATTTCATTGACATTAAACTCCCTATTTATAATAAGGGAGGATCTTGCTGAATACAAAGGAAAAGAAATAAAGGGTGCCCAAAAATTACAAGAATACTAGTCAAAACAATTAAGAAAATATCCTAGTTGATTTGGCGTTGAATGCGCCATTAATGATTAGGATCTCGTAATTTCTTTTTCCTTTGATTGCCTTTCTTGATTAGCAAGTTTGCTTGTTTAGAAAGTTTGCCTTCCTTGATCAGCAAGTTTGTTGACGCCATCAATTCACACAAATATGCGCCACACACACACCACTTGAAGTGGATTAAACACACTAAAAAAATAACTTGTAATGAAATAACTTAGTGCCTTGGCCCCAAATAAATCAATTGATCACATGCACTTTTTATTTAATAAAATGATATAAATTTGGCGCCTTTGTCATGCAAATTGCGCCTCCTCCATAGCTTGTATCACAAACATGGTTTTTGGTGCAATTACATTGTTGCCCTCTTTTGCAATGGTCTTAGTCATGAATTGGACTAAGCCTTCTTGGACTCTCTTTGACCTTGCCCTAGTCATTGGACCTCCTAAGCTTTGAATGGCATTTTGGTGCTCCATGTCCTCATCATTCTCCAAAACCAGTGTGACTTCCACACTGTATTCATTTCTTCAATGGGCAGATTCTTTGTCTCGGGTAGAAATAAGGCAATGAAAATGGTCATTATGAGCACAAAGCCAGCAAAGAAGAAGAAAAGACCCAATTTCAGGTGAATTCGAGAAATGTTCGGGATGAGCTCCCACTGTGAATGATATGTACTAGCTACAAGCTTCAGTCGAGTTAGAGACCGAAGTGCTCCACAAGTTGAGTAGCTAGCTCACTCTGAGTTGCTCCCGAGGTGTAGTCGTCAATGATGAGTGACCAGCCTCTGAAGAGGGGGGTGGTACCTGCACACACTTCAATGCTTAAGTCAGCATTGGGAATAGAAATTGTGGGTAATAAATGCGTATCTGTAGCAGTGATATGCCTACACGTAATTAGTGCCTACACGTGGCTTGTTCTGATGGGCGCTTAGGCATATGTGCCTATGCCATTGGATGGAGTGGAAGCATTTCTGCTGTCCATTAAGTGTGGATCATGGGCTTTGTCGAATGGGGCCTATTAGTTTGGCCGATTGTCATACCCCAATTTTGTCCGGCCTAGGTCCAAACCCTAATTTTCCACACAAAAATAAATTATACATCATTTTTAGGATTAGAATGCACGTTTTGGGAAGTTAGAGTCAAAAAGGGCATTTTGGTCATTTCTCACAAGCCTCATGCATCAAATTAGGGTTTTTGAAAATGTGTTATGTATGCATGGCAAGTTTTGAAAAATATGTTATGCATGGCAAGCTTTGGAAAATATTTTATGGCAAAGACCTAAAAGCATATTTGTGGAAAGCAAGAATTGATTTCTATTCTGTTCCAAAGGCTCAAGAATCGATTCCTCATTGTGTTAACTAAGTAAGGAATCGATTTTCACCTATGCAAAAGGTCCTGAAAATCGATTCCCACTATTTCCAAAGGCTCAAGAATCGATTCCTCATTGTGTTAACTAAGTAAGGAATCGATTTTCACCTATGCAAAAGGTCCTGAAAATCGATTCCCACTATTTCCAGAGGCTCAAGAATCGATTCCTCATTGTGTTAACTAAGTAAGGAATCGATTTTCACCTATGCAAAAGGTCCTGAAAATCGATTCCCACTATTTCCAGAGGCTCAAGAATCGATTCCTCATTGTGTTAACTAAGTAAGGAATCGATTTTCACCTATGCAAAAGGTCCTGAAAATCGATTCCCACTATTTCCAAAGGCTCAAGAATCGATTCCTCATTGTGTTAACTAAGTAAGGAATCGATTTTCACCTATGCAAAAGGTCCTGAAAATCGATTCCCACTAATTTCTAAAGCCCAAGGAATCGATTCCTATGTTTTCTAAAAATAAAGAATCGATTCCTACATATTTCCAAAGACCACAGAATCGATTTTCAGGATCTCCAAATGTCCTGAAAATCGATTCCTACCTTTTTCCATAGGCCATATAATCGATTCTTATCATTTCCAAAAATAAAGAATCGATTCCTACATATTTCCAAAGGCTCAAACAATCGATTCATCCTTGCAATAAATGTTTTTAAAAAATTCTACGCTTTCCTAAGCCTATAAATAGGCAGCCTCAAATCACATTTGACAGATCTGGAGATTTCAGAGCAGAGAAAGAGGAGATTTCACAAGAGCAGAAAAGACACACGGACAGAGATCTCACAAGATCAGGGAAGAATTGCTCCAGACACACATCTCACAAGATCAGAGAAGAATTGCTCCACACACATCTCACAAGATCAGAGAAGAATTGCTCCACACACATTTCACGAGATCTGAGAAGAATTGCTCCAGAGACATTTCACGAGATCTGGAAAGACAACTCTCGCAAATCTCATTTTCCAGTTCTCCGCTTCATTTTTGTTCTATTCGCGCCGTTGGTCCGTCTGAGCTGATCTCCTGCAAGGGTTAGTCGGGGTTTGCGTTCTTCAAGTCGTAGTATCTGCCTTCATCAGAGGTATTTCTGTTTTTATATTTGTTACTATTTAATCATTGTGATCCATTTGCCCCATGTGATTCAATTTAGCTATAGTGTCATTGTTGATGATGAACCACATGATTCCCACTTATGCCTAGTGCATCATTGTCTAAGTGGTGAAGATGGTCCCAGATGATTCAACCTCCCCCTTTTAACTTCCTAATGAATAAAAGATAGTTAGGTTTGTGGTTTAAGGTCCATGGGGTATTGCAAAGGATGGGTTTCCCAAAATCTTGATGCTCCCTCCTCTTTGATGGTGTTACTAACCTTTGGGCACATATTCATGAATGCAAAGGATAGGCTTACCTTAGCTTTGATGCAATTTCCCCTTTTCTCATGTTATTGAGAAATCATTGTTCATATGTTCCTTAGTTTAATTAAGATCATTCTACGTCTATGATCAATTGCTTGCTTGTTATTGGATGCATTTTAAATGTCTTGATTCAATGTGCCATTCCATCCATGTGTATGACCTCCTAATGAAGACGTAAGTCTACATGCCTGTTGTAGCATAGAGTCATTAAGGTAAATACACTCCCTCCTACACGCACACTTGCTTTAAGAACTTTCACCTTGCATCCCTGATAGGTGGGTCTCTTGATCATGTTGGCATGTTTAGTCTTGATTAAATATTCAACATATGCATGATTTCGTGATAATTGAATGTGTTTAAACTTTGTAATCAATCATTGATAGTGCCTTCACCCTTTCTTCCAAAAATCTTTCAAACTCCTTCAGAAAACATTTTCATTAGAACTACGTCGCTTTGATTCCCATTTGGGATACGTAGGAGCGAGCCACGTTCTCGTCAAGCGCAACGAATAAAAATCCTTTTTCGCAACCATAAACCAAACATTTTCACAAAACAAACAAAAATCATTTTCAAACCCATTGTTGCTAGTAGCTCATCAGAGCCTCTGTTCGTTTAGCTACTAGCGACAATGTCCTTTTCTTCTAAAAATAATAAATGATGATCCATCATAACCTTTGTTAGTTTGATCATCGTACAAATCAATCTCTTTCGAAAATCATTTTCAAAAAAGATAATAAAAAACGAGCTGTTATCAATAGTCCATCAGAACCTTCGTTCGTTTGACTAGCGGTACAACTCTCTCTTTTGAGTATTTAGTAAGTGATTCATCATAGCCTCTGCTAGTTTAATCATTTGCTCTGGTTTTCATTTCAGGTGGGGGTAGTACTAGGGAAAATGCCCTTGACACACACTACACTTATACCCTGTGACTATGTGCTTTGAGTGGGACCATAACCCAGGTCTGCAAAAACTTAGGAGAGTGGATTCGAGTAGTGAGAGCCCATCAGGACCTTTGTCCGTTTGGCTACTTGCGAAAGTTTCAACCAGAGTTGTGCTCTTTCATGATGCCTCACACCTAGCAGTTTGCTGCATTTGTGGGGAATTTTGTGAAAGGGACTGTAGCTCTGGTGGCCTTGTGAGGGAGTGAATAGAGCTACATGGAAGGATTACCCTTTTAATTGCCCTAGATCATAGGTCTTACCTCTTTTTAGGTCACAAGGGCTTTTCCAAAATTGTGTGTGCATTATTGCATCTAGTTTATATCATTTCCGCCAACATTTTTTGAAAAAAAACAACAAAATCAAAGAAAAAGAATATGTTTTTCCTTCTCTTTCATGAATACCTATGTGAGGTGGCATATAGGGTATATTGCCCTAAAATTTCAAAACCCCCACCTGTAAATATCTGTCTTTATAACAAACATCCTCATCATCCGCACTTTGCATCATAACAGCATGCATTACATAAACAAAATTCTGAAAAATTCATACAGTGAGGTATAGACACTCATGGTCATCTTCCTCTCCTTCGAAAACTCTCTCTCTAAATTTCAAAATAAATCTGAAATGTGTTTTGTGGAAGTGAGGGAGTGTTCGCTCACTTGGGCTTTTATAGAAGATTTTTAATGAGGGTAAACTAATCATTTGATGGGGCTGACTTGAGACAATATAAATGTGCTTTAGCACTCTCAATACAACTTAGAATTCCTACCCAATAATTCCCCTCTAAACTGTTGTATCAATAAATAATTATCACTCAACACTTTAAATCACTTAATCAAACAATAATTAAATCAAGCAAATAAACCAAGCATCCCAAACACTCAAGTTTATTATATAAAGGTGTTCTGGAGTGGGCTGATGTCCCAATCCTCGAAGAAGGCCCAGCCTAATCCGATGGTCACGGACTGTTCTGGATCCAACTTTGGCTAGATAATGGGCCTAGGAGCCCAATTGCAAGTTGGCCCAATTGCGACACTATATAAACCACTATGCGCTCCAAATAAAGTAAGTTTTTCTCGATTCCTATGCTCCATTTTTGATTATGGACTGACTTGGGCGTCGGAGTGCTTGCAGGTGGCACCCCCCCGCGCTTCATATCGGACCTCAGCCATCAGCGTCACGACCGTGAGGTATGAGTTTCTCTCTCTTGAGTTCCGTTCGGAAAATTGGCGACCACCGTGGGAGCTGCTTTGCTCTTTCTTCTTCACTCACGGTGTGTGCTGCGATGAAAAAATCTTTGCGGTGCTCCAAGCTACTCTCACCTATTCTTCCAGATCTGAGATTCGAGGGAAAAGGGAGTAATCGAATCTGCTTGGATCCGAGATTTCAAGAAATTGCTGTGAAAGATCCAGCAGTCCGTTCCAAGGCAGTAAGGAGCGAGCTGCGTCATTTTCCTCCACGCTCCTTGCTGATCTCGCCAAATCGTAAACGGTTGGTTCAGAATTAGGCTTGGATTTGGATCGGTATCCATCCAAGCCTCACAACACCAAGATCCGACGGGTTCAGAAAAATGAATTAACTCTTCAGATCTGTCTTCTCTCGCTTGGGGTTCAAGAACCCAATAACTCCATAAATCAAGTGACAATTGCTGTCCTAATTTGGAAGATGCCAATCGTTCTTCAGATTTTGTTGGCTGATGTTGGGTTCGCTTTTAGGTATGGTGTTGATCTCATCATCTCACATCATCCTCGTCGAACCAACACACATGTTGCCGACATCACTCACCAGCCGAGGTTGATGTGGGGCTTAGCTCGAATCCAAGGTCAAACTCCACCAGGGCCACTAAGATTCCAATTTTCATTTCGAAGGGACACGGATGACTCCATGTCAGTCAACTCAAAAATCATTTTCAGCATAGGGATGACTCTGGGTGCCATGCTCAATCTTCACCGATGTGGACTCCGACATGAGTTCAGCAACGTGAGGTAGCTGAGAAGGAGCTCGACCCAGAAGTTCAGCAAAGTGCCACGTCATTTCTCCGATCTAATGCTGTTATTTCCACCCCGAGTTCGGCGAGCTCGGCGAATTCTCCAACCATCCCCTGTTCGGTCATGAAACCTGACGCGAGCTCAGTTCTTAGCATCGTTCTCGGATTCAAGAGTGAGTTCGATTGATATTGAATTTTGGGTATTTCAGTCTTGACTTATCAATTTGAGAAAGCCAATCTGTTCGAAGATGGGGTCTCCGATTTGAGTATCTAATGCCAGATCACTTGTGAGTTTACCCTTTTTTTTTCCTAGCTGCTACGCTATGCTATTTGACCAACTTGAATTGCAAAGGTGTTGGACTTGACCTCCTAAGTCTAGTTGATAAGAATTGCTATAGTTCACTCAAAGCGATTATGACCCACATTCAACGCAATTTGATTGATTAAATTATCAAAGCAATAGCAGGTCTGGAGTTTGATAAAGATGAAAATTGGGCCAAAGTTTCATAGGAATCGGCCAAACGTACATTGTGCTTTGGGCTTCAAACTATGCTTTGTGTTTGGTAGTAAACTCCAAATTTATTTCATCCCCTGAACTTGAAAGTGGAGGCTTGTGATGCATCATTTGCAATACTAAATCCCATTGATTTGATCACTAATTCAATTTCTTTTGGTGAGCATGGATCGAACAGGCGACCTTCAGATCTTCAGTCTGATGCTCTCCCAACTGAGCAATCCTACGCTAAGGTAAAGTTTTCTGACTCAACTTTCTATTTGTTGTATCGCAAGCACAATACAGAATTAAGGCCAGTCTATTATAAGGCCCTGTACACCATGCTATATAGTTTGATGGTTCAACTCTCTTTTATGAGGAAAGTGAGCATTCATTCACTTCGGCCCAAAGGGATTAGACCTCACATATCCAGTGTAATCTTCACAGCAACTTGATTAAATCATCAAAGCAATATTAAGTTCTAATATTTCATTTGCTTAATTGGTTTTCTTTGGTGAGCACTGATGCCAAAATGCGAATCAACTCACTACACCAACGACATTGTGGAGATCTCAAAATTTAGCAAACATGCTAACCGATCTATCGGCATCATTTCGAATCCAACCTCGTCGCGACACTCGACGTCCAGGTTCAATTTTCCATTAGATGCATAATTAAATAATTATTGAGATTGCAATACCATGACTGGATTGACCGCAAATCTTCATTGCATGGCACACCACTACACTAATATGCAGTAGAGTTGTTGCTTAACATGTTCATATATATATATATATATATATATATATATATATATATATATATATATATGTATATATATATATATATATATATATGGCAGACAAAGAGCATCTCTGCTTTTGTCCCCCACCAATTCAAAGCATCAATCATGGCAGACAAGAATCCACTTTTGTCACCCTCCTAGACTCCACAGGTTCAAACCTTGGATACTAAACAGTACCGGTTCCCTGACCACTATATATATATATTTGGATGGAAATTGTTGACAAGCGCTAATTGTCTCTCCTCGCAAAGTCACAAAGAAATGTTCTTATACGATTTTATTGTCTTATCACTAAGACTGCACTTATGCTACTCGTCATTGAGTGTGGGCTAGAGAAACTTAGCACATGTCATAAGTTTCATCAATATGCAAAGCGCTAAGGCATTAGTCAAGTTAAGTCCATACATCATTTTGAGGCTGCTAAATGAATATCTGGTCAAAATGTTGATCTAGGATCTTGCAAGATACATGCTTCATAACTGTGTGCAATTGATCCCTAACCTCCGAGTAATGAGTAACCACTTTCATAGCATTTGCTTCTAAATTATCTTTGCCCAAACATAAAGGATAAACATGCTCATTGACCATATGATGATCCCATTGCTAGAATCATGCTAGGTCCTCATTGTTTTGAGTGGCGAATATGACACATTGAGATTTGCTTTATTTCTTATTCCATGATAAAGATGAACACGTCGTACACTCACATTATTATTCTTTTTTCGGCTAACTTGACACTGATCACTCTGACAACGATATGTTTCTTCGGAGTTTGTGTTTTGTTTAGTTGACAGGAATTAACGATAAGAGGACCTATAAAGCGCCTAGACACAACACACTTCAAATGTACGAAGTTGCTCCACGATAAGAAGATTGGCTCTAGCAAAAGAGCGCAATCTAACCATAAGCTCCGTGGATACCACTTTATGAATATGTTATATATTGACATGCCTACTTGAAGTTTTAGAGAAGTCCCTTCCGATGAAGATGATGGGCGGGGACCTAACTTTGTATTTAAGATATTACCAAGTTTATGTGAATAAATATGATTGCAGGTGACCCACTCAAAAGAGCGGAACAGTTCGAAAGGAGCAGGGGTTAAAGCAAACTCAACTTCTATAGAAAATGCGGTCGATACCTTGGAAGATTCAGAGCCTATGGCTTATGCAGACAGATTACATGTAATTATTACTGATTAGTAATCATTGTTAATGTCTGCCCATGAGGCTGTTTTCTTGTATGCAGGGACCGCTATCCATTACTTCGGCTCAGTGTGTAATACCCCCAATTTTTCGCTAATTAAATTATTTGATGTGAAATTATATTGAGTGATTTATTTAGTTGGTTGAAAGCTAATTAAATTGAAATTGACTTGCTTGGATAATTAATTAATCCAATTGAGTGTCTAGTTGAGTTAAGCTCATTAAATTTAGGGTACTTAGAGCTGTTAGGAGTTATAAGGAATAGGATGGGTAAGTGAGGGACAAAACCGTCATTTAACATGGCTTATATTTAAAACATTCTTCAGCTGAAACCCAACACTTTCTCCTCATTCTTCAACATTCTGAAACAGCAACAAGATTGAGAGGGAGAGGAGAGGAAAGCGCGAGGGAGAAGAAGAGGAGAGGAGAGTTCCTCAAAATTCCTTGCATGTACAATCCGATTTCACCATTAGTTTCAGTATTCTATCCTCTCTCCATTGATGCAATTTTCGAAACCATCCTCCTCCTCCTCCATAAATCACCATTGAAGGCATATCCAAGCTTCACCCAGCCATGCAAATTCGAGTTTGAGGGAGAAGAAGGGTTCAACAGAAAATTCTGGGCAAAACCCGTTTTACCCACCTTCAGTGTTTCGTTCGTATCTCCCTGTACTGACCTCTGATTCAGTTGATTTTTATTTATTTGGAAACTAGACAGAAAATGCTCCAGTTTAGACCCAAGAATCATCTGATTTCACTGAGAATGTAGGAAGATATCACCTTCCTAAGTTTCGTTTCCAGAATCAGCTTCAGTCTTGACTCAGCTTCATTGTTTCGGTTGTAACTCTCTGGATATAGGATGCATGTGTTTGAAACCTCCACCTTCAGAAACTAGAGAAAAATCCCTTCACCGTAGACCCTCGTTTTGCTAAGTTTGGTTGAGATTTGAGTGAGTTACGCTCGTTGCAAATTGGTGTTTAGTTGCTGGAAGTAGCTGGAGCGGATTCGTGATTCTCCGTTCGTTCGTGTTCGAGAAGTTTCGGCGTTGGGTGATCGTCATCTCCAAAAAGGTGAGTTCTATAACTCACTAGGGAAACCATAAACTTGTGCATGTATGTGTGTCCCGGTTTAGGTCTCGCGTTTTATAAAAAATTCGAGTCGATAATGTTTGCGAAAATCTCGCGTGTGAGTTGTTAAGTCATGAGATCCTTGGAATTGAAATTGCTAAATTGCATGAGTGTGATTGTTGAATGAATATTATTGATTGTACTGAATGTACTGGTTTCCATGTCTGTATTGATGTGTTATCGAGTTTGAATGTGAATCGGAATGGACATGGGAACGATCGGAATAGAAAAGAAAACGCGAAAACAGTTTTTCTGAAATACATAGAGTCACGCACGGATCGTGTGACTGGGCGCACGGGGTCGTGCGTGAGACTCTGAACCTCATGGTGCCGTTTTTGAAAACGCGCACTGGTCGTGCGCCATAGCGCACGGACCGTGCGTATCCTTCTGATGCCAACTTTTAAAATATGTCCTAAGCTATTCCGAATGGTCTCAAGTCCCTTCTAATCCACTCTCCAAGTCTCCCCAAGGATGGGAGCACTGTAATTCTATGTGTTTGACTGTGATTGAATCCAAGTTATGTTAGTGCCATGTGATTGGTTATGTTTGGATGATGTTCAGGTGCAGTGAATGCTCATGTGATTGACCATTAGTTTCATGTTATGACTTCGTGATTTATGTATTGTGCTGGGCTGACTGGTTTAGTAAGATTGTTAAGCTAAGTTAGCAAACCTTAGTAATCCATGTGAGATCACTAAATTATAAGATTAAGTTAATAATTAGACCACCTAATGTTAAGAATAAGATTAGGTCATGATAAGGCTCAGTGATTGAGCAGTTTTCATTGTTCATTGTTATTGTATATTCTATATGCATCATTGTTTAGGCTCAGTGATTGAGCACAGTTCATGGTTAGGGTGACGACCCTATTTCAGATTAGTGTGCTGGGGGAGAGGAAGTCATGATCCTTATGAACCTAGGCTCCATTAGGGACCCACTAGTGATTAGTGGGGACGGGTTCACCGGAAGCTTATTATGCCAAGTGACCGGTGACACGCTAAGAATCATTGTTAGGCTCAGTGATTGAGCATAGTTCATTGTTAGGCTCAGTGATTGAGCATAGTTCATTGTTAGGCTCAGTGATTGAGCATAGTTCAGCCACATAGTCAACTTTGAGGACTATGAGTTTTAGATAATGAATCAAGCATAATTGAACCGAGAGAATTAGTAAGGGGTCGCGATAGGACTCACTGAGACAAGTTGTCTCACCCAATCCATTGTTGTTGTTTTTCAGTTAAGCAGGGAAAGATGAAGACCGTGAGGCACGGCTATGAAGAGGCTTGAAGAGCAGCCGCCATCTTTATTTCTTTATGTCTTGTATTTCAGTTTCCCTTGTATCTCTGTATTTTGTATTCAGTTTCTTAGATGTACGATGGTACGACTTATATTTTTAAGTTGTAAATCGCTTCCGCAGACTTTCGATTTTGAGTACTGAACACTAGTTGAGGGTGTAAGGACCGCTTTATGTATTTTATATTAAGTTATGTAAGCGAACTTGATGGGGTTTTAGCATCGAGTATTAGTATGTGTTCAGCATTTAAAAAGGAAGTCACTCTGATGTATGCCAGTAGTGCGCTTCGGTAATTTCTACAAGATAGAAATTAACGGGGTGTTACAATTGGTATCAGAGCAGTTCGACCTAGTCGGGCTTAGAATCTTGAGTCTCTTAAGTCCTCTAAGTGTGATTCCTCTTAGTATGCTATTAGACGTTTAGCCTGATCAACTAAACACTTTGTGCATATTTCGCAGAATCATGGCTGGTGGAAGTAGGAGAAGCGTCCCTGTTGATCCAAATACCGAATGGATGCAGAATGTCATCGAGA
Organism: Astragalus membranaceus; assembly: GCA_039519185.1. Taxonomy (NCBI): domain Eukaryota; kingdom Viridiplantae; phylum Streptophyta; class Magnoliopsida; order Fabales; family Fabaceae; genus Astragalus; species Astragalus membranaceus. The sequence goes on along the minus strand of CM076850.1, from coordinate 62,054,551 downwards.
CGCAACAAAAGATGATGAATGACATGATGCAAATGCAGCAGCAGCAGATGGCTCAAATGGCCCAAATGCATCATGAGAGGATGAATCAGCAACAACCGAATGTTCAACAACCTCCTCTGGAAGATCCGAATAGGGCTTACTTTCGTTTCCAGAAAATGAATCCCCAAAGTTTCAAAGGAGAACCTGAGGTAATGGTATCACATTTCTGGTTGGATTCAATGGAGAAGATTTTTAGGACTCTTCAATGCAGCGAAGAAGAGAAGGTTCTTTTTGCCGCCCATATGCTCGAGGAAGATGCTCAAACCTGGTGGACCAATGCTCATGAACTAATGGTGAATCAGGGAACTCCGGTTACCTGGGCCAACTTCAAAGAAATGTTTTCTGGTCACTTCTTCCCTCCGGTGATGAAGTTAAGCAAGCAAGCCGAGTTTGTCAACTTGAGGCAAGGTGAGATGTCAGTGGGTGAGTTCACCGCCAAGTTCGAAAGGCTGTCGCAGTTTTATCAATTGGCAAAGCATGCCCCTAATGATGAGTGGAAGATGCAGATGTATAAGGCAGGTCTTCGTGCGGATGTGGCCCAAGGTCTTAGCTCTTATGCTATGACCAGTTATGCTGGACTGGTGCAGCAAGCTTATGTTGCAGAGGCAGATCTCAACAAGATGTATGAGGAAAGGAAAGCGTATCGGAAAGAGAAGAGGAAAACCTTGGAAGTGTCATCCCCAAGTGATGAACCGAGGAGTACCTACAACAAAGGGAAGCAACCTACAGCATCCGAACTACTAAGGTCCGGTAAGTGTCCGAAATGTGGAAGGCCTCACACTGGAGAATGTCACCAGGGATCAACGATGTGTTATTATTGCAAAGGCGAAGGGCATTATGCTAACGAATGCCCGTTGAAGAAGAAGAATCGAGAAGGGAATTCTAACTCTGCAAGCGGAAAGGTTTTTGTGTTGGACGCTCAGAAAGGCGAAGCCGATGTCGTCTCGAAGAAAGGTATATTGTGTGTTGTTTGTTTTGATTGGTCCAATTTTGAGGACAAAATTTTTAAAAGTTGGGGTGATTGTAATACCCCCAATTTTTCGCTAATTAAATTATTTGATGTGAAATTATATTGAGTGATTTATTTAGTTGGTTGAAAGCTAATTAAATTGAAATTGACTTGCTTGGATAATTAATTAATCCAATTGAGTGTCTAGTTGAGTTAAGCTCATTAAATTTAGGGTACTTAGAGCTGTTAGGAGTTATAAGGAATAGGATGGGTAAGTGAGGGACAAAACCGTCATTTAACATGGCTTATATTTAAAACATTCTTCAGCTGAAACCCAACACTTTCTCCTCATTCTTCAACATTCTGAAACAGCAACAAGATTGAGAGGGAGAGGAGAGGAAAGCGCGAGGGAGAAGAAGAGGAGAGGAGAGTTCCTCAAAATTCCTTGCATGTACAATCCGATTTCACCATTAGTTTCAGTATTCTATCCTCTCTCCATTGATGCAATTTTCGAAACCATCCTCCTCCTCCTCCATAAATCACCATTGAAGGCATATCCAAGCTTCACCCAGCCATGCAAATTCGAGTTTGAGGGAGAAGAAGGGTTCAACAGAAAATTCTGGGCAAAACCCGTTTTACCCACCTTCAGTGTTTCGTTCGTATCTCCCTGTACTGACCTCTGATTCAGTTGATTTTTATTTATTTGGAAACTAGACAGAAAATGCTCCAGTTTAGACCCAAGAATCATCTGATTTCACTGAGAATGTAGGAAGATATCACCTTCCTAAGTTTCGTTTCCAGAATCAGCTTCAGTCTTGACTCAGCTTCATTGTTTCGGTTGTAACTCTCTGGATATAGGATGCATGTGTTTGAAACCTCCACCTTCAGAAACTAGAGAAAAATCCCTTCACCGTAGACCCTCGTTTTGCTAAGTTTGGTTGAGATTTGAGTGAGTTACGCTCGTTGCAAATTGGTGTTTAGTTGCTGGAAGTAGCTGGAGCGGATTCGTGATTCTCCGTTCGTTCGTGTTCGAGAAGTTTCGGCGTTGGGTGATCGTCATCTCCAAAAAGGTGAGTTCTATAACTCACTAGGGAAACCATAAACTTGTGCATGTATGTGTGTCCCGGTTTAGGTCTCGCGTTTTATAAAAAATTCGAGTCGATAATGTTTGCGAAAATCTCGCGTGTGAGTTGTTAAGTCATGAGATCCTTGGAATTGAAATTGCTAAATTGCATGAGTGTGATTGTTGAATGAATATTATTGATTGTACTGAATGTACTGGTTTCCATGTCTGTATTGATGTGTTATCGAGTTTGAATGTGAATCGGAATGGACATGGGAACGATCGGAATAGAAAAGAAAACGCGAAAACAGTTTTTCTGAAATACATAGAGTCACGCACGGATCGTGTGACTGGGCGCACGGGGTCGTGCGTGAGACTCTGAACCTCATGGTGCCGTTTTTGAAAACGCGCACGGGTCGTGCGCCATAGCGCACGGACCGTGCGTATCCTTCTGATGCCAACTTTTAAAATATGTCCTAAGCTATTCCGAATGGTCTCAAGTCCCTTCTAATCCACTCTCCAAGTCTCCCCAAGGATGGGAGCACTGTAATTCTATGTGTTTGACTGTGATTGAATCCAAGTTATGTTAGTGCCATGTGATTGGTTATGTTTGGATGATGTTCAGGTGCAGTGAATGCTCATGTGATTGACCATTAGTTTCATGTTATGACTTCGTGATTTATGTATTGTGCTGGGCTGACTGGTTTAGTAAGATTGTTAAGCTAAGTTAGCAAACCTTAGTAATCCATGTGAGATCACTAAATTATAAGATTAAGTTAATAATTAGACCACCTAATGTTAAGAATAAGATTAGGTCATGATAAGGCTCAGTGATTGAGCAGTTTTCATTGTTCATTGTTATTGTATATTCTATATGCATCATTGTTTAGGCTCAGTGATTGAGCACAGTTCATGGTTAGGGTGACGACCCTATTTCAGATTAGTGTGCTGGGGGAGAGGAAGTCATGATCCTTATGAACCTAGGCTCCATTAGGGACCCACTAGTGATTAGTGGGGACGGGTTCACCGGAAGCTTATTATGCCAAGTGACCGGTGACACGCTAAGAATCATTGTTAGGCTCAGTGATTGAGCATAGTTCATTGTTAGGCTCAGTGATTGAGCATAGTTCATTGTTAGGCTCAGTGATTGAGCATAGTTCAGCCACATAGTCAACTTTGAGGACTATGAGTTTTAGATAATGAATCAAGCATAATTGAACCGAGAGAATTAGTAAGGGGTCGCGATAGGACTCACTGAGACAAGTTGTCTCACCCAATCCATTGTTGTTGTTTTTCAGTTAAGCAGGGAAAGATGAAGACCGTGAGGCACGGCTATGAAGAGGCTTGAAGAGCAGCCGCCATCTTTATTTCTTTATGTCTTGTATTTCAGTTTCCCTTGTATCTCTGTATTTTGTATTCAGTTTCTTAGATGTACGATGGTACGACTTATATTTTTAAGTTGTAAATCGCTTCCGCAGACTTTCGGTTTTGAGTACTGAACACTAGTTGAGGGTGTAAGGACCGCTTTATGTATTTTATATTAAGTTATGTAAGCGAACTTGATGGGGTTTTAGCATCGAGTATTAGTATGTGTTCAGCATTTAAAAAGGAAGTCACTCTGATGTATGCCAGTAGTGCGCTTCGGTAATTTCTACAAGATAGAAATTAACGGGGTGTTACACAGTGCACCTATGCCGAGAGGCTATATTATTGGCAGAACGCACCGGCACACAGGGTCCTGCACCTTAGCAGATACAGAGTGTTTGGTACACTTGTATTTTCCATTTTATTTCAGATTTATATGTCACCTGCAAGCATATTGTAGGCTCGCTTCTATTGTTTCATTTCTGGCACGAGATACACCCAGAGATCCTTGCCGAAGGTCCAGGAAACCAAACAAACAGGTCGGATCTTCACTGACACCTTTGGACCGATGCCTGCGTGCTAGACTAATCCATCGCAACCCTGCAAAGGAAAGACGTGGCCTTCAGATGGCCCGTAACTTGTAATCTCCAACAGAATTGCCACACTTTCTCTGAGAACAACAACAACTCTTCCATTGATAGGTGCTATGCTCTCTTCTTATGCTCGAGTTCGAGTTCACGATGATGATTGCGAGGAAGTTTATTCAAGCTCTTCTTCATACAATCCTTGACCTGTGAAGGAGAATTCCTCACACAATCCTCAGTCTCCAACTGAATATCCAACTCAGCAGCATTCTTGAGACTTGCAGTGAGGGTTCCCACATTTCTCTGTTATGCAAGCCACGAAAAACCATGTGGCTTTCGAAATGTTTCCTTTATTTTGTTTACTGAACCTAATATTCGGTTGCACGAGAACTGAACCAAATATACAATATAACAGAAGAACGAAGCTTTGATAAAATTCAATCAACGAAAGCCAAAGCTTAAAAAATATTCTAATATAATGAGAATAATAATAATGGGAAACGAAGAACTGAAAAATAAAAGGATATTAAGCGCTGGAAAGATGAACGAAACACTATCAGCATTAAGTGGAATCTTGATGAGCAAATCCTAATCACACTGTAGAAAGAATATTTTATAGAAAATTTAGGGATTATGGAATGACTCATCCAGAAGCCACATACACCACCCCTCAACCTAAGAAAATCAAGCAAATTTCAAAACCTCCCAATTCATGAAATTTTTTTGAAACTAACCTTAGACAAATATGTGACAGTATTTGGATCTAAGGGAGACAATCCGAAAGAACCAACACTCACAAGTATAGAATTCAAAAAATTTAATGAATTCCGGTGCAAAATGAGTATGTAATGATGAACATAAAGTTTAGAGTATGTGTAGAGAGAAGAGTAATTTTATGATAACAATTGATTTCGAAGCGAGGCGCAATACAACCCTCTAGGGCTAAAAAGGTGAAAATGACATAAGGTAAAATTATCACTTAAAATGAAATTAAACCATAAAGTTGATATTTATATCCATGTTACAATACCCTCCCTTCAAACATCATTTTCCTCAAAGATGAGTCATCATAAGTGCCATGCTTAGAAGGTAAATCCGTCCATTGGATGAGAACTTTTGTTGGAAGAACCTTTCCTCTACGGATCATCTTCCTATGCCAAACATCCACAATTTCATGATGTTGAGGGAAATTCTTATTATAGGTCAGAAGTAAATCACAACAAGTGGTCAAAACTGTCTCCAAATAATTAATCTAATTAATAAACAATTTCTTTAAAACCCCCTTGCGCCAATTCCAAGACGTGCTTGCCTTAGAGATCAGTGTGAGCTTCACATGCACTAAAATCAGTAGAAGTAGATCCTGCTACCACATTTATAGCACCAGTCCTTTAAAACCTTAAGCAATAATGATGAATTGCCTTATTAGAAGCCCATACATCAGGGATCACATAATGCTCAAAACTGGAGTTTGGGAACTCCTTCATAATCTTCAACATACTTAGGAGATGCTTTGGATAAGAAACTTTATGTTCACCACTTGATCCTGATTGGAAGCTATTGAAATAGTGAACAAACAACTCACCATATACTAATACTTCCATGACATGTCTAGTCACTAGAAGAACATTAACCAATTCCGACAAAGGGCCCAAGTATTTTTCTGAAAGAAGGTGATTACTAAATGATTGTTGTATTTACAAGTGCGAAATGGTAGTATTTAAAAGTGCATGCTCTTGAGGAGCAGGTTGCACACCTTCGAGGACAAGACATAGAAATGTAAATGTTGTATCAAGGAGTGCTTTTAGCAAAGAAGTTTCAATAGCATATTTTAAGTGTAGTGTGTACACCCTTGTCATCATCAATATAAAACAAATATATGTGATTCACAACTCTTCTGAACGGTAAAAGAACACGAAATTCAAGTTCACCTTCCTTCAAAGTTCAAACCTTGGCCCATATTAACTTTTTCTATAGCTGAAAGATATTTCACAAGGCTAGACTTTTGATTGTGAATCTTCCAATGCGTGATCCAAAAAATTTGCAACGAAACTTTGACTTCAAAGCTTAATTGATAGAGTGGATGATGGGTGCTTGAAAAATAAGGGTACCTGATTCATAGTAGGGTATGGTGCGGCAATGCAAAACTCTGAAGTGGTATGCAGCCACTTCTGGGTGACGGTGTCGGAGTGGCAAGACAGGTTGTGTGATGGTGTCGGAGCGGCGATCCTATCAAGTGGTCTTGGTGCCGGTGTAACCTTCGTGACAACGATAGTACCATAAATGAAAGGCAGGTGTAATGAACTAACGCAGGGAAATTAATGGGACAGTGAGATAATCAATGGGACAGTGAAATCGGTACTGTGTTATTTATTTCACTCGTTCAATCAACTTCCATATAAGGGAAGGCAGTAGTACACGCTAGAATTCAATACAGATAGAGTACTGATAAGGAAAATGGAAAGGAGAGAAGTACAGAGAAGGGGGATAAGGAATCCAATGAGAATTCACACATTTCACATGACCCTCTCTCTCCTAGTACACTTGCTATATATGGCCGTTGGTGATGAAATCTTTGAGCTGAGCATTTGAGATCTTCTTTCTCTCTCCACGACGTGGCACTTCAATTCCCCTCACACCAGATGCTGATAATTTACTATTATTTCCCTTTTTGCCCATTACATCACCATCCCCATTAAAGACAACCTTGTCCTCAAGGTTGAGTGTTGGAAATTCCTTCTGCAGCTCTGTTACTGCTTCCCAAGTAGCCTCCTCAACTGGCATATTCTCCCATTTCACTAGCACTTGCGAGATCAGCTCATTCCCTTGCTTCACAGTCCTCCTATTCAGTATCTGTTCTGGTACAATTACTGGTCCCGTGTCCTTCATCGTGAGAGGCAAGGGCATATATTGTTCAGAATTGTCCCCTTTAAAAGGTTTCAACTGTGAAACATGAAATACAGGATGTATCTTTGCTGTCTCCGGTAGCTTGAGCTTGTATGCCACAGCTCCAATCTTTGCTTCCACCGGAAAGGGACCAAAATAACGCATACTCAGCTTCTGGTTTTTCCTCAAAGCTACTGAGTGCTGTCTATATGGCTGCAACTTGACTAGCACTAAGTCTCCCACTTGTAGCTGCAAGTCAGACCTTCTCTTGTCCGCTTGGTGCTTCATTACTTGTTGTGCTCTGACCAAATTCTTCTTCAATTGCTCTAGTAATGTATCTCTTTCAGCTAGTTGTTGCCTCACTTCTATCGGATCCTCGACCTTGGGTATATATCTGAGTAATGTAGGTGGCTCTCTGCCATAGACCACCTTGAATGGTGTCATCCCAATGCTGGTGTGGAATGATGTATTATACCAATACTCAGCCCATGTCAGCACTTTAGACCATCCTTTTGGATTATTGAAAGTGAAGCATCGCAAGTACATCTCCAAGCACTTATTGAGAGCCTCCGACTGTCCATCTGATTGAGGGTGGTAAGCCGTACTCATGTTGAGTGTGGTGCCCTGCATTGTGAACAAATTCCTCCAAAAACTACTTGTGAAAACTTTATCTCGGTCTGATACAATAGATCTTGGCATTCCATGTAACTTCACTATATGCTGCATGAACAGCTCTGCCACTGTTTTGCCTGTAAAATCAGACTTAAGAGGAATGAAATGGCCATATTTTGACAGCCTATCCACCACAACAAGGATAGCTGTGAAGCCAAATGATAGAGGTAAGCCAACTATGAAATCCATGGCAATGTCCTCCCAAATTTGAGCTGGTATTGGTAAGGGTTGTAGCAGACCCGCAGGCAGTGTATGAGCTGCTTTGGCTTGCTGGCATATTGTACAGTGAGCTATAAATCTCTGGATGTCCTGTTTCATTCCATTCCAGTAAAATTGAGAACTAATCCTTGCCAATGTGCGTGTAACACCAGCATGTCCACCGATTGGTGAACTGTGAAATTCCCTCAAGATAGTTTGTATCAAGTTCTCATTCTTTGGTACCACCAGTTTCTGTCTGCATAACAACAGTCCTTCTCTCACTGTATACTGAGGCCACGCAGCAGGTGTCTCTTCAATTTTTCTGATCATTTCTTGTATCCACACATCTTGTTTGCACACCTCTTTGAATTCTTTCATAAAATCAGGCTGTACCACCGAGCACATCATCATGAATACCCTTGACAGTGAATCTGCAGCAAGATTCTCTTTTCCCGGTTTATATTCAATGGTGAAATCATACCCCAGGAACTTATGCAACCATTCTTGTTGTTCTGGAGTTTGTAGAGATTGATCAAGCAAGCTCCTCAAGCTCTTTTGATCTGTCCTAATCACAAATTTGTGACCTAAAAGATAGTGCCTGAACTTTGCTAACGCCTCGGTAATAGCTAATAACTCTCTGAAGTATGCAGATTTTTTCTGCATTCTTGGAGCTAGTTTCTTGGAGAAATATGCAATAGGATGGCCATTTTGATGGAGCACTGCACCAACTCCTGTCCCTGATGCATCTGTCTCGAGAATGAATTGTTCTTTGAAGTTTGGCAGAGCAAGTACTGGAGCTGATATCATTGCTTGCTTCAAATCATTAAAAGCAGCTTCTGTTGTTTCGCACCATTTGAAGTTATCCTTCCTAAGAAGATCGGTGAGTGGTTCTGCAACCTTGGCATATGACTTGATGAATCTTCTGTAGTAACCTGTGAGGCCTAAGAAACCTCTAAGTTGCTTGATATTTGTAGGAGTAGGCCAATTCTTCACTGCTTGCACCTTACTATCCTCCATTGCCACACCACTGCCAGATACAATGTGACCAAGATACTCTACTTCTAGCTGTCCAAATGAGCATTTAGAGAGTTTGACAAAGAGAGTATGCTTCTGCAGAGTTTGGAGGACCGATTCCAAGTGTTGTAGGTGAGCATGCCAAGAAGAACTATATACCAAAATGTCATCAAAAAATACCAAGACAAATTTACGAAGCACCGGTTGGAAAATTTCATTCATCAAACACTGAAATGAAGCTGGTGCATTGGTCAACCCAAATGGCATCACCAACCATTCATAGTGGCCATGATGAGTCCTAAAAGCTGTCTTGCTTCTATCTTCGGGCTGGATGAGTATCTGATGATATCCTGACCTAAGATCAAGCTTAGAGAAAAACTTGGCACCATACAATTCATCTAAGAGTTCATCAACCGTGGGCATTGGAAAACTATCTTTAATAGTTATAGCATTTAAAGCTCTATAATCCGTACAAAAACGCCAACTGCCATCTTTTTTCTTTACTAGTATAATTGGAGAAGAAAAGGGACTAGTACTAGGTTGGATAATACCTTGGCTTAGCATCTCATGCACCATCTTCTCAATCTGTTCTTTTTGGCTGTGAGGATATCTGTACGGTCTTACTTTGACTGGTTTGGAGCCTTCAACCAATGGAATAGCATGATCTTGAGTCCTTTGAGGTGGCAGACCCGTAGGATTTCTAAAAACAGATCTGTAGGTATAGAGCAATGTTGCTAGCTCTGGTGCAATGTCTTGTGGCATGTCTTTCCATATATCCTCTTCCACTTCTGTTGGTAGCATCTGAATGGAGAAGCATTCATCTAATGCCTTTGTATGTTGCAACCTCTTCAATTGATGGAATTGAGCTATCTTTGGTTGCTGGTTTCCTTCACCTTGCAATGTAATGAATTTCCCTTAATTCCTGATAGAACTTGATGTACAAACCAGCATAGTCTGCTACGTGAGGCCCCAGTGTAGCCAACCAAGCAGTTCCAAGCACTAGATCAGCACCTGCGACTGGCCAGAGGTAGACTGGTACATGCAGATCATAACCCTGTACATGTACAGGTAATTTTCTGATCAATCCATCAGCTGTCATGGATTGTCCATTTCCAACTAGCACTTTGAAAGCCGGGGCTGGTTCCACTGGCAAGTCTAAGAATTGAGCAATTCTCGGTTGCAGAAAATTGTCTGAGCTTCCACCATCCACGAGGACTTGCACAGTAGTGTTGCCAATTTTCCCTTGGAACCGAATAGTCCCTAAACTATTAGCTCCCTTCATTGCATTAAGAGATAAATGATGCACCTGTCCTTGATTTTCATTCTGTTCTGTTTCTGCAGTTTCTGTTTGCCCTGTATCTTTCTCTTCAGCTTCACTATCATCAATATCATCAATTTGCAACAACATCATGTGTTTATTTGGACATTTGTGGCTAAACGAAAATTTGTCATCACAAAAATAGCAAAGCCCCTTATCCTTTCTAATTTGCATTTCTGCAGGAGATATCCTTCGAATGTTAGGGTTCTTTTGTTCATTGTGCATAGGTCTAGTGGGGGGTGTTGTGAGTAAGGGTGGCTGAGATGGTTTGGATATGAAAGAGTTTGACTTATTTGGATTGAAGGAAGGTCTATTTTGGCTATTTGAGTAGCTGTTTGGGCTCTTTTGTGGCTTAAGGACATTATATTTTTCCTCATAAACCTTGGCTAGGGAAAGGGCCTTAACAAGATTGTTAGGAGTGTGTATCATCACATCTCTGCGAATATCCTGTTGTAGTCCACTAACAAAGCAATCCACCATAGCATCATTGCTCAATCCGTAAACACGGTTGGCTAATGCAGTAAATTCAGTATAATACTCAGAAACAGAACCATTCTGGGTTAACTTGAATAATGAAGCTCTAGGGCACTCGTATATGGAAGGGCCATAGTCTAATTCTAGTGCTCTAGTGAAATCTTTCCATGTTTTGAATGGTTGACTACGTTGCATTAGCTGAAACCAGGGCACTACGTCTTTCTCCAGATTAACAGAAGCTATAGTAAGCCTATCTTCATCCACCGTTCCATAATAATCAAAGAATTGTTCTGCTTTAAAGATCCAGTCCATCACTCTACTACCATCAAATCTAGGAAATTCGAGTTTTACACTTTTTACCTGAATTGGTTGCTTAGTGCCAGAGTTGTTTGAGTTCAACGGACCATGGTGGGATGACACTTGCTCGTTCTGCTTCAGTAGCGACTCGAGCGTTGCGGCTATGTGAGAGATTTTGTCATCGAGAGCAACTTGAAAGGCTTCCACCCGCTTCACTCGATCTTCGTTCGTCGCTTCGAATCGGTCAAATCTCGCAGCGATTTCAGCTTGAGCTTCTGCATTTCTGCGAATGTCAGTAACCATTTCCTTCATTCGCGTATTATCCGCCATGGTTGAAATGAAAGCACCAGTTTGTAATGAACTAACGCAGGGAAATTAATGGGACAGTGAGATAATCAATGGGACAGTGAAATCGGTACTGTGTTATTTATTTCACTCGTTCAATCAACTTCCATATAAGGGAAGGCAGTAGTACACGCTAGAATTCAATACAGATAGAGTACTGATAAGGAAAATGGAAAGGAGAGAAGTACAGAGAAGGGGGATAAGGAATCCAATGAGAATTCACACATTTCACATGACCCTCTCTCTCCTAGTACACTTGCTATATATGGCCGTTGGTGATGAAATCTTTGAGCTGAGTATTTGAGATCTTCTTTCTCTCTCCACGACGTGGCACTTCAATTCCCCTCACACCAGATGCTGATAATTTACTATTATTTCCCTTTTTGCCCATTACATCAGGCTGCATTTGACTCGAGGGAGACGAAATTGACGATTGTTAAAGAAGTGATGCAAATTTCTAGATTCTCTATTGAAGTCTAGATCAAAGATATTCTAGAAATTACCATTACATGTACTAAGTAAAAGAATCTAGAATATTCTATGTAAATATCAAAAGAGAAAAACCTAGAAGCTACAAGTACAAGATAAATCTAGAATATATTAGAGATGCTAATCATGTAGAATTATCTAGAACCATCCTCAAGCACCTATAAATAGGCAAGCTTGGGAGCATTTGTAATCAAGTCATTTGTGACCAATTTGAGAGCAATACAACTATTCATTTGCTCCAAACATCACACTACTAATTAACTACTATCATCTTCCAACTATCAACTAAAGCCTTCTCTACTATCCAACTATTTACTAAACTAGCATTACTACCTCAAATATTAACAGTGGTACCAGAGCTACGTTCGGTCATATACTGGGCGTAGATAAACTATCCAACTACCAATTAAAAATCACTACCCTCACTCTACACTACTTCCATATTTTTTCTTAGCCAATGGCTAATAACACCCAATCATCATCTAATATCCAAGTCCCTCCTTTTTCCGGTGAAAACTATGATTTTTGGAGCATTAAAATGAAGACATTTTTTTGCTCTCAAGATCTATGGGAAGTTGTGGAAGAAGGATTTACTACTCCCGCAGATACTTCAACTCTTACTTGCAACTCAAAGGAAAGAGTTGAAGGAAAATAGGCAAAAAGATTCAAAGGCGCTATATTACTTGCAGCAAGTTGTGGGTGACTCTATTTTTCCGAGGATAATGGGAGCTTCTAGTGCCAAGGATGCATGGAGTACACTACAGGAGGAGTTTCAAGGAACCGCCAAGGTACGTGCCGTCAAACTCCAAAGTCTAAGGCGTAAGTTTGAATTATTAAATATGAAGGAATCTGAGACCGTACAAGCCTATTATACTAAGATAAAAGAAATTGTTTCTAAAATGAGAGCCTACGGGGAAAATATTCTCGACAAAAGAATTGTTGAGAAATTTCTAGTTTCTATTCCCTGTAAGTATGATCCAATCGTGACGACGATTGAACAAACGAAGAATCTATCAAACTTATCTGTGACAGGACTAATGGGCTCTCTTGAAGCTTATGAGCAAAGATTGAGTAGGCGTGATGATGACTCTGTAGAAAATGCCTTTCAATCTAAGCTTAAATTACGGTCTCAAAATAAAGGCTACGGAGGAAACAAGAGTAGTGGAGAAAGTTCTAGAAATAGAGAGAATTCTAGAAATTTCTCAAAGAAAAATCAAGATGAGTATCCTCCATGTGGCATCTGCAAGAGGACAAATCATGCCGAGAAAGACTGTCGCTGGCGAGGAAAGCCACAATGTCGGCACTGTAAGAAATTTGGGCACGTGGAGAAGAATTGCTATAGCAAAAATAAACATCAAGCAAATTTCGTGGAAAAACGTGAGAATGACCAGAATAAACATGACAGTGAAGAACATCTTTTCTCTGCCACCCAAGATTCCAACGATGACAAGAAAGGAACCTGGTACTTGGATAGCGGTTGCAGCAATCACATGGCTAAAGATGAGAGCATCTTTAAGGAAATTGATGACTCTGTCAAATCAAAGATCCGACTAGGGAATGGCACTACCGTGGAATCAAAAGGCAAAGGCACTGTCATGGTGGAGACAAAGAAAGGTACGCGGCTCATTAGAGATGTATTACTAGTTCCCAATCTTAAAGAAAATCTCTTGAGCATCGGTCAAATGATGGAGAAAGGCTATGTCTTTCACTTTGAAGGAGATAAATGCACAATCTATGATAACAGTAGTAAAAGGGTTGAGATAGCCCAAGTAAATATGGAGACGAGGAACAGAAGCTTTCCGATAAACTTTAAATATACCACTAACATTGCCATGAAGGTGCAAGCTGATGATTCATGGCAATGGCATCGAAGATTTGGCCACCTCAACTCGAAAGCCTTAAAGTTGTTATATCAAAAGAATATGGTAAGAGATTTACCAAGCCTAAAAGAAGATAGTGGAGCATGTGAAGGATGTCTTCTTGGAAACACAAACTACCATTTTCAACGAGCAATGCATGGAGAGCTAAAGATGTGCTAGAGCTCATCCACACTGACGTTTGGGGACCGATGAGGACACCATCACTCACCAACAACAGGTATTTCATCCTCTTCATCGATGACTTTTCTAGACTGACTTGGGTCTATTTCATCAAGGAAAAATCAGAAGTCTTTGGAATATTCAAGAAGTTCAAGGCCCTTGTAGAAAAGCAAAGTGGCAAACACATAAAGAGGCTTAGGAGTGATCGTGGCAAAGAGTACAACTCCCATGAGATTGATAAATTCTGTGAGGATGAAGGCATTGAAAAACAACTCACAGTCGCATATTCTCCTCAACAAAATGGAGTATCTGAAAGAAGAAACCGCACGGTCATGGAGATGGCTAGATCGATGCTAAAGAATAAAGGACTACCAAACACTTTTTGGGCTGAAGCGGTTTATACTGCAGTCTACATTATCATCAGATGTCCAACTCAAGAAGTCCAAGACAAGACTCCTGTTGAAGCTTGGAGTGGGCAAAAACCTTCTGCCAAACATTTAAGGGTCTTTGGACAATCTGCTACATTCATGTCTCGGACCAAAAGAGGCATAAGTTAGAAGACAAAATGATTCGAGGCATCTTCTTGGGATACAGTACACAATCAAAAGGCTATCGAGTCTACAACTTACAAACAAAAAAGCTCATCATTAGTCGAGATGTCGAAGTTGATGAAGTTGCTGCTTGGAATTGGGATAAAGAAAAAATTGAGAGAAGCAACATTTCCCTTCCAGTACAACAACCTCAAGAAGAAGTTGAAGAAGTAACAAAAGATTCAGGTATGCCTTCTTCGTCTTCTCTTCAACAAGATTCCTCACCAGAATCTACTCCGAGGCGAGTAAGATCTCTGGCGGATATATATGAAACTTGCAATTTGGCCATACTTGAGCCTGAAAACTATGAAATAGCATCAAAACAAGAAGTATGGGTCAAAGCAATGGAGGAGAAGATTAAATCAATTGAGAAAAACAAAACATGGGAGCTAGTAGACTATCCAAAATATAAAGACATCATAGGAGTCAAATGGGTTTATAAGACAAAGCTTAACCCTGATGGCTCAATACAAAAACACAAGGCTAGGCTTGTAGCAAAAGGCTACTCTCAGCAACCTGGAGTTGACTACAATGAGACATTTGCTCCAGTTGCTCGTCTAGACACTATAAGAGCTTTAATAGTTCTTGCAGCACAAAAAGAGTGCAGCATCTATCAACTAGATGTCAAGTCTGCATTTCTAAATGGAGTGCTAGAAGAAGAGATTTATATTGAGCAACCACATGGCTTCGTCAGCAAAGGAAATGAAGATAAAGTACTGAGACTAAGAAAACCTTTATATGGTCTCAAGCAAGCTCCTCGAGCATGGTACAGCCGAATTGATCAATACTTCATCAATCAAGGATTCAGGAGGAGCAAGAGTGAGCCAACACTATATGTCAAGACCCAAGGTCAGCAGGATACTCTCATTGTCTCCTTGTATGTGGATGATCTAATCTACACAGGAAACAACACGAAGATGATCGCTAATTTCAAAGAAGACATGATGAAGACATTTGAGATGACAGATCTTGGCTTGATGAACTACTTCCTCGGCATAGAAGTAAAACAACAAAAAGAAGGAATATTCATCTGTCAAAAGAAATATACCGAAGCACTATTAAAGAAATTCAACATGAACGAATTCAAGCCAGTAGCTACTCCGCTCGTGACAAATGAGAAGTTACAAAAAGAAGACGGAGCACCAAAAGCTGATGCACCGCGCTATAGAAGTTTGATAGGGAGCTTACTATATCTCACTGCTACACGCCCAGACATCATGTATGCCACAAGTCTTCTATCAAGATTCATGCAGAAGCCGAGCCAAATTCACTATGGAGCAAGAAAAAGAATTTTAAGATACCTTCAAGGAACAAAGGAGTTTGGTATGTGGTACAGAACCACGACCAACTCAAGATTGCTTGGCTACACCGACAGTGATTGGGCAGGTTCTATTGATGACATGAAAAGTACATCAGGCTATGCCTTCTCACTAGGATCAGGATTTTTCTCATGGGGATCGAAGAAGCAAGCAACAGTTGCGCAATCAACAGCAGAGGCTGAGTACGTGGCAGCAGCTGAAGCGATAAGTCAAGCTATATGGCTTCGGAGAATACTTGAAGACATGGGTGAACAACAAGATCTCCCTACTACAATCTACTGCGACAACAAGTTAGCTATAGCAATGGCAAAGAATCCGGTTCATCATCATCGAACAAAGTACATTTCTATAAAATATCACTTTATTAGAGAAGCAGAGACAACTAAGCAGATTCATCTCGAGTACTGCACAACAGAAGATCAAGTTGCAGATATATTTACGAAGGCATTACCAAGAGTCAAGTTTGAGGAACTAAGAACAAAGCTTGGAGTTTCCGAAGTTTGCATCAAGGAGGAGTGTTAAAGAAGTGATGCAAATTTCTAGATTCTCTATTGAAGTCTAGATCAAAGATATTCTAGAAATTACCATTACATGTACTAAGTAAAAGAATCTAGAATATTCTATGTAAATATCAAAAGAGAAAAACCTAGAAGCTACAAGTACAAGATAAATCTAGAATATATTAGAGATGCTAATCATGTAGAATTATCTAGAACCATCCTCAAGCACCTATAAATAGGCAAGCTTGGGAGCATTTGTAATCAAGTCATTTGTGACCAATTTGAGAGCAATACAACTATTCCTTTGCTCCAAACATCACACTACTAATTAACTACTATCATCTTCCAACTATCAACTAAAGCCTTCTCTACTATCCAACTATTTACTAAACTAGCATTACTACCTCAAATATTAACAACGATTCTACTTCAGTTTTAGGAATAGATTCCTCTTCTACCTGCTCCAACACTATGAACCTAATATTTTTGTGTGCTGGGTGACGCTTAAAAGTAAATGATTTATCACATACAATGCATAAACCCATTTCCATCTTACTTTATTTAACTGTAAAAATACATATAATTATAATTTAAACATTATTAAGATAGCACACCACGTATTGTACCGAGCAGGCAGTAAAGAAAGCACACCACATTATAAAGATAGCACACCACGTATTGTAAAAATACTATAATTTAAAAATATTTTATCCATTATATAATTTATATTTATTGTTCTGTGCCCTTACCTCACCACGTATTGTACCGAGTAGGCAGTTGGTAGGGTGTAGTTGCTTTACTTGATTGAACCTCTAACAGCACCAGGAAATAGGGGACCAATCGAGCTTGGATGGGTAGAACCAGGGAATGCTTGTGACCTGGTCTGCTTGTGACCGGGCCTGCTTGTGATCGGGCCTGCTTGTGACCTGGCCTGCTTGTGACCTGGCCTACTTTTGACCGGGCCTGGGGCGAGCAGGACTGCTGATGATGAGTAGATGTCAAAACGTTCCCAGGTGGGGTACCTACAAAGCCACTCCGACCCTCAAGTCAGTATTGAGGACAATAGAGTAGGATAGCAAGGAATGAGAATCTCCCTATTAATGGCAGAGCATGTCAGTATTTAGAGGAATTTGTGCCAGCTTTGGGCCGTCGGATCGGTCGGGTGAATTTGAGCCATTGAGGCATAACAGTCATAAATGGGCTGATTTATTATGGATATGGGCCAAGGTTTAATGGGCCTATTTATGACCAATTGCTCGAGTGGATCTCATGATGCAGTCTAGAACTGTTGCCCCCAAGTCGAGATTATCCTAGGGATGGTCTAGACTTGACGTTGTCGTTAAGGATGCCCTCGTAGGCTAGGTCACCCTTACGACTCGTGCTGTCGTCGGGCCTGTTAAGTTTGACAGCTGATCTCAGCAATTACCCTGGCCGTCTTTTGATCTTTTTCACCGATTTGCCTTGATCGAGGTGATTAATGGTAACTAATTTTTTAATCGTCTTTTACTTGTATAAATAGGGGATGGTCCCCTTTCCCATTTACCTCTCACAAGAGTGAAGACAAGACTTCTTAGAGAGAGAAAGGGTGAGGGGCGACCACAACTTCTGCTCTTGGTCTAATCACGTTTTCTTCTTCGCTGCCCAAGACCGATCACGTTTTCACAAACGGAAATTTCGAGTTACATTCTTTCTCTCTTGTTTAATCTTGACGTATCTCACCCCTTCGCGCGTTTGAGAGGGGAGGTTCCAGCCACTCCAGCCCGGTCACACTGCGCGCGTGAGAGAGTGAGATTTGATTAGCTCATGGAGGTTAGTCGAGCAGAGAGAGGGCGAGCAGAGGGAGGGCGATCAGAGGGGTGACATACCCTTTGTAGGACGAAACAGACCTTCGTAGGCCCTGGGTGACGTGTGGTCGGTCTTCCTGATTAGAGGGAGGACCGAGGAGGGTGCAAAGGGGGGTGCCGATCAGGTTTCTCCTGACCTCCCCTGGTAGTTTACGAGTTGATGGCCGATCAGGCTTTGTGCAATGTGTTTTTTTAAGAGATGAGGGCCGATCACATTACAAATGGTGGGGCGAGCACATGGAGGTGGCCGATCATGTTTTCTTCTCCTCTTGGCCGATCACATTGAACATGGAGGGGCGAGAACCTGGAGGGGCGAGCACATGGAGGGGCGAGCCAAGTCATTGTTTTTGTGGGCTGATCACAGTTAATGGCGTGACCGCCCCAGGTGAGATGAGGGCCGAGTAGGGAGAGAACCGATCACCTGATGTGGTCTTAGAGAGAGACAGGGTCGATCAGGATGTGAGGGCGAGCAGGAGGGGTCGAGCAGAGGAGAGTGAGGGACGAGCAGAGGAGTGATGGTGAGTAGGAGGGGTCGAGCAGAGGAGAGTGAGGGACAAGCAGAGGAGGGAGGGCGCGCAGAGGAGAGGGGTCGAGCAGAGGAGAGTGAGGGATGAGCAGAGGAGTGAGGGCGAGCAGGACGGGTGAGGGACGAGCAGAGGGTTGTGTTTTCCTTCACATTCCAAGTCCATCACTTCACTCATCATTTGATTCCCTCACATGCTAATTCCATCACTTCATGCATCATTTGATTCCCTCACATGCTAAGTCCATCACTTCATGCATCATTTGATTCCCTCATATTCTACTTTTGTGATCTCTTCTCCTGTACCAATGGGGTGTCCTATCTTTATGCTAACCCTTTTGTCTTGTAACTTTTTCAGGATCAAAATCTCGGCGTGTCGGGCCATCAATTGATCCGAGCGTCTAACTCAAGGTATTTTGTTTGTCGCCGTATCTGATAAACGTTAATTTTCTTTGGTCTCTATTTTTGGGAAGTCTTGGATACATAGGCCCTTCCCCCCTTTTCTTATTAAATCACTACAAGAATAATGGGATTTTCCAGCCAGGACTTTCCGGCGGATTCTAATCCGCCGGAAACTTTCCGGCGGATTTGAGGACTTTCAGGCGGATTTTAGGACTTACCGCCGGATTTTATCTGCCGCAAACGTTTCCGTCGGATTTTGGGGTATTTCCGGCGGATTTTTTGGCATTTGCGGCAGATTTTTAAAAAAATAAATAAAAATTTAAAAAAAAAAAAAATTTTCTTTTTAATTTTGCGGCGGATTTTTGGCATTTGCGGCGGATTTTAAAAAAAAATAATTTTTTTTAAAAAAAAAAAAAAATTTAAATCCGTCGCAAATGGCAAAAATCCGCCGCAAAAGGCAAAAAAAAATTTTTTTTTTAAAAATCCGCCGCAAATCCAAAAATCCGCCGCAAAAGCCAAAAAAAATTTTTTTTTTTAAAAAATCCGCCGCAAATGCAAAAAATCCGCCGCAAAAGCCAAAAAATCCGCCGGTAATTTCAAAAATCCGCCGGAAAATTCGGAGGGAAAAAATCCGCCTATAAATAAAATTTTCTCCTACACTCCTCTCATTCTCTCATTTCGCTCTTTATTTCATTCTCATTCTCTTCTATATTTCTCTACATATCTCTATTCTATATTTCTTATACTCTCATCTCCATAAATTTCTCTACATATCTCTCTTCTATATTTCTCCTTTCTTCTTCATTCTATTTCATTCACTCCTTAATTCTTATTTCTTCTTACTTCTTTATTCACATTCTCTCCTATATCATTCTCTTCTAATATTCTCTTTCATTCTTATTCCTTCCTACTTCTACATTGTCATTCATTTATTTATTTATTTTCATTCTTTTCTATATCATTTTTTCTCATATTCTACTTCATTTTCATTTTTCCTTACTTTTTATTAAAATACAAATTAAACATTAAAATTCGAAAAAGTTGAAAAAAAATTCAAAAATTCAAATTTTTTACCGCCAGATTTTTAAAAATTTTTTTTTGGCTTTTGCGGCGGATTTTTGGCATTTCCGGCGGTTTTCAAAATTTTGTTTTGGCTTTTGCGGCGGATTTTTGGCATTTTCCGGCGGATTTTTTTGAAAAAAAAAATTTTTTTTTTTTAAAATCCGCCGCAAATGCCAAAAAATCCGCCGGAAAATGCCAATTTTTTTTTTAAAATCCGCCGCAAAATGCTTTTCCGGCAGATTTTCCGCCGGAGGATTTTCCGCCGAAAAGCGTTTGCTTCGAGCTGGCTTCCTGCGGCAAAATTCCGCCGCAAAGTCCAGATATCCGCCGCAAATTTGGCTTTTGCGGCGGATTTTGCCCGCCGCAAAGTCCAATTTTTCTTGTAGTGGATACTTGTTTTGACTATATGCCCCCACCCTGCAGGTTTAGTTGATGCCCTGCACTAAGCAGATGGTGAGGAAAGTCCTGTAGGGTGGTCGCATGCATGTCAGGCGAAAGAAAGATCTTGACTCCTCGACGTCCCCAAACTCGCCAGTGACTTCTGAGATGTCTGACTCTGAATCTGAAATTGAGGAGGTAGAGACGGTTCAATCCGAGCCGGAAGAGTTTGATGAGGTTGATAATGATTGGGTTTCTCGGACTCTTCATGGTGCAAAGAGTATTTTTAGTTCTGAAAAGGACCTGTCGAACCTTGAGTGCTTTGTTGGGAATCCAGGCCAAGAGTGGCGGTTAGAGGGTGTTAAGCAAGGAGAGCGTATCTGCCAGACTCCCAAAACCTTGAAATACACGATTTACCACTGCATCTTGTCCAGGATAGGTGTTCTCCCCCCTTTCACCTTTTTTCAGTAGGGAATTCTCAGATTCATTGGGGCCGCCCCTTCCCGGTTACATCTTAACGGGTGGGCCTTTCTGAGGGCTTTCGAGCTTGTGATGCGGGCAATGGGGAGGATTCCGTCCAGCGATGTTTTCTTTACCGTTTTCGAGGTCTCTCGGAGATGTATTCGTGGCTCGGATCGATATCGTTATGAGCATGTGTGTTTCCGCAACCGACCTAACCTTCCAATTTTCAAGAGGTATGCAGATTCTCAGAAGAAGTGGAGGCACATGTATTTCTGGGTTGTGACTAGTGCCGATAATGCAACGAGAGCTGTGGGAACCTTAGATGAAAATGATGAGTTTGACGAGAAGAACTTCCCCTTGTCTTGGAGTGAGGAGTGTGTCACGTATTCCAGGGGAGACTATTTTGTTGATCCAAAAGAAATGGACTCGGAGGACCGGCGAACTTGGGCCATGCTTCGAGCTGTGGTTAAAAAGTTTAAGGGTCGCACCATCAAAGTTCGGGATATAGTTTATCTTGATGTATCTACTTTTATGCGTCGTATGTTTGAATATTTGTTTCTCATAATCTCTGTTTCTTTTTCAGATAAAATGAGCACGGAGGGGGTCTTTTGATGACATTCTTGCTTGGGCTGGTGATGATGATGTTCAAGCCGCAGAGTCAGCCCGTCTCACTCCTTCGTCTCCTGCTTTTGAGACCATTCGTAAGGTATCTGGATCGAAGTCTAAGGCAGGGACGTCCTTAGGAGCGAGTTCTCATGGGAAAGGCAAGTCTCAAGCCCAGTTATTATCTGATCGAAAGTGCAAGAATCTGCAGGTGTCTCCCAAAGGTTCCCAGATTAGGAAGCTCAAGCGTCATAAAAATAGGAGGAACCATCCTTCCCCTGGGGGGCTTTTTGAAGGCTTCGACCGCGCTGGGTATGAGTCTTACCAGAGTGATCCCTTTGCTTTGTGCTCTCAAGTGACCGACTATGGTTCGATCCTGCTCAAGAAACGTGAGGCTAAAACTACGGACCTTGAGTCAGGTAATCTTTAATGCTCCTACTCCTGTACTTTTCGTAGATTTAGTTGATATGCCTTTGATTTCGACTTATGTTGCAATCTATTTTTGCAGGGATTAGAGGGGAGCGAGAGTGCTTCAAGTTGGAGAAGGAAAAGCTCCAGATGGAACTTGCGGATGCCGGGAGTGCCGTCCAGGAATTAAAGAAGTCTCCAGATGAGAAGATGAAAGGGCTCGAAGCTGCAAATAGAGACCTTCATGGCCAGCTTATAGGCTCTCAGAAGGAGTTAAGTCAGGTGAAGCAGGAATCCAAAGAAAATTTGCAAACAGTGTCGCATAAGGCCAAGGATTTTGCCAAGGACTCTTTTAAGAAGTGGTTGGCCCAGATTCGCTGCTTGTATCCAGAAGCAGAGTTGGATCCTTCAATCATCCATTTTGATCATGAGGTTCGGCATGGGAAGATTGTGAAGGCTCGTGCTGATAAGTCTGGTATGACATCATTGCCCCAGCTTCTCTTGATTCTCCATGATTATGTATTTGTTTTGAATTTCCTTTAGTTATGTACTTCTCGTTGGCGCTTTCGAGTTGTGACAGAGGCCTCATCGTTGTTTCGAGGTCGCCTTAATCTATGTTTATGTAATTTTGAGACGATGACCTGTTCATGTTTGCTTTAACGCTGGTTTTTGTTTTACCACGCGCGAATTTACTTCATGAATCATCAATGTTGCTTTTATTGATCTTTTGTTCTAGGCCAGCGCCATCTCTTTGTCAAGTATGCTCTGGGGACAGTTTATCAGAACCCGGTCTGATTCTAACTCGCCCTTCAGAAGTTGCAACACGTTTTAAGTTGCTTCGCGAAGCGAGTGGGTCGACTCGCGCCTCCATTTATAGGAAAGCGCAAACGATCGCAGCGTCGATCTCATTCCACCCCTTTCTACCGTCAGGCTTTTGTGTTAGCTACCTTGTCCCCCGCAGTTTGTGTCGGGACTTGGCTTTCTGACCTGGAAGTTGTGTAAATATTTGCAAAATAATATTTTGATTCATGATAATAAATTTTCATTCATTCATGCATGTTGATGGTTCACGTTGTTACATTGGTTTTTCATTTTTAACACTTATGTTTCGTTTATACAACAAATTTTCTTAACTTGTCGGCATTCCAAGTTCTAGGTATTGGTTTCTTGCTCAAAGTCTCCAATTGGACAGCGTTGTTCTCTATTTTTGTGATTATTCTGTATGGACCTTCCCAGTTAGGGGCTAGCTTTCCTTGGGATGCATTCTTCAAACCCACGTCTGCCCTTCGTAGGACTAGCTCACCATCCTCGAAAGTTCGAAGGACCACTTTGGCATTGAACCTCGTTGCCATCTTTTGCTTGATTACAATGTCCTTGAGGGCTGCTTGGTTTCTGAATTCTTCTACGAGGTCCAACTCCTCTCGGAGCCTTTGCTCATTGGTTTCTGGAGGGTTTGGGTGTTTGGTCCTCCTGCTAAATTCTCAAATCTCCACGGGTATGCCTGCTTCTGTTCCGTATGCCAAGCGGAAAGGTGATTCCCAAGTTGATGAGTGTGGGATGGTTCTGTATGCCTACAGGACATAGGGTAGCTCTTCTGGCCAGCTGCCTTTTGCCTCATCGAGCCTCCATCGTAATCCTCTCAAGATTACACTGTTGGCTGCCTCTTCCTGACCATTGGTCTGTGGATGCTCCACGGAGGTAAAGCGTTGTTTGATGCCTAGGTCGATCATCTGTTGTCTAAATCCTTTATCTGCGAACTATGTGCCGTTGTCAGTGATGACTACCTATGGTATGCCGAATCTAGTCATCTGGTCATCGTGGCCAGGGGCTCGGCTTCAATCCACTTGGTGAAATATTCAACTGCCACGATCAAATACTTTACTTGCCCAGGGCCCGGGGGGAAGGGACCTAAGAGGTCAATCCCCCACCAGGCGAAAAGCGAGGGAGAGGTCAAGGATGTCATCTCTGATAAAGGGCGATGTCCACGTCGGCGTGCTTTTGGCACTTGTCACATTTCTTGACATAATTTTGTGCATCCTCGTTCATCGTGGGCCAGTAATTGCCCGCTCTATGCGCTTTTGTTGCCAGGGCTCGTCCTCTTAGGTGTTGTCCACAGATCCCCTCATGGATCTCTACAAGGACATAGTCCGCTTCTGTTCCTTCTACACATTTTAATAGAGGCATCTAGAAACCTCTAAGAAAAATTCTTCCTTCAATGATCGAGTAGGACGCAGCTCGCCTTCTTACGGAAGCTGCTTCTTTTGCGTCAATGGGTTCTTGCCCTTCAAGGATATACCAGAGAATTGGGGTTATCCAACTTTGGCTTGCCTCGACGGTGAGGATAGAGGTGGGCGATCTTGTGGAGGATACTTCAATCATTAGTCCTTCCGAGTTTTCAAGTATTAGGCCTGCTCCACTTCCTTTACTATTTGAGGACCCGTCCATGTGAAGAGTCCACATTGCCATCTTGTGGAGCTGTTGTCATTTCAGCTACAAAGTCTGCCAAGATCTGAGCCTTCATGGCTGGTCTTGACTCGTACTTGATTCCAAACTCTAAGAGCTCGACTGCTGATAACTCTAATTTATATAGAGTTATTTATACTTCTAAACGCAACAAATTGCTTTAAACTCAAGTACAAAGTGTGTTAAATATAGTAATATTAGTAAAATAACAACATTCTAGGAATTATGTGATTAATAAAGCATTTTGTATATATATTGGTATGTTTGATGTGTTTGTTCAGTTTTTCTACAGATGATGCTTTTCCACCACAGATGCTTCTGCACTTAGTGCTTCTGCACCACAGATGCTTCTACACTTAGTGCTTCTGCACCATCCTGCGCTGAAGATTTATAAACCCACAATGGAAGCACCTCAAATCATACCTCTACTCCAGAACTTCTATGACATCATGCTTTGTCACAATTCACATGGAGCACATGGCCACATGCATAAGGAGGCGCCCACCATAAACATCATCATGAAAGGCTATTTACCTAAATACATATGGCCTTACATAATTGGACCTCTTCTTATGGAAATGTGCTGAACTTAATCTCCTTGTCTAAAGATGAGAAAAGCAACCATGGTTAAGCCTCCTTAGGTTAACTTGGTTTTCAAGCAAACCCTCAAGCAAAGGAAATCTCCAAGGCTATAAAAAGGGCTCCCACTTCTCACTTGAAGAGCATCGCATATCTCACTTGATTATATGTAGATCAAACACCTTACATATATTTTAGTAGTTTCAATTCTTGCATTTTATTTACTCGTTAGTTGTAAGAAGGTGAGGAAGGGATTGACACCCTCTTCCTCCACTTCTTCATAGATAGGCGAAGGAATCAGTGCTTCTGCACCTGTCAGAATTCATGCAAAGGAACATCAATTTGTGTAACTTCTACCCTATTGATATCTTTTATATGATTCATGTTATCATGTTCCTTACAGATTCTCTCTATTATATAATGAGTAACATGAGCTAAATTCCTTTAGTTGAGATGTTCTAACTTATAATGTTCTTTTGAGTAAGTTAATATGCTTTTAAGTGTTGAAGCATTTTGGGTCTTGTGTTATACTACATCCATCTTATTTTAAGGTTGATCTCTTACAAATAAGTAGAGTTATATTCACAGACATGGTTTATAATTAGAAATCAAGACTAATAAGGGTGAGTGTTTTAATAAAGGCTTTGTTAAACTTGTTTAATAAAGAAACTGTGTTAAAACCATGTTAAGTCCTAGACATAGGATAACATAGTCCTTAGGGTGAAACAGTGGGTACTTCAAAGGCAGGAGTGAACTTATTTAGCAAGCCCAGACATGAGAAGCTTGTAATGAAACTCTGGAAAAGTAACTGAAAAGCACACACTTAGGCTACTGCACTTGATGCTTCTGCATCATAGTGCTTCTGCATCTCTAAAAACATAGAAGCTCTCAAAAGAAGCATTATATCATAAAGACATCTCAACTATCTTTCTCAACTGATTTCCTTCATCTTAATTTACATACTTGCATTCTGTTTTTACTTAAACTAAAAACCCCAAAATTTGTGAGTAGAATAGTAGTACTAATTTATATGTTTTCTAAACACACACAAAGTTAATCCAATCCCTATGGGTTCGACCTTTCTTATCATTATATTACTTGTTTGTGACTGTGTATACTTGCACATCTTTTCACACACCAAATTATTGGCACCGTTGCCGGGGATTGCCATTAATTTTTATTGTTTAGATTTATAAGTTAGTATTTTATTACTCTGGTAGTTATTTTCTGTGCAGAAACAGGTGCAGATGCACTAGCATATGCCCAGAGATAAGCCACCAGAATTTGAATTGGATCCAGAGATTGAAAGAAGGTTCAGGAGTTTGCTAAGACTTCAAAAATAAAGGAATCAAGACTGCAGAAACATGTCTCATCACAGTGAGGGACACAGCTCAAGATCAGCCTCAGTTGAAGGAGGACCTGGTTCACAGCATGATACTGAAGAAGGCCACAGAAATCAATTCATCAACATGGGCCCAATAGGTATGATTAATGATAGAAATAGACCCATGAGGTATTATGCTATGTTTGATCATCAAAATATGCAAACAAGTATAGCAAGACCTCATATTGATGCTGTGCATTTTGAATTTAAACCCATGATGTTCCAAATGCTACAAACAATTGGTCAACTTGGTGGATCTCCCCATGAGGATCCCCATGAGCATTTAAAACAATTTTTCGAAGTATGTAGTAACTTTATCATTCCTGGTGTTAGTGAAGATGCCTTTAGACTTAAGCTATTTCCATACTCTTTAAAAGATAAGGCTAAATCATGGTTAAATTCCATGGAGCCTAATTCTATCCATTCATGGAATGAAATAGCTGAAAAATTCTTGGCAAAATATTTTCCACCCATTAAAAATGCCAGGATGAGGAATGATATTACATATTTTAGACAAAAAGAATTTGAATCATTGTTTGAAGCATGGGAAAGATGGAAAGAACTTTTAAGAAAATGTCCACATCATGGTCTACCTATCATTATTCAAATGCAGCTGCACCAACTGAAAACACTGCAGCAGCCATAGAACAAACCCCCCAGGAGACACAAGTTGTGTGTTTTGTGGAGGAGGCCATTTGTATGAAGAATGTCCCAGCAACCCTGTCTCTGTCAATTTTGTAGGATATAATAACAACCCTTACTCTAACACCTATAACCCTGGCTGGGAGAACCACCCAAATTTCAGATGGAACAATACTGGTGCATCTGCACCTGGTGCATCTGCACTTAGTACTTCTGCACCAGCCATACCAACAGAATTCCATTCACAGAACAACCAAAGACAACAACCACCTACCACTGATAACTCTTTAACAGCCTTGCTCAAGTCTTTCATTAGTGAAACCAGAACAGCTAGGCCAGCACAAGATGCCTCTATAAAAAATTTAGAAAATCAGGTGGGACAGTTAGCAACAGCTCTGTATCAAAGACCAACAGGTACATTACCATCAAATACAGAAGCTACCACTGCCCAAAGGCCAGGAAAGGAGCAGGTAAAAGCCATTGCTCTAAGAAGTGGAAAAGATCTTACAGATCCAGGTGAAGATCAAGGTGAAGGTAAGGGAGAAAAAAATAAAAAAAAAAAAATATTCATGATGCAGAAGCACCAGATGCATCTGCATCTCCTGAAGTTCCAACTCCAAGGTTAGTTTCTGAATACCCTCCTCCTCCTTATCCTTAAAGGTTAGAAAAGGCACGTGAGGAGAAACAATTCAGTAAGTTTCTTGAGATTTTAAAACAGATACACATCAATGTTCCCTTAGTTGAAGCACTTCATCAAATGCCTAATTATGCTAAATTTATGAAAGATGTACTTTCAAGAAGAAGAAGATTAGGGGATTTTGAAACAGTTGCTATGTCTAAGGAATGCAGTCTAATTCTACAAAGCAAAATTCCAAGAAAACTAAAGGATCCTGGTAGCTTTTTAGTCCCATTCTCAATAGGAAAATCTTATACAGGTTGTGCATTGTGTGATTTAGGTGCAAGTATCAACTTAATGCCTAAATCCATATTTACACAGCTGGGGATTGGAAATGCTAGACCCACAACAGTAACCCTTCAACTAGCTGATAGATCAATAGCTTATCCAGAAGGAATCATTGAAGATATTTTGGTTAAAGTTGACAAATTTGTATTCCTGCAGATTTTGTTATTCTTGATTTTGATGCAGATAAAGAAGTACCAGTCATTCTTGGGAGACCATTCTTAGCAACTGGAAAAGCACTAATTGATGTGCAAAAGGGAGAACTGACCATGAGAGTAAATGATCAAGAAGTGAAATTCAATGTGATGAGTGCTCTGAAGTATCCTGCTGAGGAGAGTGAAGAGTGCTCAGCTATCACCAATCTTGACCATTTGGTGCAGAAGCAATTTCAGAAATAGTATGATTATCTCACCAGTGCACTAGCACCAGATACTTCTGCACCTCCTGAAGAAGAAATCTTGGAAAAAGACATTTTTTCAAGAGAAGCACCAGCACAAAAGGTATGGTCTAGAACTTTTGAATCTCTTAATTTAGAAGACCCTAACCTTAAAAAGAATTTACCCTCAATTGAACAACCTCCTAAGCTAGAATTGAAAGAATTGCCCAAACATTTGAACTATGCTTTCTTAGGGGAAAATGATGCACTTCCAGTGATCATTGCCTCTGACTTAACAATAGAGCAGGAGCATGATCTCATTTGTACCTTAAGAAAGCATACAAAAGCTATAGGCTGGCAAATGGCAGACATAAAAGGAATTAGCCCTTCTATCTGCATGCATAGGATAAATTTAGAAGATAACTCTAAAAATTATATAGAAGGGCAAAGAAGGCTAAATCCTATAATGAAAGAGGTTGTAAAGAAAGAAATCACCAAGTGGCTAGATGTTGGAATCATATACCCCATATCTGATAGTGCATGGATAAGCCCTATTCAGTGTGTTCAAAAGAAAGGAGGTATGACAGTAATAGCCAATGAAAAAAATGAATTGATACCAACAAGAACTGTTACAGGTTGGAGGATCTGTATGGACTATAGAAAACTCAATAAAGCCACAAAGAAAGATCACTTCCCTTTACCCTTCATTGACCAAATGTTAGATAGGTTAGCAGGTAAGGAGTTTTATTGTTTCTTAGATGGTTATTCAGGGTACAATCAGATTGCAATAGAACCTGAAGACCAACAAAAAACCACCTTTACATGCCCCTATGGAACATTTGCATTTAGAAGAATGCCTTTTGGACTCTGTAATGCACCTGCAACATTCCAAAGGTGCATGATGTCCATCTTTTCTGACTTCATTGAACAATCAATGGAAGTATTTATGGATGATTTCTCAGTCTTTGGAAACACTTTTCAAACATGTTTATCAAATTTAGAGAAAATTCTCCAAAGATGTGAGGAAACAAACTTGGTACTTAATTGGGAGAAATGCCATTTCATGGTACAAGAAGGCATTGTATTAGGTAACAAAGTATCAAAGAAAGGTTTAGAAGTAGATCAAGCAAAGATTGAGGTCGTTGAAAAACTGCCACCTCCAACAACTATCAAGGGAATCAGAAGCTTCTTAGGCCATGCAGGCTTCTACAGAAGATTTATCAAGGATTTTTCAAGGACATCCAAGCCATTATGTACACTCTTGCAAATTGATGCACCCTTTAAATTTGATGAACCTTGTATGGAAGCATTCCAAAAACTCAAAAAGGCATTGGTAACTGCACCAGTAATTGTTACACCAGATTGGAGCAGGCCATTTGAATTAATGTGTGATGCTAGTGATTTTGCTGTAGGAGCTGTCTTAGGGCAAAGGTATGACAAAATCTTTCATTCTATTTATTATGCTAGCAAGACATTAATTTTAGCTCAAATGAATTATACTGTAACAGAAAAAGAATTGTTAGCAGTGGTTTTTGCATTTGATAAATTTAGATCCTACTTGGTTGGCACCAAAATTATTGTTTATACTGATCATGCTGCCATCAAGTACTTAATTTCCAAGAAGGATGCAAAACCAAGGTTAATAAGATGGATTCTCCTCCTTCAAGAATTTGATCTTGAAATCAGAGACAAAAAAGGGGTGGAGAATCAGGTTGCTGACCATTTATCTAGACTTGAAGGTGAAAGAACAGATACACAAAAGGGAGAGATCAAGGAAAGCTTTCCTGATGAAAAACTGTTAGCCATAACTCTAACAGCATCCAGTGCTTCTGCACCTAGTGCTTCTGCACCTAGTGCATCTGCACCTTGGTTTGCTGACATTGTTAACTTTCTTGTAAGCAAGGTGATACCAGTGAACATGACTTACCAACAAAGAAGGAGATTTTTTTACATAATCACGGAATATCACTGGGATGAACCATTTCTCTACAAAATGTGTCCAGACCAATTAATGAGGAAATGCATCCCCCATGAAGAACAGCAAGCAGTGCTTCTGCACTGCCATGCTGCACCATATGGAGGACCCTTTGGATGCGGCAGAACAGCAGCTAAGGTACTACAGTCTGGTTATTATTGGCCAACTTTATTTAAAGATTCATATTCAATGGTCAAAACTTGTGACAAATGTCAAAGAGAAGGTAATATTTCTGAAAAACATGAAATGCCTAGAACTAATATATTAGAAATTGAACTTTTTGATGTATGGGGCATGGATTTCATGGGACCATTTCCACCTTCTTTTGGCAAACAATATATCTTAGTAGCTGTGGATTATGTGTCTAAATGGGTAGAGGCAGTAGCATTGCCTAATAATGATGCTAAATCTGTTAGCAAATTCCTTTTGAAAAACATTTTTACAAGGTTTGGCACCCCAAGGGCAATTATCAATGATGAAGGATCACATTTTTGCAACAAACTTATTGAAAATCTTCTTGCAAAATATGGGATTAAGCATAAAATTGCTACAGCCTACCACCCACAAACAAGTGGGCAAGCTGAGCTATCAAACAGGGAAATTAAAAGAATGCTTGAAAAAATGGTTGGACCATCTAGAAAAGAATGGTCCTTACATTTAGATGAAGCATTGTGGGCATATAGAACAACATTTAAAACACCATTAGGTATGTCCCCCTATAGATTAGTCTATGGCAAAGCATGCCACCTGCTAGTTGAGTTGGAAAACAAATCTTATTGGGCTATGAAAAAGCTAAATTATGATCTCAACAAAGCAGGAGCACAAAGGTTTTTACAATTAAATGAATTAGATGAATTTAGGCAATTCTCATATGAGAATGCTGAAATTTACAAAACAAAAACCAAAGCTTGGCATGACAAGAAAATCCAAAGAAGAGAGCTTAGAGTAGGAGGAATGGTCTTGCTATACAATTCCAGGTTGAAATTATTTCCTGGAAAACTGAGATCAAGATGGTCAGGGCCATTCAAGCTCATCAAAATTTACCCCCATGGTGCAGTTAATTTATATGATGCAACCACAAACACCACTTTCAAGGTAAATGGCCAGAGAGTCAAAATGTACTATGGTGAACATGTGGTGAGGGATAAACTCACCACCCATTTTCAAAATCTCTAAGAAAAGGAGATAGTCAGGCTGAAAGACTCTTAAAACAAGCGCTTATGGGAGGCAACCCATGTTATTAAATATTTAGTTATGCAATTTTTTGTTCAATTTAATGTTTTTTTAGTGTTTTGTAGGAATACAGGTTTTTAGTGCTTCTGCACTTAGGTGCATCTGCACCTAACAGCTCTTCAGTGCTACTGCATCAGAATTTCAAAAGTTTAAAAATACACTTAGGTGAAAAACTTTTCAAAAACTGCCAGCACAACAAAATAGCAGTTGTGACATGTGACATAGACTTTGTGTGGTGTCATTTAGCCCCCTACGTGTCCTCACGCATGCAAGTTACACTCACACACCCTAACGGCTACTACCAAGCATTAATCACACTCAAACTTCCCCAAAGTGACCGTTTCCCTTCACCACTAATCACTCTATCACTCACAGAAACCGCAATTCACGAAATCTCTTTCTCTATCAAGAAAATCCCCAATTCCTAAGAATACGAAGCACCATCTCCTTGCAAAAATTCAAAATTCCTTGACAACAATCAACAATGGTTCGCAAACAAAGCGCAAACAAGACCTCAGGCAAGAGCAAGGCCAGCACAGTAACCTCATCACCACAAAATCCAAAAAAGCAATCCAGTGCTACTGCACCTGCTCCAAGTACTGTGGACCCTAAAATTGCACATTTCTGGGAAAGGAAATTTCTTCCTGAGCGAGGCTACAGTCTAATGAAGGCTCACCCAAATTTCATGGCAACAGTCTCAAGTCTCAACTGGGATCTGTTTGTACAACACAGAGCCTTCTATCTGGAGCAGGTGGTCAGGGAATTCTATTCTGGAATTCAAGGTAACAAACAAGGTAACATGCATGATCATTTTGTGATAAGAGGTAGAAAAGTTTATTTTAGTGCTGATAGAATCAATACTCACTATAATCTAGTCTATTCTGGGAATGATTTCAAAGAAAAAGTAGAGAACTATGGTAAGAAGGAGATGGAAAGAGTCAAATCTAGGATTCCGGTGACAAACTCCAAATGGGATAAAATTTCCAATACAGAATTCAAATTAAAAAACAGATACTTAATCCCTGAGTTAGGCAACTGGTATCTGTTCATTGATTGTTCTATTTTCCCTACATCCCACACATATACACTGTCAAAAGATAGATTGATCCTATTGGATGCAATCTTAACAAACAAAAATGTGGATATAGGGAAAATTATCAATAAACAGATCCTAGATTGTGCAGCAAGAAAGGAAGGATTTTTATTTTTCGCATGCTTAATCACTGAGCTCTGTATGAAACAAGGGGTGGATATCAGTCCTGAGGAACATAAGCAAAGAAAATATCCTCCAGGCCCATTGTCTGTTGAGATGAAAGAAAGAACAAAAATTAAAACTGAAGAAACTAGCCTGGTGCAGGAGCACCTAGTGCAGAAGCACCAGGCAGTTTGGAAATTTCAGCAAGAACAGCATGAGTGGCTACAACTTAGGTTAATGGAGATATCTCAGGTACCAACCCAGATAGAAACCCCAGTGTTCCCAACATGGGTCTTTCAGAGCCCAGAACAAGAAGAAGAGGAGGAAAAAGAAGAAGAAAAGGAGGAAGAAAAGGAAGAGAGTGAAGAGAAAAAGAAAAAAGTAATGAAAAGTAAGAAGGAGACTAGCAGGAAACAGAAAGGAAGAAGAAAAAGAATGAAGAAGAGGAAGAACTACCGAGTGAGGGACTAGTTGAGACTGATGAAGATGAGACATTGACAAGAATGGTGAAGGAAATGGAAAGAAATGAAGATGAAGAGGTTGATGATACCACTGAAAGTACAGACCAAAGTGGGGAGGAAGAGGAAGAGAATATAAGCATGGAGGAATTTGTAAGAAAGAAATATGAGGCTGGATCCCAAGCAGAACCACTCCTCACCCAAGTCATTCCACCAACCCACCCCCAGCCAGAAAAATCAACATCACCCTCCACAGGAAAGACACCTACCCCTCCACCATCACCCATTCCACAGTCATCATCACCACCACCCATCTACCAAGAAAGCCAACCTGAACAAGAACCTGCCACACAAACTTTGCAGGTTATTCAAGAAGAAGCAATGGAAGAAGAAGAAGAAGTCAGCCCTGAAGAAAAAGCTCAACCAGCAACTGATGCTTATGCACCTAGTGCAGATGCATCTCCAGGTGTTCCAGTGGTGACAATCATACCAAAGAACAGAGAAGATACTGTCAAACTGGTGCTGGAAGAGCTGGCACAGAAGAAAAGAGAAGAACTGGGCAACACCCAGAAATTCTTCAAGAAAGCTGTTGAAACAAGTGTAAAGGAAAGTCAAGGACTGGAAGGGGCAGAATATAGCAAAGCACAAAGAGAAGAAGCTGAAAAGGAGGACCCACAGAAGGAGAAAGACCAACCAAAAGAAGCTGAGGCTACAATTGAGCAACCACCAGAACAACAAACAGAAGACACAACTACTGCTGAACAAATCAGTGCAGAAGCACCTGGTGCATCTGCACCTACAGAAACAGGAGCAGAGGAGGTTGGTGCAGAAGCACCAAAGGTCGAAGGGGCAAAGAAGAAGAAACAGAAGGTCAAACACATGCCCAGCAGAACCAGCTCCAGAATCAAAAGTGGTGCCAAGAAAGAGTAAACTCTTTCATGTTGTTATTTTATAAGTACTTTTTAATGTTCTATTCGTATCCCACATGTATTAACCCCCATCCCCATTTTGAAACAAAACTTACTTTTTCTAACTCAACTTAGAGCAGTGAGGGCACTGCTCAACTTTAAGTTGGGGGGGGGGGGGAGAAAAACACTTTTAATCTACTATATGCATGTGCTGATATGTTTTTAGTAAGTATGCATGTCTGAGTTTTGTTATTTTCTTGTATGTGCAAAATATAGTATAGCTATTTTCAAATTTTGTGATGCAATCAACAAAGTTTCTTTTGAAAATTTTTTCAGAAAATTGTTCTACAAAAACATCAGTTACACAAACCTGTTGAAGTGCATCAAATTGTTTTTATGTCAAAGTAAGATTTGAGAATTTTTGAACCATGATCAGCTTGAAATCTTTTTTACAAAACCTAGCTAAATGCATACTTTGAACTAAATTTTAATGATGAATGAAAGAAAAAGAAAAGAAAGCTTTGTTTTCCTCAAAATGACCAAATTTTATTATCACCTTGACACATCAAAACTGAGTTTTGAAAAGAACCTTGCTATATGAAAAACTATCTGATACAAGAAGAAATTTTTAGAAATCCAAGGTCAAAAACAAATTTTTACTAAAAATATAGAAGAGCATAAAGAAATAAGTTTGGGGGAATTTTCATGAATACTAAGGATGAGTAGAGTCAAATGCAAAAGGTTACCAAAATACACTACAAAAGAGCCAAAATGTTATGAGCTAGCCATATTGACCCAAATCATAAAACTGAACCTGTTCTAGTAGTGCATTTGGTTTGAAAGAAAAAGAAAAGAAAAGAAGAAAAGAAAAACAAAAACCAAAAGAAAAAAGTATGCATAAGGAGGTCAGTGAGGAGGGCAATACATGTTACAAACCTTGAAAAAGTAGTGTCAAGTGCAGCTGCACTCAAGTGCTTCTGCACCGTTACAAATATTCAGTGCATCTGCACTAACAGAGCTTCTGCACCAACAAAAAGAGCCACCAAAAATAAAGTATAGTGCATAGACCCAAACAGTTTTTACTCAATCAAAGTCCTTAGTTGTACTTAAAGCCCCCCAAAATCTTGAAGATATTGTTAGTCTAGTCTATGTTTTGAAACATATTTGTTTTGACCAAACGTGATCTAAAATTTCCCAAAAGTTAAAGAGAAACTTTTCACTTAGTTTTTGAACTGATTGGATCAAAAAGAATCACATCAAAAAGGAAGTTGATGGTGCCAAGGACGAACTTCTGTTTAAAATCAATGAACAGATAGCCCTCCTCAATAGGACCATACCTGAAACACCTTCACCTGGTACCCCTCCTCCTAAAAGTACCAAGATCATCAATATGCTTGATGAAACCTCTTCTAATTACTCAGAGGAAAGCAACCCTAAAAATGATATTATCAATCCTGTTATCCACAATCCCAACAATCAATGGCGTAAGGAAACCAAACTGTACTACCCTAGAGCCACTGCTCCTGATCTCCTTCTCGAAGAAAGAGAGTCCAACATAAAGAGCTTCAGTGCAAACAATATCTATGAATGGAACATAGATGGTGAATATGAGTATGGCATAACCAAGATCTTACAAAACATGACCATGGTTGCCACTGCTTATGAAACCACTAACAATTGCCCTGAAAATATGATCGTAGAAATCCTTGTTGCAGGATTCTGTGGTCAACTTAAAGGTTGGTGGGATAACTACCTCACTGAAGAATCCATACAATCTATCCTCACTGCCGTCAAAAGTGAACCCAATGGTGAGCCTATTCTGGATGAAGATGCCCTTATCCCTGATGCTGTCAACACCTTAATCTTCACCATAGCTCAACACTTCATCGAAGACCCCTCTCTCATAAAAGATAGGTCTGCCGAATTATTGTCCAATCTCAGGTGCAAAACCCTTGGTGATTTTAGGTGGTACAAAGACACCTTCCTGACCAGGGTCTACACCAGGGAAGATAGCCAGCAGGCCTTTTGGAAAGAAAAGTTCTTAGCAGGTCTCCCCAAATCCTTAGGAGATAAAGTTAGAGATAAACTCCGTGGCCATGACCCCAATGGCAACATCCCCTATCAGCAATTAAGCTATGGACAGCTTATTGCCATTATCCAAAGAGTTGCTTTAAAGATTTGTCAGGACGACAAAATCCAGCAACAACTATCCAAAGAAAAGGCCCAGAACCGCAGGGACCTTGGAACTTTCTGCGAACAATTTGGTCTCCCCTGTGCTGATAAAGCCAGATCCAAAACCAAACATAAAGCCAACAATGGCCTACCAAGACCTAATTATTACAAAGAAAAACGCTTTGGAAAACCCAGGCCTAGACCTACCAATCAGACCACAAAAAATCATTATGAAAATAATGATAAAACTAAAAACCCTATTGTCTGCTTCAAATGTGGAAAGCCAGGCCACATAAGCAGAAATTGCAGAGTCATGGGAAAACTCAAGGCCCTAAACCTTGATCCTGACATTGAGGACAAAATTAACAGTCTACTATACCAATCCTCTGAGGACT
Source organism: Astragalus membranaceus (assembly GCA_039519185.1). NCBI lineage: Eukaryota > Viridiplantae > Streptophyta > Magnoliopsida > Fabales > Fabaceae > Astragalus > Astragalus membranaceus. The sequence goes on along the minus strand of CM076850.1, from coordinate 62,017,990 downwards.
CCTCTGACCATCCTTCTGCTGACCTTAATCAAAATCCAGGATGATGATTGTAACGCCCTAAAATAATTTAATTTATTAATTAAATTAAGTTATTGGAGGGATGCAATATTTATTTAAGTGGGATAATTTATATATAATTGATTTATTGTAGGAGGCGAAAAGAATTAAAAAGAATGGTGTGAAAAATGGGCCCAAGCCACTTAAGTGACCCAAGCCCATTCCAATTATCCTAAAACCCTAAGAATTATGGTCATTCGACAAAAGAAAGAGATTCAGCGCAACTGAGAGAGTGAGAAGGAAGTGAGGCGCGACTTCAAGCCTAGAGGAGGAGAGGGACTTGTCTTCATCTTGGCTTAGGTAAGCCTTCATCAATCCTTTTCCCTTCCATTTATTTTCCTCTTCCATGTGGTGGTCTAAAACCCTCCCTTTTTCATGTTGCGATTTTCCCCATAAATTATGTGATGGATGCGAATTGGCTTAGAGGAGGAAGGGGCTGCTGCGAATTTTTGGTGACCTCGGCTCGTCGTGTTGCGGAGTTTCGTACGTGCCGCATTCATCGTTGTTTCGGGACATACAAAATTCGAGGTAAGGGTGAGCGGTTTTCAATTTAATATAATTGAGTATATGGAGGGTTTGTGGGTTTGTGTTAGTGGTTGAATTAGAAACTTATAGGTGAGGAGGAATGATGAGTGGAATTATTATGTTGGAATGCGAATGGCCCTATGAAGTGAGGAGATGAATTGTTGCTGTGAGTCAAATAAATGTATTGCTGTTTTTGTTAATTATTCATGTGTTGTTGCAGAATTTTGTTGTTGCTGTTTTTATAAAAACAATAGTGCTGTTGCTGTATTTTAAATTGTGCTGTTGCTGTCAATTAATTTGTGCTGTTGCTGTATTTTAAATTGTGCTGTTGCTGTCAATTAATTTGTGCTGTTGCTGTATTCTAAATTGTGCTGTTGCTGTCAATTAATTTGTGCTGTTGCTGTATTTTAAATTGTGCTGTTGCTGTCAATTAATTTGTGCTGTTGCTGTATTTTAAATTGTGCTGTTGCTGTCAATTAAGTAGTGCTGTTGCTGTATTTTAATTATGCTGTCATGTTGCTGTTTTCACCACAAAATGTTGCTGTTTTCACTAATTAAAAATACTGCTGTGTTGCAAATTAAAGCTGCTGTTTTTGCTACTGTTTTGCGCATAATTGCCACTGTTTTTCAGCTTCAATTTGATGTAAAATTTGCCACTGTTTTGCGCAAATGATGGCCACTGTTTCAGTTTTAATTTGATGTAAAATTTCTGCTGTTTTTGCGAATTAAATGGCCACTGTTTCAGTCTTAATTTGATGTAAAATTTCTGCTGTTTTTGCGAATTAAATGGCCACTGTTTCAGCTTTGATTTGACGTCCAAGTGCTACTGTTTTTACGCATAAATGGCCACTGTTTTTCAGCTTCGACTTGTTGCGTTATCAACCGAATTTTTTTTGTACCTTGTAAAAGAGAAGAGTGTGTAAATGTGACTTTGATACTATACTATTTTTCCGGTTGAGGATGTGAGGTTTTCTTCCACTTGGAAAACGAGATGTTCTTCCCAAATTTAATGATGGCGGTTCGTAAGTATGAAAGTAAAATACTTGTTCCGTAATTTTAAAGATGTTGTTACATTATTTTGAATGTGATTGTTTATGAAGAGTGGTGATATTAATATGGTGATTATGATGAATACACTCTATGAGTGTCTTATGGTGGTGATGACGAGTACTCCGGGTGAGCGAATTTTGGTGATTGCACATGTGTCCATAGTGTCTCATAGCATGTGCATCTTATGACGAATAGGCTTCGGCCTCTTAGTGACGGTGTGCCCATAGTGGCTTATTTATGACGAGAAAACAGTGACGGTGTGCCCATAGTGGCTTATTATGACGAATATGGTACCATCATGCATATGCCCAGGTGTGGGTTGCATCTTCATGCGCATTCATTTTTTTTATGACGGGTGACGTGAATTGTGATTTTGTTTGGTTTTGTGTATAACGACGATGAAGTTGATATTAGTGACGATGTTGTGTGCTAATTTGCTCATATTACTCTGCTGTATGCTTAATTATATTTTGCTGAAAATTCTCACCCCTTCTGCTTGGAATGTTGCTCTGTTGTGGCAACGCTGCAGGTGACTCCGATTGAAGGACATGCTGCCTTCCTTTTTAGCTGTCGAGATGTTCAAGTCGCTCTCTGATATTGTAACACCTAGGGGGCGGGGTTAAAGTTGATGACTTATTTAATTAACTGTTTTAATAATTTTATTGATGTGTGAGACGTGTTTGAGCGATTTTGGTGAGCTATTATTTCCGCTGTGATGAGATTTAATTTTGAAGTTCGACTTTTGTGACGAATGCGTTTTTACACGAATGTTAATGGCGTAGTCGATGAGTTTTATAAATGAAGATGTGACATTTCTTTTCTACTAATTAAATTATTATTTTTTTAAAACGAAAGCACTCTGATAATGACGTATAAAATTAAAGGGGTAGAAACGGGGTGTTACAATGATCTAACTGATTCCTCTGGTCACTCCTCTAATCATATCAATGTCCTCACCCGTGAACAAGATCTTCTCTTCGAAGCCATAAATGCCATTCCTGATCCTCGGGAGAGGGAAAAATATCTCAATAAACTTAGAACAACCCTCGAAGCTAAACCTCCCAGGAATCCCCTTGTTACAAATAGGTTTAACCTCAGAGACACCCTCAAAAGATTAGAAAAGACCAGTATCAAACCAGTTACTATCCAAGATCTTCACTTCGAGATTAACAACTTAAAAATCGAAGTCAAAGATCTAAAAAAGAAACAGGCTGATCACCAGTCTATCATCAATTAGTGGAAAACTCGTGGTAGTGGTTCATCCTCTGATATCCCCAATACTGAGGAAAACTCAGATGAGGATCTCCTCGGTCTTATCAATCATGTCAAAATCCAAAAATTTTATATAAATATCAAAATTGTCATAAATGATTTCGCCCTTGAAACTGTTGCTTTGTTTGACACTGGGGCTGATTCCAATTGCATCTTAGAAGGACTCATTCCTACTAAGTATTTTGAAAAAACCTCTGAGCAACTTAGCACTGCTAATGGTTCTAGGTTAAAAATCAATTACAAATTATCTTCGGCCATTATTGAAAATAAGAATTTCAAAATAAATACCTCTTTTCTTCTTGTTAAAGATTTAAAAAACAAAGTTATCTTGGGAACTCCTTTTATAAGGTCACTCTTTCCTTTCCAAATTACCAAGGATGGTATAATAGCCCAGCACCTGGGTCAACCAATCATTTTCAAGTTTCTAAGAAAACCCTTTACCAGGAACTTAAATCCTACTTCCTATAAGGAAAATCAAATCAATTTTCTAAAAGATGAAATCTCATTCAAGAGTATTGATTATCAATTAATTAAAAGGGATAATCAGCTCAAGATCAAGGGTATCTTAGAACAAATCCAAACAACTATTTGTTCTGACTTACCAAATGCCTTATGAAAAGGATTTTCAAGATAGGCAAATTGTTGAACTTCCTTATGAAAAGGATTTTCAAGATAGGCAAATTCCCACCAAAGCAAGGCCTATTCAAATGAATCAGGATCTCCTTCTTACTTGCCAGAAAGAGGTTAATGATCTCTTAGAAAAGGGTCTTATTCGCAAAAGTAAGAGTCCTTGGTCTTTTTCTGCTTTTTATGTCAATAAACAGGCTGAGATTGAAAGGGGAACTCCCAGGCTCGTTATCAACTACAAACCTCTCAACCAAGCTCTTTGCTGGATCAGGTACCCTATCCCCAATAAAAAGGATCTCCTCAAAAGACTTCATGACGCAAAAAACTTTTCTAAATTCGACATGAAGTCTGGGTTTTGGCAAATCCAAACAAAGGAAGAGGACAGGTATAAAACTGCTTTCACTGTCCCCTTTGGTCAATATGAATGGAACGTTATGCCTTTTGGCCTGAAAAACGCTCCTTCTGAATTTCAAAGAATCATGAATGACATTTTCAATGATCATTCAAAGTTTGCCATTGTCTATATCGATGATGTGTTAATTTACTCACAATCTTTTGAACAACATATCAAACATATCAGTACTTTTATCTCTATTATCAAGAGAAATGGTCTTGCTATCTCCAAAAGGAAGATTAGCTTATTCCAAACAAAAATCAGATTTCTTGGTCACAATATTCACCAAGGGACCATTATTCCCATTAGTAGAGCTATTAAATTCTCTGATAAATTTCCCAATCAAATCATTGATAAAACTCAATTACAGAGGTTCCTGGGTTGTCTCAATTATGTCTCAGATTTCTTTCCCCAACTCAGTAACCTCATCAAACCCCTCCATGACCGCCTAAAAAAGGATCCTCCTCCTTGGACGGATATTCATACCAATGTGGTCAAACAGATCAAAACCCAGGTTAAAGAACTTCCTTGTCTTTACCTCCCCAATCCTGAAGCTTTTAAAATTGTCGAAACTGATGCCTCTGACATCGGCTATGGCGGCATTTTAAAACAAAAAATTTCTGGAAAAGAACAAGTTATCGCCTTTACTTCCAAACATTGGAACCCTGCTCAGCAGAATTATTCCACTGTCAAAAAAGAGGTTTTGGCTATTGTTTTATCTATTTCAAAATTTCAATCTGATTTACTAAACCAAAGATTTCTGGTTCGCATTGATTGCAAATCGGCAAAAGACATCTTGCAAAAAGACGTTAAGAATCTTGCATCAAAACATATTTTTGCCAGATGGCAAGCAATCTTAAGTGTATTTGATTTTGACATTGAATATCTTAAAGGATCTGACAATGCCCTCCCTGACTATCTCACCCGTGAATATTTACAGGGAAACAATTAATTCCTTCCTTTCAGGAGGATTCATATCTTCATCAAAAAATGCCCTTAAAGCATGGCGATTGTATCACTATATGTGAGAAAAACTGCTTATCTACCCTGGAACATGGTAATAGTAGTACCAGTAATGGTACGAAAAACTGTTCTTATAACACCCTGATTCATGGTGATTGTAGTACCAGCAATGGTATGAAAAACTGTTCCACTTACACCCTTGGACATGGTGATTGTAGTGTCAGCAATGACACGAAAAACTGTCCTAATCTCAATAAAATTATTTATTTACTAACCCGTTGTTATTTTTCCCGTTACCATTCTTCTGCATCTCCTCATTCAAAGGCGCCCTTTTTCTTTCATCATGAAGATGCCTTACCTTGGTCAAATTGCTCCTTAGTGGCAGACAAATGGAGCCCACCTTGTCTCCTCAATTATGCGCCAACTTCAATTATTTCTCAAGCCTTGACAGAGCTTCTTTGGATACCCTACAGCTCCGGTCAACAATACCCTGTGCTAGTGCACAGTTCCGGCACGTTCACACAGTACCGGTCATCAGTCATTGGATCCCAAATAGTAAACTTTTACTGTTCCTACCGGTTAGTAACCGGTTACTATTCAATCTTTCAATTATAAATACGTGCTTAGGCTTACGTTAGAAGGCACGCTCAGAACACACACTTCAATCACTTATCTCTCTAGTTCTAGTAAGAAGTCAGAGCAACTTGTAAGCTCTTCTTCTTCTTCTTCAATCTCGTTTCAATCTTGTAAGATCTTCTTCAATCTTCAAACTCTGTAACTCATAGACAGTCCTCTGTCTTATATGGAAGGCTTTGCCTCCTAACTTATGTTATTGTTTTGATTCTGCACTTGTTTATTTAATCATTGTTGCATTCCGTATGCTACCTTCTTCCCCTCTGTCTCTTTAAATTAATTAACTTCTGATTCCGATCCCCTCTTGGTTCTAGAACATGGTGATTGTAGTGCCCCAGGCATGAAAAACTGTTCTTACACCCTAGAACATGGTGATTGTAGTGCCCCAGGCACAAAAAACTGTTCTAAAAACGCCCTTGATCATGGCGATTGTAGTATCATCTGTGATATGAAAAACTGGTCTTGGTTCATCAATCATTACTCTCTCAGCCATCATCAGCTGGAGAAGACAACTGTTCTGGGGCATATTCCCCCAACAGGCATCAATAATTTCATCAATTTCAAGGTAATCATGCCAATACACAAGTGGCAGACAAAAGGTATCTTTATCATCACAAGAAACAAAGTAGTCAATTATGCCATTATCAAAAGCATCTTCAATCAACCTCAGTAAAGCAAATTACGTGGCCCCCTCTAGTCAAAGCCACAGCAATCATGGCAGACAAAGAGCATCTCTGCTTTTGTCCCCCACCAACTCAAATCATCACAAAGCAGACAAGAGGAATCTGCTTTCATCATTTCATTCCTTGCCAGGTGGCAAGGAATGGGGTCAACAATCTGTTAATCTTATCTGTGGTTTTGGGATCTAGATCTAGGGTTTTAAGTTCCCCTTTGATCCTTTCATTAATGTGACCGGGTTTGTCACTTTTGAAGCAATTGATGATTTTACTTTTGGCATCAAGATCAATTTTAAGGGTTTTAAGCTTCCTGATGATAAAGCATGTTCTCCAATTGTGGATAGTTTTGCCACAGATGAGACAGGTGACAAATTTTTGTTTTGAAGACAGCAAATCTATTAATAACAGATATGAAAATGCTGCTATGCTTGGGATGCTGGTAAAACGACTGAAAATAAGCATCATCAATAATGGCAAATTTTGAATTTTGATTGGAATCTTTATTCATGATTTTCTGAAATTCAAAATGAGCATTCCATTCATATTGACAAAAAGGGACAGTGAAAGCAGTTTTATGCCTGTCCTTTTCTTTTGTTTGCCAAAAACCAGAATCTTTGTCAAAATTAGAGAAGATCTTTGCATCAAGAAATTTCTTAAGGAGATTTTCCTTGTTGGGAACAGGATACCTAATCCAGCAAAGAGCTTGACTGATAGGATTGTAAACAACAAGTCTGGGAATATCCTTTTCGATCTCAGCTTGTTTACTGACATAAATGTCAGAACAAGACCATGGACTCTTACTCTTACGAATAAGGTTTTTACCCAAAAGGTTTTTTATTTTCTTCTGACAAAGAAGGAGAGGTTCATGATTTATTTGAATCAGTTTGCCTTTGGTAGGGATTTGACTATCTTGAAAATCCTTTTCATAAGGAAATTCAATTTTATGATGGCTTCTTTCCCAGAAAGCATTGGGAGGGTTAGAACAAATTGTATATTGGATTTGTCATAAAAGACTTTTGATTTTGAGTTGACTATCCTGATTTTGCAACTGATGGTCAATATTCCTAAAAGAGATTTTTTCTTTTAGAAAACTAATTTGATAAGAAATTGAGTTTAAGTTCTTGATAAAAGGTTTTCTCAAAAGCTTAAAAATAATTGGTTGACCCAAATGCTGGGTGTTCTTGATCCTAATATCCAAGAAACCTTTATTTATGTCAATATTAATACCAGGTCTTATGGTAAGAACCTTGGTCAAACTGGTAAAACCCAACTGCAAAGTCTCCTTGATTGTCCTTATATCTCAGAGTCTTTTCAGCATCACAGCAATCACGTTAAAACCTTTCTGGTCAAAAGAAAAGTTTTAGCAAAAGATTTAGCTGTCTCAAAATCTCAATCCAATTTTCAAAAGTTTCCTATTTGTATTACTTATAATTTTGCAAAAGGAACTTTACAAAAGAATCATCAGCCTAGAAATCCTATTGTCTGCTTCAAATGTGGTAAGCCAGAACACATAAGCAGAAATACAGATATATATCAAGCTTGAACCATCAGTTATATTCTAAATTACATCTTGTATTTTAACGTATGTTTGTCATATGATCAAAATTTAAAGAGTTTTCGCAAATCTTTCGCATTAGGCCAAGGATAGTTAAGAATAATTATCTCTCTTAGTGGTATTTATGCGACCCTTCACCATCTGGGATTTTATGCATCTTACATACCATTCGTCAATAGTGAGATCTCAAGATATTCTTACAAAATCCTTATAGGTCAAAATGGAACAATAAAGTATTTTTGAAAAAGAGCTTTAAAGCATTTTGATCATAGATACATAAACAATTAAACTCACAAAATATAACATTGAGATATAAGTAATATTTCAAGGTAAATATATAGCAGAATACTTTGTTAATTGATTAAGAACATAGGTAAATCCTGCAAGGTATAAACATAGATGAATAATTAATGATTCAAAAGGAAATATATAAAGAGTACATAAGGCTTTGTGAAGAACACTTTGTAATTAAACTGCAGAATATGATTCAGATGAATAATAATAATTATTATTCATAAAATAGTAGACAAATTGACTATAGGATTTCTCAAAACCCATGGTCATACCCACATTGGGGCCCCCCAAGAAAGATCTTACAAAACATGACCAAGGTTGCCACTGCTTATGAAACCACTAACAATTGCCCTGAAAATATGATCGTAGAAATCCTTGTTGCAGGATTCTGTGGTCAACTTAAAGGAATTGATTACCCTTTTCAATCTGAATTAATTGGTAAAGAACAGGATATCCCTGTTAACACTACCAGTTATCCTGTTACTATCAAAGACTCCATAGATACCTTAGAACAAAATAGGTATCTCCATGCTTTAGGTATCCCTACCCAGATAGGAAATCCTACTGCCAAGAAAGTCCTTCAACAAACTGACAATCATGAAGAACTTTTAGCCAAAATCGATGAGCAGCTTGACCTTCTTAAGGCAGTAGCTCTTGACAATCCTTTACCCAAGAGCAGTAGCTCTAAAAACACGGTAAAAGAGGCATCCTCTGATGAAGATAACCTGGCTAGCCTTGATGCTAAGGTTATCTGCTTCAAATGTGGCATTCTTGGCCATATCAGCAGGAAATGTCCTAACCAATCTGGACATCAGTTTGTGGTACAACCTGGACATCAGGTTTCTTGGCTTGCTTCCTTTTGGTACGTTTGGGTTTGTAGCCAGGCTGGGGTTGGTTAGGGCAACGCCTGCTGATGTGGCCAAGGATGGCGCCCAGTGCGCCAGGAACAACATCAGGGCAGCCAGACATTGCGCCCAGTGCGCCAGCAACAACATCAGGGTAGCCAGGCCTGGCGCCCAGCAACAACAGAAACGGCGCCCATGGCGCCCAACAACATCAGGGGCAGCCACACTTGGCGCCCAGCAACAACAGAAACGACGCCCATGGCGCCCAGCAACATCAGGGGCAGCCATACTTGGCGCCCAGCAACAAAAGAAACGGCGCCCATGGCGCCCAGCAACATCAGGGGCAGCCACACTTGGCGCCCAGCAACAACAGAAACGACGCCCATGGCGCCCAGCAACATCAGGGGCAGCCACACTTGGTGCTTAGCAACAACAGAAACGGCGCCCATGGCGCCCAGCAACATCAGGGGTAGCCACATTTGGCTCCCAGCAACAATAGAAACGGCGCCCATGGAGCCCAGCAACATCAGGGGCAGCCACACTTGGAGCCCAACAACAACAGAAACGGCGCCCAGCAACATCAGAGGCAGCCACACTTGGCGCCCAGCAACAACAGAAACGGTGCCCATGGCACCCAGCAACATAAGGGGCAGCCACACTTGGCGCCAGCAACAACAGAAATGGCGCTCATGGCGCCCAGCAACATCAGGGGCAGCCACACTTGGCGCCCAGCAACAACAGAAACGGCGCCCATGGCGCCCAGCAACATCAGGGGCAGCCACACTAGTGCTCTCTCTCAAACCTTTTTGTTTTTCTTCTAAGTGAGCGAACCCTAACCTAATTTCCCCTGTTATAATCTCACTTAGTCTTATAGGCTTTTCTTAGCTTAATTCGACTTAACATCATGGGCTTTCCTTAACACCTCTCATTTTACTACTCTTAACCCTAACAATAGGCCCACGTGTACTAGCATATTATTATTCTATTATTTTTGTACCACTTAATTCCTAAATAATTAATTAAATAATTAATCAATTATTTAGGGGTGTTACACAAAACACTTGAAAGAAGAAAACAACTCAAGATTTCCTCATCTTCCTCCTTAAACTAGAAAATGGTGGAAAGAGTGAGAGTGGGGTGTTGGTGATGATCTTGGTACCATAATGAAGAGGATGAGACAAGGAATGTGTTCTGGACTGGACCAAGAGGTCCATTAGCAAAACCAGGGGGTGCATTTAGTAATTGGATATGGATCAACCCAACTGATTCGGCCCATATCCACAACATACAAGCCCAATATGCTTGGAGGGTTCAGATCGCCTCCACTGATCCGACGATCCACAACGAGCATCGATTTCCTAAAAATACCGGCTCACATAGCCATTTATACGGTACATACTCTTCCCTTGCAAATTCACTAGCTTATTCTCATACTGACTTGAGTGCTGGAGTGGCTTTGCAGGTACCCCCCGGGCGCTCACTGACCTCCTGCCAGGGCAGCAAGAGACCTACCAACAGCAGCCTACCAAAATACTGCTAGGTACAGATCATTGGCAACCACAGTGGGAGATTTCTATCTTTCACATCATCACTACTCGAACTTTTCTCTTGCTACTCCATGGCTCCCAGAGGCAGACCCCGGGTTCAAAGTATTGCCATACCTGCACCCCAACCAAAGGGTACTCCTGAGGGCAACGTCGTGACCCTACTTGACGAGGGTACCAGTCAGCCTAACCAGCCCTCGAATATGAGTCAGCTTTTGGATCTTCTGGCCGATCGCACTCAAGCTATGCTGCAGCAGGAAGCTCGCCTGAGAGAGATTGAAAGGCGTGTGGCTCCTCCCAGAAGACATCACGTCCATCGTTCTCCCCCTATGCGGAGGCACGTACATCACTCTCCCCCTCAGCGGTGCAGGCATGGAGGATCAGGCTCACCTCCGAGGACCTCTCCATCCCCTCCAGATGATACCTACCGGCCTCGCGACTCCCACTCCAGGACCTTTTCATGCGCATCCCCTGATTCTCGCGAGGGGTAAAGGAACCGGGTCGATACCCGTCGGAGGCATCACCGGGGATCGCCATCGAGGAGATCCCCCGACCGACGCAGGTATCATGAGTTGGACTATGAAGACACCTCCCCCCGAAACTCAAGAGGGTTTTCGGAAGAAGGACCGTTCACTCGAAGGGTGGATGAATGTCGAATCCCACGGGCCTTGGAGAAGCTGCCAACCCTCATGATGTATGTCGGAACCGGAGATCCAGACCGCCATCTGGCACACTTCTCCCTGATGATGCGCTATAGAGGCGCCAGGGAGCCTGTTCACTGCAAAATCTTCCCCCTCACTCTCTAAAATTCCGCACTAGAGTGGTTTCAAGAGCTAAGGCCGAACTCCATCTCCTCATGGGGGCAGCTGGCGAGAATGGTCACAGCTCGTTTCACTGCCTCCCAGTTGAAACCCTAATTCGAAGAGGTTCTTAGGGAAATCTGGTAGGGAGAGAAAGAAACACTTAGAGAATATCTGGAAAGGTTCAACAAGGAGGCTACCAACGTCAGGGACCTTGAAGACAATAGGAGGCTCTTTTGGATGAATGATGGCCTCAAGAAGGGAAGCCTGTTTCAAAGGGACATGGGGGTTAACAAACCCCGAAGCCTGTACGAGTTCCTTCGGAAGGCACAAAAGTACATGGACTATGAAGAAGACAACTTGGCGTACCAAGAGGAAGCCAAGGTTGGCAACAAGGAGGAAGAGGATGAAACTCGTGACTCCGAATAGGGAGCAGGGCATCAAGACCTGAACCTAGGGCTAGGCCCAGTTACGAATTTTGTTGTTTAAACACGAATGCAGAATGTAAAAGCTCAATATGATTGATTAACAAAAATTCATTTTGCAATTACAATTTTTACTCTAGCTCACTAGCATTAACACCAGTTCCAAAAAAAATTCCTTATGATCAAGAAAGGAAAAAGGGTCCAACTCCATAGTTAGGAGTGGAGCGAGGCAAGCTTGAGAACCAACATCCCATGCAGGAAGGGACCGCCTGGATCGCGGGGGCAACCTCAACATTAGCTCAAAGCCAAGTTCATCTCTCCATGTAGGGGAGTCAAGGGTGTGATGGCGCGCTCATCTTCCTAAAGCAAAGCAGCCAAGTTCACGACACCCACCCGACAGGGATCCAAGGTATGAGACCCTGATGTCTTGGGTAGCAAGCACTAAGAAAGGCGCGGAAGTCAAGTAAATGACGAGACCATGAGGTTACAGACACCAGAGATACCAACCTACGAGGGTGATCTCTAGTCTGCAGTCCATAACTTCGTCCATGCTTATCCGATGGAGGCGTGTGAGCATGCGTTGGAAAGCTAAGAAGAAGAGCTAAAACTCTCATGTTAAGCTCAAAATCCAATACAGACGTCTCCTCACCCAAAAAAGGCGCCCAGGAGGAGGGCGCCAACACCAAGACGCCGCATCTTGGCACAAGGCGGCCAGGAGGGCGCCAAAATCAGGATACATGGCACAAGGCGGCCAGGAGGGCGCCAACATCAGAAAGCGGCGTGATGGCGCCAACTTCAGGATGTTGCACCTTGTCACCCGGCACGCAGGAAGGGGTTCCAGTCTGTAGTCCGTAACTTCGTCCATACTTATCTGATGGAGGCATGTGAGCATGCGTTAGAAAGCTAAGAAACTTAGCTACAATTCTCATGTTAAGCTCGAAATCCAATTCATACGTCTCCGAACCCAGGAAGGGAAACAAGCTGACGGCACTCACAAGCTCTTGAGAAAATCAAATGGTGCACGAGCACGTGAGCAAAAAACATAGTGCACGAGCACGTGAGCAAAGAGGAAAAGAAAATGTGGTGTTGCTCACCCATACTCACCATCAATCACCTCGATCAAGGCAAGTCAGCGAAAAGTACCAATAGACGAGCAGGATAATTGTTGTGACCCTCTGACAAAATTAGCAGACCCGACGAGGGAACGAGCCATAAGGGCAACCTAACCTACGATTGCATCCTAAACGACAACATCAAGTCAAGACCATCCTCCAGGATAATCTCGACTTGGGGGGCAACGGTGGAACCAGGTCAATATCAACTAGAGGCACCACCGGGGATCGCCATCGAGGAGATCCCCCGACCAACGCAGGTCGATATTTAACTTTGCCACGAGGCGCGAAGCGACTTTAAACGTGTCGCAACCTCTGACGGGAGTTAAATTCAGACCGAGTTCTGATAAACTACCCCCAGAGTCCCACGAGGTGAGAAGCGACTTTAATCGTGTCGCAACCTCTGATGGGCAGGTTAAATTCAGACCGAGTTCTGATAAACTGCCCCCAGAGTCCCACGAGGTGAGAAGCGACTATAATCGTGTCGCAACCTCTGATGGGCGAGTTAAATTCAGACCGAGCTCCGATAAACTGCCCCCGGAGTTGACTTTGCCACGGGGCACCAAGCGATATATCGCAACCTCTGATGGGCGAGTTAAATTCAGACCGCTCTGACAAACTGCCTCCAGAATAAGAAAACAGCCAGCGCCCATGAGGGCGCCAAGTGAACAGCTAGCGCCCATGAGGGCGCCAAGTAGAAGCAACCAGCGCCCAAGAGGGCGCCTGGCAGGGCGCCAAGTGAAGGCAGCCAGCGCCCATGAGGGCGCCTGGCAGGGCACCAAGTGAATAGCCAGCGCCCATGAGGGTGCCTGGCAGGGCGCCAAGTGAAAGCAGCCAGCCCCCATGAGGGCGCCTGGCAGGGCGCCAAGTGAAAAGCAGCCAGCGCCCATGAGGGCGCCTGGAAGGGCGCCAAGTGAAGAGCAGCCAGCGCCCATGAGGGCGCCTGGAAGGGCGCCAAGTGAAGAGCAGCCAGCGCCCATGAGGGCGCCTGGCAGGGCACCAATGAAAAAGCAGGCAGTGCCCATGAGGACGCCTGGCAGGAGGGCGCCTGACAGAAGGTGGTCTGGAAGCAAATCCTTCACAAGGGGGCAGACAGCGCTGTGCAACAAGGCGCACAAGGCACCCGTGAGGGCACCAAACCCTGTCTCGCAAAATTAAAAGATGCAGGAGCATGTGAGTGCATGAGCATGAAAGAAAATAAGATAGTGTACAAGCACGTGAACAAAGAAGCGGGTATGAGATCATACATATAGATGTGCATGGCAATGACCTGCGCCTGAGTCCAGGAAGGCGCCTAAGAGGGCGCCAACATCAGGACTTTGCACCTTGACACAAGATGCCCAGGAGGGCACCCATATCAGGAGGCATGGCCCAAGGCGCCCACGAAGGCGCCAACTTCAAAACACAGCCCATTGCCACGAGGCGATATGAGATCATACATTCAGATGCGCAAGGCGATGACTAGCGCCCAAGGCCATCTAACGCGTGCCAGTTATAAGTATAAGAAACAAGCTTGACAAAAAGTAAGCATGGATGTTTCAAAATGAAACATAAAAAATCAGGGGGCAATGACATTGAAGTCAACCCCATTGGGTCGGTATGTGACAAGCCTCCCGGTCAGAACCTCTTGATCAAATTAAAAGATCATGGAGATGTCAAACAGAAAATGGTGAGGACGGAAGAAGCAATTCCCCTCGGCACCAAGCAAGCCCTAAAATTTCATCAAGAAGAAAAGTAGACTAAGAGACAGGATGAGCAACAAAAAAGCAGAGTGCCAAGAACATGTCCACACAATCCAGCCCCCAAGAGGGCGCCTGGCAAGGAAGCAGGCAGCGCCCATGAGGGCGCCTGGCAGGGCACCAATAAAGAAGCAGGCAGCGCCCATGCGGGCGCCTGGCAGGAGGTGGTCTGGAAGCAAGTCCTTCGCAAGGGGGTGTTTACTGTGATTTTTAGTAAACACCGCTAGTTTCACTACACGTGTTACTTGCGAGATCAACTAGGAATCTCAGGCCATTTGTGATCAAATTTTACTAAGAATTGTTGATATTTAATAGAAGTGTAGAAACTTACAATAAAGTACAAGAATTTGTAAATGTGAGAAAAGTAATCAGAATGCAGTAAATGTAAGCGAAGAAGATGACAAAGTACAGAAATCTAAAGGAAATGAAGACAATTATATAAAGAAGTGGTGCGCAGAATCATACATGAATTCCTGTTGACTCTGTTTTCTCTGTTTGCGGAAGTAGAGTGTTTAGGAAAATATGTGTAATGAGTTTTGCGACCCTTTTTCTCTTTACAGAACTCCTATTTATAATACAAATAAGACTATAACTGCCCAGCAGTTTTCTAAAACAAGATAAAGCAGAATAACTGCTACAAGATAAGGCAAAATAACTGCTATTTCGACGTGTTTCTACTTCAATTGTCTAACTGCTCTTTTTCTTCGACCAAAGAATCAAAGTCCCTTTCGACAGATCTTTATAGCTTTACTTGTTTCGCTGTCTATAATCTTCTCTCAGTCGAAGTGTGCCCTTTTTTTTTTTCAAATTTGCTAAGTCATGCTCTAGGCTGTTTTCCTTTGGTTATTGCTTCTTGAAGTCGAAATTATATCTTGGTGTCGAAAATCTGCCTTCTTTCTGAAAATATTAAGTCAAACCCTGTTGACTGCATTTAATATTAGCCTGTTGAAAATGCAGGCTAACAAATTGCCCCCCCAAAAAGACGTTTTCGACTGAGTTTTTGAATGAAAATAGAAAACGACTTTTTTGAAACTTTTCGACTATCCCATGAAATCTCATGCTATTATTGCATATCTTTTTTCAGAATACGAGGGGACGTTTCTGAGCAAAAAACAGAATTTGCTGGTGCCTTCTTCTAACGAGAATGCGCCACGTGCACAATTGACTGTCTCACGTTTCCCACTAACGCCACGATTGCCAAAGCAGTTTTTTTTTTTTTTTTTTTTTTTTTTTTTTTTTTTTTTTTTTTTTTTTTTAATCGTGGTGAAACGGCTATAAAAGGGAAGTGGTGCCTTTTCATTTCTTTTTCTGAAACTTCAACTTCTCCTTCTCTGCGCAAAAAACTCCATTAAAGCAACTTCAACTTCTCCTTCTGCATTTCTTTCCTCTTATTTGCCTTACGAAGCAAAGCGGATACTATTAAGCATTTCCATTTCTTCACTAACTTCCTGTTTCCAACAATGGCATCTTCTTCTACGGTAAAAACCCCTGCTGAAACTCTTGGGAAGAAAACCTTGGTTTCTGAACCTGCTCTTACTCTGGAAGAAACCCAAATTTACAGGTCTCAGGTACTTATCCCCTTCTCTAAACCTTCAAATCATGCATTCTTAGGCCCTCTCCCTCTTGCTGATGATGATTCCTCTAGGATTAGGGACATCTTCCCTAGCTATCATAGACTTAGCCCTAGGATTTTCAGCGAAGGTCTACACGTGATGGATTTTATGAGTAACCCGAATAGGGTTTTTCGATCCTCCCCACCAACTGAGAAAAACATGCCTTACATCGATTGGCTCAACAAAATTGAGTCGAAAAAAGGAGATATTTGGAAGAGCCAAGGAATCTTTGATCTGATCCAAATCTCAAGGTATGGGCCTAAGTATCAAAGCCCAATGCTCCTTTCTGCTCTACATTTTTGGGATATTACTACCAACAGCCTTCATTTGAAATGTGGCATGCTTACCCCTACCCTGCTTGATGTGGCAGCTATAACAGGTTTGAAACCTTTAGGAGAAACTTTCGACCCTGCTATCCAAACTGATTTCGATTTTGACTTCAAAAAGGCTAGCTTTAAAGGTTATATTGAAGAAAAACACGTTACTGAGTCGAAGGATGTTTCTGATGAAGAGCATATTGCCTTTCTCACCTTCTGGTTATCCTTTTATGTCTTCTGTTCTTCGTCACTTCAAGTGGCTAAGATGTATATCCCCTTAGCCATTCAATTACATCAACGTCGAAATATCAACTTGGCTACCCTTATTTTAGGGTCCCTTTTCGACAACTTGAAACAAGGGGCTCTTGATTTGAAAGGACTCAAACCAGAAGGGAAATATTTGGTCTCTGGACCAATTTGGCTGTTTCAATTGTGGCTTCTTGCCACTTTCAATTCAAAATTGATAATGTATACCCCTGATGAGTATCTTGACGTAATTTCTAACAGAGGGGTCGAAGGTGTGCGACTTGCTTTGTTGAAACCCAAACAAATAGGAGTATCTGTCGAAGACCTCTTTTCACAGGCTTTCAACATGTTCCTGAACTGTACAGAATTTTCTCCTTCTATGGCCCCTTTTGCTGGAAGAAATTACGGGCCACATTGGTTCACTAGGGAATTCCCTGCTACCAACCCTGATGAGGAGCAAGAAACCAATCAAATTTGGAGAGCATTTTTAACTCCTCAACTGCTGTCATCTCGAATTTCTCCTGGGAAGTCATCAAACCAATTTGGTTTATTCTCATATCATCCAAGTTTATATGCACGGCAATTTGGGTTGTGTCAACTTCGACCCAGCCCTTTTTTCCGGTCTAGAAGAGAACTGTTAGTCCCTGAAAATGAAGAAGAATGGATAAATCGTCTCAATGACATTCCTGCTGATTCTTTTCGTCTTACTCCCCTCTCCTTTGAATCAACTTTCTCTTGTACCCACAAATTTTATCAGTGGTGGACAGAGTATATCACCAGGAAATTCACTGGTGTCGAAGAAGCAAGTCTATTGGTCAAACTAATATCTGCTTTTCCTTCTTCGCAGAAAAAGAAGACCAAGTCGAAAGGTATACATATTCGAGAAATCCAAGCATTTCAACAATATTTCGAAACTGTATATGATCCGACTAATCTTCGTCGAACTGTTTCTCAAGCTGCAAAAGTTTTTAAACAAAAAATTCTTGATAAAATTCCGACTATGATTTTTCCACCTTATGTACCCGACAAATATTTTTTTGCTTTAACACAAAACAAAATTAGATTTCCACCTTTACCAACCAGTGAACTGGCTTTGGCATTTTGGTCACCCCTTCCAGAATGGTTCATATGTGGTTCGACCAGGGCACTATTTAATTTTTTGAACAACAAAACAGCTGAGAAAGTAGTTTCGACTAAGCAGGACATATACACTTTTGAGGGTCATCTTCATTTAGATATTCAACATATTCGAATCTTGTCTCCCATTAAAGAAGGTGATTCACAAGACTTTTTAGGAAAAATAAATTTCCTTTCTATGTATTTCATATTAACACTTGTTTGTCGAATATTTGTAGCCATTCCTATCACATCGTCTTCGACAGATGGCGCAGCAACAAAGACGAAGAAAAAAGATGTCGAGGCTTCGTCAAAAAGAAAACAACCTCTTCAAGAAGAAAAACAAAAAGTAAGTACTTATCTTTACTCATTGTATTATCTTCTTATGCTCTTCGACTAATTTAGTCATCCGTTTTGCAGAGTCGAAAAAGAACAAGTAACTCTTTAACATCCAATCCAAAGAAAGCAAGAAATGTCAAACCAAAAGTCATGAGCGATTCAGAGGTCGAAGTTCTCAAAACTTTGCCTCTTTATATTTGTTTTCTTTTTCTTATTCATGCTTATGTGATTGTTGCATTTTCAGTCTGATGAGACACCACTGCTTAGGACTAAACCCATCAAGGTTCAAGTCCCTGAAACAGAAAGAGAGAGAAAGACAAAACATTCTCAAGATGCCTCTAAAACTGTTTCCCAACAAACTTCTGTCGAAAGACAACAACAAGAAGAAAAAGTTCCGAAGAGGCCTATCAAGAAAACCCAGAGTGCACACTCTTTTGTTGAGGACATCATAGCTAAGGTGATCAAATTAAAGCCTATGTTTTTTGGAAACCCGAAAACTTTGTTTATGTGATAATACTTACTTTACTTCATTTTTTAGGAAACTGAAGTCCCAACAAAACAAGCTACGCCTTTCTCCACCCGTTCCCCTTCAAAAATAAATGCTTCTGGAGAAGGTGTCGAAGAAAAAGATTTGCCTCAACATACACCTATTGTCGAAGATACACCGTTGGCCGAAAAGACTATTCTTGTTGAAACTGCCCAGGAAATTCCTGCTCATGTTCTGGAGCCTGCTGCTATGGATGTTGATGAAAATCCTGATGTTGGCCACAGTGGAGCTGAGATCAGTATATCTTCTTCTCCAAACATGGAAGAGCAAGTGTACGACGAAGAAGAAAGTGAAGACGATGGTGATAACGAGAAGAGTGAATCTCTTGAGATAGCTAATTCTCCACGTTCTGTGCCCTCAACACATGACACCGCTCTTAACCTTCAAGAACAAGAATTTTTGGATTTAAAACGCAAAGATCCTCTTGAAGCTTTCAAACGAATGGTGAGCGGTTTATCTTCGACAGAAAGTAAACCAAGTGCTTCGACTGCTTCTATTGGCAATTCCTCTGAAGGTCCTAAAGGAAACCTAATTCGAGAGCTTCAAACAACCCTCTTTGAGATAGATCTATTCGAGGCTATCGAAACAAATCATATGCTCTATTACAAACTCAAGTCTTTGCTCAATGAACTTAACAACTCTGGCTCCAGTGACTCTCTTTTATGCTTTATTGTTGAATTTGAACCTTTACTAGAGCAAATTTCCAGAGATATTCAGAGAAAGAAAAGCACTATTGTGAGCAAAGAACGTGAGCTTGAGCTTCTGACAGAAGAAAGTGTCGCGGTCGAAGCCTCAGAAAGCAAAATTTCAGCCTTGGAAATTCAAGCAGCAACTAATTCCAAGGAAATAGAAGACTGTGATGCAAACATTTCGACATACAAGGCTCAAATCAAGGAATTGCAATCGAAGATTGAAGCGGAAGAAAAGAAGAAAATCTCTGTTCAGCAGAAATCTTCAATTTCTGTGGAGAACGCACTTCGCACTGAGGCAACCCTGGCTATCGAACACTTGGAGAAGGTTCAGAAACATGACGAAGCAGTTAAGAGGCTAACAGAAGAAGAAACTCTTTTAAATACCAGATTGAGGCATGCCAGAGCAGCCTTTGAGAGGCTTAAAGCTTCTTTTGTAATTTAACTTTCCATCTATAATCTGACAGCATTTTACTCGATCTGTATTTTGACAATATTTTCTGGCATGGGTGCCATGTTTATATCTTCACATTCTCTTAATTTCGCGTTATTTTAATTTCTTGCAATATTGGCTTATATCTCTTTAAATATTTGCCATTTATACGCAAAATTCGATTATCAGCACTCAACTCTTCGACTTCATAAGCACCGTTTGAGAATACTTGTAAAATTTTAAATGGTCCTTCCCAATTTGGTGACCATTTTCCCAAGGCTCTATCTTTTTTGTCCATGGGTAATATCACTTTCCACACTAAGTCTCCTGTAACAAAAGCTTTGAATTTCACCTTTTTGTTATAAGCTTTAGCTACTCTTTCTTTTTGCCTTATAAGGATATCTAATGCAAGTAACCTTTCTTCATCTATGTCAACCAATTCATCTAAAATCATGTTCCAATAATGATCTGAAGGAATTTGAAATTGCCTTTGGATCCTGGTTGATTGTAAATAGATTTCGACTGGTAAAACTGCATCATGCCCAAAAGTGAGACGAAATGGAGTAGTGTTAATTGATTCTCTAGGAGAATTTCGACAAGCCCATAATGCTTGATCAAGGGTTTTGTGCCAATTCTTAGGCTTTTGCCCAATATGTTTTTTAATCAAATTAATGATAATTTTATTGGCTGCTTCGACCTGACCATTTGCCTGAGCATAATATGGCGTCGAACTTAATAACTTAAATCCACTTATGGAGGCAAACTCAACCATTTTTCGACCAGTAAACACTGAACCTTGGTCTGTAGTGATGGTTTCTGGAACTCCAAACCTGCATAAAATATAGTTTTGGATAAAAGTTATTACTGCCTCTTGGTCTACGTTAGCTAAAGGAATGGCTTCGACCCACTTAGTAAAGTAATCGATGCCCACTAATATGTAGCGGTGACCTTTTGACGACGTTGGTTTAATTTCGCCAATTATGTCTAAAGCCCATCCTCTAAATGGCCAAGGCTTTATTATTGAGTGTAACTCATTTGCAGGTACATGCTGTATTCCTGCGTGTTTTTGACATTCTTGACACCCTTTAGCAAAATCTATGCAATCTTTAAGCATAGTAGGCCAGTATACTCCTTGTCGAAATAACAGCCACTTCATTTTTTGCCCCGCTTGGTGAGATCCACAAGCTCCACTATGAGTATTGGAAATTGCTAAATATGCCTCATTCTCATTAAGGCATTTAAGTAGGACTCCTTCCGGGGTTTTCTTTAACAATTCGTTTCCAAGAATTACATAGCTTAGAGCTCTATACTTGGTTTTTCGATTTGTTGTCCCTATTGGATTTTCCAAGTATTCGACAATTGGTTTTCGCCAGTCATCATTCGACATATTGTCAATGGCAAAAATTTCGCCACTTTCAATTGGAGGAAGTAGTTCAACACTGTCTGCCCCCCCAAGTTTTGGCATTGACAATTCATCATCTTTATGATCTGTCGAAATCAATTTCTCTTTAATTTCGATTAACTCATTGAGTTTTGTTGGAGATACTTTATAACTTGAAGCAATTTGTGCCAAGTCATTTGCCTCTTGATTCTCAATTCGAGGTATATGCTCAATGTGAACATTGTCGAAACGTTTTAACAAAGTATTGGCAGTGACGAAATATAAGATTAAATTTTCTTTGATGCACTTATATTCTTTGGTTAACTGCTTCACCACTAATTCAGAATCACCTTTAATTTCGACAGCCTTTGCCCCTAATTCTAACAAGATTTCCAATCCTGCAATTAAGGCTTCATATTCAGCCTCATTGTTAGAACAACGCTCTTTAATTTTAAACTTATACTTTGTTGGTATGTTTACTGGTGAAACAATTAATATACCAATTCCAGAACCATTTTTATGGCTTGATCCATCGAAATAAAGTGTCCAAGGTCGATGATTCATTTGACTAACTGTCGCTTCGACCAATGAATGGTCAACAATAAAGTCAGCAACAATTTGTCCTTTGATAGCTTTCAAGGGCTGGTATGTTAATGAATACTCAGATAAAGCTAGTGCCCATTTACCAATTCGATTATGTAATATTGGTTTCGACAGCATGTGTTTAATAATATCGAAATGAGAATGCACATACACATCAACTGGTTTGATATATTGCTTTAGTTTAGTACAAGAAAAATACAAACAAAGGCACAATTTCTCCATTGGCTGATATCTAATTTCAGCATCATTTAACACTCTACTTAGGTAATATATGGCTCTTTCGACACCATTATCATCCTCTTGTGCTAGCATACTACCTATTGTTAGCTCTGATGCTGCTATATACAATTTCATCACCTTATCTCTGATAGGTGGTAACAATATAGGCGGTTTAACTAAATAAGCCTTAATGTCGTCGAAGGCCTTCTGGTGTTCTGGATCCCACCTGAATAAGTCTTCTTTCTTCAGTCGAAGTAATGGCGAGAACACTTGAGTTTTGCCACTTAGGTTGGAGATGAACCTTCTGAGGAAATTAATCTTTCCTAATAATGACTGAAGCTCTTTTTTAGTCGAAGGGGCTTTCGTTTCCATGATTGCCTTCGTCTTGTTTTGATTAATTTCGATGCCTTTTTTGTGGACAACAAAGCCCAAGAAATCACCTGCACGTACACAAAAGGCACATTTGATTGGATTCATTTTCAATCCATATTTCCTCATTCTTTCGAATGATTTTCGAAGATGGTCTAAATGGCCATTTTCTGTTGAAGATTTGACAACAATATCATCTATGTATACTTGCATAAAATTTTCAATAAAATCATGAAACATAGAATTCATTGCTCTCTGGTATGTTGCACCAGCATTTTTCAAACCAAATGGCATTACTACCCATTCATAAACACCTAATGCCCCTGGGCATCGAAATGCTGTTTTTGACACATCTTCTTCGGCAATAAAAATTTGATTATATCCTGAATATCCATCAAGCATACTTAGATATTCAAATCCTGCTGCCGAATCAACTAGCATTTCTGCCACAGGCATAGGGTATTGATCTTTGGGTGTAGCATTATTTAAATCACGAAAATCTATACAAACTCGTAATGTTCCATTTTTCTTAATAACAGGAACAATGTTGGCTAGCCAATCAACATACCTGGCGGTCCTGATGAAGTTGCTCCTGAGTAATCTTTCGATTTCTTCTTTGATCTTCGACAGAACTTGTGGTGCAAACCTCCTTGGCGTTTGCTTCACTGGTTTTTTGTCTGGTCGAATGGGCAGTTTCAGTTCGACTACTTCTCGTCGTAAACCAGGCATCTCATTGTAATCCCAGGCGAAACAATCTTTATACTCTTTGAGTAACTTGACTGTTCGATCTTTCAAATCCTTGTCGATTTTAGCACTGATAAATGTTGGCCTTTTTATGGGGCCATCTGCTAAATCAATTTCTTCAAGAGGGTCTTGAGCCTGCATCTTCTTAGTCGAACCCATTGGGTCTTTTTCAAAACCTAAAGGCTCATCATCGTAGATGCAGTCAAGTCTTTGGCCTTCGACCATTTTGCCTTTATTGTTAACTTCTGGGTTAACTTTTATGGCTTGTTCAACCATATTTTGCTGCAATTTGGCCTCCAAAGCCATATTTTGTTGATTTTCGGCCACATAAGCCGTAATTCTTTCCCATACGGTAGGTATAGACATCATTACCGTTTAGGGACCATCCCACCCAGTAGGCTTGCAAAAGCCTATTGAAGGTGATGCCTCATCGATCACTTCCCTCTCCCATATGAATCCATGGTTAGGGTGGAGATCTAGGGATTCAAACACATTGTCCACAGGGACATATGCAGTGTCTGAAGGTGTGCATGGCGCAATAGTCGCCAGTTGTTTGTCAAAGGTCCTCCTTGTAATATGGTCGACCTCTGCCAAGAAATAACTCTGGTCTGCTTCTATATTTTCGACCAGACCATCTTCTCTCCAAATAGAGAGTCTTTGGTGGAGTGTTGAGGGCACTGCTCCTACTCCATGGATCCACTCTCTGCCCAGGAGTAGATTGAAGTTTGCTCTGGTGGGTATGACTATGAACATAGTTTTTCTCTTCACACTCCCCACTGTTAACTCCACTTCTATGGCTCCCAATGAATAGCCAGATTTTCCCTCATAATTAGTGAGGACTATGTTATGTGGCCGTAAATCAGTCTCTGATTTGCCAACTTTTGCCAACACATGTTGTGGCATCAGGTTAACCGCTGCACCCCCATCAACCAATATTTTATTGACACCCACATTGTTTACTCTTGCCTGTATAAACAATGGTTTTAGATGGTGTTTCATCCCTCCATCTGGCCTCTCGAAGACAGCCTCCTGCTCTTCTATGGAGCCATTATTTAGCACGTAATAACACATTGGCTTGTGCTTAGCCATATCTTGATCGAAATCTTGTTCGATCTCGGTCACTTCTGAAATGACGTCGAATTCAATTGGCAGAATTGAAACGACGCAGATGATGTCGAGGTCTGGTTCTGAATCTAAGAATTCAGAGTCCATATCATCATCTAATTGCAGGCCTTCTTCAGAGTCAAGGCCTTTTTTGATGTCTGCAAGGGGAGGGAATATCCTCTCTTTTGCTGACTTTCTTGGGAATTCGACACTAGAAGCCAATTGCTTACCTTTGCTTGTGTCGATGTTCTCCTTTTTTTCAGCAGCAGTCAATTTCATCTGGCGTTGGTATCTTCGCCATTGCGTTCTTGTCATGGGATTTTTTCCCTTGTAATTATTGCTGTAGGCGTACCTATTTGAATTGGGCGCCTTGTTTTGATTTATGGCATTGGAAGTCTCTCCTGCCATCTTTAGGTGACATTCCGTCTCCTTATTTCCTGGGTATACCCATCTTCCGACAGGGGCCTTTGCAGGTGGCACAAATGTTCTCCTTTGAGCCTTCGGAGCTTGTCTTGATGAAGATGTAACCTTATATGGCACACCTCTTGGGTTGAAGCTGAATTTGGGCCTATTATCGACCCATTTGTTTTTTCTCTTGAATTGAGGAGTGACACTCTCAAGGCTTTTAGCGGCCTCCTTGTCGAATACAGAACTGCACCGTGGGCATAACATCACCTCGGTGTTACTTATCTTGCATCTGTTTAGGAAGTCTATCAAGTCCTCTTCAGCTTGTGGATAAACCACCTGCATTTTTTCAGCATATTGGTCATCAGTGACCATTTTGATGTTCGCTTCGAAACTTTCAGCAACCACTTCATTGGTTTCGACCATCAAAATATCTACTTCAGTGTAGTTTGCTTCAGCTGTAGGCATAGGATTGCTGTCGATCTGCATTGATGACTTATTTTTGTCATCAAATTTCAGCCTTCCATCATTCAATGCTTTCTGAACTAGATCCCTGAAAAGTACACATCGGGAGGTGTTATGACCCAAGAAATTATGATATTTGCAATAACCTCTTTTCTTTTGTTGTTCTAATGGTGGTATTTTTAGACCTTTAGGTACTAAAATTTGACCATCAGTCACCAAAAGATCAAATATTTGGTCACATTTTGTGACGTCGAAGGTATATGTTTTTGCAACAAACTTATCATTTTTTGGTTCGACAGGATTTTTTCCATTAGAGGGGTTTAACAATTTGCATGTATATGGAGGTCCAGGTTTTAATTCTGCAATGTCAACCTCTTCCTCGACATTTTCATAAGCTATGTCGAATTCTTGGCTATTGTTATCAACATTAACAAACGCCACTTTTTCTTTCTTATTGTTAAACTTGGCTGTCGAAGCTTTTTCTGCTTTAAGCCTTTCAACTTGTCGAACTCTATCAGCCAATTGAGCCATATCTCTTAAGTGTAAAGTATCCAGTTTTTTCCTGATGGAATAGTCTAAACCACCAGCAGCCATTTCGACTAACTCATGCTCAGGCACTTGGGTGAAACATCTCGCCTTGAGTAGTCTAAATCTATTGAGATATTCATCGATAGATTCTGGCATTGTACGTCGAACACTAGCCAATTCTTTAAGGCTAATCTTTGATTGTCCCATGTAAAATTGTTCATGAAAGGCTTTTTCTAATTGATTCCAATTAAACATGGAGTGTGGGGGTAATGTGGTAAACCAAGTAAATGTATTTTTCGTCAAAGAATTTGGGAAATATTTCATTTTCAAATTTTCGTTTAACGCAATATCCCCAGCCTCAGTCAAATATCTTGCAATATGTTCAACAGTAGATTCACTGGTTTCCCCAGCAAATTTTGTGAACTTAGGAATTTTCCATCCTCTAGGCAAATCTGTTTGCAACACATATTCAGACAAGGGAGACACAAAATTAGGTCTGTGTAAGCCTAAATTGAGACCATTTTGGGCTAGTATAGTTTCGACAAGGTTAGCCAAATTATTTTGCATTCCGAGGTTATTTTGCTGGACTTGCCTAACTACCTCATCAGCATTTTGATTTCTATTTACTAGCACCACTTCAGGTATAGGTTCTTCGACAAATTGTTGTGCTCGATTCACGGGGGTTGCATTATTAGGCCTTTCGACAGGTAAGTCAACAGGCCTGATGTTTTGTACTTGGGGAACTTGCTGGTTTTGTATTTGTGGAGTGCCAAAGAAATCAGCAATTCGACCCATTTGTGTTGCTAACATTTGGTAACTATTATTTGTGTCCTGTATCAGGGGATTAAACACTGTACCTATTTGCTGTGTTAACATATTTACCATGTCATGGTTGCTATCATCCATTTGTTGTCTTAATGCCAATAATGACGAAGTGGTTATTGAAGGTTGTATATTTCGACTATACATATTTTCTGATGGGTTGTGCATAGGCGAAAAATTCGAAGCCATGTTATCTGCATATGTAGATGCATTTGTATGGAGTCCTACCATCATGGCGGTTGGCATTCCAAAGGGGTAATTTCGACCATTTATGGGAAAATTATATGGCATATTTCCCACCATAGCATTGGGTATCCAGGGATTAGTTGAACCAAAGGTTGACGACTGGGGAATCATCATGTTCGACCCAGGAGTTATAGTAGGAGCGGTTACAGCAGTTATACCCATGTCTGTCGAAGATGATAATGGGGCGGTTACGCCAACCATGTTTGGAGCAGTTATGGGGGCGGTTACTCCTGGAGATGGTGCAGGAAGAGTTATTCCCTGAGTGTTCGTGGCGTTGGTATCAGTAACTGACGCCTGGGAATGTCCATTCGATGTAGAAGCACCATTCATGTTTGAGCGTGGCATTTGATGTAACTGTCTACCACTTCTTAAACGCATGCAACGTGCGATGTACTAGTTCTGTGTTTAACAAACCCAGAATTATCTTAGTAAAAAAAAAAAATTTAAATACTTAGCACAAATGTCCCACCGGGCGTGCCAATTTGTTTACTGTGATTTTTAGTAAACACCGCTAGTTTCACTACACGTGTTACTTGCGAGATCAACTAGGAATCTCAGGCCATTTGTGATCAAATTTTACTAAGAATTGTTGATATTTAATAGAAGTGTAGAAACTTACAATAAAGTACAAGAATTTGTAAATGTGAGAAAAGTAATCAGAATGCAGTAAATGTAAGCGAAGAAGATGACAAAGTACAGAAATCTAAAGGAAATGAAGACAATTATATAAAGAAGTGGTGCGCAGAATCATACATGAATTCCTGTTGACTCTGTTTTCTCTGTTTGCGGAAGTAGAGTGTTTAGGAAAATATGTGTAATGAGTTTTGCGACCCTTTTTCTCTTTACAGAACTCCTATTTATAATACAAATAAGACTATAACTGCCCAGCAGTTTTCTAAAACAAGATAAAGCAGAATAACTGCTACAAGATAAGGCAAAATAACTGCTATTTCGACGTGTTTCTACTTCAATTGTCTAACTGCTCTTTTTCTTCGACCAAAGAATCAAAGTCCCTTTCGACAGATCTTTATAGCTTTACTTGTTTCGCTGTCTATAATCTTCTCTCAGTCGAAGTGTGCCCTTTTTTTTTTTCAAATTTGCTAAGTCATGCTCTAGGCTGTTTTCCTTTGGTTATTGCTTCTTGAAGTCGAAATTATATCTTGGTGTCGAAAATCTGCCTTCTTTCTGAAAATATTAAGTCAAACCCTGTTGACTGCATTTAATATTAGCCTGTTGAAAATGCAGGCTAACAGGGGGCAGACAACATTGTGTAACAAGGCGCACAAGGCACCCGTAAGGGCACCAAACCTTGTCTCGCAAAATCTTCTCCACGAGGAGATACCTGGCGTATAGGCACCCAAGGCACCCATGAGAGCACCAAAATCTTGTCTCGCAAAATCTGCTCCACGAGGAGATACCCGATGTATAGGCACCCATGAGGGCACCAAACCTTGTCTCGCAAAATCTGCTCCACGAGGAGACACCCGACGTATAGGCACCCATGAGGGCACAAAACCTTGTCTCGCAAAATCTGCTCCACGAGGGGACACCCAGCGTATAGGCACCAAGGCGCCCTAGAGGGCGCCAAAACATGTTATGCAGGATGGCACCAAGCGCATCCAGTCCTGCACCCAGGCGCCCTAGAGGGCCCCAAAACATGTTTTGCAGGATGGAACCAAGCACATCCAGGCTGGCACCAAGGCGCCCTAGAGGGCACCAAAACATGTTCCGCAGGATGGCACCAAGCGCATCCAGGCCGGCACCCAGGCGCCCTAGAGGGCCCCAAAACATGTTTCACTGGGTGGCACCAAGCACATCCAGGAAGGCACCAAGGTGCCCTAGAGGGCGCCAAAACATGTTTCACAGGAGGGCGCCAACATCAGGAGTCCTGGCACAAGGCGCCCATGGCGCCATGAGGGCGCCAGTTGTAACGCCCAAATATTTAATTATTTATTTCAATTAAATATTTAGGTATGTTATTGGTGTAGTAGTATTAAAATATTAAAATGGTGTTTTAATTAACTTAGGGCGTGTTGATTAGGAATTGGGCTAAGCTGTGGAGAAAAAGCCCGTGATCCAAAAGCCCACTAGCTAGGCGCATAGGTGAAGCGCCTAGGCTAGGGTTTTGCCTCACTTGCGCTTTGGTTTGAAGAAAAAGAGAGACAGGAGTGCGAAGAGAGAAGAGGGCGTGGCGCTAGCAAGGAGAGGAGAAGGAGAGGAGCTTTGTTGCTGTGGTTCTTTGGTGTCTACAGTCAAGAGAGTCTTGTCTTCGGCAAATCTAAGGTAAGGATGGGTTCTACCATTTTAATAGGGTGTATGATGGGTGTTATGTGGGAGTTAGGCTCCAGGTATGCCTTGATGTCTGTTTGATGATTTGTTTGGTGATTTTGATATATATTCATGGTTGTTACGAATTGGTGTTGGTGATTGATCATGGTGGAAATCAAAAAAAAATTGTGTTGCTGATTTAGGCGCCCTGTGCCTGGGCACCATGGTTGTGTCTTGTTGCTGTGCTTA
Organism: Astragalus membranaceus; assembly: GCA_039519185.1. NCBI lineage: Eukaryota > Viridiplantae > Streptophyta > Magnoliopsida > Fabales > Fabaceae > Astragalus > Astragalus membranaceus. The sequence goes on along the minus strand of CM076850.1, from coordinate 61,988,775 downwards.
AAACGGCACCCTGCTCCTGGGCGCCAAGTTTGGTGTTGTGTTGTTGCTGGAAAAGGCGCCCTGCTCCTGGGCGCCATGTAGTTGTCTTGTGTGGTTGCTGTTTTGGTTGCTGAAAAAGGCGCCCTGCTCTTGGGCGCCGTGCTAGTGTTGTTCCCTGTTGCTGGAAGTGGCGCCCTAGGCGCCCAATGTTGTTTTGGTGTTGCTGAAAGTGGCGTCCTAGGCGCCCAGCATTGTTCCTGTGTTGCTAAGAATGGCGCCCTAGGCGCCCAATGTTGCCTGTTGTGTTGCTGCCTGTTCTAGGCGCCCTGCTCCCAGGCGCCAGTTTCGGTTTGGGTGTTGTTGTGCTAGGCACCCTGCTCCTGGGCGCCAGTGTCATGTGTGTTGCGTTTGTGCTAGGCGCCCTGCTCCTGGGCGCCAGTTCCTGCTGTGTTGCGTCTGTTGCTAGGCGCCCTGCTCCTGAGCGCCAATTTCAGTTGTGTTGCTTGTTGCTAGGCGCCCTGCTCCTGGGCGCCAGTTTTCTGTGTTGCTGTTTCCTGCTAGGCGCCCTGCTCCTGGGCGCCATTTCCTGCACTGTTTGGTTTTGCTGTCACTGTTTCACTGTCACTGTTACTGATTTTGTTTTTGCAATATCTTTTGATCCGGGAATCCGATTGGGGTGTTCTAAAATGTTTTGGAAAGCTTATTCAGAGGCCTAACTGAATATTCTAATTTTCAGGCAAAAAGAACTGTTTCTGGTGTCGTTAATTTTTGGGTGTGTCTGTTGATTAAATGGTTAAGTGTTGGCTGCCTGTCTGTGGTTATTGGTAGTCGGGCGCCTGTGTGGCTGCCCCGGTCGGTGTTATCCTAGGTGTGGTAATTGTGTCGGTGTTGGTGTTGTAAATTATTTGGTGTCGGTGTTGGTGTTGTAATTTAGATTGGTGTCGGTGTCGATGCTGTAAATTATTTGGTGTTGGTGTTGTAAATTAAATTGACGACGGTGTTGATGTTGTAAATTTCCTGGTGTTGGTGCTGGTGTTGAAATTGTTGGTGTCACAGGTGATGATGTAACAGGTGATGTGCCTATTTTGGCAAAATGACAGGTGATGGGTCTATGACCGAAATATTGATTGGTGTTGTTGTGTCACTAAGTTGACTGTTATTGGTGTTGAATGTGTTTGGTGCATTATCATGGTGTCGTATACATACATATGCATTATTTTAAAGGTGATGGAGCTATGCTCAAAACAAGGTGATGATGATATAGGTGATGATGCCACTATTATTGGCTATTTTAAAGGTGATGAAAGGTACCACATGCATATGCCCGTTGGTGTGGGTTGCATCTCATACGTTACTCATGACATTTGGTGATTGCTCTTAGTGATTGTAATTGGATGTTGTTGTGAAGCGGTAGATATAGTGTCGTAACTCTAGCATATTGCTTATCATATATGCTGTTATAATGTTAGATATCTCACCCCTTCTGTTTGAATGTTACCCCTATGTTGGTAACCTGCAGGTGATCGCGAATGAAGGCGAATTTACCTTTGCTAGTAGAGTCGGTGTCGTTGCTCTGATACGTAGCACTCGGGGGGATGAACGCTAGGCTTTATTAGTAGTCATTATTATTTAATTGTCAAAGTTTAATGGTGATGTTATAAGTATTCGTTTGAACTTTATTTTTATTCCGCTGCGTGGTGATGGAGTTAATTATGACGTGCTATGTACCGTGCTATTTTTAATGGTGAATTTTATCATATTCGTGTGACGTTTTATTGGTGTAAATGTGGCATCCCTTGTGGGTGTAGTGAAAAATGTTTTTGAAACTCTGATTTTTGTCAAAAGTTTACCGGGTAGAAAAGGGGTGTTACATAAGTGGTATAAGAGCAGTTTCGGTCTGTCCGGCCAACTTGTCCAGTCGTAGTGTCAATTGACGATTATGTATTGTCAATTAATTCTAACTGTTGCTTATGATTGTAGTGATTAATTGAAATGGCTGGAAGGAACGATGCTGCTATTGCTGCTGCGTTGGCTGCTATGGCTCAGGCTGTGGAGGGTCAACAGAATGCTGGTGAGAATGCTGGGTCTCGGAGTTTGGCTACCTTTCAGAGAGAGAATCCGCCTACCTTCAAGGGCAAGTATGATCCTGATGGGGCTTTAGCTTGGTTGAAAGAGATGGAGAGGATTTTTCGTGTGATGGACTGCACTCCAGCACAGAAGGTCCGGTATGGTACGGATATGCTAGCAGAGGAGGCTGATGACTGGTGGTTAGAGGCTAGGCAGAGATTGTAGACTGCAAACGAAGAGATCACCTGGGCTGTGTTCCGCAGAGAGTTCATGAGGAAGTATTATCCGGAAGATGTCCGAGGCAAGAAAGAGATTGAGTTCCTAGAGCTGAAACAAGGGAATATGTCTGTGACTGAGTATGCTGCTAAGTTTGTGGAATTGGCCAAATTTTATCCGCACTACAGTGAGGCTACTGCTGAGTTTTCAAAATGCATTAAGTTTGAGAATGGGCTGCGTCCTGAAATTAAGAAAGCGATTGGTTATCAGAAGATCCGTGTTTTCTCCGACTTGATTGACAGCTGCAGAATTTATGAGGAGGACAACAATGCTCACTACAAGATCATGAATGAGAAGAGGAGCAAATTTCAGAGTCGTGGTAAACCGTATGATGTTCCTGCTGGTAAGGGTAAACAGAAAGCTGCTGCTGGCGAGAAGACTAGTGGGGGAGATGCTCCTGCTAGCATTGTATGTTTCAAATGTGGCAAAACTGGTCACAAGAGTAATGTGTGCAAGGCTGAAGTGAAGAAGTGTTATCGTTGTGGTAAAGAGGGTCATGTGGTGGCTGAGTGTGAGCGTAAGGAGGTGGTCTGCTACAACTGTGGTGAAGGAGGGCACATTAGTACTCAGTGTCCGAAGCCGAAGAAAGAGAGGTCCAGTGGAAAAGTGTTCGCTTTGGCAGGTGAAGAGCCTACCGAGGATGATGGACTTATTAGAGGTACGTGCTTCATTAATGGTACTCCTTTAAAATCTATTGTTGATACTGGTGCTACGCATTGCTTTATTGCTGCTGATTGTTGTAAGAGATTGAATCTTGTATTGTCTGCTATGAATGGGGAGATGGTTGTCGACACTCCAGCAAAGGGTTCGGTAACTACCTCTCTAGTGTGTTCTCAGTGTCCCTTGTCGATCTTCGACAGAGACTTTGTTGTGGATTTTGTTTGTTTACCGTTGAGCGAGTTGGATGTAATCTTGGGTATGAATTGGTTAGAGCATAACCATGTCCACATTAATTGTCGTAGCAAGTCGGTGAGTTTTGAAGGGGAGGAGTCTGGTCTGTTATCCGCTAGTCAGTTGCGGAAGTTGATGAAGGAAGGTGTTCAGTTATTTTCGCTGATGGCATCGTTGTCTGTTGAGAACCAAGCTATCATTGAAGAGTTGCAAGTGGTGCGCGAATTTCCTGATGTTTTCCCTGATGAGATTCCAAGTGTACCGCCAGAGAGGGAAGTTGAATTCTCTATCGATCTGGTACCTGGTACCAGACCTGTTTCTATGGAACCGTACAGGATGTCCGCATCCGAATTGGCTGAGTTGAAGAAGCAACTGGAGGATCTGCTCGAGATGAAGTTTGTGAGGCCGGGTGTATCGCTGTGGGGAGCTCCTGTGCTGTTAGTGAAGAAGAAAGATGGTAGTATGAGACTCTGTGTTGACTATCGTCAGTTGAATAAGGTAACAATTAAGAACAAGTATCCACTTCTGAGGATAGAAGATTTGATGGATCAGTTGGTGGGTGCTCAAGTGTTCAGTAAGATTGATTTGAGATCGGGTTATCATCAGATCAAGGTGAAGGACGAAGATATTCAGAAGGCGGCTTTCAGAACCTGTTATGGTCATTATGAGTATTCGGTGATGCCGTTCGGTGTTACCAACGCACCTGGAGTATTTATGGAGTATATGAATCGTATATTTCATACTTAGTTAGATCGGTTTGTAGTGGTGTTCATTGACGACATTCTGATTTACTCTAAATCAGAGGAAGAGCATGCAGAGCATCTGAGGTTAGTATTGGAGGTACTGAAGGAAAAGAAGCTGTATGCGAAATTGTCAAAGTGTGAGTTCTGGTTGAAGGAAGTAAGTTTTCTCGGCCATGTCATTTCTGGTAATGGTATTGCAGTGGATCCGTCGAAAGTAGAGGCAGTGTTGAATTGGGAGGCTCCGAAGTCGGCAACTGAGATTAGAAGCTTTTTGGGATTGGCCGGCTATTATAGAAGATTCATTGAAGGTTTTTCTAAGTTATCACTTCCGTTAACTCAGTTAACCTGCAAAGGAAAGGCTTTTGTTTGGGATGCCCGTTGTGAAGAAAGCTTCATAGAATTGAAGAAGAGATTGACAACGTCTCCTGTCCTGACGTTGCCCAATCCGGAAGGGTCGTTTGTGGTGTATTGTGATGCTTCAAAAATGGGTTTAGGTGGTGTGCTTATGCAAGATGGGAAGGTTATCGCGTATGCGTCGAGGCAGTTAAGAGTTCATGAGAAGAATTATCCTACGCATGACTTAGAATTAGCTGCAGTGGTCTTTATGCTGAAGATTTGGAGGCACTATCTCTATGGTTCCAGATTTGAGGTGTTTAGTGATCATAAGAGCTTGAGGTATTTGTTTGACCAGAAGGAGTTGAATATGAGGCAGCGACGATGGTTAGAGTTGTTGAAGGACTATGATTTCGGTTTGAACTATCATCCAGGCAAAGCTAACGTCGTGGCTGATGCTTTGAGCCGAAAGACTTTGCATATGTCGGCAATTATGGTTAAGGAGTTAGAGCTGATTGAAGAATTCAGAGATATGAGTCTGGTTTGTGAAGTGACACCTCAGAGTGTTAAGCTAGAGATGTTGAAGATTGGTAATGATTTTCTGATCAGCATCAGAGAGGCCCAGAAGTCAGATGTTAAGCTGGTAGACTTGATGGTTGAGGGTGATCGATTTGAGAATGATGATTTCAAGCTGGATGCGCAGGGTGTATTGAGGTTCCGTAATCGAATTTGTGTTCCTGATGACACAGAGATGAAGAAAGCAATTCTTGAAGAGAGTCACAGAAGTAAGTTAACTATTCATCCGGGAGCTACAAAGATGTATCAAGATATGAAGAAGTTGTTTTGGTGGCCTGGTATGAAGCGAGATGTGGCGCAGTTCGTTTATGCATGTTTGACTTGCCAGAAGTCAAAGGTTGAGCATCAGAAGCCTGCTAGAAATTCCAGAGTGGAAATGGGATAGCATATCGATGGATTTTGTGACGGGGTTGCCTAATACTGCAAAAGGGTATGACGCAATTTGGGTGATTGTTGACAGGTTAACGAAGTCATCTCATTTTGTTCCTATCAGCATCACGTATCCGGTGTCGAAGTTGGCAGAGATTTATATCCGGGAGATTGTGAAGCTTCATGGGGTTCCGATGAGTATCGTTTCAGACAGAGATCCGAGGTTCACTTCAGATTTCTGAAAGAGTTTGCAAGAGAAGTTGGGGTCTAAGTTGAGGTTGAGTTCGGCATATCATCCTCAGACAGATGGTCAGTCAGAGAGGACAATTCAGTTATTAGAAGATTTGTTGAGGGCTTGTGTTTTGGAACAAGGAGGTTTGTGGGATTCCTACCTTCCACTGATCGAGTTCACGTATAACAATAGCTACCATTCTAGTATCGGGATGGCACCTTTTGAAGCATTATATGGTCGGAAGTGTAGAACCCCGCTGTGTTGGTATGAGTCTGGAGAGAGTGTGGTGCTTGGACCAGAAATTGTGCGAGAGACAACTGAAAAGGTGAAGTTGATTCGTGAGAAGATGAAGGCGTCGTAGAGCCGACAGAAGAGTTATCATGACAAGCGGAGGAAAGATTTAGAGTTCCAGGCGGGTGAGCATGTGTTTTTGAGAGTCACTCAGGTGACCGGTGTTGGATGCGCTTTGAAGTCGAAGAAGCTCACTCCTCGTTTCTGATGAGGACATAGAGCATCAAGATGCCTTGCAAAGCTTAGGAGGTCCAATAACTAGAGCAAGGGCAAGGAGAGTCCAAGAAAGTCTAGTCCAGTTCATCACCAAGGCAAATTCAAATGAGGGCAAGGAAGTAATTGCACCAAAAACCATGCTTGTCATACAAGCTATGGAGAAGGCGCTAGTTGCATGACTTAAAAGGAGTTTCTATTTTAATTGAATAAAATTGCATGTGACCAATTGATATATTTGGGAACCATGCACTTAGTTAATTTATTTTTGGTGTGTTTAATCCACTTCAAGTGGTGTAGGAGTCACATACTCCAAGTGTGGAGATAGAGTCAATAATTGTTGGAATCAAAGAAAGGCATTCATGACAATCAAAGCCAAGGAGTTACAAGACAATAGGATTAATTCTCCAACATCTCATCAAAGGCACATTAAGGAGAGAGGAGTTACAAGACAATGGAATTTATTCTACAACATCTCATTATTAGTGCATCAAAGAGTGTAATTTCCATTAATATGTGTTTGTGTAACAACTCCTAGACTTGAATTGCTTGTAATTACTTGTAATTGAGTTTTATTACACTAGCTTAGGATTCCTATTAGCTAATTTCGAAATTAGCATAGGCTTAGGGTATTGTAATAGCTTTTGGTCTTCTTTCTTTGTAACAACAAGCACTCTCTCATTACAAATAGAGAGTGTAAGTGTAGCTGAAGTGTTTAACAAAGATTTTAACAACATTTTGAGTTCATACTCTCTAGGTTCTGGATTGGACCAAACTTTGATCATATCAAGAACTCCTTTTCTTGTGGTGATCCTCACATTCATAGGCTTATCCTAGTCTTGGATTAGACAAGGTGGCGCCCCTTTCCTTTCATTCCATTTCTTTCACCAAATTCACACCAATTGTTAACTAGTGTGAGCATAAGCACTACTTTACAAAGACCACAAAAATTTCAAGTTTCCTTTTCCATTTTCTTCCATCCTAAACCAAAAATACAAAAAACATAAGAAACAACCAGACTTTCTATTGAAAATCAAAGAAATGACCAATTTTCACCACAAGCTGGTCATCATTTGGTAATCAGAGCAAGGTTCTAGTTTGTTCAACAATTTCAAGCTTTGTGTATTATTTTCTTTGCTTTTGAGTCAAAAAAAAAGTATATCAAAAAAAAAAAAAACAAATTCTGGTTGTTTGTCTTCCCTAGCCTAAATTTTCCTTTCTTCTTCTAATCCTTTAAACTTTGTTTTCCAAGACTTTGTTTTTCCTTCCAAAGCTTTTGGTGTGTGTGGATTATTATTTGAAATCGTTTTCTTTGTTTTGATCATTTTTCTGGTTTCTTTAAAGAACTGTGAGAGTTATGGATGCTCAAAATCGTTTACTTTTTGATGCCCTCACGGCAAAAATGAGAGAACTTTTGAAAGAGGAAGTGGAAGGTATACAGGAGAGAATTGATCAATTAGAAAATAGACAAAATAATAGTGATGAGGAGGGTCGGAGGAGAAGACGTGATGAACCTAGAGAAGATAGGTTGGGTGGTATAAAAATTAAAGTACCACAGTTTGTTGGGAAAAATGATGCTGATGTGTATTTGGAATGGGAGACCAAAATTGAACAAATTTTTTCCTGTAGCAATTACACTGATCTTCAAAAAGTGCAGGTTGCTTCTATTGAATTTACAGATTATGCTTTGGTGTGGTGGGACCAATTGACGAAGGAGAGGAGAAGGCACGATGAGCCAGCCATTGCCACATGGGAGGAGATGAAGAGGCTCATGAGGAAGAGATTCATTCCATCATACTACAACAGAGAGTTGCACAACAAATTACAGCGACTCACCCAAGGCAACAAAAGTGTTGATGAGTACTATAAGGAGATGGAGGTGGCGAAAATTAGAGCAAATGTGGAGGAGGATGAAGAAGCAACCATGGCCAGATTCTTGCATGGTCTAAATCGTGATATTAGTGACATAGTGGAACTACAACACTATGTTCAAATAGACGATTTGGTTCATCAAGCCACAAAAATAGAACAACAACTCAAGAGGAAGGGCCAAATAAGAAGAAGCTCAACTACTACCAATTCTCAAAATTGGAAGAGCAGTGTTAAGAGTGAAGGAAGTTCATCATCCAAAGAAACCACGGCTGACCCAAAAGGTAAAAACACTACAACTAGTCCTTCTCAAGTTGTTTCAACTAATCGGGTTATCAAGTGTTTCAAGTGCCAAGGATTAGGACACATAGCTTCACAGTGTCCTACCAAAAGAGTTATGCTTTTAGAGGAGGTTACAGAGGAGGATGAAAGGGATGAAGAGTATGAAGGGGATTTGGAGGAGGAGGAGACCCAAATGCCTAGTGGAGAGTTACTTATGATGAGAAGGTTGTTGGAGGTCGTTGTAAAGGAGGAGGATACAACACAAAGGGAGAACATATTTCACTCAAGGTGCCTCGTACAAGGCAAGGTATGTTCCCTTATTATTGATGGTGGGAGTTGTACCAATGTTGCTAGCACAAGGTTGGTTTCTAAGCTTCAACTAGAAACTAAACCACATCCTAAACCATATAGACTTCAATGGCTTGTCAATGATATTGAAATGATTGTTGATAAGATAGTAGAAATTTCTTTTTCAATTGGTGTGTATGAGGATGTGGCTGTTTGTGATGTAGTTCATATGGAGGCTAGCCATCTCTTGTTGGGAAGGCCTTGGCAATTTGATAAAAATGCCAATCATGAAGGGCGTACCAACAAGTACTCTTTTGTTCATCGTGGAAAACGTATTGTATTGGCTCCTTTGAGTCCAAGTGAGGTGAGAGATGATCAAAAAGTATTGAGAGAAAAATATGAAAAAGAAAAAGAAAAAGAAAAAGATAAAGAAAAAGAAAAAGAAGAAAAGATCGCCAAAGAAAAAGAGAGAAAAAAGAGTGCAAAAAAAAATATTGATGAAAAAAAAGAAAGTTTGATGGCGACAAAAGGGGAGGTTAAAAGTGCTATTCTTGCAAGTCAGCCCCTATATTTGCTTTTTAGCAAAGAGGTGGCTTTGCTAGAAAATTTATCTAACACTCAAGAAATGCCAAGTTGCATAAATTCTCTTTTGCAGGAATTTGAGGAATTGTTCCCTAAAGAGGTACCAAGTGGGTTACCACCTTTGAGAGGGATTGAGCACCACATTGACCTCGTTCCAGGGGCCGCTTTGCCTAATAGGCCAGCCTACCGGAGCAACCCACAACAAACACAAGAGATACAAAAACAAGTGGCTGAGTTGGTAAGTAAAGGTTGGGTAAGAGAAAGCTTAAGCCCATGTGCTGTCCCTGTTATTTTAGTTCCAAAAAAAGATGGTAGTTGGAGAATGTGCACTGATTGTAGGGCTATTAACAATATCACCGTCAAGTATAGGCACCCAATACCTAGGTTAGATGACTTGCTTGATGAATTGTTTGGTGCATGTTTATTTTCCAAAATTGATTTGAAAAGTGGATATCATCAAATTAGGATAAGAGAAGGGGATGAGTGGAAAACTGCTTTCCAAACTAAATATGGTTTATATGAATGGTTAGTTATGCCTTTTGGCTTAACTAATGCACCTAGCACTTTCATGAGATTAATGAACCATGTTTTGAGGGAATTTTTGGGAAAATTTGTTGTTGTATATTTTGATGATATCTTGATATATAGCAAAAATTTAGAGGACCATTGCATTCATCTAAGGGCTGTTTTAAATGTGCTAAGAAAAGAAATCTTATTTGCAAACTTGGAAAAATGTGTTTTTTGCACGGATCAAGTTGTTTTCCTAGGTTTTGTCATAAGCTCTCAAGGAGTACATGTGGATGAAGCAAAGGTGAAGGCAATCCAAGAGTGGCCAACGCCCAAAAGTGTGACTGAGGTAAGAAGTTTTCATGGTTTAGCAAGTTTCTATAGGAGGTTTGTCAAGGACTTTAGTACTATTGCTGCACCTCTTAATGAAATTGTTAAAAAAGAAATCGGTTTTAAATGGGGTGAGAAACAAGAACAAGCTTTTTCTATCCTTAAAGAAAAGCTCACCCAAGCACCAATTCTAGCATTGCCTAATTTTTTAAAATCTTTTGAAATTGAGTGTGATGCTTCCAATGTGGGAATTGGGGCTGTTTTGATGCAAGAAGGCCATCCAATTGCTTATTTTAGTGAGAAATTAAAAGGGGCTGCCCTAAATTACTCAACTTATGATAAGGAATTGTATGCCTTAGTAAGGGCATTGCAAACATGGCAACATTACTTGCTGCCCAAAGAATTTGTCATTCATAGTGATCATGAGTCCTTGAAGTATCTAAAAGGACAAGGTAAGTTGAACAAGAGGCATGCTAAATGGGTCGAATTTTTGGAGCAATTTCCTTATGTGATTAAGCATAAGAAGGGTAAAGCCAATGTTGTGGCCGATGCATTGTCAAGAAGGTACGCCTTACTCTCTACCCTTGAAACTAAAATTTTTGGTCTTGAACACATTAAGGAATTGTATCAGCATGATCTTGATTTTTCTGTTAAATATGCTGGATGTGTGCATGCTGCCCATAATGGATTTTTTAGGCACAATAATTATTTGTTTAAAGAAAAAAGGTTGTGTGTGCCAAAAGGATCCATTAGAGAGCTCTTAGTCAAAGAGGCGCATGAGGGGGGCTTAATGGGACATTTTGGTGTTCCTAAAACTTTGGAAATTTTGAAAGAGCATTTTTATTGGCCTCACATGAAAGTTGATGTGCAAAAATATTGTGAAAGATGCATTGTTTGCAAGAGGGCCAAATCCAAAGTTATGCCCCATGGCTTATATACTCCATTGCCTGTTCCTGAATACCCTTGGATTGACCTTTCCATGAACTTTGTCTTAGGCTTACCTAGAACAAAGAATGGGAAAGACTCTATTTTTGTTGTTGTGGACAGGTTCTCAAAGATGGCACATTTTATTCCATGCAAAAAGGCAGATGATGCTTGCCATGTTGCTGACTTGTTTTTCAAAGAAGTGGTGCGCCTACATGGCTTACCAAAAAGCATAGTGTCCGACCGAGACACTAAATTTTTAAGCCACTTCTGGAGGACTTTGTGGGGTAAGGTGGGAACTAAGTTACTATTCTCTACAACTTGTCATCCTCAAACTGATGGGCAAACTGAGGTAGTAAACCGAACTCTCTCTACTCTTTTAAGGGCCGTGCTTTCAAAGAACTTGAAAATGTGGGAAACATGGCTGCCACATGTTGAATTTGCTTATAATAGGGTTGTCCATAGTACCACAAATCACTCACCATTTGAGATTGTGTATGGTTATAATCCTTTAACTCCTCTTGATCTTTTACCGTTACCTAACACATCTCTTTTGAAGCATAAAGATGGCAAGGCCAAAGCTGAATTTGTTAGGAATTTGCATGAGAAAATCAAAATGCAAATTGAAAAGAAAAATGAGGGCTATGCCAAAAATGCCAATAAAGGGCGCAAACAAGTTATCTTTGAACCCGGGGATTGGGTTTGGGTTCATATGAGGAAAGAAAGGTTTCCAACACAGAGGAAATCCAAACTAATGCCTAGGGGTGATGGTCCTTTTCAAGTGGTTGCCAAAGTGAATAATAATGCATATAAAGTGGACCTACCCGGTGAGTATGGTGTTAGTGCCACTTTTAATGTTGCTGACTTATCTCCTTTTGATGCAGGTGATGAAGATTTCAATTCGAGGTCGAATTCTTCTCAAGAGGGAGGGAATGATGAGGACATAGAGCATCAAGATGCCTTGCAAAGCTTAGGGGGTCCAATAACTAGAGCAAGGGCAAGGAGAGTCCAAGAAAGTCTAGTCCAGTTCATCACCAAGGCAAATTCAAATGAGGGCAAGGAAGTAATTGCACCAAAAACCATGCTTGTCATACAAGCTATGGAGAAGGCGCTAGTTGCATGACTTAAAAGGAGTTTCTATTTTAATTGAATAAAATTGCATGTGACCAATTGATATATTTGGGAACCATGCACTTAGTTAATTATTTTTGGTGTGTTTAATCCACTTCAAGTGGTGTAGGAGTCACATACTCCAAGTGTGGAGATAGAGTCAATAATTGTTGGAATCAAAGAAAGGCATTCATGACAATCAAAGCCAAGGAGTTACAAGACAATAGGATTAATTCTCCAACATATCATCAAAGGCACATTAAGGAGAGAGGAGTTACGAGACAATGGAATTTATTCTACAACATCTCATTATTAGTGCATCAAAGAGTGTAATTTCCATTAATATGTGTTTGTGTAACAACTCCTAGACTTGAATTGCTTGTAATTACTTGTAATTGAGTTTTATTACACTAGCTTAGGATTCCTATTAGCTAATTTCGAAATTAGCATAGGCTTAGGGTATTGTAATAGCTTTTGGTCTTCTTTCTTTGTAACAACAAGCACTCTCTTATTACAAATAGAGAGTGTAAGTGTAGCTGAAGTGTTTAACAAAGATTTTAACAACATTTTGAGTTCATACTCTCTAGGTTCTGGATTGGACCAAACTTTGATCATATCAAGAACTCCTTTTCTTGTGGTGATCCTCACATTCATAGGCTTATCCTAGTCTTGGATTAGACAAGGTGGCGCCCCTTTCCTTTCATTCCATTTCTTTCACCAAATTCACACCAATTGTTAACTAGTGTGAGCATAAGCACTACTTTACAAAGACCACGAAAATTTCAAGTTTCCTTTTCCATTTTCTTCCATCCTAAACCAAAAATACAAAAACATAAGAAACAACCAGACTTTCTATTGAAAATCAAAGAAATGACCAATTTTCACCACAAGGTGGTCATCAGTTTCATTGGTCCTTATCAGATTTCAGAGAGAGTCGGGAATGTTGCATATAGAGTGGCTTTACCGCCTAACCTTTCGAATTTGCATGACGTGTTTCATGTGTCCCAACTTCGAAAGTACATTTCAGATCCATCTCATGTAATCCGCATGGATGAGGTGGAGGTACGGGATAATCTCACGGTGGAGACGATGCCTGTACGAATCGAAGATCATGAGGTGAAAATTCTAAGAGGCAAGGAGATTGCGTTGGTGAAAGTAGTCTGGCTAGGAGCTGCCGGAGAGAGCATGACGTGGGAGCTGGAGAGCAAGATGCGGGAATCCTATCCCGAGCTGTTTGAATCAGGTAAATTTTCGAGGGCGAAAATATATTTAAGTGGGGGAGAGTTGTAACGCCCAAATATTTAATTATTTATTTCAATTAAATATTTAGGTATGTTATTGGTGTAGTCGTATTAAAATATTAAAATGGTGTTTTAATTAACTTAGGGCGTGTTGATTAGGAATTGGGCTAAGCTGTGGAGAAAAAGCCCGTGATCCAAAAGCCCACTAGCTAGGCGCATAGGTGAAGCGCCTAGGCTAGGTGTAACGCCCCAAAAATAATTGGCTAAGTATTTAATTAATTATTTAATTAAACATTTAGGTATTTATTTTAATTGGTGTATTTTATTAAAAATAATAATAAGGTGTTTCATGTTAATCGGGGAGTGGCAGCACGTAATTAACTAAATCGGGCTTACGATGTGGAGGAAGGCCCATGGCCCAAATCCACTAACCTAGGCGCTTAGGTGAAGCAAAACCTAGGGTCTTAGTGATCATTAGCGAAATTTTAGAAAAAAAGAAAGGAGAGAAACGTAGAAACAAAAGAAAGGGAGCACGACGTGAAGAGAAGGAGAAAGGAGGGACTTTCGCGAATTGGAGGGAGAAAATCGCAAGGCTTGTTGCTGTGGTTCTTGGTGATTGGTGAAAAGGGTTCTCATCTTCAATCAATTCTTGAGGTAAGGGTGGGTTTAACTTTGATAATGGGTTTATGATGGGTGTATGGGTAGTTAGGGCTTGTGAAGAAATCGAATTGTGATATGAGTAATATTTTGAGATGATGAGTTGAATATTGAGTTGGGTGATTTTAGGGGGGTAAAATCGATTTCGCATATATGGTGAGGAGAGCATGTTTTTGAGTAATTTGGGATTGAATTAAGATGTGGTATATGATATGCTTTAGTTTTAATTGAGCATTGAGACATATGTGGGGTAATTCGTATTTTTGGATGATGACATGAGATTGAGAATAAATTGAGAGATGTGGTAAGGGGTGATTAATTTGTATGTTGTTCCCATAAGTTATGTTTGCTGCCTCGCTGTTTTATTAGATATAGGCGCTGCTGTTATTTCTTTTTAACAAAGATGTTGCTGTTTTTTTTTTATGCTGTAATTGCTGCTGTTTTCAGCACATAATGTTGCTGTAATTATATTGTTTTGTTGCTGTTTTTCTTGCTGTAAATTGCTGCTGTTGTCAGCACATGATGTTGCTGTAATTATATTGTTTTGTTGCTGTTTTCTTGCTGTAAATTGCTGCTGTTTTCAGCACATGATGTTGCTGTAATTATATTGTTTTGTTGCTGTTTTTATGCTGTAATTGCTGCTGCTGGGAGCGCGTAAGTGTGCTGTTTTACTCAATTAAAATGTGCTGTTTTCGCAAATTAAGTGTGCTGTTTTTCTCAATTAAAATGTGCTGTTTTCGCAAATTAAGTGTGCTGTTTTTCTCAATTAAAAGGTGCTGTTTTCGCAAATTAAGTGTGCTGTTTTTCTCAATTAAAAGGTGTTGTTTTCGCAAATTAAGTGTGCTGTTTTTCTCAATTAAAATGTGCCGTTTTCGCAAATTAGATGTGTTGTTTACTCCAATTTAAAGTGCTGTTTCCTTATACTTAAAAAGTGCTGTTTCTATATTTACGAGTTGTTGTTACTGTAAAATAAACACTGCTGTCACTGTAAAATCAATATTACTGTTGCTGTTTTAAAAGTGCTAATGCTGCTGTTTTTCTTTATAATTAAATGTGCCGTCTTCCTTAAATTAAACGTGCTGTTTTGCTTAAATTTAATGTGCTGTTTTCCTTAAAATTTAAGTGTGCTGTTGCCTTGAGTCTGAAGGCCACTGTTTTCTTATACCTTTCGAGTCACGACTATGTGAATGTTATTTTAAGTAAATGCGGGCGTTGTTCTTGTCTTAGAGGTGTTATTTTCCCTATTGTAATGATGCTGTGAACGGGTGAGAATTTCGAGGTAGCTGTGATGCTACAACACGTGGTATTGTTATAAATGCTTCAAAAACGAGACATGATGATATAGTATGTGTTAATTAAATACTTTGAGTTGGCGTAATTGGTGCATGAGTCATGAGTCGCATTGTCATATGCATTTCTTGGTGGTATAGGCTTCGGCCTCTTGGAGATTATTTTTGGTGGTATAGGCTTCGGCCTCTTGCCCGTCGTGGCTTATTTTACGAGATCGGTACCGCATGCATATGCCCAGAGGGGTTGCATTGTTGCATAGTCCATACATAAACATGTAACGTGTCTTAGTGTTGACTTTCTGTGTTACGAGTCGGTGTCTGGTGTGATGTTTCGTTACGAGGTAGCTGTGATGCTACAATACGTGGTATCTTATGAGGTGAGTTATAATGAGACATGATGATGCAAAATCCATTAATTAAATAGTTTGAGTTTGCGTGGTGTTATGATGTATTGACCTTCTGTGTTACGGTTATTTACCTGCTGCCTATATATTGCTATCATGCACTCATTATTTCTGTTAAGCTCACCCCTTCTGCTTGGAATGTTGCTCTTATGTGGCAACGCTGCAGGTAATCGTTAGCGCTCGTGGAGGATCTATTAGGTGTACTTTCCTTCTCGTTGAGTCCGAGTCAGCTCTGATGTGTAACACCGGGGCGGGGTTTAGTTTTCGTTTTGCGAACTATTTCTGTCGTTTTAGGAGTTTTGGCTTAATGCCTATTTATTTTTGGAGTTCGACTCGATGTCTTGTTTAATTGGGAATGTTAAATGATTTTGTGATTCCGCTGTTTGGAGATTACTCGTATTTGTTTTGAGGATTTATTTTAAAGTAACTTTGGAGTTTTTATGTGTTGAAAAAAAAAATGTGACGCCCTCGTGGTACTCTGATAATTGCGCGTTTATTTATATTAATTTAAAGGGGGTGTTACACTAGGGTTTTGCCTCACTTGCGCTTTTGTTTGAAGAAAAAAAGAGAGAGGAGTGCGAAGAGAGAAGAGGGCGCGGCGCTAGCAAGGAGAGGAGAAGGAGAGGAGCTCTGTTGCTGTGGTTCTTTGGTGTCTACGGTTAAGAGAGTCTTGTCTTCGGCAAATCTAAGGTAAGGGTGGGTTCTACCATTTTAATACGGTGCATGATGGGTGTTATGTGGGAGTTAGGCTCTAGGTATGCCTTGATGTTTGTTTGATGATTTGTTTGGTGATTTTGATATGTATTCATGGTTGTTACGAATTGGTGTTGGTGATTGATCATGGTGGAAATCAAAAAAAAATTGTGTTGCTGATTTAGGCGCCCTGTGCCTGGGCGCCATGGTTGTGTCTTGTTGCTGTGCTTAAAACGGCGCCCTGCTCCTGGGCGCCAAGTTTGGTGTTGTGTTGTTGCTGGAAAAGGCGCCCTGCTCCTGGGCGCCATGTTGTTGTCTTGTGTGGTTGCTGTTTTGGTTGCTGAAAAAGGCGCCCTGCTCCTGGGCGCCGTGCTAGTGTTGTTCCCTGTTGCTGGAAGTGACGCCCTAGGCGCCCAATGTTGTTTTGGTGTTGCTGAAAGTGGCGCCCTAGGCGCCCAGCATTGTTCCTGTGTTGCTAAGAATGGCGCCCTAGACGCCCAATGTTGCCTGTTGTGTTGCTGCCTGTGCTAGGCGCCCTGCTCCCGGGCGCCAGTTTCGGTTTGGGTGTTGTTGTGCTAGGCGCCCTGCTCCTGGGCGCCAGTGTCATGTGTGTTGCGTTTGTGCTAGGCGCCCTGCTCCTGAGCGCCAGTTCCTGCTGTGTTGCGTCTGTTGCTAGGCGCCCTGCTCCTGGGCGCCAGTTTCAGTTGTGTTGCTTGTTGCTAGGCGCCCTGCTCCTGGGCGCCAGTTTTCTGTGTTGCTGTTTCCTGCTAGGCGCCCTGCTCCTGGGCGCCATTTCCTGCACTGTTTGGTTTTGCTGCCAGTGTTTCACTGTCACTGTTACTGATTTTGTTTTTGCAATATCTTTTGATCCGGGAATCCGATTGGGGTGTTCTAAAATGTTTTGGAAAGCTTATTCAGAGGCCTAACTGAATATTCTAATTTTCAGGCAAAAAGAACTGTTTCTGGTGTCGTTAATTTTTGGGTGTGTCTGTTGATTAAATGGTTAAATGTTGGCTGCCTGTTTGTGGTTATTGGTAGTCGGGCGCCTGTGTGGCTGCCCCGGTCAGTGTTATCCTAGGTGTGGTAATTGTGTCGGTGTTGGTGTTGTAAATTATTTGGTGTCGGTGTTGGTGTTGTAAATTAGATTGGTGTCGGTGTCGATGCTGTAAATTATTTGGTGTCGGTGTTGGCGTTGTAAATTAAATTGACGACGGTGTTGATGTTGTAAATTTCCTGGTGTTGGTGTTGGTGTTGAAATTGTTGGTGTCACAGGTGATGATGTAACAGGTGATGTGCCTATTTTGGCAAAATGACAGGTGATGGGTCTATGACCGAAATATTGATTGGTGTTGTTGTGTCACTAAGTTGACTGTTATTGGTGTTGATTGTGTTTGGTGCATTATCATGGTGTCGCATACATACATATGCATTATTTTAAAGGGGCTAAAGTGCTCCCGGGGTCCCTTATCTTTATTTAAAGTAACGAATTAGTCCTTTATGTTTTTTTTTGTCCCAAATAAGTCCTTTATCTTTCAAATTTTTGACACATAAATCCTTTTCCGTTAACAGTGCTGATTTATGTGTCAAAAAAAAGGATTTATGTGTTAAAAATTTGAAACATAAAGGACTGATTTGGGACAGAAAAGGATTTATGTGTCAAAAATTTAAAACATAAAGGACTGATTTGGGACAAAAAAAAGATAAAGGACCAAATCGTTACTTTAAATAAAGATAAGGGACCTCGGGAGCACTTTAGCCTTTTAAAGGTGATGGAGCTATGCTCAAAACAAGGTGATGATGATATAGGTGATGATGCCACTATTATTGGCTATTTTAAAGGTGATGAAAGGTACCACATGCATATGCCTGTTGGTGTGGGTTGCATCTCATATGTTACTCATGACATTTGGTGATTGCTCTTAGTGATTGTAATTGGATGTTGTTCTGAAGCGGTAGATATAGTGTCGTAACTCTAGCATATTGCTTATCATATATGCTATTATAATGTTAGATATCTCACCCCTTCTGTTTGAATGTTACCCCTATGTTGGTAACGTGCAGGTGATCGCGAATGAAGGCATATTTACCTTCGCTAGTAGAGTCGGTGTCGTTGCTCTGATACGTAGCACTCAAGGGGATGAACGCTAGGCTTTATTAGTAGTCATTATTATTTAATTGTCAAAGTTTAATGGTGATGTTATAAGTATTCGTTTGAACTTTATTTTTATTCCGCTGCGTGGTGATAGAGTTAATTATGACGTGCTATGTACCGTGCTATTTTTAATGGTGAATTTTATCATATTCGTGTGACGTTTTATTGGTGTAAATGTGGCATCCCTTGTGGGTGTAGTGAAAAATGTTTTTGAAACTCTGATTTTTGTCAAAAGTTTACCGGGTAGAAAAGGGGTGTTACACCAGTTCTTGCGCCAAACGCAACAAGGCGCCCATGAGGGTGCCAGATCCTGCTCCAGACGCGACAAGGCGCCCATGAGGGCGCCAGATCCTGCTCTAGACGCAACAAGGCGCCCATGGCGCCATGAGGGCGCCAGATCCTGCTCCAAGAGGCAGCAGCCAAGACAACATGACAAGGCTCCAATGGCGCCCATGAGGGCGCCAGATCCTGCTCCAAGAGGCGGCAGCCAAGACAACATGACAAGGCGCCCATGGCGCCCATGAGGGCGCCAGATCCTACTCCAAGAGGCGGCGGCCAAGACAACATGACAAGGCGCCCGTGACGCCCATGAGGGCGCCAGATCCTGCTCCAAGAGGCGGCAGCCAAGACAACATGACAAGGCGCCCACGAGGGCACCATCCACAACACGCACGCAGGGAACAACACCAGAGGCACCCGGGAGGGCGCCTACCCTCAGGAACGAACGAGCGGCAAGCAAGGCACCCACGAGGGCGCCAACATCAGGATGTCTCAACACAATGACACAAGGCACCCAGGAGGGCGCCAACGTCAGGATATCTCAACACCATGGCACTAGGCGCCCAGGAGGGCGCCAATATCAGGATATGTCGCCCTAGCTTGGTGCCTGGAACAAGGATTACACCAAGAGAGGTGTGAGTCACGGTCGCAACGAAGTGATCTTCTACGACTTGACGAGACAAACAAAGTAACGCATTATGGCAAAGAAATTTTTTTTCTCTTTTTTACTCTAGAGAGTGAAAATGATAAAACACGGCCGTGAAAAAGGCAGTGTCCCGCGCGACTTCACACATCCGGTAGACCAACGAAAATCCTTTCAAGCCAAGACCATCCTCCGGAATAATCTCGGCTTGGGGGGCAACTGTTCTGGACCAAGAGGTCCATTAGCAAAACGAGGGGGTGCGTTTAGCAATTGGATATGGATCAGGCCAACCGATTCGGCCCATATCCACAACATAGAAGCCCAATATTCTTGGAGGGTTCAGATCGCCTCCACTGATCCGATGATCCACAACGAGCATCGATTTCCTAAAAATACCGGCTCGCATAGCCATTTATACGGTACACACTCTTCCCTTGCAAATTCACTAGTTATTCTCATACTGACTTGACCGTTGGAGTGGCTTTGCAGGTACCTCCCCCCCCCCCCCCCCCCGGGCGCTCACTGACCTCCTTCTAGGGCAGCAAGAGACCTACCAACAGCAGCCTACCAAAATACTGCTAGGGACAGAACAGAATGGAATGGTGAAAAGAATGAAAATCTTCCAAGAATGATCCTCCCTCCCTCTCCTCTTCTCCCTCTTCCTTTGCCTCTTTCTTTTCTCTCCCATTTTCTTTTCTTTTCCTTCCTTTCATTCTACGGTTCTCACTCTCTTAATTCCTTTTTTTGATAAGCCAACTCAAATATCCTATATGGGAAAAGACCCATATAGCCTTACCTTATTTCTAATTCCGAAACAAACCTCACTAAATCTCTTATTTGATTTTAACACCCAAAACTAACTTCTTTAATTTATAAATATACACCAACCAATAATTAATTTAGTAATCAGTTAATAAAATTATTAATTAAGCACCATATTAGTAAAATTTATTAGGTTTAACTTCAAAATAAGTATCTTAATTATTTTGGGGAAGTTACATTACACCCCAATTTATAAATTTTTGCCTCAAAAATTGTTTAAGCTTACCGATTAGCTAAGTGTCACCACTCAACTTTAACCTCCGCGACATAGCCCGACCCACACGAAAGGGTTGTCTTCAATTCTTTACATAGAGTGCTCCGAAAATCTTACACACTAAAACAATTGGTAAACTTTTCCATTCCGCCCAACATGGCTGTCTCTACAATTAACAAGAGATTGGGGGTGATCAGTTCCTCAATTTGTTGATAGATAGTCAGTAACCATGA
Organism: Astragalus membranaceus; assembly: GCA_039519185.1. Lineage (NCBI taxonomy): Eukaryota > Viridiplantae > Streptophyta > Magnoliopsida > Fabales > Fabaceae > Astragalus > Astragalus membranaceus. Next base: position 61,968,286 of record CM076850.1, on the reverse strand, counting down.
TGGTGGCGTAGACCATTTTACCTTAACCGTAATAGTGCTCCTTGAAATTCCCACTCAAGTTATCCTGAGGAACAGCGATCCAACAATTTTTCCAAAGCCATTAATATTCTCTCAATGCTCCTATCACTTCGATCTCATCGCCCAAACACAATTATCTAACTCTTGATCGAGAGCTTCCAGCATCCTTAATATCCTTCCACTACCACATAACAAGATCACTTCTGTTACCCTTAACATATGGTTCTTCTAACCTCCTCATTCCATCCCCCAATAACATGTTTCGACAAAATTTCAACTTGAATTCTTTCCAGCACTTACCATCTACTCGTTACCTTTCATCTAAAACCTCAAAACTTCACAAAACTTCATCCAACACTACTCTTAAGGTTGCCTAAATCCTGTTGTTGTTCATTGAATCCAAGCAATGTCAACGCACCATCTTCGCATCCTCAATGGTCTAACACATTTCTTTCCTAACACGTCTTTCTAAAGTTTGTTTACGTACTCCACCAGCTCGTCTAAGAATGATATACAATACTTAGTCTCAATTTAATTTTCCAGTCTCATGTGGAACTCGCCAACATAGGATGAATCCTTACGTCTCAATATATTACTGCGTCTCAACAACTCCGAGAACTATTCTTCAATGGTTCCTAGTAAACATCTCCAATCACATGACTATCTTCAAAACTTAAAATCAAAACGTCGCAAAAAGACTACCACCAAAACCTATATACCGTATTCCTCCATCTAATCACCAAAACAATTATTTCGAAACATAATGCTTAACTTTCACAAAACAGTGCACCAACTTATAAAATCACTTGCCAGATAGATCATATTTCTTATGCTCAAACCATGAATAAATTCCAGCTTAGATTCTCCAAGTCTCTAATTACTTATGACATTGGCTAAAACCAATAATTCCATCCTAAGATTCGACACAAGATTTTAGCCATACTCGACTCTCATTATCTTAGTAACATCACCCACGAAATTTCTTCTACTCACATCTTTATAACCAAATATTTCTAGCAAATCTTCAAACACTTCCATTCCTAACTTCAAATATTTAACACTTACGTACCTATACTCCTCTGGACAAACAAGTCTAAGGTACTGTAACACCCCTTTTCTACCCGGTAATTTGTTTAATAAAAATATCAGAGTTTTCAAAATTTAATTACACCTCAAGGGATGTCACACTTCAAATAACTCGCTTTTCGAAAACAGTCTTATAATAACTTCAAAACATCATTATCAATTAAATTACAACTTCGCATCCGAAACCCAACAGTTTAATCATAAAAGACATTACAAATATGCCAGGCTTACAATACTAAAATCCAATAACCACAACAGTCAAAATGACTTAAACAACATTCATTCCCCCTCCCTAGTGTTACATATCAGAGCATGACGACTCGACTCGAGAAGTGAAGCTAAAGGCCTTCACTAAGAATCACCTGCACGTTACCAACACGGGGGCAACATTCAAACAGGAAAGGGTGAGCATCATTTCAGTCTATATAATAGAAAATATGATAAGCACTAATCATAGGCTACGCACTAGAACAATCAGCATCCAAAACACCAAATACTCACATCATAGTCATCTCTTACATCATTTACAATAACTCATTACATGTCATGTAGATTTATGAAATGCAACCCACTCGCGGGCATATGCATGAAGGTACCTTTTCACAAAACGTCGCTTAGCCACTCAGGCCTTATCATCACTTAGCCACTCAGGCCTCAAAACATCACTGGGTTTATGCATATGGGCATGAGACACTATGACATGCACCACTCACAATACACAAATACACAATTACTCAATTCATAGTCAACTATGTGACTCGTCACTTACCGGTTTGCCGAATAAAGGCACAGCACCTGTCATTTCATAATTCACACACAAATAACGTCACTTAGCCTTTTAGGCTTTAACATCACTTAGCCACTCAGGCCCCAAATGTCACTTACACATAAACATCATTCAACTCAACCATTAGCCACTGAGGGCAAAAACGTCATTTGACTAACCACCAAGGGCATCCTCGTCATTTACACATCCTTATCATTAACTTTGGCCACTAGGGCAAAACAGTCATTTGACTAGCCACCAAGGGCATCCTCGTCATTTACACATCATTATCATTAACTTTGGCCACTAGGGGCAAAACAGTCATTTTGACACTACCGTGTTAAATCTGTTGTTTATACACCAAAAGGGTTTTTAAAGAGTTCCACGTCATTTTTCAATGTCACTGGGACGATCACCGGGGACAGCCACTTGGGCGCCCACAAACAATCAGAAAATAACAATTTTTCATTTTAAAAATTAGACCCATAGATGGACAACGTAAAAAGCTTCACGACACTTTTTGAATCGTCCAAAACGGACGTCTGAGTCAAAAGTTATGATAAAAACAATTTTGGAAAAATCAGGCAACATCCAGGGAACAGGCGCCTTAGGCGCCCAGGCAACCAGGCAACACGGGCACTGGCGCCCAGCGCCCAGGCGCGCAACAACGCAACACAACCCAGCGCCACAGGCGCTCAGCGCCCAGGCGCGCAACAACGCACGCACAACACAGACACGGGCGCTCAGCGCCCAGGCGCGCCCCCACGCGCAGCACAACACAACACAGGCGCCCAGCGCCCAGGATAGGCACTCAGCGCCCAGGAAACTGCAACAACGCCCAGAATTTCTGTTCAACCCTTTTTAACACAAAAATTGGTTTTTCTTAACAATTCTAAAGCATAAAAACTCCAATTTTCCAGCAAACAAAAATGCATCTAATTGTTTTCGAAAATCACCAAACTCAATTATACCCAAAGATTCGATTGAAAAACATCACCAATAATCATCTTGGCACGGGGCGTCCCACTCATGGGCGCCTACTTCCATGACCAATTCTTCAACAACACCCTTCTTGGCACAGGGCGCCCTACTCATGGGCGCCTAATTCTGTACCTAGGCAACCAAAAATCCAGCAACACAACAAGCACCAAAAATTGATTCTTTGCAACTATCATCACTATCCCTTTGGCGCCCTAGGCGCCTATGCACACACTCATTCAATCAACAAAATTTCAAGCAATAACATCTCATAATCTTATGAACACACAATACACAAGTTTTGCGTAGCAAGAACATATTAAGGGATCAACATATTTATACGACCCAACAATTCAAATTCGCATGTATAGCTCAACCACTCAATTCGCATATCTATATGGAAAATCAACATCAACAATATATATCAAGAACGCATCAAGAAAATCTAGTCTAACCCTAGATCTAGAACCCATCATATGAATTATTAAATAGAGTGATAGAGCTCCCCTAACCTTTTCAAGAAGAAGAATTTGATGCCTAGGATGCAGTCACCTACAGATCCACAGCAACAACGGAGATCCCTTCCTCTTGATCTTCGAATCCTCTTCTCCTTCCTCTCTTGGCCGCCCCCTTGCTCTCCCTCTCTTCCTCACGCTCCTCTCTTCCTTTCTCTCTTTCTCCACTTTCGCAAATGATAGCTAGGAAAACCCTAACCCCTTGTGCCTTGCTACTTCGCATATGACTTAATTCATGGGCTTGGGCTTCTCACTTAAGCCCAAGTCCATCTAATTTGGCACCTCCATCTTCTTAATACCCCCTACACCTTTTAATATAATTTCTAATAATTAAAATATATCCACTTAATTAATTTAAATTCCTAAACACTTAATTAAATAATTTAATTAAATATTTAGGGTGTTACAGGTACCACACGATATTCCTTCCAAACATAGATGATTAAAAATCATCGGCTTAAAGGTCGGCCATCTCACGGTCACTAATCATCCTCGATCAATTCCTTCAAACCGTTCAAAACATTCACATTCTCTCGGTCCCTACCAACTTTAAACAAACAATTAAAGACTAAATTTCTACAACCCCCAAAGTATCCTCGTACTCCAAACTTCTAATATCATTTACTATTGCATACTTCCCATTATCCAAAACTTAACTTCTTATGTTCACGTACAAGTCTATTCAAATTCATGCTTACCCATGTAATACTCGGTTCTGCACCTTTAACCATCACGAGATTTATCGTCAATAAGCTAATTCTCGAACTTAATCTAGCTCGATCACTTAACACTTACCCTTCAAGGTAACAACTCTTATTTTAAACAATTACCTTTACATAACTAGATCCTGCCCACTCCTTGAAGTGAAATTACCCATAACTTCAATGCAAGCCACTTTTGTTGATATCCTGACAACATACAACTGTCCTGAATGACGGCTGACTGCCCCACAATCCACAGCGCACGCATCTCCTTAACTGTTACAAAAAGTTATCAGTCTCCTCCCGAGACTTACCAGAATGAACATCTAAAACTTTTCTTAGAAGCATCCCAATAAAATCCTTACCTGCAATCCTTTATCATCTTGATGTTCATTCATCTCAACCTAGCCTCTTCGAAAGATCACAACGACATAGCTTCCATAATCTTGAAACTACACTAGAAATTTCTTAAAACTGTTATTTACTCCGAACCTGACCTCCCCGGACCATTCCATCCAAGGAATTCAGAGACAATCATCGACCAAAGTCAACAAATGCTCTAGGTTTTAAAAGATCTTCCCATTAAAGTGCTACAAGGCACATTGTTCCAATTAAGCAACAATCAACTATATAAGTGTATCATGCTTGACCGAAGACAACAAAACATAGCGCAAAAGGACTCCAATTAATTACTCCCACGAAACCCGACGCTTGATCAGCTTAGGGCACCCGACTCACAACCCAAAAGAAATCTACAGCCGAGCTCTGATACCACAATGTAACACCCCAATTTTGGGAGCGCTACTAAGTGAACTCAACTCTTAATATGATATGCTTTTTGAAAAATACACTTCCTGCCTCTCTCTGAGAACATATTATTTATTTTTCTTAAAAAAAAAAAAATTTCAAAACAATCAGAGTATTGCAGCATTTTCGAAACATGATTCCTCTCTTAATGTAATATACAAGAATTAAATCTGAAATAAGACATATAAATTTTTTCCCCACACCAGTATGTTACCTGTTTTCAAAAAAAAAAGTGTACAATGCAAAGACAAAAATGTTTGAAATAAAAACCCGAACAATCTACTACTGACTATCTTTACTAATACATATACGGCAATGCCCATACAAGAACTGATTAAGAACCATACACTTGAGAATTTTCCGAAATGACGACAAAAGAAGACATCTACGCTGATCAAGCACTCTATACGCAACACCCGTTTAGGACCTCAATGAGTCCACCAATACTCCACTATGAAAGGACACCGACCTCAGCAACTTTATCTGTGAAAACTAAACTATGGTCCTCTAATAACTGGGTTGACATCCATTACATTGGAGAATCACAGGCAAGGGTCATCTTCTAGAATATGCATACACAAATAAACAACAACTCACATGTACATAATCAATTCACATATACATAATACTAACAAGTTTCAAACAACATTCTAACAGCTCAACACCAACAACAAGTCACACCACTCCATATATCCTAATGCAATGCCTATATGTCAATGCATATGATCCTGGGGTATACTAACTCCAAAAAGTGTTGTGCTTCTCTCTATGATACTGCACAACGGATCTACGATCCAAATATGGGCGTTCTCCCTGTAACATCCCCTATTTTGCTATTTTAATTATATTGGCATGGAATTATTTTTGGTGATTATTTATGTTTGTTGAAAAATAAAATATTATGGAAATAAATTTGTTGATTGATTAAGTATAAGTTTTATATGTGTTTGATAATTAGTTAAAGTTAAGTTAAAGTAATTAGGAGTGAGTTAAATAAACATTAGTGAAGGAGGGCACTTTAGTCTTTGCACATAATAAGTGAGGGGTAGTACAGTCTTTACACCCTAAATGAGTGAGCAGCTGAAGCCCCACACCCCTATACTCAGCCCACCCCTTCAATTGTCCCAAAAAGTCAAAATCTGGAAAACAGAAGCAAGATAGAGAGAATAGAGAGAGAGAGAGGTCACGGAGGAGAGAAGAGGAAGAGGGAAGGCTCAATCTGAATGCATGTCCTGTTTCTCACCACCATCCTTCATCATTTCCCTTCCTCTTCCCATTGACACCACTTTTGCAAGCTGCAACCCATCCATCTCCAATTCACCATTGATGAACCTTAATCTCAAAATGAAAGTGAAGAGTGTTGCATGTGAGGTTTGATCTTTACACTCTGCACTAGAAACCTTAGCAAGCATTAGGGAGATCATTTGATAGCTAGATTCGAAGTGGGGGGAAGCTAGGTTCGATCAGCCCATCCTTGCACCTTTGGAGCGATTCCGGAGAAAGTTCGTGAGTCGGTGTTGTGATCGAGTCCGAGGAGAGTTCGTGGTTCTCGGGAACGGTTGAATCATTGAAGTCTCGACAAATAGGTGAGTTCTATACTCACTAGGGTTTTATGGTCATGTGTTCCTCGCTCTGAGTTTTGGTCTCGCATTTTATGAAAACCGGTATTGAACTGTTTTATGAAAACATGGTTCGAATCGTTAAATTATGTGATTGGTTAAGTTTAATCGTTGATTGTTGTTATGATTGTTGATTACTATGTGATGATTGATTGGTTTCCATGACTGTTTTGATGTATTATTAAGTTCGGATGTGAATCGGAATGGATACGGGAACGATCGGAATGGACAAGAGAATACGAAAACTGATTTTCTGAAATGCTGATGGCCACGCACGGACCGTGCGCCCCTGGGCACGGGTCGTGCGTGGGGTTCTGATACTCAAGGTTAGTTTTGTGAAAATGCGCACGGATCGTGCGCCAAGCCGCACGGATCGTGCGCCAAGCCGCACGGATCGTGCGTCCCCTTCTGATTCCCAAATTTGAAATACGTCCTAAGCTATTCCGATTGGTCCTAAGTCCCTTCTAATCCACTCCTCAAGGTTTCCCAAGGATGGAAACATATTAGTATCGTGAAATCAAGTACGATCGAAGTAATTTTATGTTATGTTCATGTCTTTGCTTATGTGACGGCCCGATGCGGTATTTATGAGATCGATTATTACTAAGTTATGCTATCATAATGTTGAGTGTGGGTGATACATTATGATTTGGATTGAATGATAGATAATTATAAGTTAAGTTAACGATATTAGTAATTCCGTGTGAGATCACTTAATGACAAGATTATGCTAAGTATAAGATTAGGTTAAGATTAAAATCATGTTAAGTATAAGCTCATTGTTATGTTCACAGATCATTGTTCACTGTTCATTGTTCAAGGTATATTAAAATATATAAATCATGTTAGGGTGACGGACCTATTTTAGTTTAGTGTGCTAGGGGAGGGGAAGTCATGAGCCCTATGAACCTAGGCCCCATGAGGTTTGTCCACTAGCGATTAGTGGATTGGGTTCACCGGGAGCTTATTTTGCCAAGTGACCGGTGACATGCTAAAAATCATTGTTCATTGTTCATGTGTTGCCTCTTGTAACTGCTTATGAGGGTTATGAGGACAACGTTTATGTTAGCCACATAGTCAAATATTAGGACTATGAGTTATGAGTCAAGAATAACGAATCAAGCATAATTGAATCGAGAGAGTTAGTAAGGGGTCTCGATAGAACTCACTGAGACAGGTTGTCTCACCCAATCCATGTTGTTGTTTTTCAGAATTGCAGGCTAAGTTGAAGATGATGAGGCATGGTCAGGGAGACGCTTGAGAAGTTGTTGACGATTTTGTTGGTTTTGTCATTTTATGTATCTCTGTATTTCAGTTCCCTTTGTATCTTAAGACTATTCGATTGTACGACTTATGTCTTTCAAGTTGTAAATCGCTTCCGCAGACTTTTGGTTTTTGAGTATTGAACACTAGTTGAGGGTGTAAGGATCGACTTTATTTATATTCTGTTCAGTTATGTAAGTACGTTTGATGAGTAATTCATCGAAGTTTAGTATGTGTTCAATATTTTGAAAGGAAAGTCACTCTGATGTATGCCAGTAGTGCATTTCGGTAGTTTCTACAAGTTAGAAATTATCGGGGTGTCACAATTGGTATCAGAGCAGTTCGACCTAGTCGAACTTAGAATCATGAGTCTCTTAAGTCCTCTAAGCGTGATTCCTCTTAGTATGCTATTAGACGTTTAGCCTGATCAACTAAACACTTTGTGCATATTTCGCAGAATCATGGCTGGTGGAAGTAGGAGAAGCGTCCCCGTCGATCCTCATACCGAATGGATGCAGAATGTCATCGAGACGCAACAGAAGATGATGAATGACATGATGCAAATGCAGCAGCAGCAGATGGCTCAAATGGCTCAGATGCATCATGAGAGGATGGATCAACAACAACCAAATGTTCAACAACCTCCTCTGGAAGATCCGAATAGGGATTACTTTCGTTTTCAGAAGATGAATCCTCAAAGTTTCAAAGGAGGACCTGAGGTAATGGTATCACATTTCTGGTTGGATTCGATGGAGAAGATTTTTAGGACTCTTCAATGCAGCGAAGAAGAGAAGGTTCTCTTTGCCGGCCATATGCTCGAGGAAGACGCTCAAACCTGGTAGACCAATGCTCATGATTTGATGGTGAACCAGGGAACTCCTGTTACCTGGGTTAACTTCAAGGAGATGTTTATTGGTCACTTTTTTCCTCCGGTGATGAAGTTAAGCAAGCAAGCCGAGTTTATCAATCTGAGGCAAGGAGAGATGTCGGTGGGTGAGTTCACCGCCAAGTTCGAAAGGTTGTCGCAATTTTATCAGTTGGCAAAATATGCTCCGAATGATGAGTGGAAGATGCAGATGTACAAGGCAGGTCTTCGTGCGGATGTGGCCCAAGGTCTTAGCTCTTATGTTATGACCAGTTATGCTGGATTAGTGCAGCAAGCTTATGTTGCAGAGGCAGATCTCAACAGGATGTATGAGGAAAGGAAAGCGTATCAGAAGGAGAAGAAAAAGGCATTGGAATTGCCAACCCCAAGTGAGGAGCCGAAGGGTAACTCTAACAAAGGAAAGCAAGCAGTGGTGGCAGAATTTTCAAGGTCCGTTAAGTGTTCGAGATGCGGAAAACCTCACGGTGGAGAGTGTCGCCTGGGGTCAACTGTGTGTTATTACTGCAAAGGCGAAGGGCATTACGCTCACGAGTGTCCGGCGAAGAAAATGAGCAGAGAAGAGAATGCAACCCCCACACGCGGAAGAATCTATGTGATGGACGCTCAGAAAGGCAAAGCTGATGACAGTTCGGCGAAAGGTATTTCTTAGTCCAATTTTGATGACAAAATTTTTAAAAGTTGGGGTGAATGTAACATCCCCTATTTTGCTATTTTAATTATATTTGCATGGAATTATTCTTGGTGATTATTTATGTTTGTTGAAAAATAAAATATTATGGAAATAAATTTGTTGATTGATTAAGTATAAGTTTTATGTGTGTTTGATAATTAGTTAAAGTTAAGTTAAAGTAATTAGGAGTGAGTTAAATAAACATTAGTGAAGGAGGGCACTTTAGTCTTTGCACATAATAAGTGAGGGGTAGTACAGTCTTTACACCCTAAATGAGTGAGCAGCTGAAGCCCCACACCCCTATACTCAGCCCACCCCTTCAATTGTCCCAAAAAGCCAAAATCTGGAAAACAGAAGCAAGATAGAGAGAATAGAGAGAGAGGTCACGAAGGAGAGAAGAGGAAGAGGGAAGGCTCAATCTGAATGCATGTCCTATAAATTTTCCTAGAAGGTGTGCAAAAATTTTCGCACACACGGTGATCCTGAAACTATACCTTATCAATAGAATTATAACTATCGGAAAAAAAAAAGTTGATCTATAATTTAATAGAAAATTTTGAGAGCATTCCAACATAACTGCACTTCTGATACCTCATTGACTAGTTAGCATATATTTGTATGCATATATTTTTATTTCATTCTGAATATTTTTTAATCGTCCTTCATGCTAACACAAACAATTTATTCTAAATAAGCATAGGTTTACAGACAGGTAAACAAGCATAAGTTCACAGACTCTTATTAATGCTTCAAATAAAACTTAGTAGAAACATAATGCCATTCTGAAAAGCTAGCCTTGAAACAAGAGGCAAAGAGATTCATCATTTTGACATCTTAGCAGCCAATTCTCTGACAAACTTAGCAGCTACTAATGCTGTCATATTATCAGCAGAATCACGTTGTGGGTTGTATTCAACCACATCTCCACCAACAATATCACCTTGGAGATTTTGAAGAATGCTCATAACATCCCTGAAAGAAAGACCTCCTGATTCAATGTGAGAAACTCCTTGAGCATAGGCTGGGTCAAGACAATCCACATCTATTGAGATATACACTCCTTTAACACCTTCTCCTAGTTTCTGCAAAAGAAAATTCTCAAGGTTTAAAAATCAAAGAAACATTAATGTTAGTATGCAGAGTTTAAACCTCGAACCTTCTTGTCAAACTGACTAACAAAACTAACGAAACATTCAGAGACTATAGTGACAGTATCTCACATAATTTGAGAGACCAAAATCACTGTTTATCCGGATAAAGAGAAAAGAACCAAATAAAAATAGAGGAAAGAGAGAAAAAGTGACCAGATTCTCTAAATAGGCGCGATCTTTTGCAAATTTTCGCATCTCATATAACTCTGTTCCATATTTCTGAGCTTGTTCTCGTCCATGAGCAGTTATTGATCTTATACCAACCTGAAATAAATTAATTAATGGATTAAAAGCCTGAAGAATATGCAATATAACTTACTATCACAAGAGAAATTTATACTACACCATATGAAGAACATTCAAAAGGGTATAGCTACCAAAACAAATTAACAACAATATAAAGCTAAAGAAAACAGATCTAATATGCACATGAATAAGTATAACAATGGTTTATGTTTCATGAATGCCTGAGTGTTATGTCAATGTCAATTTGAAAAAAATGATTATAAAATTAATCAAGAATCCGAGTGGTTAATGTACTCCATGTAAAGTGATTCACTCAGCTAGTACCCGAGTTCGAATCCCGACGACGGAATAAATTAGAACCAGACTTTACTTACCTTCCAGTCGAACTCCAAATTAGTCAAAGCTCATTTCTCCCTCTGACACTAGAACGGAGTCAAAGACCTCTAGACAAAAAAAATCAAGATTCGAAAATTACCTGCAAGAGTCGCCGAGCATAACCACCCTCCATGATTCGAGCAAAAGGAGAAGCATGTGAATAGTAGTTTCCTTCAAAGTCTTCATAATTGTCAGGATGTGCATCAAAGTGAATAATATCAACTGGTCCTCCAAGTTTCTCAGAAACAGCTCTAACAACTGGGAATGTTATTGAGTGATCACCACCCAAAACTAAGGGACGCAGTGGAGGCTGATAGAATATAGATGTCATCAGAATCAAACTTATATTAGTTCAAACATGAAGTTACCAGAAAAGGGTGATAATTAATTCAGTTGATAGTAGATTTGACACCAAAAATCATAGAGCCTGTTGGAATTGGTTTATTAAAAACTGTTTGTTCTTTTTATACTCTTAAAAACTGAACTGTTTTTAAAAAAGATAATCAAACAGATCCTTTTTCTTTTGTTCATTTTGAGTTGTTAACAAGGAAATGAAAGATTCTTGTAATGAAGAATTGTAATAAAGAGAAGTTTGGAGTCTAACTTGAGAGAATATTTTTTTTTTGGAAACATTGAAAACAAATTTTCACCATTTTCCAAAGACTCTCATATTTAATGTTTCTTATTTTTAGTGTCTTAGAGTTTAGGATTGGTCTAACTCAACCCTACAAAATTGGTTTGTAAGATAAATGATGTCCTTTCAATATATACTCTTTCGAGATCTTATCTCTAATCAATGAGGGATTTGAGTTTCTTCCAATATAGTAGAATACGGGAAACAAATGGGCGTGTGCCTGAAATTTTCCCAGTTCCAAAATTTGTAAATTTGTTAATTGCAAAAGGTCACAAATATTTAAAATATACCTCATCCATCACTAACTTGACTGAATCACTAACAACATTCATCAATCTATGATCATCCACCCCACAATCTCGAATTTCTTGAATAGGGATCACCAACATCAGATATCACTCGTGGGTCATCTATTACCTTGCCTACAACATCAAAAGGTGTTAGTTATAGCTAGTTGGATTGAAGGAGTATCTAGGTGCGCAAGATAGGCCTAAGAAAAATTGTGCAATTATTTGGTTTTTGGTATAACACACTCCATCTTTATGGATGTTTCTTTTTACCGTCGAGAAATTAAATTTTTTGTTTGTGCTGTCCAGTGTACTAAACAACATAGGTAAAACCAATATGAGTGACTACCTTCTTCAGTTGTTGAGTTTGTGCTACCACACCAAAGAGCCTCCTTAATGCGAGGAGGAGCAAATGCAGGCCCTTGAATGAATGATGAGTTGTGTCCCAAAGGAACTCCAAGAAGAGATGATGTTGCTATAGCACCTCCCAATGCACGCACAAGTTCTCCCTACAGAAAAAGCAAACATTTTTTGTAAGGATTTTTAATTCTTATTGTCTAAATTTGAACCCATATCCACTCATTTTAGTGAGTTGTCATTTTTACCCTTCTCATTTTCTTACCAAAATCTACTCACCCTCAATTTTGCGCTCCAAATTTTCAGAACTCTGAAAAATGTAGAAGGCATTGCGTATCGGAAACTTCAAAGTTTGAAAATTTTGGAATAGCGTAAATAATTGTGATTTCTGGATTTTTCATATTTTGAGATTTCTTGAAATTTAGCGACGACCAAACTATGGCTAACTGTATTTTAAATAAGTTAAAAATATTATACAATTTGGATTTTTCACATTTTAAATTTTCAAAACTTGGCAAGTTGACTTATTTTAACAAATAAAATTTCAGAATTTTCAACAAATGAAATTTTAAAGACTAATGTTTGTTCTGGATTTTGGAAAATTTAACCTTTTGTTCCGGATTTTTCGGGAAAAAAGTTTCACTATTGAGTGGGGAAAAGTGAAAGGGAAAATGGGATAAAAAAGTTTGTGGGGTATGAAGTCAAATTTATGGAGTATAAAGTAAAAAATATTTTTTATAAGAAAAATGATATATTAAAAATGAGTACATAAGATATTAGGATATTCCAATTTTCACCAAAAAAAAAAAGAAATTAGGATATTCCAACTCGTTACATTGCCTAACTAGTCTACCAAATTAAAGAGAAAAAGCAAACAAAATTGACTACTTGCAAAACTTATGAAAGAAAAAAAAAACACGGCACTTGAACAAATAAGCAAATATTTGTTTTAAGTGGTAAATGGACTTGGATCCCACTCCAAAGTCTCGGATTCGAATCTTGGTGTGGCAAAAACTCTGTTGGGATGGGAGAACCAAACGAGTCGGCAAAGTCGGAAACTTGTGGCCAACCAGGTTTTCCGGCGTAGATTAGTCACCGACAAAGTCGGTGAAAACTACGTACCAAAGACATAGTAACCAAAAAAAAATAAAAATAAAAAATAAGCAAATGTTACTTACCTTAAGCTTTGCTTTTTCACGAACAAGTGTAAGTGAAGCATCTATCACACGATTTTGGCCATTCTCTAGCAAAGATTTAGACAACACATCTCCTACTTTTGCATTTTGTACTACGTAATGGAGGCCTCTGCGTACTATATTTGACACCATTTTTCCTGTATCAAAAGATCAAAGTAATTAATGTTATATTTATATTTAAGAGGACGACTCGTGTGAGAACACTTGTTATTATAAAGAATATTTAATTATAATTGTTAAATTAAAATTAATGATTTAGATTACGATATTAAATAATTATGAGATCTCTTGTATTCTTTAATTAAAAAATGGAACAATTATACGAGATCTTGTAATTAATAACGCGATCTGAACCGTTAAAAATATTTTCATATCTCTTAATATGTTTTATAACTTGAGTCTTTAGAGGCAAAAAAATGTCCCATCAATGTTTGAAGTGAACACAAAAGTTTGCAAATCAAGTTGGAAACTTCACATATGATTGTGTCAATGAGACTGTACCCACATTATTATCACTTTTAATTAAAAAGCCTTAATTTTTTTATAAGTGAAATAGTTTATTTAGGATTCTATTTATATTTACTGAAAGTGTATAATATTTTTACCGTATTAACCAATCACATATTGTTCTAGCATGTCATTGAAAATATCAACTTTTTTCTTAAGTATCTGAAAAGTTATTCATAACATGATCTGTGATTGAATCCCTTTACAAGAAAACCATAACATAATAAATCCTAAGAGGGTCAAATCCCCATTAGTAACTGTTCAAAGAGCCCAAATGTTTACTCGGCTTTCGATTGTCAGGAAAATATGGAACATAATGGAAACGAGATATAACGATAAACCAAAACTCTTAGAGGTAGTAAGGTTGCCCCATAACCAAAAGTTAGTAAAAATCACCTAGCCAGATCTCAAATGAGTTCACAGACCATTCATTCATAAAAAAAGACTATCACATCACACAACCTTAGCCAATAACAACTTCTATAAGTATATATTAACATAAATCCCAACAAAGCTATTAAAACCTCTTTTTAGAGTAGTAGCACACTTCTGTAAAAAAAAGAGTAGTAGCACACTGAAATTGTATATATTAACATCTTTTCTTTCTGTGAAAAAAAAATCGATTCGTTAAACACAGCACTAGGCAAACACAACAAAGTGAAGTGTGCTACATTTTTTATAAGAGCCAATATTTTTATGTCGCTGAAATTGCCAAGACAACTAACAGTGAGGGACTTTACATCGATTCTTGAATGCTTATGACTCGACAATCATTTAGACTCGATTGAACAAATAATATAAGAGCAAGATTATTAATTTCTTCAACATCAATTTTAATAACAAAAAAACTAAATGTGAATATAGCCATCTTTAATCAGAAAATATGGCTATTGGAAAAATTATTGATCTACAAACCTCAGCTAGTACGAATGAAAATGTTATAACTTCAACCACTTTATGAAACACTTTGTGAAGCAAAGGAATAGCTAACCTACCAATCTGTGCTCGTACAGATGAAAATGTTACACCAGTTTAAGAAACACTTTGTTAAGCAATTGTTGTGAAGCAATAGAGTACCTAGCCTCGTTATTTATAATTGGAAATCACGCCAGAAAAAACAAGAACTGATTTAAAAAATAATAATATAAAGTACCAATTTTTCACGTGTAGAAGGAACTGGTATTTTACCCGTGCGTATACATGGGTGATACTGTATGGTCGGTGTATTGCCATGAAGTCATAATAATAATTTGGAAGATAATCATAAGTTATGAACAATGTCCAAAATGTATGATTTGAAATTCAAAGTGGAAAGAGATAGGTATTATGTGATATAAGATACAAATGAAAATTATATTGAGTCGAAGAAATTAAAGGAGATTGGCAATCAGAATTACAATATTGATCCATAATAATGTATTTAGACATTAGAGGTAAAATATGCATTCCCGTTGACACTCCCATTTGGATTCTCGTTGGCCCTCCCGTTGGCACTCCCGTTGACGCTCTCGTTACCTCTCTGGTTGCCACTCCCGTTGCAGCTACAATTGCCGGTCTCTCGTTGTCGCTCTCGTTGCCATATGTTAACTCATATTTTTCTATATGATTTAATATTAATTAAATCATATTCGTTTAATTATAAGTAAGTTATTTTATAAAGTTTGGTAGTGGCTAAAGTTGTATTTATATAATAATTCTTAGTGGTTAAATTGATTGATTTGAATAGTTTTAATAGAGAGATTATAGTAAATAATAAATTTTAGATAGAGAAAATGAAGAAAAAAGAAAATAAGATTTTTAAAAAATATGCACTCACGTTGGCGCTTTCCTTGTCTCTCTCGTTCCCACTCTTGTTCCCATTGTCGCTCTCGTTGTCGGTTCCATTGCCAGTCCCGCATTGCCGCTCTCGTGTTGCAAATTTTGTCTTTTAGCCGTGAATTTACTAAAATAGTTGTGTTGCAAAAAGTTAAAACAAAGTCGGTATCTTCTTATAATAATAATAATGGAGTAAAAGGTAAAATATGCAGCCACGTCACTCTTGTTCCCTCTCTTGTTGGCACTCTCGTTGGCGCTCTCGTTCGCTCTCCTGATGGCACTCCCGTTGCCGCTCTCGTTGCCGATCTCGTTGTTAGTCTCTCGCTGCCGCTCACGTTGCCACATGTTTCTCCTTTTTTTCTATATGATTTAATATTACAATTATTAGTGATTGATTTTAGTAGTTTTAATAGAGATTATAATAAATAATAAACATTAAATTATTTAATTATTGAGTGTAATATTAATTTAATAATTTATTTTTTTGGAATAAATAATTTTGAAACTATTGTTAGAGGTATGGTTTTTTTTACAATTGGTAGTAGTTAAATTGATTAATTTTAGTAGTTTGAGTAAATTATAGAAATAGGTAAAAAATTATGTTTTTAGTAAAAAAATTGACAAAAAAGTGATTATTTTATGGAAAGAAAAACTGAAAAAAAAAAGTTGTTTTTAAAATTCTGCTATTTTTTGTTCTTTTGCTGCGTCTGTTGCAGCTTTTGATTGCAGTTTTCAATCAGTTTTTTGTCCCTCACTTTGTTTTCCCTTTATCGTTGTCACTCCTGTTGCCTCTCCGGTTGGCGCTTTCGTTGTCACTCTCATTGGCGCTCTCGTTGCCACTCCCGTTGGCATTTTACTCTTTTTTAGTAATATTAAAATAGTTATTTGGTGATTTTTAATAGTGGTTAAATTGATTGATTTTAACAAAAGTAGTTAATTAAATTGATTAGTTTTAGTAGTTATTTTGTAATTTTTGGTACGGGTTATAGTTTTTTACAATTCTTTTTTTGACGATGGATAGTGGCTAATTGATTTATAGTGACTAATTGTTTTATTAATTTTAGTAGTTTGAGTAGATTATAAACATAGTGAATAATTGATTTATAGTGACTAATTGTTTTTATAAAAATATTGACAAACGGTTTTTTAAAAAAAAAACTTTAAAAAAACAGTGAATAAAAAAATATTTAAAAAAATTAAATTCTTTTTAAAAAAAAGTATTTTAAAAAAATCAGTTTTTTTAAAAATCAGTTTTTTTAAAAATCAGTTTTTCTAAAAAACCAGTTTTTCTAAATAATCAATTTTTTTAAAAAAAAAAAAAAACTCTATTGGTACTGTAGCGTACTGTAGCGTGTCAGAATTGGTACTGTAGCGCGTCAGAATTTGCATTGTAGCGCACTGTTGCGGCACCGTAGCGTTTTGTCTTTATGTGGTGAGTTGTCTATTTTGTCCCTAAATTGTAACAAATTGTAAAATTTGGTAATGTTTAAAAATGTAAATGTGCTGACATATGTTTTTATGAGATTGAAACTAAATAGATGTGAACTATAAAAGAGGAAGTAAAAAGCCAAGACATGAAGATATGAAAAGTGATGGCAGATATTGGACCGTAAGGTGGCCAGTTGTGATGCACGTTTTTTATAAACTCTTTTCAGACATTATCCCTGGTCTATGTGGTACGTGGGTTTTTCTCACCGGATCTATCAAGCTTAGATTATTGAGCTTAAAGCGTTGATAATAATGGTGGATGACTTAGATAGATTTAGTATAGGCTCTAATTACCATTTTAGGATTCTTGATTTAACTAAACTGCACAAAACTAGCTTATATGAGGACTACACATTCTTTGTAAACTTTTTTCATCTCCATTTTATATGAGACAGGGCCTGCCAAATTAGGGATGTCAAAACGGGTGGCCCTGCCCGGCCCGTATTGCCTTCAACCCGCTAAAAATAGGGAGGGCTGGGCTGGCCCGCTAATAGAACGCGGGCTCAAAATTTTAGCCATGCCTGCCAAGTGATGGGCAGGCGGGCTGGCCTGTCTATTTTTTGCGGTTTTTTAACAAACTTTTTCACCTATTTTTTTACATTTCAACTAGATTTTTCACTTATTTTATTTTAAAACAGGTTTTTATAAATCAGTTTTTTAACAAAATTTTACTTCTCTTGCATACGTTCACAAATAAAAGACTAACAAAATTTTACCTCTTGCATACTTCTCTTGCATTTTTTATAAAGCACTTTTTTAACAAAATTCTAACTCCAAAAGACTAACTAACCGTAGTATTGCATTTTTTATGGGTCACAAAAAAAAAAGCTTATTATGGGTCACAAGACTGATGCAGACCAATTTAAACTGGATTTTTAAAACTAAAAAAAAATTGGCTGGCGGGCGCCCCCCTCCCCCCGCCACTGTGTTTATCCCGCAGGCTGTTCATTTAAGCGGTTTGGGCAAAATTGGTCAGCGGGCAACAATACCAAAGCCCTGTCCGCCTTTTTTTAACGGGCCAATGGGCCGGTCTGGCGGGCCAAGCCCATTTTGACATCCCTATGCCCAATAGCAGAGTCAGGTAAAGCCATTGCTTTAGGCCTCACCCTAAAAAAAGGCTTCACCGAAAATCTACATATATTTAATGTACCATCTACTATCTATTTATACCATTAATCTACTACCAAAATACCAATCTTACCCTTTTTCCAACTTAACAATTTTAGGATATTTATGTAATTTCACTTTTTCACTTTTTCAAATTTTTTCACTTTTTCAAACTTTTTCACTGTCTCTCACATACTTTTTCACTGTCTCACACTTTTTTCAAACTTTTTCACTCTCTCCTCCTTTTTATTCCTCTAACTCTATCTCATTTTTCTATTTTTCACCATATATCTACTTTAATTTCATCTACATGTCTCCTTCATTTTTAATATTCCATTTTTCTCTATCAATAATTTTTATTTAGTCTCTACGGAAAATATTACAATTTGGAAAATTTGAAACTTTAATTCAATTTTGTTTTCTAATCTCTACGGAAACATTACATATTACTGGTAAATGTTCACGGGGTAATGTTAGGACTAACTCAATTACAATTTGAAACTTTTTGTTTATCTATTTTAAATTAGTCTTGATTTTCACGGAGTAATGTTCGGACTAATTAAATTATGTATAAGTCTATTAATAAAAATAACAGGTCAACACCCGTGCGTATGCACGGTATATTGCTATATATCAAATAATAGCCTTGCAGCACAAGTGGTCAAGGGCTTGAGTGAGTAGGTGCCTGGTGCATGTTCAATTTTCTTGATATCATTTTTATTTTTTAACTTGAATTTCTACTCATTATCGTCCAATTCACAAATATACAAATGGTTATGGGCCATCTTCATACTAATAGCTAATGACATGTGTAACTTAATTACTCTATTTTTTTTATTTAGATGACACTAAAATAAAATTATAATTAAATGCAATTGAAAAATTATTTCTTTTATAGTTTTAAAAGTGAGATTGATTTAGTTTAAAAAGTAATTATTTATGCTACCGATTTTTTTGATTAATTTGATAATTTAGATATGTTATGTACCTTGTCTTGGATTCTCGAATCCGGAGTCTGCAGTTGGTATCTGATGTTTCGTTATCTTCTCTTGGCTCGAGGTCGGATGAATATCACGAAGGTCGAAATCTTCCGAGGTTGATAATCGTCGAGTCGTCTTCTTCCGAGGTTGAACTCGGCGGGGTCGGGTACCTACAGACACTCCGATGCTAAAGTCAGCAAACAGAAGTCAGTGGGGTGCAAATGAGTGAAGCGTACCTGGATATGTGGGTAGGACCCGTATTTATAGATGCGGAGCACCGAGGGTTCGCGGGTTGCGCCCGACCTGGACTGTTGTATACAAGCGCTTTGATTTGGTCTGTTGATTTATGATCCGACGCCGTGCTACCTTGCTGGACCGAATTTCTTGGGGAATGGGCCCATTATAGTCGCGAATTGGGCCTCTAGGGCCAATCCGGAATAGTTGTCCCCCAAGTCGAGGTCGGTCACGGAGTGCGGCCTCGGCTTGATTGTGCCTTACCCTTTGGGCGTTTGCCCTCGGATCTGCGCAATGCGTGTTGGATCCCGAGGTTGAGATGCGAGCCCGACATGAGTGATGGATTTCTGAAATGTTAGTGACGAAAGCAGTCTCGGAGGTCGGAAATCCTTGAGTTGACTCGCGTTTTCCCGGAGATGCCTTGTGTCAGTATTGTCAGAGATGTGACGTTTGAGTGATGCGAGGTGTCTTGTCATAATGACTTGCACGGATCCTCATGTCTGTACGTTGATCTCCCTGAGAGATGTAGCGTTGTTTCACCTTTCGGGTTCACAATGTCTTTAAATACTCGTCCAAGGCCTAATTCCGAACACTTTGTCATTTCTTTATCTCGAATTCTCCCAAGTTCAGCGAACCTTGTGCGACTTTGCTCTCCGGCGATCCGAGTCTGAGTTCCTGGTTTCCGACGTTGAGGGATTTGTGTTGTCTTCCACTTCTTGGTTCTGCCGACGTTGAGGTCTTCGGCGAGGTTCTTCGAATATCTCACACCGGGTTGCATCTGATCTCCCGAAATTTGCTGCACTTGTTCTGGGAAAAAGGCGAATATAAGGGAGACCGATAGAACAAAACTCGTTGTCCCCGGCAAGCCGCCGTTGAGGAGGTCTGCAGAGGATAACATAATTATCGATGAGCGGCGGTTGACTTATGGGGAGGCCTCAGGTCGGGCGGAGGCTAGTGGCTCAGTCTTAACGCCGCCGGCTGTGGAGTCTCCGACCCCCGACCCTGCGGGGGAGGCTTCTACATCTGATAACGCGATGTTGGACTTCCATCTTTCCACCCAAGGCTGGGAATCGGCAGGGCAGGCCGCCAAGGTGGCGGGACTGGAGGCGAGGGAACCCGAAGCGGCGGATCCGTATTGGTGGATTTCAACCGACATTCTTACAGTGGGGTCGTATTACCGAGCTGGCCGAGGTGAGCCGAGCATGCTCAGAAGGTTTGAGAAGTTTGTAGGAGCCGAGGGGAAAGAGTGGAGCTTGGAGCTAGTCCCGGGCGACGATTCCGCGTGCTCCAAAGTGGACGGCGTGAGGTTTTTTGTTTACTCTGCTTTCT
This sequence comes from Astragalus membranaceus, assembly GCA_039519185.1. NCBI lineage: Eukaryota > Viridiplantae > Streptophyta > Magnoliopsida > Fabales > Fabaceae > Astragalus > Astragalus membranaceus. The sequence continues at coordinate 61,947,271 of CM076850.1, read as the reverse complement.
TTGAGAAGATGGGGATGAGGATCCCGTTTATGGAGTTTCAGAGGAAGGTGTTGAGGTTTCTGCATGTAGCTCCTTCTCAGCTTACCCAAAACTCGTGGGGTTTTATAAATACTTTCGAGATCGTGATGCAGGCGATAGGCCGCCAATGTCGTTTGAGGGTTTTCTTTCTTCTTTTTGAGGTGTTTCGTCAGCCCGAGGCTGGGTCGGACAGGTTTGGTCAGATAGGCCTACGTCGTAACCGCAAGTTCTCCTTCCTCGTGCCCGTGCGGACTTGGTGAGGTACTTTAAGTATGGTTTTTTCCTTGTGGCGCCGATGAACGAGGCCGCAAAGAAGGAGGTTGTCCAGCTCGATGAGATGGGTAACGTTGTGAAGAATTTGTTCCCACTATCTTGGTGCCGTGGGCAGTATGACTTGCAGACGGGGTCGTATTCCTTTAAAGAAACGGGTCTGACCCGGCAAGAGGCTCTGACCTTGAAGTTACTATCTGATTGGGTTCAAGCATTTACGAACAAGAGTGGGAGAATTGAGTGCAAGATATCTTAGAGGCGAAGTCTTCCGCCGACCTGACTAAGACTCTGGGTAAGTTTTGCGAACTCTGTCTTGAGTTTCTTTCTGGCTTTTTGGAGTCTATGTTTTGACTGCTTTTTCTCTTTTCTTTTTACAGATTGGTTTACCAAGCTGGCAAGCTTGGCTGAATTTTTGGCTTCTTCCCGAGTCAGCGAGAATGTGGACACTGGAGTCGGCTCTTCTTCGGCCCCGACTCCAACAGCTGTCGCTACCGAGGTCATGGTTGACCAAGGAGTGCCCCCCGTGGCTCAAGCAGACTTGGAGCCAACTTCACAAAGTTTGACTGGAAAGCACAAGGAGCGTAGCCCTCCGACTCTGCCTTGTGTGACGAAGATGTCCAAAACTTGCAATCCTTTGGATTCTGAAGGTGGAGTCTCTCCTGCCGACTTCGAGGCTTGCCTCCGAGTTGGGGGACTCGGTCAGCGGACGCTCAGTCTGTGGAGTTCGGAGCTCTCCCTGATGGAGGAAGGTAACCTCTGCTCCGAAGCTAAAAATTTGTGACTTGAAGGTGAATTGCAGGACAAGTCTGATAAATTAACAGCTTGCTTGGAATTCCTTTCAGAAGCTCGCGAGGACGTTAAAAGATTTGAGAAGGAGAAGAAGGAGCTCCAGACTCGCTTGGACCACCTTGCCGAGGTCAACGTTGAGGCCATAAGAGAGGAAATATCAGAGCTCGGAAAGATGATCGAACCTGCCGAAAGGGTTTCGAAGCTGAAAGAGGAGATAGAGGCAGCCGAGGCTGTGGCTTCTAGTTTGGGAGCGGAGGTGTTACGCCTGGAGGCGGAGCTGGCCGCGGCTGGAGAAGAGAAGAAGAGGTTTAAAGAGAAGTGAGATAAGGCTCTTCTTTTTAACCAAAAGTCTGATGGGGAAGCTCTGGTCACTGCCTATTTTTCCAACGCCCTGGCCCAGGTTACGGTGCTATATCCCGGGCTCGATGTCTCTTTGGTTCATCCTTGCCAAATGGTTTATGCGGGGGAGATTGTGCGGCCTCAAGTGTCCGAGGAGGGAGCGGAGGAGCCCGAGGTCATCTATACTCCAAAGCCTTAGCTCGGTTGGTGCACTTGGGGTCGTATTAATGGCCCCGGTTGTACTTGGGGTCGCATTTTGTTTGTAATGTACATTGATGGCACCATCATTTCCGGCCTGTGTTTAAATTATCGCCTTTCAACATGTTCGTATGTTTTGATTTTTGTGTTTGCATTGTGCCTTTGTTTTTTGTGCTCGCTGTTTATGAAGCTCGGGATCTGCGAAGCTCGGGTTCACGATAGGCTCGACCTCGTGGTAGAGGTCAGTGAGCCACAATAGGCTCGACCTCGTGGTAGAGGTCAATGAGCCATGATTGGCTTGACCTCGTGGTAGAGGTCAGTGAGCCACGATAGGCTCGACCTCGTGGTAGAGGTCCGTCGGCGCCGTGTCGGAACGATCTTGTGAGAAGGATGCAATTCCGAGGCCGCGAGGTCAGCTAGGACTTGATTTGATATGTTTCGCCAAGCGCGGAGCTCTGAAGTGAGCACAGGTTGGGTGCAGGGGCTCGGTTTTGACCCTGATTAGTGTTGAGCAGATGAATACCTGAAAAATCAATCACTTTTTTGATGGGGACCGAGGTCCAGCATGAGTACAATCATTATTAGATGTAGGACTCAGAGTCCGGAGTTATGCGAAATTCTTTAAAGAAAACGAATTAAGTTCTTAAGCAAAGACATTAGACCAACAAATCATTGCAAGAAGAAACAAGGCATCTAATGGAAATGGTGCTGGAATGAGCAGTTCTTGATGCCTGAGGTCGGAGGTCGGGCATTCGGTGGATCTTAGAAACAAGGCATGAGTACAAGGGTTTTTTTTGGGGGGGGGGGGGGGGTGGGGGTGGGGTGGGGGGTTCGGGGTGAGTTATCTTTCGCTCACCGCGAGATACTTTGGTGAGGCATCTTTGGTTTGTTAAGCTGGAACGTTGTGTTCAAGTTTTGACTCGGGGTCGTCCTGACTCCCGACCTCGATTAGGTTGATCTCAGACACGACATTCTTGTCGTTGTGGCCCTTCTCATTCTTGTCGGATTCATTATCCTTTTTGATCGAGAGGTAGTGGCACTTCTGGGCAGATTTCAGGTCGGCTTCAATTGTAATGACCTCGTCTTTGGTAGAGTAAAATCTCATTTTCAGATGAACTGTTGAGGCCAAGGCTCCGAGCCTGCCCAAGGTTGGTGTTCCTATAATGCAGTTGTATGGGGATTTCCATGGTAGGACCAATAATTGTGTTTTCACTGTTCTGGAAAGCTTATCCCGTAAGTGACCATGAGCTCGAGGTATCTGAATGGAGTAGTTTTTGCCCCATTAAATCCTGTCACTTCCGAACCTCTATAGGTAGTGAGCTTGGTCTCGGAGATGTTGAGCTTCGGGAGCAGGTCCCAAAACAAGATGTCCGCCGAGCTTCCCTGGTGTTGCACCCAAAAAGGTCCCTGAGGGGATTTTTCTTCGTTTACAACTTTTTAAAACAATGAAGTCGCCACCAATATTTTTTATAAGGAAAATATTGAAGAAAAACCTTTTTGGAAAGCGGATGGCCTTTTGGAAAACCGGAGGATTTGGGTTCGGGGGTCGGTTAGACATGGGGAAGGTATTAGCACCCCACACCTCTTTTCTACCGAAAGGGAACCTTTAATTAAACGTGTGGTTTTAAGTGTTGATTTGGAAAATACTTAAATTTGCCTCAAAGGGAATGAGAAGACTTAATGAAAATTTTATTTTTGGCGCTTGACGAGAGTTAGTCGCTTGCTCCTACGTATCTCCCGGTGCGATGGAGAATTCAAAGCTACGTAGATCTTGTTTTGAAAAATGTTTTATTTTGGAAAGGTATTTGGTTTTTGAAAGGAAAAATGTTTTTGGTTTGTTGTGCTTGACGGAGAGTATCCGCTCCTACGTATCTCCCGGTGCGATGGAGAATTCAAAGCTACGTAGTTCTGGGTTTTTGGTTTTGAAAATGGTTTGAGAGTTTTTCGCAATTGGGCGAGCGTTTGTGACGACCAAACAACAACGGTTTAGAGTGGTCACACTACTAACTCTTTTGAAAATGAAATCATCATTAACAACCAAACGGCAACGGCGCGAGTGATCATTAATGATAATCGGTTTTGTTTTTGATTCGAGTGTTCGCGATGACCAAACAACAACGGTTTAGAGTGGCCGCGCTACTAACTCTTTTTTGAAAATGAAATCGTCACCAACAACCAAACGGCAACGGCGCGAGTGATCATTGATGACAATTTGGTCTTATTGGAGTTTTGAAGAAGGGTTTTGGAAATGAGTTTTGGAAAAACAAAGTAGAACAATTTCAACCAAATTCCAAGTCCATAACCAAATGCAAAATGAATGAATGAAGTTCAAACATATTCAACTAATCAAGCAATCATGAACATGTTGATCATCAACTAAGATTAAGCATGCCAATACAATCAAGAGATTTAATTGTCAATGATGCAAGATAAAGTTCTCAAAACAATTGTGCGTGTCTGTGAGAATTGCTACTGGACGGGCAACAATCTCAAAAGTTCTCAAAACAATTGTGTGTGTGTGTGTGAGAATTGCTACAGGACGGGCAACAATCTCTAAGGGTGTGCATTTATCTTAATGACTCTATGCTACCACAGGTGAGTAGGCTTACGTCTTCATATAAGAGTACATGCATGAGGGAGGAATTGCACACAATTAAATCAAAACATTTAAATGGCATCACGAACAAGAGAATACAATTGATTATAGGCATAGAATGATCTAGGTTAGATGAATGAACATGCAAGCAATGATGTGCATGATTTGGCAAATATGCAAATGCGTGAGCATACAAGACTATGCATGAATGAATAAGCATATAAGACTATGCATGAATGAAAGATTGAGCATACAAGACTATGAATGCATGAGCATAATTATTGTGTAAGGTATGAACATTTGAGTATGCATGGACATGTGAATATGTAAGTTAGAAATGAATATGGAAGAATAAGTAAGAGGATGCATGAAGTGTGCGAAATGTCTTTGGGTTTTTGGGTAAATGATTCATGGTTCAAAGTGGTAAAAGGTTAGATGAGTTATGGTAAGAAGTTTTGATGCAATGTAGTAAAAGAAAATAATGGAAAGTGGTAAAAAGTTTAATGAAATAAGTGATAAAAAGTGAATGAGATGGTAAAAGTAAAAAGTTAATGAAATGGTAAAAAGTTAAAAAACACAATGACACAACTTGCATTTACTCAACCACAATCAAAATGACAATCTTCAAGCAATCAAAGGGGTAAAAAACCCTAGTCATGGCCGAATGCATACAAGCATGGAATCATCAACTTATTTCATGCAAAAATTGACAAATTAACACACAAAACAACACAAAAGAAGAGGACCTAATCTATCATGCAAGTTCCTAAAACAAACATTAGCCAAATCATGCATTTATTCATTCAAAATTAAAGAAAACAAAACAAGCAACATGAACCCTATTTTCCTCGCCCAAACCCAAGGCTATGTATGGTCCAAGATCAACAATTATTCAAACTCAAATCATAAAATGAACAAGAACACACAAGAACCCTAAAATAGAGTTCATCGCCAAAGCAAACGAGGTATGAGAATGGGTTTTCATTTGATGAAAATTATGCAAACAAGGTTTAAAATACAAAAAAAAAATGCAAGAAGACACAAGAACAACTCCTTCAAAGCCAAAGAGCCACTTCAAACACCCAAGCCTCCCTAAGTGCTTGTCAATAGTGTTTGAAATGGCTCCTCACAGCAACAACAACAATATATGAAGGAGTTGAGATGAGGAGAAGAGAGATTATGCAAAAATGAAGAAGGTGCAAGAGTTTTGAAGTTTTACCTTGAATCCAAGCTAGGAAATGAACAATATGAAGAACAAGACCACAAACCAACTAAATCCTCAACAAACTTCAATGAAACCTGCACACCTTGCCTTGATTTTTGAGATTAGATGATGAACAATTAGATTTTAGTAGAAGAGGAGGATGATGTGTGAAGTAGGAGTGGATTTGAGATAGAAAATGGGAGTGAATTGAAGAAGAATGGAGGAGGAATTGGGGGTGGAGGCTACGGCCTAGGGGGTCTTTGGAGGAGAGGAAGGTTGTGTGAGGGTTGTGTGAGTGAGGAATGAGAGGCTAAAGATGCTCATGTGTGGAAATGAGAGGGTATTTATAGAGTTGTTTTAGGTCTAGGGGTAATTGGGTCATTGTTCTTTACTAGGTTCTCTAGGATTGGGTTTTAAATTTGAATGAAGGGCTAGGATTAGAGATCACTTGGATTGTGGGTAGTGAGAAAACACAAAAATGAGAGTGGTAGAGAGGAGAGGGTGTGGATTCGCATATGAGAGGGAGGGAGAGCTTGTGTGAAAAACTTGTCCTATTTTGGGAATGGAGGCTCATATGTGATGTGAGGTAAAAATAGGGTTAAGGGTATAATTGAGATGGAATGTTACCAAAGAAGTAATTTTGTATTTTCTTGTGAAGAGGTGAGTGTGAGTGGGTAGGGTAATTTACAAAAGAGGGCATAAATCTATGTGGGAGTGAGTGATGGTCACCAAAAGGGAAAAGTTAAGGATAGTACAAAACATATTCTTAAGGAATAAGGAATAGAAGAGTGTGGAAGAAATTGTGGAGAGAGAGAGAGAGAGAGGGAATTTCGAAATTGTGGGGGGGGGGGGGGAGAGAGAGAGAATTTCGAAATTGTGGGGGGAGAGAGAGAGAGAGAGAGGAAAAAAAACTTGTTTTTGGTCTTTTGTTTTATTGATGACACTTCCTTCTTTTTGAGTTTTTGAATTTTGGGCATGGAAGTGAAGGTGCACCTATTAAAAAGTGTCATATATATTTGAGCACCATAAAATATTCCCTCTAATTATTCTAGGCAATAAAAATTGTCATTTAGTAATTGGGGAATATTTAATGGTCTTTTTTTGGGTTTTTTATGCACTAAAAATGGGGAAAATGCATTTTTAATTATTTTGGATTAGGACTTTCTTTCCAAAAATTATACAAAAATTACCCTTGGTAGAGTAACATGTATGCCACGTCCTTGACCTGGTCTTGGTCCAAAAATAATTAATTCGCTTTTTATTTAAACGCCCAAAAATGCAAAAATATGCACTATTTTATTTCCTAAAATTCCTAAAAATTAAGAAAAATGCTTTTGGGTGCCAAAAATTAATAATGATCAATAAATGGACTTTTTTGATGAAAATACAGACACGTGCCAAATGACGAGGGCACAGGGCAGCTCACGCAGTTACTACTGGCGCGCGCGCGTAATTCAAATAAAAATGCGTAATAGGGGACGAACACACATAAATGCACCAATCCACTATTTTCCACACATTATGAATTACCTTATTGCTTCTATTTTTCTGAAAAATGTTTTTTGACTTGGGCGGACAAAATTGGGGTATTACACCTGCTCCACTAGGATTCTCAGGACCTGGACGTCGACCATGATGGCAGAGATAATGAGTGGGATATATTTGTTTGGCTTACCATCTGGGAGGTCCTGGTCAGAGAAGGCTAGTGGGGGTCTGTCGAATAGGTTGGCAGTTTTCGGGTTGCTGGCTATGCTCAAAATCTCTTTCCACTCCCGCTTCATAGATCTTTTTGTTTCACCCGAGTCCACTGAATATCCGCCTAGAATTACGGCGGCGACTGCTCTTGAACGCTGTTGCTCGGGCTCATCATCCTCATCCGAATCTTCGGAGTCGGCCTTCGCTGGCTTGACCACTTCATTTACTCCTGATTTTCCTTTTCGAGGTGAACGGGATCGCCGCCTTTCTTCATCTCCATCTTTCTTAACATACTTGCTCAATTTACCTTTTTGGATCAAGTCCTCTATGTCGTCTCGGAGAACCCGGCACTGGTTGGTGTTGTGGCCGTGACTTCGATGGTAGCGACAGTACTTTTTCTTGTCAGTGTTTTCTCGCGGCGCGAGTGGAGCTGGCCATTTCCTGTCCTTGAACTCGGTGTTAGCACACTCTGCAAGAATTTTTGACTTCGCCTCATTCAGCTCGGAGAACCGTGGAAGTCTTTCCGTAGAGTCTTTCTTCTGATTCTTCCCTTTGTCATTCGTCTTTGCGGGGGCCGAGGTTGCACCGACCTCGTCGGCCATGTCGTCTTCTTCGTAATCAATGAAACTCTGAGCCCGCCTTAGGAAGTCTTCCAAGTTCTAGGGTCAGCGAACACCGACGTCGATCTGGAAGAGGCTCTTCTTGCGGAGCCCGTGTCTCACGAATAAGAGTTTGATCTTGTCTTCTAGATGCCTTACGTTGTTGGCTTCTTTGTTGAACCGCTCGATGTAGTCACACAATGATGACCACCTTGTGGTGAAAATTGGTCATTTCTTTGATTTTCAATAGAAAGCCTGGTTGTTTCTTATGTTTTTGTATTTTTGGGTTTAGGATGGAAGAAAATGGAAAAGGAAACTTGAAATTTTCGTGGTCTTTGTAAAGTAGTGCTTATGCTCACACTAGTTAACAATTGGTGTGAATTTGGTGAAAGAAATGGAATGAAAGGAAAGGGGCGCCACATTGTCTAATCCAAGACTAGGATAAGCCTATGAATGTGAGGATCACCACAAGAAAAGGAGTTTTTGATATGATCAAAGTTTGGTCCAATCCAGAACCTAGAGAGTATGAACTCAAAATGTTGTTAAAATCTTTGTTAAAAACTTCAGCTACACTTACACTCTCTATTTGTAATAAGAGAGTGCTTGTTGTTACAAAGAAAGAAGACCAAAAGCTATTACAATACCCTAAGCCTATGCTAATTTCGAAATTAGCTAATAGGAATCCTAAGCTAGTGTAATAAAACTCAATTACAAGCAATTCAAGTCTAGGAGTTGTTACACAAACACATATTAATGGGAATTACACTCTTTGATGCACTAATAATGAGATGTTGTAGAATAAATTCCATTGTCTTGTAACTCCTCTCTCCTTAATGTGCCTTTGATGAGATGTTGGAGAATTAATCCTATTGTCTTGTAACTCCTTGGCTTTGATTGTCATGAATGCCTTTCTTTGATTCCAACAATTATTGACTCTATCTCCACACTTGGAGTATGTGACTCCTACACCACTTGAAGTGGATTAAACACACCAAAAATAAATTAACTAAGTGCATGGTTCCCAAATATATCAATTGGTCACATGCAATTTTATTCAATTAAAATAGAAACTCCTTTTAAGTCATGCAACTAGCGCCTTCTCCATAGCTTGTATGACAAGCATGGTTTTTGGTGCAATTACTTCCTTGCCCTCATTTGAATTTGCCTTGGTGATGAACTGGACTAGACTTTCTTGGACTCTCCTTGCCCTTGCTCTAGTTATTGGACCTCCTAAGCTTTGCAAGGCATCTTGATGCTCTATGTCCTCATCATTCCCTCCCTCTTGAGAAGAATTCGACCTCGAATTGAAATCTTCATCACCTGCATCAAAAGGAGATAAGTCAGCAACATTAAACGTGGCACTAACACCATACTCACCGGGTAGGTCCACTTTATATGCATTATTATTATTCACTTTGGCAACCACTTGAAAAGGACCATCACCCCTAGGCATTAGTTTGGATTTCCTCTGTGTTGGAAACCTTTCTTTCCTCATATGAACCCAAACCCAATCCCCGGGTTCAAAGATAACTTGTTTGCGCCCTTTATTGGCATTTTTGGCATAGCCCTCATTTTTCTTTTCAATTTGCATTTTGATTTTCTCATGCAAATTCCTAACAAATTCAGCTTTGGCCTTGCCATCTTTATGCTTCAAAAGAGATGTGTTAGGTAATGGTAAAAGATCAAGAGGAGTTAAAGGATTATAACCATACACAATCTCAAATGGTGAGTGATTTGTGGTACTATGGACAACCCTATTATAAGCAAATTCAACATGTGGCAGCCATGTTTCCCACATTTTCAAGTTCTTTGAAAGCACAGCCCTTAAAAGAGTAGAGAGAGTTCGGTTTACTACCTCAGTTTGCCCATCAGTTTGAGGATGACAAGTTGTAGAGAATAGTAACTTAGTTCCCACCTTACCCCACAAAGTCCTCCAGAAGTGGCTTAAAAATTTAGTGTCTCGGTCGGACACTATGCTTTTTGGTAAGCCATGTAGGCGCACCACTTCTTTGAAAAACAAGTCAGCAACATGGCAAGCATCATCTGCCTTTTTGCATGGAATAAAATGCGCCATCTTTGAGAACCTGTCCACAACAACAAAAATAGAGTCTTTCCCATTCTTTGTTCTAGGTAAGCCTAAGACAAAGTCCATGGAAAGGTCAATCCAAGGGTATTCAGGAACAGGCAATGGAGTATATAAGCCATGGGGCATAACTTTGGATTTGGCCCTCTTGCAAACAATGCATCTTTCACAATATTTTTGCACATCAACTTTCATGTGAGGCCAATAAAAATGCTCTTTCAAAATTTCCAAAGTTTTAGGAACACCAAAATGTCCCATTAAGCCCCCCTCATGCGCCTCTTTGACTAAGAGCTCTCTAATGGATCCTTTTGGCACACACAAGCTTTTTTCTTTAAACAAATAATCATTGTGCCTAAAAAATCCATTATGGGCAGCATGCACACATCCAGCATATTTAACAGAAAAATCAAGATCATGCTGATACAATTCCTTAATGTGTTCAAGACCAAAAATTTTAGTTTCAAGGGTAGAGAGTAAGGCGTACCTTCTTGACAATGCATCAGCCACAACATTGGCTTTACCCTTCTTATGCTTAATCACATAAGGAAATTGCTCCCAAAATTCGACCCATTTAGCATGCCTCTTGTTCAACTTACCTTGTCCTTTTAGATACTTCAAGGACTCATGATCACTATGAATGACAAATTCTTTGGGCAGCAAGTAATGTTGCCATGTTTGCAATGCCCTTACTAAGGCATACAATTCCTTATCATAAGTTGAGTAATTTAGGGCAGCCCCTTTTAATTTCTCACTAAAATAAGCAATTGGATGACCTTCTTGCATCAAAACAGCCCCAATTCCCACATTGGAAGCATCACACTCAATTTCAAAAGATTTTAAAAAATTAGGCAATGCTAGAATTGGTGCTTGGGTGAGCTTTTCTTTAAGGATAGAAAAAGCTTGTTCTTGTTTCTCACCCCATTTAAAACTGATTTCTTTTTTAACAATTTCATTAAGAGGTGCAGCAATAGTACTAAAGTCCTTGACAAACCTCCTATAGAAACTTGCTAAACCATGAAAACTTCTTACCTCAGTCACACTTTTGGGCGTTGGCCACTCTTGGATTGCCTTCACCTTTGCTTCATCCACATGTACTCCTTGAGAGCTTATGACAAAACCTAGGAAAACAACTTGATCCGTGCAAAAAACACATTTTTCCAAGTTTGCAAATAAGATTTCTTTTCTTAGCACATTTAAAACAGCCCTTAGATGAATGCAATGGTCCTCTAAATTTTTGCTATATATCAAGATATCATCAAAATATACAACAACAAATTTTCCCAAAAATTCTCTCAAAACATGGTTCATTAATCTCATGAAAGTGCTAGGTGCATTAGTTAAGCCAAAAGGCATAACTAACCATTCATATAAACCATATTTAGTTTTGAAAGCAGTTTTCCACTCATCCCCTTCTCTTATCCTAATTTGATGATATCCACTTTTCAAATCAATTTTGGAAAATAAACATGCACCAAACAATTCATCAAGCAAGTCATCTAACCTAGGTATTGGGTGCCTATACTTGACGGTGATATTGTTAACAGACCTACAATCAGTGCACATTCTCCAACTACCATCTTTTTTTGGAACTAAAATAACAGGGACAGCACATGGGCTTAAGCTTTCTCTTACCCAACCTTTACTTACCAACTCAGCCACTTGTTTTTGTATCTCTTGTGTTTGTTGTGGGTTGCTCTGGTAGGCTGGCCTATTAGGCAAAGCGGCCCCTGGAACGAGGTCAATGTGGTGCTCAATCCCTCTCAAAGGTGGTAACCCACTTGGTACCTCTTTAGGGAACAATTCCTCAAATTCCTGCAAAAGAGAATTTATGCAACTTGGCATTTCTTGAGTGTTAGATAAATTTTCTAGCAAAGCCACCTCTTTGCTAAAAAGCAAATATAGGGGCTGACTTGCAAGAATAGCACTTTTAACCTCCCCTTTTGTCGCCATCAAACTTTCTTTTTTTTCATCAATATTTTTTTTTGCACTCTTTTTTCTCTCTTTTTCTTTGGCGATCTTTTCTTCTTTTTCTTTTTCTTTATCTTTTTCTTTTTCTTTTTCTTTTTCATATTTTTCTCTCAATACTTTTTGATCATCTCTCACCTCACTTGGACTCAAAGGAGCCAATACAATACGTTTTCCACGATGAACAAAAGAGTACTTGTTGGTACGCCCTTCATGATTGGCATTTTTATCAAATTGCCAAGGCCTTCCCAACAAGAGATGGCTAGCCTCCATATGAACTACATCACAAACAGCCACATCCTCATACACACCAATTGAAAAAGAAATTTCTACTATCTTATCAACAATCATTTCAATATCATTGACAAGCCATTGAAGTCTATATGGTTTGGGATGTGGTTTAGTTTCTAGTTGAAGCTTAGAAACCAACCTTGTGCTAACAACATTGGTACAACTCCCACCATCAATAATAAGGGAACATACCTTGCCTTGTACGAGGCACCTTGAGTGAAATATGTTCTCCCTTTGTGTTGTATCCTCCTCCTTTACAACGACCTCCAACAACCTTCTCATCATAAGTAACTCTCCACTAGGCATTTGGGTCTCCTCCTCCTCCAAATCCCCTTCATACTCTTCATCCCTTTCATCCTCCTCTGTAACCTCCTCTAAAAGCATAACTCTTTTGGTAGGACACTGTGAAGCTATGTGTCCTAATCCTTGGCACTTGAAACACTTGACAACCCGATTAGTTGAAACAACTTGAGAAGGACTAGTTGTAGTGTTTTTACCTTTTGGGTCAGCCGTGGTTTCTTTGGATGATGAACTTCCTTCACTCTTAACACTGCTCTTCCAATTTTGAGAATTGGTAGTAGTTGAGCTTCTTCTTATTTGGCCCTTCCTCTTGAGTTGTTGTTCTATTTTTGTGGCTTGATGAACCAAATCGTCTATTTGAACATAGTGTTGTAGTTCCACTATGTCACTAATATCACGATTTAGACCATGCAAGAATCTGGCCATGGTTGCTTCTTCATCCTCCTCCACATTTGCTCTAATTTTCGCCACCTCCATCTCCTTATAGTACTCATCAACACTTTTGTTGCCTTGGGTGAGTCGCTGTAATTTGTTGTGCAACTCTCTGTTGTAGTATGATGGAATGAATCTCTTCCTCATGAGCCTTTTCATCTCCTCCCATGTGGCAATGGCTGGCTCATCGTGCCTTCTCCTCTCCTTCGTCAATTGGTCCCACCACACCAAAGCATAATCTGTAAATTCAATAGAAGCAACCTGCACTTTTTGAAGATCAGTGTAATTGCTACAGGAAAAAATTTGTTCAATTTTGGTCTCCCATTCCAAATACACATCAGCATCATTTTTCCCAACAAACTGTGGTACTTTAATTTTTATACCACCCAACCTATCTTCTCTAGGTTCATCACGTCTTCTCCTCCGACCCTCCTCATCACTATTATTTTGTCTATTTTCTAATTGATCAATTCTCTCCTGTATACCTTCCACTTCCTCTTTCAAAAGTTCTCTCATTTTTGCCGTGAGGGCATCAAAAAGTAAACGATTTTGAGCATCCATAACTCTCACAGTTCTTTAAAGAACCCAGAAAAATGATCAAAACAAAGAAAACAATTTCAAATAATAATCCACACACACAAAAAGCTTTGGAAGGAAAAACAAAGTCTTGGAAAACAAAGTTTAAAGGATTAGAAGAAGAAAGGAAAATTTAGGCTAGGGAAGACAAACAACCAGAATTTGTTTTTTTTTTTTTGATATACTTTTTTTTTGACTCAAAAGCAAAGAAAATAATACACAAAGCTTGAAATTGTTGAACAAACTAGAACCTTGCTCTGATTACCAAATGATGACCACCTTGTGGTGAAAATTGGTCATTTCTTTGATTTTCAATAGAAAGTCTGGTTGTTTCTTATGTTTTTGTATTTTTGGGTTTAGGATGGAAGAAAATGGAAAAGGAAACTTGAAATTTTCGTGGTCTTTGTAAAGTAGTGCTTATGCTCACACTAGTTAACAATTGGTGTGAATTTGGTGAAAGAAATGGAATGAAAGGAAAGGGGCGCCACCTTGTCTAATCCAAGACTAGGATAAGCCTATGAATGTGAGGATCACCACAAGAAAAGGAGTTCTTGATATGATCAAAGTTTGGTCCAATCCAGAACCTAGAGAGTATGAACTCAAAATGTTGTTAAAATCTTTGTTAAAAACTTCAGCTACACTTACACTCTCTATTTGTAATAAGAGAGTGCTTGTTGTTACAAAGAAAGAAGACCAAAAGCTATTACAATACCCTAAGCCTATGCTAATTTCGAAATTAGCTAATAGGAATCCTAAGCTAGTGTAATAAAACTCAATTACAAGCAATTCAAGTCTAGGAGTTGTTACACAAACACATATTAATGGGAATTACACTCTTTGATGCACTAATAATGAGATGTTGTAGAATAAATTCCATTGTCTTGTAACTCCTCTCTCCTTAATGTGCCTTTGATGAGATGTTGGAGAATTAATCCTATTGTCTTGTAACTCCTTGGCTTTGATTGTCATGAATGCCTTTCTTTGATTCCAACAATTATTGACTCTATCTCCACACTTGGAGTATGTGACTCCTACACCACTTGAAGTGGATTAAACACACCAAAAATAAATTAACTAAGTGCATGGTTCCCAAATATATCAATTGGTCACATGCAATTTTATTCAATTAAAATAGAAACTCCTTTTAAGTCATGCAACTAGCGCCTTCTCCATAGCTTGTATGACAAGCATGGTTTTTGGTGCAATTACTTCCTTGCCCTCATTTGAATTTGCCTTGGTGATGAACTGGACTAGACTTTCTTGGACTCTCCTTGCCCTTGCTCTAGTTATTGGACCTCCTAAGCTTTGCAAGGCATCTTGATGCTCTATGTCCTCATCACACAAGGTCTCGTTTTCTCCTTGTTTCACAACTTTGAGGACGTCCACCAACTTGGACTTCAGCCTTGACGCGGTGAAACGTGCCGAGAACACCCTGACGAGCAGCTCCCAGGAGTGGATGGAGCGGGGTTTAAGGTCTCGGAACCAGGAGAGTGCTGCCTTGCTCAATGATAGAGGGAAGATCTTGTTACCAAGTGGCTTCAGTCTCAAGAGGGGGGTGAATTGAGATTAAAAACTTTTCAGATCTTTCGAAAACGTTTTCCCCCTTTTCAATGACTTAGATCAATTTTTCGCGCAGGTTAAGTGGAAGCGAAGGAATTAGAATATAAAGCAGTAAAGCGGTATAACAGTAAAGCAGGAAAGTAGTAAAGCACGCAGAGATTTATCCTGGTTCGGTCACCTCCTAGTGACCTACGTCCAGTCCTCACACCCTTGTGAGATTTTCCACTAACCAAAACAACAAGGCTTACAGGTGCCTTGGAAAACCTTTACAGACTCAGGCACTCTCCTCCTAGGATACCCCACCTATAGAGAGCCCTCAAATCTAATATAGCAATAACAAGAGATACCCCACCCCTGTTACAATCAGCTGCCCCAGAAAGATACCCCACTTCCTAGTACAAACAGCTACCCTAGAGAGATACCCCACTCCCTAGAACAAATCACAACAATTAAATAATAAACAATTGTAAAGACAGAAATACCTCTAATGTAGGCAGATATTACAACTTGAAGAACACAACCCCAACTAACTCTTAGCAAAAGATCAGCTCTTGACGGACCAGCGGTGCGAGAAGAACATAAATAAAATATAAAGAGTTTTTCAGAAAGTGATAGATCGTGAAGATGGGTTGTGAAAGAATGAAGACTATGAAGCCTCTATTTATAGGCTATATAGAAAAAAGTTTACGTTGAAATATTTATGGAAGTATGAGAATCGATTATTGCTTAAATGTATTGGATCTGAGAATCGATTCTTATGTGTGACTTCCTTAAGGTGAGAATCGATTCTTGCTTTATTTGAAAAAGGATGGCAATCGATTATTGGCTTAGGAATCGATTATGAAGATTAAAGGAGAAGGTTTTGAAATCGATTTTCATATAAATAAGGAAGCAAGGAATCGATTGTGGAGTTTACAAAAGCAAGCTTGAAATCGATTGTGTAGTTTACAAAAGGAAGAAGTTTGAAATCGATTCTTATTTAAATAAGGAAGCAAGGAATCGATTATGTACTTAACCATTGATTTAGGAAATCGATTTTGAGCTTTAGAGAAATACTAGGAATCGATTATTTACTTTTGAAACAATATAGGAATCGATTCTTATCTTTAGGAAAATAGTTGGAAATCGATTTCTTTGCTTTTAATGAAAACAATATGAATTGATTCTTTGCTTTATAGTTTCTCAAAACCTTTTTATGTTTACGTATGCATGCATGCATTTTGAGAACTTGTGTGAGTGTGTGAGACTTTGAGAGGCGAGCTGACCTTTGAAAGAGCTTACACTTTTTCCTAAGACACACCCAAACCCTAAGGACTACCTTTATATTTAAGGACTACCCTTAAACTTGAATCTTCAATTCTTGGGCTTGATTGACTTGGATTGTGACTTTTGAATATATGATACTTTTTAGGCTAAAGTGCTCCCGGGGTCCCTTATCTTTATTTAAAGTAACGATTTGGTCCTTTATCTTTTTTTTTGTCCCAAATCAGTCCTTTATGTTTTAAATTTTTGACACATAAATCCTTTTCTGTCCCAAATCAGTCCTTTATGTTTCAAATTTTTAACACATAAATCCTTTTTTTGACACATAAATCAGCACTGTTAACGGAAAAGGATTTATGTGTCAATAATTTGAAAGATAAAGGACTTATTTGGGACAAAAAAAACATAAAGGACTAATTCGTTACTTTAAATAAAGATAAGGGACCCCGGGAGCACTTTAGCCTACTTTTTATCAGCTTTGCTTTGACACCTCATTCCTTTGGCCATCAACTTGGCATTGTCTTTTTCATCATCAAAACTAATCCTGCAATATTAGATAACCTGCAACACAGGTATCCACAGATCTTGTATTTTATGTCGTCTGTGGCGTTTCTGTACTGCATCATGAGATCAAAGGTATCCACGTGCTCGTCTGGATCACCAGGTTCATCGTACATGTTCAGTTGAGGTGGGTTTTTCCAGAGATTTTGGTACCTTGCGTTTTGCGATTTCTCTGATGAAAGAGCTTTGTCGGGCTCGCCCGGATCTGCCACGGCGTGGAGAATGGCTCCTCCTGCGGGGAGAGTGGTCCCGTCTACAAGGGGAACGACTTCGAGACGACGAAGAACTATAAGAGGAGCTCCGACTGTGGTCGGAGCTTGATGGAGTTGGGGGGTGCGAGAACCTCCGTGTCGGCCCGTCCTTTGGGGAGGGGACCTGTGAATGTGGCGCCTGTGAGCTAACTTCCTTCGAGGGGGAGAACGGTGTCGCTTTGAGTCGACAGTGCGTCGGTCTGGAGACTTGTCTATTAACCGAGCTGAGATGGCAGGCGTGTTAGCTCGGACGGCTGCAACCTCTTCCTCCATTTGTGTCAAGCACTGTTCCGGCTGCGCGAAGTCGCGGCTTCGGCGATCTAGAAAATCCAGTATTTGATTTACCGCCTGGACTGGAATTAAGACGACCTCGGGCACTGGCTGAGGCGAGAGTAGCGGTGTAGAGCGAGCTTCCTCAATTGAAACCTCTTGGACATGTCCCTCGGGGGTCTGATTAGGTCGGGGGACGATTTCAATCACACTTCGGGTACGAGGTTGACTACGAGTCGGAGGCCGTCCTCGTGGATCTATAGGGATAGATTGAGTTGATGAAAGTTTAATAGTAAACTCCCACTGTGGTCGCCAATGTTATGTACCTTGCCTCGGATTCTCGAATCCGGAGTCTGCAGTTGGTATCTGATGTGTCGTTATCTTCTCCTGGCTCGAGGTTGGATGAATATCACAAAGGTCGAAATCTTCCGAGGTTGAACTCGGCGGGGTTGGGTACCTGCAGACACTCTGATGCTAAAGTCAGCAAACAGAAGTCAGTGGGGTGCAAATGAGTGAAGCGCACCTGGATATGTGGGAAGGGCCCGTATTTATAGACGCGGAGCACCGAGGGTTCGCGGGTTGCGCCCGACCTGGACCGTTGGATATAAGCGCTTTGATCTGGTCCGTTGATTTATGATCCGATGACGTGATACCTTGCTGGACCGAATTTCTTGGGAAATGGTCCCATTATAGTCGCGGATTGGGCCTCTAGGGCCGATCCGGAAGAAGATCAAAAATAATTTTTCTTTATTTATAACTTCTAAAATCACTTTAATATAAAAATCATTAACTTTTTTTTTACCAAAGCAAACTCATGTCATTTCGTTAAGAATATGTTGGTAATACAGGATGGACTGAAATCGTGAACACAAGAGCTAGCATATGATCTTGACACTCGAACAAGAGTGTGAGCGACAAGATTTGTTTGCCTTCTAACATAGCTAATCCTATAGCTTTGATGTTGTACAATGATAGTCCTACAATGATAAAAGAGTACACCGAACTCATTATTAAGAGTGGAGTGGTTGTTGATGCCATTCAGTATAGAAAGGCAATCCATTTCAATAACAACCGATGTTATTTGTTCTCATCTAATGCATCTAATACCATATTTGTTTTCTTCCTAAAAAATCACTGCATCCACGTTACATTTTAGACCCCCTATTGATGGTTTCCTCCACCACAATTCAATACTAGGCTTCGCGATGCTGCTGCGCACTAAACTGGTGCTGCGAAGTCTGGCCTGCTCCCATTCACGCAGTTGATCCATTGCAATTATGGCCGAAACTTCATAAGGCTTAACAATCCCTTCCCAAAATTTCTCATTTCTACTTTTCCATAAAGCCCAAATTATCATAGCAAAAATGTATCTATTATGCACCGATAATTGTTCCAGTAAGTAACAAAAACAAGTATTAAAACTAGTAGCATCTTGCATTGGTCGACTAACTTCCAACTCGAGACCGGTATAGTCCCAAAGTGCTGTTGCATGAGGACAACTGAAAAAAATGTGCCATTCATCTTCAACCCCACTCTCGCACGTTGGACATTCCTCTTGACAAGGCACATATCCTGAGATTGCTACGCTCCGGTAGACACCCTCTCCAACTCTCCACAACAACAACTTCACTTTTTGAGGAATTTTAAGTCGCCAAATATTCATCCAAGCCCCTTGTACTCGATGATGAGAATTATCTATCAAGTCTTCCATAGCTGCATAAATACGCAGACCGAACCGAATATTGCTTGTTACGATTATGCCACCAAATAATCTCGTCATCACCCGTTGAGTCATAAATAGGTACTCGCTTAACACGATTTGCTTCATTAGGGGAAAATAAATGGTTAACCAAGTTCTCATTCCAACCGATGTGTGATTCGTTCCAAAGATCCCTCACTCGCAAGTGTTCTGTTCCTGCTATCATAGGGGACCTAACATAGGGATCCACTCCCCCTCTCAACCAAGGAACATTTCAAACCAATACTCCACTACCATTCCCAATTCTCCATCTCATGCCCAACTTAACTATCACCTGGGAAGTGTGGATACTATGCCACTCATAACTGGGATTGTGGCCCAAGTAAGCCCCCTTAAAATCACCATTCGGAAAGTATTTGGCTTTCATTGTCATTAGCCTTGCAAAACATGAAACAATCGTCAGCAAAAAGGAAGTGCAAGAGGGAAGAAGCCCCTCTACACACTTTAACTCCATGTAACTCTCCATTCGCCTCCGCTCATTTTAGTAAAGTAGTAAGTCCCTCCACACATATAAGAAAAAGGTACCCTGCCTAAGTCCTCTCCCAGGTGTGACATGTCCTACTTTTTCACCATTCACCATTATTGAGTAGCTAGCAGTTTCCATGCACATGGATATCCAACTCACTCATTTATCATTAAACCCCAACTTTAATATCATACCCTTCAATTTTAACTTGCAAAGTATTATTATTAATTTTAAAAAGGTCTTGTTTTAAATTCTGTTTTAGGTAGGTGTGGGACTTGGATTTTTCTCAATAGAAAAAATGATGTGAGAAGGTTGTCAGGTACTAATGCTTAACAAATAAATTAGTTTTATAGGATTTGTGAGTAAAAACAGCAATTTAAAATTAAATATATCTAAATTCAAGTTTTTTGAACAGGTATCTAAATTCAGTTAAGAATTATATACATTTTACTAATTAGCATTCTAAAATTTTGACTTTTGTCTATGCATATGGTTTTGAACTATTTTTTTAGTATGAACGATTGCTCGCTACCCACGGAGTATTTCAACGCTTTAAAAGATAGAGTAATCTTCGCTCGTGCTTAGAAGAAAATTTCATACTAGCCAATACCGAGTTCTCACTGCGGAAATAGAATCTAGGAGCACCAAGTCTTAGGGAAGCTCAAGCCACTGGACCAACGATATTGGTTATTATTCTTCAACTATGATCTCTCATTAATGTTTTTCACTGCAAATGCTTGTTATTGCGTTTTTTTTATAGGCAATGTTAGTGGGAATGGAGGAATGTTAGTTTCACGGGTTCGAACCCGAGACCTACTTTTTGCACTCTTTTGGTGTACTATTTTGGTATCTTTTTGCTAGCCAACTAAGTTACCTCCTTCTTGCGAAAAATTTGCTTTGACGAGCCTCACAAAAGCCACGTGGATTGTTTTTAATGAATTATTTTTCTCCACCTTGGTGTTTTATGGTTATGCAGGGAATTATGTTGACTTTAAATACCTTTGTTAAGCAAGCTATCAAGATATTTCTCTCGCGAGAAATAACATTGCTATATTTTTATTAAAATGTGGTTAGAGCACAAGTTAATTTTTTTAAACGACTTCATTAGCTTTTTTATCTACCTACACGAACAAGGCATTAAACATCAATGTTAAGAAATAAACACGATCCTATTATAATATGCAACAGGGGTAGATCTGTCCATACAAAAAGTAAAAGCCTCACGAATTCTCTAGAGTTGGCCAATTTTGATAAGATTTCTAGAGTGACAGCTGCCAAACAGGCCTGAGATATCTTGGACAAGTGTAACACCAGAGATGAAAAGGCCAAGAAGGTGGGGCTTCAAGTCTCACAGAGCTAGTGTAAATGGAAAATCGTGAGAGTGTAACCAAAATCTTCATACGAGTAAGGAGCATAAGCGTGACTGCAAGGCATGTAGAAACACTATGGTGTATTTGGGAGTGTGGGGAGGGGGATGGAGGTCATAAGACTTATAGTGATGGAGAGAAAAAATTATCTCCTGAACCTCTTTAAATCTCTCTCTCAATTTATTTTTGTAACCCCTTCGAAACTCTCCAAGAAACAAATTGATAGATATCAATATAATATTTTTAATTACATTTAATTTATGTTTATAAATATTTTATAGCTTACTCAATTTATAATTAAAAAATATATTTTTTCCCTCCAAAAACCTCATCGCAAACATTACCTAAATTATAGAACATTATGGTCTTTATAGAGTCACAAACAAACCGACAGGTAAAAATTGGAGCCTAGCCAGAATTATTTTCAATAAATCAATCATACAAAAAGTAACCTGTTTTTTAATATGGATAAGTGGTCCACCAGTCTATCTATGATGGGCACGATTCACGGATAGGTTCATGATGAATGGGTTTCTTTGTCAGTATCTAATTTCAGAAGCACAAGGAATCATCGTACATGCACTGGCAAAGGCTAGCTATCCTTCCACGTACTGTGGTCCCGTGTGCTATCTCAATCAGCAATAAAAGCCTCCTACATAGCTATTGTGAGGCAAATTCACCACCGTAGCGCAAAAAAAAAAAACAAATACTAAAATAGGCGCACACTTTTTAGATTATTTATCAAACTAGTATATATTTAATTTTTATTGTAGAAGTTGCCCCCCACCAAAATGACTTCTGAACTAAAAATTTTAATTTTTTTTTCATTTCTAGTTCAGAAGTCACCCTGTGTTTTTTTATTTTTTCTTTTTCTTTTATATTAATTTAAATAAATTTAATTTAATTAATTTAATTAATTTAGAAAATTAATATTGTTATTCTAAATTAATTATAAATATTTTTGCGAAAAAAAAAATTTGAACACATTAATGTATTTAAAAGTGTCGGTAAGATCGTGCGTTCAAAAGTGTCGGCAACATTAATATATTTAGTAATAAATAAAGTTACAACATATTTACTTCTTTAATTTCAGTTTTTTCAAAAAAGCATTCGTTGGAAAAAGTTAAAAAAAATTGACCCGTTAAAAAAGTATCCGTTGGTATTATTACCTGTTTAATTTGAACATGTATTATAATCGTAAAGAACACACTAAAAAAACTGTTTGTTTTGTAGTGCAAAAAATTAGTTTTTTACTATGTTTTGACCACTTTTAATCATATATTTTTATTTTTTTTATTTAAAAAAAATATCTACCGTGTAGAAGAGGTATAAAACTATCGTGTTGAGTTATGAAATATGACATACAGATTTAATTTGCACATGTATTGTAATCGTAAAGAATACTAAAAAAACACGGATTACATTGATTGAAAAGTGGATTACAACAACGTTGAACTAGTCTAGATTGCGGTTTGGACAGTTATTTTTGTTGTGACCCTCATTTCTACAAATACCACATCTCTTAGTGCGACTACCCCTTTCTCTTTGATCCATCTTTGTACGAATACGGGTAGACTGTGGACGACCATTTTTATCTCTCCGTTTAGAAGGATCATGCTGCAGTTCTGGGCCATTGAAATCAGGCCATGACAACTCAGATGGCAATGGTGGGAACTTCTCAAAGTATGTATTGAAAACATACTGCATTTTGTACCGTGGTTGCACGAATTCCATGTGATCGTAATTAACTTTTGAACATGCCGCGATCACATGGGAACAAGGATAGTGCAGTGCCTGAAATTCCCCACACTCACACGTCCTGTCTCTGAAGTTAACCACGAATGTACCCCCAGGTCTCCCACTTTGTGGTCGTATAATTTCTTCCACTCTGAAAATTTTTTGGGCACGATCGTGAATTGCCACGTTGTGCATGTTCGAGACAGCTCGGTTATGATCTATTTTTTCCATCAATTTTCAGAGTACATAGTTCCTGACTCCAACATTGCCTGTGCCTGGGTTCCCCTTTTGACAAAAGTCTCGTTCAGCCTAAAATATGAGGCCGCTATCAAAGAATGTATACGGAGATTTCGCAGGCCCTTGATCACTTTGTTGATGCACTCGCCAAGGTTTGTTGTCATGTGCCCCCAACGGTAACCTCCATCGCACCACTACATCCATTGTTCGGGGTTTATGTCCTCAACCCAAGCCACCCCATCAGGACCCACTTCATCACCAATCTTGACTTTGTAGTGACTGGCGGATTTTTGTGTCATTGAGTATGCTGAAGCACAAAAACATAATGTTGGAAAAGAAGTTATGAAAAAAATATTAGGGTTTTTTTATAATAAAATAATACTCACCCATATTGACCACAGCTTTCCTGGCAGAAGTGTTCTTGAAGTGTCTCATGAAGTTCTGTGCTATGTGGCGAATACAAAACACGTCCTTCCAACTGCTGTCTACCCACCTAACAACACTTTTGATAGACTCATGTCTATCCGATATCAAACAGAGACCCTCCTGGAGTGTCACCCACGCTCTTAAACGGGATAGAAAGAAGTACCAAGCATCACACTACAAAAAAAACGTTATTTGCGACGGACATTAGCGACGGAATTTTATTCCCTCGCTAAAACTGACATTAGCGACGGAATTTGCGAGGGAATAAGGGTCTTCGGTTTTTTGAAAATTAGCGACGGAAGTTAGTGCATTAGCGACGGAACAGTCCGTCGCTAATGTTTGGAGGGAAACTGAAATCTGAACAGCACGGAAACCAAAGCGATTAGCGACAGAAATAGTAGTCCCTCGCTAATGTTTTTTGACCGTTCCACCTTGGTTAGCGTGAAGGGATTAGCGACGAAATAGTCCCTCGCAAATTCCGTCGCTAACCCCAATTAAAATTAGAATCAGATCCCTTTTCCTCTCTCTGTTTCCTCTTCTGTTTCCTCTTCTGTTTCACTCCCTCACTCTTCTCTCACGACCCCAACCCCACCACACCCTTTGCAGCACCACCACCCCACGACCACCGCACCACCGCCACCACACCACTGCTCACCCGTCGCTCCTCTCTCTCTCTCCTACGCGACGTCGCTCTCTCTCCTCTCTCTCTCTCTCTCTCTCCTACGCGAACACTTCTCTCACCGGAGCTCTCCGTTTTCGTCACCACCGGAGCTCGCCCTCCTCACCACCACCGGAGCTCGCCCTCCTCACCACCGGAGCTCTACTTTGGAGGTTTTTTTTTACTGATTTTAATTTTTTTTTTACCAACTGATTTTATTTGATATTGTTTTGTTAGGATTTGTAAAATTAATTTTGTGATATTGTTGTTTGGTAATTTTAGTGAATTTAGTTTTGTGATATTGTAAAATTAATTTTTGATATTGTTTTAGTGAAATTGTGTTTAGGATTAGAAATTGAAATTGGGTAGAAATTGAAATTGTGTTTTAGGTTTTAGGATTAAGTTTAGGATTTATAGAAATTGTGTAGGATAAAAATTGTTTGTTGAAATTGAAATTGTTTGTTGAAATTGAAGAAGTTGTTTTATTGAAACTGAAATTAATAGTGAATTGATTTATGTTTTTTGCTTGAAATTGAAATTAATAGTTGAAATTGAAGTTGATATTGAAGTTGTTGTTGAAATTAATAGTTGAAATTGAAGTTAGTTATTGAAATTGAAGTTGAAATTGTTTAGGATTGAAATTGTTGGTGTTTGAAGTCTCATAACCGCACCGGAGTGCGTGTAACGCCCCAAAATAATTTAATTATTTATTTAATTAAATTATTTAAGGCTTACAATATTTATTTAATTTAATTAAATAATTCAAGGTTTAATGTATTTATTTAATTTTAAATTATTAGGAGGTGTCGTCTCGAATTAGATGGTGCACGGAGCCCATGACCCACAAGTGAGCCCATGACCCATTGGATAGTCATAGGATTCGACTCACTATGGGTCTTGTGACTTAGTGGCATTTTTGTCTCAATTGTGAAAAGAAAGAAAGAAACGTAAAAGAGAGGAGAAGTGAGAAGAGAAAAGTTGCGAATAGAAGGAGAGAGGAAGAGGGAGAGGCGAAGCTCATAGAGAAGAGGAGGAGGCTCATTGGTGGTTCGCATTCTTCACTTGGAGCTTGGCTATCAAATTCGACTTCCATAAGGTTAGGGGGTCCTCTTTTTGTTCTTAATACTATGCGAATTGGGTATTGCTTAGGGTTAGGGTCCTAGGTTAGTTCCATGATTGAATTGTGTTGTTGATGAGGAATTATAATGTTGTGATGCTTGTTGTTGAATTATTATGTTGAGAATTTTATGATTGATGCTTGAGTTGTGGCTAAATGCGAATTGGATGCCCTATGTTTGATCATATGTCTCATTGGTGTTATGTATCTTGTTATTTATGAAATAAATGTAGCACTCGCTTGAATTGTTTTCAAAAAAAAAAAAAGAGACTCTGATTTTATTTAAAAATAAAGTTATTAAAAAAGGGGGTGTTACATTAGTGGTATCAGAGCAGTTCGGTCTGTCCGGCCGGTAGTCGAGTCGTCGTGTTGAGTAACATTGAGTTTGTTACTCGTTTCTGAATTTTGTTTTCTGTTGCAGTACTAGAATCGCCAGACGGGACGATGCTGCACTTGCTGCTGCCTTGCAGGCTATAGCCGGGGCGATGGGTAATATACCCGGTGCTGTTAATGATGGGACGCGCAATTTGGCTACGTTCCAGAGAGAGAATCCACCTGTCTTTAAGGGCAAGTATAATCCAGATGGTGCTTTGGCATGGCTGAAAGAGATTGAAAGAATATTCCGGGTCATGGATTGTGATGATGCGCAGAAGGTCAGGTATGGTACCCATACGCTGGCGGAGGAAGCTGATGATTGGTGGATGGAGGTGAGGCAGAGATTAGAAACTGCCAATGAAGAGATAACTTGGGCTGTTTTCCGTAGAGAGTTCTTGCGGAAGTATTTTCCTGAAGATGTGAGAGGTAAGAAAGAAATAGAATTCCTTGAGCTAAAGCAAGGAAGCATGTCAGTGACGGAGTATGCTGCCAAGTTCACTGAATTGGCTAAGTTTTATCCCCATTATGCTGATGCTGATTCTGAGTTCTCAAAGTGTATTAAGTTTGAGAATGGATTGAGGGCTGATATCAAGAAAGCTGTAGGGTATCAGAAGATTCGGGTATTCGCTGATTTGATCGACAGTTGCAGGATATATGAGGATGATAGTAATGCTCACTCCAGGGTCATGAGGGATCTGAGGGGTAAGTTTCAGAACCGGGGTAAACCGTATGAGGCTCCAGCTGGTAAGGGTAAGCAGAGGTATGCTGACAATAAGAAAACAAGTGGGGGAGATGCCCCTGCGAAGGTTGTGTGCTACAGGTGTGGCAAACCGGGTCACAAGAGTTTTGACTGCTCAGATAATAAATGTTTCAAATGCGGTAAAGAGGGTCATGTGGCTGCGAAATGTGAGAAAAGGGATGTGGTGTGTTACAATTGCGGGGAATCAGGTCATATTAGTACTAAGTGTACTAAGCCGAAGAAAGAGAAGTCCCATGGAAAGGTGTTTGCTCTCGCAGGATCAGAGGACACTAATGAGATTCGAGGTACATGTTTTATTAATGGTATTCCCTTGATTGCTATTATTGATACTGGTGCTACGCATTCATTTATTGCTGCTTTGTGTGCTGAGAAATTGGACCTTGTTTTATCTTCTATGATGAGGGAGATGGTTATTGACACTCCAGCTAAGGGTTCAGTAACTACCTCTCTTGTGTGTGCTAAGTGCCCTCTGTCAATCTTCGGCAGAGATTTTCTAGTTGATCTTATTTGTTTGCCGTTGGGAGGGTTGGATGTCATTCTTGGTATGGACTGGTTAGTATTTAACCATGTGCATATTAATTGTTTCCGGAGGTCGGTGAGTTTCTTTCCTCCTGAAGAGGAAGAATCAGTGTTGTTGCCTGCTGGTCATTTGCATAAGGTAATGAAGGAGGGAGTTCATCTGTTTGCTTTGATGGCGTCATTGTCTGCTGAGAATCAGGCAATCATTGAAAGGGTTCAAGTAGTGTGTGAGTTCCCTGAAGTGTTCCCGGATGAAATTCCAAGTGTCCCGCCAGAGAGGGAGGTTGAGTTTGCCATTGATCTTATACCTGGTACTAGGCCTGTGTCTATGGCACCGTACCGAATGTCAGCCTCAGAGTTGTCTGAATTGAAAAAGCAATTAGAAGATCTGCTTGAGAAGAAATTTGTAAGACCAAGTGTGTCACCGTGGGGTGCTCCGGTATTGTTAGTGAAAAAGAAGGACGGGAGTATGAGACTTTGTGTCGATTATAGGCAATTGAACAAAGTGACAATAAAGAACAGGTATCCGCTTCCCAGAATTGATGATCTGATGGACCAGTTGGTAGGTGCTAAGGTGTTTAGTAAAATCGATTTGAGGTCAGGTTATCACCAGATCAAGGTAAAGGATGAAGACATTCAGAAAACCGCTTTCAGAACGAGATATGGGCACTATGAGTATTCTGTTATGCCGTTTGGGGTTACCAATGCGCCGGGTGTGTTTATGGAGTACATGAATCGTACCTTTCATAGTTACTTGGATCGGTTTGTAGTTGTGTTTATTGACGACATTCTGGTGTACTCTAAGACAGACGAGGAGCACGCAGAACATCTGAGGTTAGTGCTAGAAGTGTTGAAAGAAAAGAAATTGTATGCAAAATTGTCTAAGTGTGAGTTCTGGCTGAATGAAGTAGGTTTCCTTGGTCATATTATCTCTGGTAATGGTATAGCTGTGGACCCAGCCAAGGTTGATGCTGTGTCTCAATGGGAGAGCCCGAAGTCAGTTACAGAAATCAGAAGCTTCTTGGGATTAGCTGGTTATTATAGGAGATTTATTGAAGGTTTCTCGAAGTTGGCACTTCCGTTGACTCAATTGACGTGTAAGGGAAAAGCTTTTGTGTGGGATGCACGCTGTGAGGAGAGCTTCAATGAGTTGAAGAAGAGGTTGACTACGTCGCCCGTTTTGACTTTGCCTGTTCCTGATCGACCGTTTGTAGTATATTGCGATGCTTCCAAGATGGGTTTGGGAGGTGTATTGATGCAAGAGGGTAAGGTAGTAGCTTATGCGTCCAGACAGTTGAGGACCCATGAGAAGAACTACCCTACTCATGATTTGGAACTAGCTGCAATTGTGTTTGTGCTGAAAATTTGGAGGCACTATCTGTATGGTACCAGATTTGAAGTGTTTAGTGACCATAAGAGTCTGAAATACTTGTTTGATCAGAAGGAGCTAAATATGAGACAGAGACGTTGGTTAGAGTTGCTGAAGGATTATGATTTCGGCTTGAACTATCACCCCGGCAAAGCTAATGTCGTGGCTGATGCTTTAAGTCGGAAGAGTTTGCATATGTCGGCTATGATGGTGAAAGAGTTAGAGTTGATTGAGCAGTTTCGGGACATGAGTCTGGTTTGTGAAGTGACACCGCAGAGTGTCAGATTGGGGATGTTGAAGATCGGCAATGAATTTTTGGTTAGTGTCCGAGAAGCACAAAAATCATATGTAAAGTTGGTAGACCTGTTAGTCGTGAATGATCAAGGTGTGGATAGAGATTTCAAGTTAGATTCCCAAGGTGTATTGAGATTCAGGGATAGGATCTGCATTCCTGATGATGCTGAGATGAAGAGAATGATTCTTGAGGAGAGCCATAGAAGCAAGTTGAGTATTCATCCCGGGGCTACGAAAATGTACCAAGATTTGAAGAAAATGTTCTGGTGGCCTGGGATGAAGAAGGATGTGGCTCAGTTTGTGTATTCTTGTCTGACTTGTCAGAAGTCTAAAATTGAGCATCAAAAGCCTGCGGGGTTGATGCAACCATTGGAGATTCCGGAATGGAAATGGGATAGCATTTCCATGGATTTTGTAACTGGTTTGCCAAATACAGTGAGAGGGTTTGATGCTATATGGGTGGTTGTGGACAGGTTGTCTAAGTCGGCTCATTTCTTACCAATTAATATGACTTATCCAGTTCCAAAGTTGGCAGAAATCTATATCAAGACTATTGTGAAGTTGCATGGCGTTCCGCTTAGTATTGTGTCCGATAGAGATCCAAGATTCACGTCTGAGTTTTGGAAAAGTTTGCAGGAAGCTTTGGGTTCTAAGTTGAGGTTGAGCTCCGCTTATCATCCGCAGACAGATGGTCAGACGGAGAGGACTTGTTGAGGGCATGTGTTCTTGAGCAGGGAGGTTCATGGGATTCTCATCTTTCGTTGATAGAGTTCACCTATAACAATAGTTTTCATTCAAGTATTGGTATGGCACCGTTTGAAGCATTGTATGGTCGGAGATGTAGGACTCCGTTGTGTTGGTATGAATCTGGGGAGAGTGCAGTGTTGGGGCCTGAGATCGTGCGAGAAACAACTGAGAAGGTAAAATTGATCCGTGAGAAGATGAAAGCGTCGCAGAGTCGACAAAAGAGCTATCATGATAAGAGAAGGAAGGATTTAGAGTTCCAGGCAGGTGATCATGTGTTCCTGAGAGTCACTCCGGTGACTGGTGTTGGGCGTGCCTTGAAATCTAAGAAGTTAACTCCCCGTTTCATTGGTCCGTATCAGATTACGGAGAGGGTGGGAAGTGTTGCCTATAGGGTGGCCTTGCCGCCTAATCTTTCGAACTTGCATGACGTGTTTCACGTGTCACAACTTCGAAAGTATGTTCCGGACCCGTCTCATGTAATTCAGATGGACGAAGTAGAGGTACGGGATAATCTCACGGTTGAGACTATGCCTGTGCGAATTGAAGATAGAGAAGTGAAGATTCTGAGAGGGAAAGAAATTCCTTTGGTGAAGGTGGTGTGGCTAGGAGCTGCTGGTGAGAGTGTGACTTGGGAGCTGGAGAGTAAGATGCGGGAAGCATATCCGGAGTTGTTTGATTCAGGTAATTTCGAGGACGAAATATTCTAAGTGGGGGAGAGTTGTAACGCCCCAAAATAATTTAATTATTTATTTAATTAAATTATTTAAGGCTTACAATATTTATTTAATTTAATTAAATAATTCAAGGTTTAATGTATTTATTTAATTTTAAATTATTAGGAGGTGTCGTCTCGAATTAGATGGTGCACGGAGCCCATGACCCACAAGTGAGCCCATGACCCATTGGATAGTCATAGGATTCGACTCACTATGGGTCTTGTGACTTAGTGGCATTTTTGTCTCAATTGTGAAAAGAAAGAAAGAAACGTAAAAGAGAGGAGAAGTGAGAAGAGAAAAGTTGCGAATAGAAGGAGAGAGGAAGAGGGAGAGGCGAAGCTCATAGAGAAGAGGAGGAGGCTCATTGGTGGTTCGCATTCTTCACTTGGAGCTTGGCTATCAAATTCGACTTCCATAAGGTTAGGGGGTCCTCTTTTTGTTCTTAATACTATGCGAATTGGGTATTGCTTAGGGTTAGGGTCCTAGGTTAGTTCCATGATTGAATTGTGTTGTTGATGAGGAATTATAATGTTGTGATGCTTGTTGTTGAATTATTATGTTGAGAATTTTATGATTGATGCTTGAGTTGTGGCTAAATGCGAATTGGATGCCCTATGTTTGATCATATGTCTCATTGGTGTTATGTATCTTGTTATTTATGAAATAAATGTAGCACTCGCTTGAATTGTTTTCAAAAAAAAAAAAAGAGACTCTGATTTTATTTAAAAATAAAGTTATTAAAAAAGGGGGTGTTACAGTGCGCACCGTCACCGAACCACGTACCGCACCGGACCTCAATCTCATAACGGTTAGTTTCCAAAATAAATTAATTGTTGTTTTCATGAACCCTAGGTTAGATGACTGTGTGTTGTTGATGGAAAAGGGTGAGGTGATGCCGTCCCTCACCCCCATATTTTGCTCGAAATCATCTCCATTGAGATAATTGCGAGGCGATACTAACAACAGTAAGGTTGGGAGTTATACGAAATAACTTCCTTCACTACTTGGATGGAAAAGGGTTTTGTGCTGTCCTTGACCCCCATACTCGGCTCGGAATCATCTCCACTGAGATCATATTGATGCCACTAACTTGATAGATTATTGGGAATGTTAACACGTTTTTTTAAATGTGTGTAGATGAATTTGTATGAATTTAATCGTGAATGGGTGTATGATCGGTTATATCCGAGAAGAGCGGGTTTGAAGGAATCTTTTGTAATTGGGGTTGAACAGTTTCTTGTGGTAGCGTGGCGACATGAATTGGCTAAACGGTAAAAGGGGGTTAGATGTCGATGCTTAAAATGCGACAGTGTACCTATTAGGACCGATAATGAAATCAGGGAGCACTTGTATCAATGGGGGTTTAGGCCTAATTATTGGATTTGGGTGGACCATGGAGAACAACGACGTCAAAATTTTGAGGTAGGGGCTTCAAGCAGTTCTGGTGTTGGTGTTCCACGTAATGAAATTTTTGAGTCGATGGAAAACATGATTTGTGATGGTCTCAGGGTGAATGTGCCATTTGATGAGCCTCAATATGACGATCATGATGAACTTCCAAATGAAGAAGCACAAAAATTTTATAATTTGTTAAGAGATTCAAACAAACCGTTGTTTGAAGGCTCGCCACAGTCAAAATTATCTATGTGTGTGAAACTTTTAGCTCTCAAGTCCATGAGTAATATTTCTGAGGCGGGTTTAGACTATATGACTGAAATGATGTTGGAAGCGACACCTAATAAGGATAATTTGCCAAAAAGTTATTATGAAGCAAAGATGTTAGTTTCGAAGCTGGGATTGAAATTTAAGAAGATTGATTGTTGTGAGAAAGGGCACATGTTGTTTTACAACAACGAATTTGGTAAAAATGATGGTGAGCTACTTGAATGCAAATTCTGTGGAAAGCCAAGGTATCATGATCGTAAAGGGGCAAAACGTAATTATAAACCTATCCCTGTAAAGTCGATGTTCTATTTGCCTGTAGTTCCAAGGTTGCAAAGAATGTTTGCATCGACCGAAATTGCGCAGAAAATGACTTGGCATTATGACAATAGGCGTACCTCAGACGACATTTTACGCCACCCATCCGACGGTGAAGTGTGGAAGCACTTTGATCAAGTGCATTCAGATTTTGCCTCAGCCCCACGGAATGTTCGGCTTGGCTTGTGCTCTGATGGGTTTACTCCATATATCCAAGCATCGGCGTCACCCTACTCTTGTTGGCCAGTCATTGTTACCCCTTACAATCTTCCTCCTGAGATGTGCATGACTAAACCATATATGTTTTTGACTTGTCTGATACCTGGTCCATCCAATCCAAAAGCTAACATTGATATCTTTTTGGAACCTCTGATTGATGATCTTAAGAGATTGTGGGGGGGTGTTTTGACATATGATGCAGCACGAAAGAAAAATTTTATGATGAGAGCCGCATTGATGTGGACAATTAACGACTTTCCTGCTTATGGTATGTTGTCTGGTTGGGGGACTCACGGTAAATTGGCATGTCCCCACTGTATGGAACACACAAAGGCGTTTACGCTAAAGTACGGGGGCAAGAGTTCTTGGTTTGACTCGCATCGCAGATTCTTACCGCAAGATCATAAATTTAGAAACAACAAGAAGGCCTTCAAGAAAGGGCAGTTGAAACAGATGGACCACCGCCTTTGTTGACATCAGGTGAAATCTGGAGCAGAGTTATGGATTTGCCACATGCCACAGAGGTAGGGGAGCTCACCAGGCTGGATGGTTATGGACAGGTGCACAATTGGACAAAAAAAAGCATATTTTGGAATCTCCCATATTGGAAAGATAATTTGTTGAGGCACAATCTTGATGTTATGCACATCGAGAAGAATTTCTTTGACAACATATTTTTCACTGTGATGAATGTGAAAGATAAAACCAAAGACAATAATAAGGTTAGATTGGATTCTGCTCTTTATTGTAGCAAACATCGATCTGATTTGAATTTGGTGGAAATGCCTAATGGGAAGATGTTAAAACCCAAAGCCAAATACTGCCTAACACCAGATGAAGCGAAAGATGTTTGTCGATGGTTGAAAGAATTGAGGATGCCAGATGGTTATTCTTCTAACCTTGCAAGATGTGCTGATGTGAACACCGGGAAGATGTATGCGATGAAAAGTCATGATTGTCATGTATTCATGGAGTGTTTGCTTCCAATTGCTTTTAATTCATTACCAAAGTGTGTTTTGGAACCACTTATTGAAGTGAGTCAATATTTTAAAAATATGTGCTCTTCAACATTGAGAAGGGATGATCTTATTAAGATGGAGCAGAATATTCCTTTCATTATTTGTAAGTTGGAGAGAATA
Source organism: Astragalus membranaceus (assembly GCA_039519185.1). Lineage (NCBI taxonomy): Eukaryota > Viridiplantae > Streptophyta > Magnoliopsida > Fabales > Fabaceae > Astragalus > Astragalus membranaceus. The sequence goes on along the minus strand of CM076850.1, from coordinate 61,914,126 downwards.
TTTCCTCCCGGTTTCTTTGATTCCATGGAGCATCTACCGGTTCACCTTGCGTATGAAGCAAGGCTTGGTGGACCAGTTCATTATAGGTGGATGTATCCATTTGAGAGGTAATTATCTATTTCAACATTTTATTAAAATTATCTTAATTAGTATGATTATTAGTTTAATGAAGTATTTTTCGTTCAACAAATAGATTAATGGGTGATTATAAACGATCGGTGAAAAATAAAGCTAGAGTTGAAGGATCGATCTGCACAGCTTATCTACACTGTGAAACAATTTATTTTTGTTCACATTATTTCAACAACTTTATGTTGTCAACAAATAATAGAAATGAAATGGAGATTGAAGAAGAAAGACACCCGCTCACTTTATCTGTGTTTATCAAACCTGGTCGCCCTTCGGGAAAGAAATCAACCAACTACTTATCAGATAAAGAGCATAAATCAGCACATGTTCATGTCTTGATCAATTGCACTGAAGTTAAACCATATCTTGAGTAAGTATGCTCCAATTCAGTTGTTAATCTATACTGTATGATGTTAAATCAGATTTTGATCAACTTTCAATCTTTTTCAGTGCATTCTTACGAATTGAGGGTATAGGCGCTGAAGAATCTTCTATTCGTATACATGAAAGTTTTCCATCCTGGTTTAAAGACTAGAGTAAGTAACCAAATCCCCAAGGCGCTGAATAATTCTTTAAAGTAGATATGAGACATGACTTATTTTTCCATATGTTGTTTACTTAGGTGTATGAAGCAGAACCAACTCCCCAAATCCGACACTTGAGGAACTTAGCCGATGGTCCTTTTCTTGAGGTGACCGAGTGGCACACGTACCTAGTTAACGGTTACAAATTTGTCACCCAATCATGGAGTGAGGGAAAAAAACAATTAATAGTGGGGTATATGTTAAAGGTGAAACAGGAGGAGGTGAAAATGACTACTACGGTGTGATCGAACACATATATGAACTTGAATACCCACTGTTAGACTATGAAAAGAGAATAGTTTTGTTTTTTTGTAGATGGTTTGATCCTTCGGTTAGAGGAATGAAATTGAATCCAAAATGTAATACCGTGGACATTCGAATGAATGGAAGGTATAAACTTTATGATCCGTTTATCATGGCAGAAAATGTGAGGCAGGTGTATTATGTTCCATATCCATCAACTCAGAGAGGATAGTGTGTTGCAATTAAGACAAAACCACGGGGTCGCATTGAAGCCATTGATGCGGAGGATGAGGTTCCTTATCAGGTGGATGAAATTTCAGGAGTAGATGAGGTAATTGAATTTGAACCGATTGACTCATTATGTGATGATCGACGACTAGTTGAAGAAGTTGATGAAGATGAAGAACACAATGAAGATGAAGAAGAGAATGAAGATGAAGAACAGAATGAAGATGAAGAAGAGAATGTTGTATTTGATTAATCTTATATATATTGTACACATATATGTTGACTCCTTATGTTGTCTTTAAATTTATTAGAATCATTAATATATCAATATTGTTCTTGTTAATTTACTTTATTTAAATTATTTATAAATATATATAATTAATGTTGTTAGTATCACATTTCGTTTCTATTTTTTCATAGATATGGATCCAGGAGGAGGTTCTGACCCACCGAGACGTAATAATAAAGGGAAGAAGACTATGCCCGATGAACCTCCTAGGAGGAGGCGTACTCGTGAGGTGGAACTTAATATTGGGAATATGAGGGGTATAAACTTTATGGGCCCACCAGCTACCGCCCCACAACCTCCGCCTCCATCTAGCCCCGGATGGTATCATTTACCATCACATGGGAATTATATGGGCCCAGCAGATGCGTATGCAGGGTATGGCCCACCAGCTGGGTATTGCCCACCAGCTGGGTATGGCACACCAGCTGGGTATGGCACACCAGTTGGGCATATAGGCTCATCATCTGGACATATGGGCCCATCAGCTGGACATATGGGCCCATCAGCTGGGTTATCTATGCCTACACCAGAGCCCCAGGATGATATTCAGCATGATGTTGGTGTTGGTAATGTTGAAGTTGATTCATCCACCGATGACGAGAGAGTGGAGGTGGTTGTTATTAATGGTATTAGACTCAAAGTCATTTATAGCCGTGGTAACGCGTAAGTATTATATTGTTTGTTTTTTTAAAGTTAGTTATGCAACGACTTATATATGTTTGATTGTTCGATATATCTTTCATTATGCAGGCTTCTTCCTGCAAAGGTAGCTTCATCAAGCATCACCTATGTCATCCGGAAAAAATATTTTCAAAAGTTCCATAAAAAGTGGAGCAAAGTCGAAGAAGATGACAGGAAGGATCTGCTTGACTTCTTTAGGGTAAGTGTCAATTATTTTGTCATTACTTGTATTGTTTGTTTAAATTTTATGTTTAATAACGTTTAATATAATTACTAATAGATATTTTCATTTTACTTAATACAGACCAAGGTAACTTGGGACATAGAAGAAGATGACAATGTGCAGAGACTTTTTTCCAAAAGGATGGGCGCTCAGATTTCAGATTTGCTTTATAAGCTCCGCTGTAAAGATAAAAAGCCTCACTTCATGGGTGATGATATTTGGAATGCCTTCAAGAGCCATTGGGCTACCGAGACTTTCAAGAAAAATGCTGCAAGTGCCAAAAACAATAGAAACTCAGAAAAGGGTGGCTCGCTTCACTGCGGCGGGTCCATCAACCAGGCTCAGCATGCTGCTAGATTGGTAAATTATTTTACAAATATGTGTGTATCATTTACATTATTTAATTAGTTAGCAATTTTTGAAAATGTGTTTCATTTTACAGAGTAAAAAGGCAGGACGCCCTATCACTGCTCCTGAGTTGCATAGAGCCACCCATGTGAGGAAAGGCACTGGCGAGTATGTTGATGAGCGCTCCAAGATGACTCAGGTAAATATACAAATTGATTTGTATTATATATAATGTTGCTTTGTCAGAATGGAGCGCTAATTTGTGGTTATTCAAAACAGGAGCAAGTAAATGAGTTCATGACTCAGCTAACTCAGGGGAGCTGGGACCCTGAAGCACTTGGCCAACTTACTCCTGAGATGATAGATCTGGCAAATCAACATTGGGAGAAGACAGTTGGTTGGTCTAAGGGTCGCCTGTATGGTACGGGGCCCTTGGCTCCATGTATGGGTCAGTCTGGGGACGGGAGCAGCAGAAGACGCAGTCGACCAGCTTCTACTCCTGCAAATACAGAGCATGTGAGGCAGATGGAGCAGGAGCTGCAGTCTACTCGACAGGAGCTGAACGATACTCGACAGGAGGTCAGGACCTCTTCTGAGGCGGTGAAAAAGATGCAGCAAAACTTTGAGAAGGTGAGCCGTAGGCAGGCGATGATGTTAAAGTATTTTAAGAACATGCAGCAAAATCAGCAGCAAGATGAGGAGGAAGATGATGAGCAAGATGAGGAGCAAGATGAGGAGCAAGCTGAGGAGTCTGATGGTGGCAGCTTTTAGTGTTGTTGATTAACGTTTTTGTTATAACATTTCAGATTAAGTGTTGTGGATTAAAATTTCATTCTCGTAATTTTTATTTATTGAAGTGTTGTTGATTAACGTTTTTGTTATAACATTTCAAATTTAAACTGTTTTATATAGTTTAGATTTTATTATTTATTAATAAAATAAACAGGTATAAAAGCAGATTTTTTAAAAAAATACAATCAGATGGGCATTAGCGAGGGAATTAGCGAGGGAAAGTGGACGCGTGGCTAGGCATTAGCGAGGGAATTAGCGAGGGAAAGTGGAAGCGTGGCTAGGCATTAGCGAGGGAATTAGCGAGGGAAATTGGACGCGTGGCTAGGCATTAGCGAGGGAATTAGCGAGGGAAAGTGGACGCGTGGCTGTCTCAATTTTCCCACGTGGCTTCCATTAGCGAGGGAATTAGCGACGGTCCATTCCGTTGCTAATTAGCGACGGACTCAGATTCCCTCGCTAATCCCATTAGCGAGGAGCAGTTTAGCGACGAAACTGGTCCCTCGCTAATTCCCTCGCAAACGGTCATTAGCGACGGAATTTGGTAATTTTGCGAGGGAAATTTCCGTCGCTAATAACCAATTTTTTTGTAGTGTCAGCTGTCTCACCCTCCACAACTGCATATGCTATTGGGAAGCAGTTGCTTCTTCCATCTTGTGCAATTGCCAACAGAAGACATCCTTTGTACCTACCGTACAACCATGTTCCATCGACAGAGACAACTGGCTTGCAAAAATTGAAGCCTTTGATGCACGGCCAAAACTCCAGAAGATGCGGTGGAAGACACCCTTGCCATCAACTTCTTGGCCATTCTCATAGACTGGTTTGTACTCCCAGTCGTACACACTGTTTGGAATGTAATGAGAAAAAGCACGGAGCCACCTTGTTACTTTATTGTAAGACTCCTCCCAATTACCATAGATCCTCTCGATTGCTTTTTGTTTTGCAATCCAAGCCTTTCTGTAGGAACTTTGGTACATGTACCTCGCCCTTATGTGTGCTATCAACACGGACACGGATATTGTCGGATCCGACTTTACCAGTTGAAGCATGCTGTCACACATGAGGGCTGCGGTCAGCTGGCAGTGATCTTGAGAAAGAGTCCATGTTGTACATGTATGTGGCTCTTCCAACTGTGTAATCTCCCATATGCCAGACCTTTTACCGAGTCTGATGACACACCTCCACAAATAGTTTTCGTGCACACAACAAACAATCTATCTAGTTGTATTAGATGCATCGACTCTAAAATCAAGTGACTTGTGGAGGTGATATGTCTGGGTGAAGTGTTGGGCTAATTCTTTTGTGGCAAATTTCATTCCCTTCTGGAGTTGGTTGGGGTCTTCATTGGCTAACTCGCGGTTCCTGTCCATGGAATTGCCATACTCAGCATCATCAGCTTCCGTGTTGTCAGCTGTGATGTTTACAAAATGTGGGACAGCCTCATGGAATGCAATGGTATTGTGGGGAGTTGCTACAATTGGTTCCTCAGCATCTTCACGCTGAAGAATATCATCCTCATTTTCGCTAAAGTCCCCAACTTCTTCGTTATGCACACCATGAAGTATACTAATAGGTGGGGTGGTGTTTAGGTCAAAATGGTTTTGTGAGGCTAATGGATTGGATTCATGGTGAAGTGTTTGAGCTGGTTCTTCATAAGGCATGTGACTCTGGGATGATGAAGGATTGAATTGATGGTAAGTAGATGGAGTGAAGTCAGGGTATGGGGTTTCTGTTTGTTGAGAATAAGGTATGGTGAATTGTGAAGAAGATGGAATCGCCTGAGTTGGCTGGGTTTGTGTGTAGTTTGAAAGAGCATCAACCAAATCTGCATATACTTCTGGTGTAGATACACCTAAGTTTTTACATGTCTTGAATTGTTCTAACATAAGATCGACATCATCATTAGAAGTTAGATGCAAATCGCCGTAAAATTTATGGCCAGTTGTGAGAGTTATGGGGTAACGGTAGATAAGACTAGAAACCATTTTTGAATGGTCAGAAGAGATTTTTCTCTCAATGGCTTGTCTAAGTTGATCTAATGTGAATTTAGACTTTAGTTTGAGAAGACATGTGTTATCGCACCTAAAAACAACACCCTCTGTGTGTGTGTTTTCAACGACACCGTTGTAAAAAACTGTGATAAACACTGGAGCCATTTTTGTGTGCAAGGGGCGGGCAAGAGAGTCAGAAGAGGATTGGGGGTGTTGGTGTGGTGAGTTACAAGACTAAGAGTCCCTATTTATAGATGGTGGGGTGTTTCCAACGGGAAAAAAATGGACGGCCCAGATCTTACCGACAAATTTCAATGGCCCAGATTGCACCATGCATAGTGAATAGTGAATAGTGTCGACACTAATTAACGGTCAAGATCTTGCCGACACTAAATTAACGGTCAAGATCTTGCCGACACTAAATAGTGAATAGTGTCGACACTAATTAACGGTCAAGCTAGTGAATAGTGAATAGTGCAGCGTGATTATTGAATAGTGAATAATGTCAACACTAATTAACGGTCAAGATCTTGCCGACACTAAATTAACGGTCAAGATCTTGTCGAGACTAAATAGTAAATAGTACCGATCGATACTACTAAACGGTCAAGATCTTGCCGACACTAATAAACGGTCCAGATCTTGCCGACAATTTAATGTTCCAGATTGCACCGACACTTTAAATGGCCCAGATTGCACCGACACTACAAGGCCATATATTTTTTTCGGTCAAAAAATTAAATTAAATATGATAAAAATTGTCCCCTAAATGGTATAAAAATCATTTTTTAGACACATGGTGTATCTTTTTTTTATACACGTGGTCAATTTTTTAAATGGCTAGGATCTTGCTCACACTTATAAACTTATATACTTTTTTATGTGTTTTTTTATTTTTTATTTTCTTAGTAATTTGATGGAATCAAATTGGCAATGTGCATTGTTCAATGTGCATTGTTCACTCTTGCCGACACTTTTGAATTGTTCAATGTGCAGTGTGCTTAGTGCAGAGTGCAGTATCGTGAACTGTGCAGAGTGGATTGTGCAGCGTGCTTTGTGCAGAGTGCAGTGTCCAGTACTGTGCAGAGTGTATTGTGCAGTGTGCATTGGTCAGAGTATTCAAAGAAGACAAAATGGCACCCATCATTTCCTTCCCATCATTTTTAAAAAGAAAGAAGACATAATGGCACCGAAAGTAGAGTATTCCCATCATTTCCTTCCCATCATTTCCTTCCCATGATTTCTGGCTTTCTTTCTTTTTTGTTTTTCTTTCTTTCTCCCCATCATTTCTTTCTTTCTTTCTTTCTTAAGACGCAACCCTTCTCGTCATTCATCAGCTCCTCTTCATTCATCAGCCTTCTCCACTCATCAACCTTCTCTTCATTCATCAGCTCCTCCAGGCCAATTTCTTCATTCAGACTTACTTAAAAATGTCTTCCTTACTAAACGAAGAACCTCACATTTCCATGCTTCTCAACGATGACCCAATGGAAGTTCATCACGCATTCAAGCTTCCCAAACCAGATGCCTCTATATTACCATTGATAGAAAGAGCTGGGTTTCGTGACATTGCTTCAATTGGCGCACTCAAAATAAATCCAGCTTTGGTGGCAGCAATGGTCGAACGCTGGAGACTAGAAACACACACTTTTCATCTTCCAGTAGGGGAGTGCACAATAACTCTCCAAGACGTGGTGTTGTAGTTGGGGCTTCCCGTTGATGGAAATGCCGTTACTGGAAGTTGTGAACAAAATTGGGATCGAGTATGCAAACAACTTTTGGGTAAGCCTATCCCAGCAAATGGCATTGTAGGCAACCAAATTAAGTTCACTTGGCTACAATGTGAATTTAATAATGTTCCAGAGGGCGCTTCCGACAAAGTGCGAAGACAATATTGTAGGGCGTACCTATTGCAGTTGATCGGGGGATACATACTCCCAGGCAAATCATCAAACAGAGTCAACATAAAATACCTACCCCTATTGAAAAATTTCGATGAAATTTCAAGTTACAGCTGGGGGTCAGCATGTCTAACGAACTTATACAGAATGTTGTGTAAGACAGCTACATGCTCCTCACACACAATGGGTGGATGTACTCTTTTGTTACAGTCTTGGGTCTGGTACCGCATGCCGTTCCTAGCACCAGACTGCAACAGTCCTTATGAATGGCCACTAGCAAAGAGGTAAAAATTTGACACAACTTATGAATACTAACAATTATATTTCTTCTTTATGTTAACAATTTATTTTTTTTACTAGATGGGTTCGCACGCCACTTAGCCACACTAAATGTCCATCAAGCCTTGTTTTGTACAGATCAACAATAGACCGCATGACACATGAAGAGTTTGAGTGGTTGCCATATCGGGAATTCAATTTGCCAGAAATAGCATTTCGGCACTACGACATATGGACTACAAACACGGCTATGGTCTGTTTCCATATTGTAAAATGGCACCATGCGGATAGAGTGACCTTGCAATTTGGCCTCGTCCAAGACATACCTTTAGCACCAAAAGATATCAGCCACATGCACAACATCACCATGCAGGGACAGACTGATGTCAATTGGGCTGTATATCACAGTTAGTCAATTGATTTATGGAATGATAGACAAAATCGATGTGTTGTGGGTCGACCGTGCTTTGTTAAACCGACGCAGTCAGATAAATACAAGCGCTGGTTTCTAAAAAAATCAAGGCCATACATTTCAGCCGACCAACATCTAAGGGATCCACGTGGTCTTGGAAATGTTGGTGATGTGGATGAAGAAGATGAACAAGACGTGCCAGCTCCCCCTACTACTCAAACAGAACGTCGAGAACGTAACCGTAATCGACATCGACGTGCACCACCAACTCAACAGAGGACCCAAGAAGATGTGCCTCACTTCCACTCTATCTCCCACACACCAACATTCCAAGAAGATGTGCCTCACCGCCACTCTGTCTCCCACACACCAATATCGGCATTTAACGAACCATACAACCAGTCAGTAGAACATACTCCTTTTCAAGATACATATCGACATTCTACGACCGAAAGGGACCCCGATATGTTCTATGAGTGCTTTGGGGTCCAACCCGACACTGCGCAAACTGTGGCGTTGCTTCGTCAAATTCAAGAGCAGGCCGGCAGTGCTAGTTCTTCATCAGTTCCCCAATATTTTCCAGAGCCACCGCCCCATGCCCCTACTGAGGAAGAACAGCAACCACCACATCGGCATCAACATCCACGGCGTGTCCCCAAACCTCGACAGTGTGGAACTGGGTCTCATCTTCTTCGTTAATTTTTTTCTGTACTTTCTTTTTAAATTATCAGTGTGGAACTGTAACATCCTCAAAATAATTAGTAGAATTATTTGGGTGATAACCCAATTAAATTAATTTAGTACTTGACTGGTAAATTTATTGAGTGCTAAAATTAATTATTGGTTGTCATCGGATCGTTAACCGGATAATACGGGTCAAGGACGATTTAGAATCAAAATAAGAGATTAAGATAAATATGGTAATTTGACCACGTTACCACTTATATATTAAATAAAGATATATGTATGCGTGTGTGTGTGTGTGTGTGAGAAAGAATAAAAGAAAGAAAGAAAGAAAAGAAAAGAAAGGGAAGCGAGAGAAACAGAGAAGAGAAAAGAGAGAAAGGAAAAAGAAGAAAAGAATGGGTGAAGGAGAAGAAGAGGAAGAAGGAAGTCCAAAGGCTCATCAAAACGACTTCCTTCCAACACGAAAAACGTTCAGCGTTACTTCCTCTTCGATTTGGTACCAAAATCATCATCATCAACTCAATCTACACCAATTCACCATTTTTGATTTGAAGAGAAAAATGGAGGTTTCAGTGATTCAAGCTCAAAAGAAAGCTTAGGATAGCGTTTAGGAGCGAGCTCAAGGTGGATTACGCGAATATGGAAATCCGATTTGGGGTTTTTGAAGAATCAAGAGGTTAGGGTTCAAATTGGGGTTATGTATGAATAGTGACTTGGAGGTTGAAGATGATGAATAGTACTTTATAGAGGCCTCGTGATTGAGCGGAAAGACTGGAAGTGGATTTGGGCGTCGTCGGAGCGTGAGAGTTATGCGGGGATTGTTCGTGTGGTTATGTGGAGATTTTGAAGTCTCGGTGATTTCGGCCCGGTATCGACTCTCACTTCAAGGGTGAGTTTTACTCACGCTTAGGATGTTTTTGTGTTTCGATAATTTTTACGTTTATTGATTTCGAGGGATTTTGAGATAAAAACCGTTATTTGAAAATATGTCGCGTTTTGATACAATTCGTTTACAATGAGTTTTTGATTGATTTGATTGATTGTGTGGCTTTGCTTGGGACTGTTTTTATGGTTGTCAAATTTGTTTTCAATCGGAACGAGAATCGGAATTGAGCGGAATAGCGGATTTTGCGAGAAACCGCAAAATCTGCGATTCTCAGCAAGCCATCGCGTCGCGAAACGCAGCCATCACGTCGCGACCAGGCTCAGTTTTGTCACGCAAATATTTCTGTCGCTTTTCGCGTCGCGACGGTAGCAGTTCGCGTCTCGACGCTTTGCAGTTTTTCAGCAACTGTACACTGATTTTGTTTTCGTGATAACTTTTGATCCGGGAACCCGATTGAGATGTTCTCAGGTGCGTTTGAAAGCTTATTGAAAGGCCTAATCAAATAAATGATTTAAATTGTATCATGAACTGTTTTTGAAGTTATAGATTGTTTCGAAAAACCGAATAATAGTACACGTGTGCAGATATGTTTTATTAATAATAAAGCGGACTATGAGTCCTACAGGGTATGGTATAACTGACGCGGGATGATTATTATTTATTCGTCTAAACCGGTCTACGATTCACGATATATATATTATATCGACTATGGGAAACGGCCCAATGCGGGTATTATGTTCGATTAACGGTCTAATGTAAATGAACTAAATGTTCATCTGAAAGTAGATATATATATATATATATATATATATATATATATATATATATATTATATCGAGTTTGGGTGACGACCCATGATGTTAACATACTAGGCGGGGCAGCCATGATCCCTTACCCTAGGCTCCGTGCCATTAGGAAAAATGCTATTGGTAAGGGGGTTCGCCGGGAGTAGCGTTCGCGCAGTCGGTGTTATGTTAAAAAGTTTGTTGTACGGTTCATCGGGAGTAGCGTTCGCGCAGTCGGTGGAATTCTATGTGTAAAATAATGCGGTTCATCGGGAGTAGCGTTCGCGCAGTCGGTGCCGTGTTGAGTTAAACAGGTTTCAAAAATTAAACCGAGAGTGTTAGTAGGGGTCTCGGTAGAAATCACTGAGATTGTCTCTCATTGTTTATATGTTGTTGTTTTACAGAGAAACAGGGAAAGAAAGGACCACAGAGGCACGAGTAGGTGGAGCTCGGATGGTTGCTGATGACTTAGCTTTATGCTTAAGTTTATATTTCTTTGTTGTCTATGTACTGCAACACTATGTAGTTAGTGTTATATCTTTCTTCCACTTTCTTGTATGATGCTGAATACTATAGCTGCTGATGGTTTATGGTCTGAGAACCGTATCGTCTTGTTTGTAAATAAGACTGTTTGGTTTATATTCAGCGGAAATTTATAGTGATATTCAGTGTCTAAGCAGGAAATATATCTCTGATGTTCTAGGGATGGTACACTTGGGTATTTTTACTAAATAAAAATACCGGGGTGTTACAGTTGGTATCAGAGCAGTTCGACCTAGTCGGGCTTAGTTTAGGGTTGAGTCGATTCCTTGTTAGTCCTTGTTGTAATTACACTTGTGATGCTAAGAGATATTGGGCATGATCAACTTAATACTTAGTGCATCATAAGCGGAATTATGGCAGGATGATCAAGACGCAGTCCTCGACCAAGACCGGAATCTCCAACCGGTGCATCCTCAGGAAATGTGGCATGACGGGGGAAGAATACACCGCTAAATTTGAGAAGTTGTCTCAGATTTACCAAATGGTAAAGTAAGCTCCGGATGACGAATGGAGAATGCAGAAGTATAAGAGGGGCCTTAGTGCTTTTATGACTTAGGGTATCAGTTCTTATACTATTACCAATTATGTTGCCTTAGTGCAATCAGCCTATGTCGCCGAGGATAATCTCATAGGGAGTATTGGATAGGAAGGAAGGTAGTTGAATTATCAACTCCGAATGAAAAGTCCTAAGATAATTTCATCAAAGGAAAAGCAGGTGCAATTTTCTTATTCTTCAAAGGTCAGAAGATGTTCTAACTATGGAACACATCACCAGGGTGATCGTCAGCACAGATCAATCGATGCTATTATTGTAATGAAGAAGGTCACTATACAAATAAGTGCCATGGAAGGAAGAGTTCCAAGGAGTTACAAGCAGCTCCAAGGCAAGGATGCGTCAACACTTTGGATGCTCAGACAGTTACAACTGCTGACAAGTTACTGAGGGGTATGGGATCAGTTTTCAATAACTCCGTCAGTATATTATACGATTCGGGTGCAACCCATTGTTTTATAGCACAAGCATGTGTAGATCGGTTGGGATTAGCATTGTCTTCGCTATCCGAGCCGATAACCATCTTAACTGCGGCTAAGAGTCGTGTCCAGACCCAATCTTTGTGTCAGAATTGTCTACTTGTCATAGGAGACAGAAATTTCGTCGAAGGTTAACAATCAGATAGTATTATGTGATTCCGTTTGACAAGTCAAACGTGAATACGAATATGAAAGTGAGGTGACTGTTGATTGTTTTTCACATTGCGAATAACCACCAAAGAATTAATTGATGGATCTGCTTGCAAGTGACTGAAATTTCCGAAATGAAGCTTGGCGTGTGGTATGGTAGTTTTGAAAATTTTTGTGAAAACCCGCATGCTAAAGTTAATTTTGGGAACGAATCAAGAGGCTAATAAAATCTGATTGAGGAAAAGCATAGGAGGCGTACTTATGTTGAGGGGAAACTCAACGCTATTGGCTAATTCGGAAAGGAATTGGGTGCGTCGTAGATAAATATATTGTGAGGAAAGTTACAATAAAGAAAGAGGAGTTTCTCGTGTTGATTCGTAACAAGAGAGTCGGACTATAATCTTAGAAGAGTTCTAAGGTGATAGTCGAACATTTAATGATTGACGGGCCAACTTGAGAAGATTTTCTACACTCATTTCGTTAATTCAAGATTGTGTTTTAGCAACTTAAGACCTTTCTGATAATGTCGATTCTCGGTTAGTCGGATGAAAGACTTAACGAAATTTTGAGGACAAAATTCTTTCAAGTTGGGGAGAATGTAACATCCTCAAAATAATTAATAGAATTATTTGGGTGATAACCCAATTAAATTAATTTAGTACTTGACTAGTAAATTTATTGAGTGCTAAAGTTAATTATTGGTTGTCATCGGATCGTTAACCAGATAATACGGGTCAAGGACGATTTAGAATCGAAATAAGAGATTAAGATCAATATAGTAATTTGACCACGTTACCACTTATATATTAAATAAATATATATGTATGCGTGTGTGTGTGAGAAAGAATAAAAGAAAGAAAGAAAAGAAAAGAAAGGGAAGCGAGAGAAACAGAGAAGAGAAAAGAGAGAAAGGAAAAAGAAGAAAAGAATGGGTGAAGGAGAAGAAGAGGAAGAAGGAAGTCCAAAGGCTCATCAAAACGACTTCCTTCCAACACGAAAAACGTTCAGCGTTACTTCATCTTCGATTTGGTACCAAAATCATCATCATCAACTCACTCTACACCAATTCACCATTTTCAATTTGAAGAGAAAAAGGGTGGTTTCGGTGATTTAAGCTCAAAAGAAAGCTTAGGATAGTGTTTAGGAGCGAGCTCGAGGTGGATTACGCGAATATGGAAGTCCGATTTGGGGTTTTTGAAGAATCAAGAGATTAGGGTTCAAATTGGGGTTATGTGTGAATAGTGACTTGGAGGTTGAAGATGATGAATAGTACTTTATAGAGGCCTCGTGATTGAGCGGAAAGACTGGAAGCGGATTTGGGCGTCGTCGGAGCGTCAGAGTTATGCGGGGATTGTTCGTGTGGTTATGTGGAGATTTTGAAGTCTCGGTGATTTCGGCCCGGTATCGACTCTCGCTTCAAGGGTGAGTTTTACTCACGCTTAGGATGTTTTTGTGTTTCGATAATTTTTACGTTTATTGATTTCGAGGGATTTTGAGATAAAAACCGTTATTTGAAAATATGTCGCGTTTTGATACAATTCGTTTACAATGAGTTTTTGATTGATTTGATTGATTGTGTGACTTTGTTTGGGACTGTTTTTATGGTTGTCAAATCTGTTTTCAATTGGAACGAGAATCGGAATTGAGCGGAATAGCAGATTTCACGAGAAACCGCAAAATCTGCAATTCTCAGCAAGCCATCGCGTCGCGACACGCAGCCATGGCGTCGCGACACGCAGCCATCGCGTCGCGACCAGGCTCAGTTTTGTCACGCAAATATTTCTGTCGCTTTTCGCGTCGCAATGGTAGCAGTTCGCGTCGCGACGCTTTGCAGTTTTTCAGCAACTGTACACTGATTTTGTTTTCGCGATAACTTTTGATCTGGGAACCCGATTGAGGTGTTCTCAGGTGCGTTTGAAAGCTTATTGAAAGGCCTAATCAAATAAATGATTTAAATTTTATAATGAACTGTTTTTGAAGTTATAGATTGTTTCGAAAAATCGAATAATAGTACACGTGTGCGGATATGTTTTATTAATAATAAAGCGGACTATGAGTCCTACGTGGTATGGTATAACTGACGTGGGATGATTATTATTTATTCGTCTAAACCGGTCTACGATTCACGATATATATATTATATCGACTATGGGAAACGACCCAATGCGGGTATTATGTTCGATTAACGGTCTAATGTAAATGAATTAAATGTTCATGTGAAAGTAGATATATATATATATATATATATATATATTATATCGAGTTTGGGTGACGACCCATGATGTTAACATACTAGGTGGGGCAGTCATGATCCCTTACTCTAGGCTCTGTGCCATTAGGAAAAATGCTATTGGTAAGGGGGTTCGCCGGGAGTAGCGTTCGCGCAGTCGGTGTTATGTTAGAAAGTTTGTTGTACGGTTCATCGGGAGTAGCGTTCGCGCAGTCGGTGGAATGCTATGTGTAAAATAATGCGGTTCATCGGGAGTAGCGTTCGCGCAGTCGGTGTCGTACTGAGTTATAGCAGGTTCGCCAGGAGTAGCGTTCGCGCAGTCGTTGGAATGCTATGTGTAAAATAATGCGGTTCATCGGGAGTAGCGTTCGCGCAGTCAGTGTTGTACTGAGTTATAGCAGGTTCGCCGGGAGTAGCGTTCGCGCAGTCGGTGGAATGCTATGTGTAAAATAATGCGGTTCATCGGGAGTAGCGTTCGCGGAGTCGGTGCCATGTTGAGTTAAACAGGTTTCAAAAATTAAACCGAGAGTGTTAGTAGGGGTCTCGGTAGAACTCACTGAGATTGTATCTCATTGTTTATATGTTGTTGTTTTACAGAGAAACAGGGAAAGAAAGGACCACAGAGGCACGAGTAGGTGGAGCTCGGATGGTTGCTGATGACTTAGCTTTATGCTTAAGTTTATATTTCTTTGTTGTCTATGTACTGCAACACTATGTATTTAGTGTTATATCTTTCTTCCGCTTTCTTGTATGATACTGAATACTATAGCTGTTGATGGTTTATGGTCTGAGAACCGTATCGTCTTGTTTGTAAATAAGACTATTTGGTTTATATTCAGCGGAAATTTATAGTGATATTCAGCGTCTAAGCAGGAAATATATCTCTGATGTTCTAGGGATGGTACACTTGGGTATTTTTACTAAATAAAAATACCGGGGTGTTACAGGAACTGTCTTTAGTTTAATTTATCAATTATTGTTATTTTAAATTAACTAAGTTATTAATTTTAAGGTTTTAATCTTATGTGACATTTATTACATTTGGATCAATAATTTACTCTTTTGTCTTTAATAGTGCTTTGTGCAGATTGCAATTGTAAAGTGTGCATTGTGCAGAATGCAGAGGTCTTAATTTCTTTAATGGTCTAGATTTTCTCGACACTATTTAACGGCCTAGATTTTGCCGACACTAAAGCCTAAAATCAAGAGTTAAGATATTCCAAAATCAACGGCTTACATACGATCATCCCTATTATAAATACATTCTCACATTACACTCAAATTCACACCAACAGTTTACCCTTAACCTATATTTCTGATTCATCTTCTCTTCTTTGGTTCTTCCCAAACACCGTCGCCCAACTCGCTGAAATGGAATGGCAGTTGTGCCCAACCCAGTACTCAAATGACAAATTCTTAACCGCCCTTCATCACAGTGGAATTGTAACCACCGATGAACATGGTGTTGTCTTTCGTTGTCCTAATCATATCTTCTGTAGGATGAATAAGGACATCACATTCGGCCAACTCAAGGAGAAGGCTAAGAGGAAGATACAACCAGAGGGAGGGTGGTGTAAAGACGTGGAGCGTATCCGTTACAGAAAGTACAATTGTGGAGATGATGGGACACACGGGTATTCTGTCATGGAGATCCGAAGCGACGACGACGTTCGCGCAATGATGGAAGCTCATGCTAACATTCCAATGGGACGTAGTATCTTGGAGCTGTATGTGGACACAATACGCACTCCGGAAGAAATCATTCATCTTCTGTGACCACCCCCACCACAACAAATCATACCGGAAAGAGTCATCAACCACTACTGTACACTTCACTGTCAGGCCCATTTTATGTACAGGGAAGAAGATGGTATGTATTTTAGTGGTCCAAACACCATTTATTCCAGGCTTAAGAACAACATCACCTTCGCCGAACTGAATGAAAAACTAACGGAAAAGGCGCAGCTGGAGGGTGAGGAGCAAACAATCACTCGTATCGTTTATCGCTTCCCCCGGATCGGTGAACGTAATCATATTCGGTGGGGCGTAATGACTATCAAGAGCGACGACGACGTTCGAGAGATGTTTCAGCACCATGAAATGTTTCAACCTCATACTCGGAGTCCTATCGAATTGTACGTCGAAACCAAAATTTCCACCGATGAGATCATCCGTCGGGTTTTCCCTCCAGCGTAAAATGTTTGGTGGAATTAGTTTCAATCATGTTTTCCTCTCGTTTCGTTTTTTATTTTCTATTCTTGTATTTCTGCAAATTTTGTTGTTTATTTCAGGCTTTTTTCTATATTATATTATGTTCCAATTTTTAATCTCTTAATTTTTTTTCGCAAATATTAACGTAATTAAATTATAAATAGGTATAATCATTTTTATAAATTTTTTTATAGTTTATTTAGGTATTTATATTTTAATATATAATAAAACAAAAAAATAAAAAAACACAGTTCAGAAGTCACCCTAGGGGGGGGGGGGGAGGGGGGCGACTTCTGAACTAGAAGTGAAAAAAAAATTAAAATTTTTAGTTCAAAAGTCGTTTTTGTGGGGGGCGACTTCTACACTAAAAATTGGATGTGTGCTAATTTGGTAAATAATCTAAAAAGTGTGCTATTTTGGTATTTATTTATTTATTTATTGCTACAGTGGCGAATTTGCCCCATTGTGTTTTAAACAAGGACGCACAGAAACCATTGGGGGGGGGGGGGGGGGAGGGGGGCGACTTCTGAACTAGAAGTGAAAAGAAAATTAAAATTTTTAGTTCAAAAGTCGTTTTTGTGGGGGGCGACTTCTACACTAAAAATTCGATGTGTGCTAATTTAGTAAATAATCTAAAAAGTGTGCTATTTTGGTATTTGTTTATTTTTGTTTGTGCTACGGTGGCGAATTTGCCCCATTGTGTTTTAAACAAGGACGCACAGAAACCATGAGATTAAACCATGTAGAACATGTAGGCCTTTTTATTATAAACCTGTATTCTTTTTCATTTCAATGTCATGGAGATGTGATAACTAAATTATGTGATTTATCCTATCATGTTAATTTAATCATTTACTCTTATGAAATATATTTGAAAATATAAAAATATGAAATCTATTAAAAAAATATAAACTGAAAAACAAAAATAAAAAATAAAACTTGATGCTAAATTAAGAATTAAAAATATTACTACTTTTTTTCGATAAATGGAGCTTTTATTGAAAATCACCGGCTTTGCACTAGCACAGTGAGACAAAATTCTAGTGATCGAAAAATTTGGAGGATTCCTCGTGTTCAAAAAAGTCGACATCAATATTGAATTATTAGGGAAAACATTGAAAAATATCTTTGAAATAGAAAATGGTCTCGAAAATCAGATTTTGAGTTCGGGAGTCGATTATGCGTGGGGAACATGACATCATTTCAAAAAAGGTTACCTCTGATCAATGGTGCAAAACTATATTAACTTTTAAAAATATTTATTCCCCTTTTATTATGAAAAGAATTTGAAAAGACTTAATAAAAATTATTTATTTTTGCACTTGACGAGAGTGTGCCTCCCGGTGCGATGGAGAAATCAAAGGCAACTTATAAGTTCTTAGGTAGAAAAAGTTTGTGTGTTGGTGTACAACTCATTTATCCCAAAACGTAGATTAATCCGATTGTACAACCAACTTAATCCCCTATTTAAAAATTAGGTATTTGTGAAAAAGTTGTTCATAATGATCAGGCGAGTTGAACTCAAAGCGACCATTGCTAAGAACATATTTTTGAACATTAAATTAAGCTTTTTGTGAATGTTAGATGAAAGTGTGATATTAAAAATTAGTTAAAGCAAAATGAAGGTGAGTTGGACTCACTATTAGCAAAAATAAAAAAAAGTGGGCCAAGACCGAAGATTCAAAATCAGAACTGAGAAGGCTATAATTAACATTTGGAAGAGGGCTGCATCAATAAAACATAGGGGGTTTAGGGTTTAACAAAACAAAAGTAAGTAAGGTGCCAGATTTAAAAATAAAAGAAAACCAGTCATTATTTAATAAAACAAAAGTAAAAAGAAAATAAACAAGAAAAGGAGGGGGAATGCTGGGGTTGGGAAAATGTTATATAAAAAAAAATAAAAACCAATTAAACACTAACTTATTATTGTCATTTAGTAAAATAAGTAAGGTGCCATAAAAGGGAAAGGTTAGCATCTTCAAAACCCTAATCTTAGAAACAGCAGCCGCACATATTTAGGAGAGGGAAACATAATGAGAAGAGAAAGAAATAGAGAATAAGAGAAGAGAGGAAGAAAGAACCGGTGAGAGAGGGAGAGAAAAGGGAGATGCCGAGAGAGAAGAGGAAACCACTACAAGAATAATTGATTTTTCCGGCCAGGACTTTCTGGCGGATATGGATCCGCCGCAAATTTTCCGACGGATTCTAGGCATTTCTGGCGGAATAATTGGCGTTTGCGGCGGATCAATATTCCACTTGGTTTTTGCGGCGGATTTGGGATTACAAAAATTTATTTTTTTACGAGATTTTAACAATCCGCCGGTGAGGTTATTTCCGGCGGATATTTGCCAATTTTGAATTTCAAAAACCGCCGCAAATCCCCTTCCCTCCGCCGCAAATCCCATAAATCCGCCGGTAACTGCCGTTTCCGGCAGATCTTGCCTTTTGACCGTTTGACTTCGTTTCTCCTATATAAACCCCTTCTCCCCTTCTTCTTCACACCTCTACCAATACTCTCATTCTCTTGATACGGCACTCTCTTAATACGACACTCTCTTGAGCATTGTCGGCAGCGGCTCCAATAGAGTGGCGTATGTCTCCATTTCTTTGTAAAGAAATTTCCATATTGTCATGAACACCCCTTCATCTTTTTCGTTAAAAGTAACCCCTTTATCAGCAAAAAGCTCCTCCCCAGCAAAAAGATGGTTTCTTGTGAAACTTTCTATTTTGAAAAGATGGTTGAATCTCTAAATAGAAAGTTTGAGGAACTGCAAGGACGGGTTGTTAAGTTGGAGGATGATACCGAGCGTTTGATGAGCGTATATGTCTCTTGTGGTGGAAATAATGAGGAGGAGCTTTTTGCTGATAAATGGGTTACTTTTAACGAAAAAGATGAAGGGGTGTTCATGACAATGTGGAAATTTCTTTACAAAGAAATGGAGACATACGCCACTCTATTGGAACTGCTGCCGACAATGCTCAAGAGAGTGTCGTATCAAAAATGGAACAAGACATCCCACTTATCTTATGCAAGTTGGAGAGAGTATTTCCGCCTGGTTTTTTTTTATTCTATGGAGCATCTACCGGTGCATCTCGCATATGAAGCTAAACTTGGCGGATCTGTCTAATACAGATGGATGTATCCGTTTGAAAGGTCAGCTAATTTTTATAAAATAAGAAACAAGTTTAAATTAAAATATATGACTATTATATTAATATCATATTCTCTAGGTTCGTGGGTGATTCAAAAGGATTGGTGAAAAACAAAGCTAGAGTTGAAGGATCGATATGTTCTTCTTACTTACACAGTGAAACAACACATTTTTGTTCTCATTATTTCAAGAATCAGTTTGCTCCTGGAAGCAGCCGAAATGAAGTGGATACTGCATGGCATCTTCGTCATCAACTTCATCGCTAGTGTTTGGCTCATCACATAAACGAACAATGGGTTCAACTTGAATCACTTCATTTACATTAGACATCTCTTCCATTTGATATGGCACATCTTCCACCGTGTCATCATTTGTCTGATCAATGCGACCTCTTGGTTTTGTTTTAATTGTGACACACCAACCACGCCTATCAGTCCGCATTGATGGATAAGGGACATAATAGACTTGTCTCACATTTTGTGCAATGACGAACGGATCATACAGTCGATATCTACCATTCATTTTAATGTCCACTGTATTTGACTTTAGATTCACCTTTGTTCCCCGAGCAGACGAATCAAACCAATGACAATAAAAAACCACTACCTTTGGAATAAAATCTAGATGGGGGTACTCAAGTTCATATATGTGTTGAACCACACCATAAAAATCATCTTCACCTCCTCCAGTGACCCCCTTCATGCACACTCCACTATTGACTGTCTCTCTGCCCTGTGTCCATTCATTGGTGTGAAGTTTGTATCCATTGACAAAGTATGTGTGCCATTCTTTAACACATCTTCGAGGACCGTCTGATATGTTCCTCAAGTGTTGGTTGGTAGGATTTGGCGGGAGGGAATACACATATTGACTAAACCACATTGGAAAATGCGCATGAATATGAGCAGAAGATTGGTCTTCATGTACTGCCTCTAATGACAAGAACTCCCTAAAAAGAAATAATTTAATTGTTACACTTGTCTACTTTATATTAACTAATTAAGATCGATTGTTAATGTTGAGGAACATACTCAATAAATGGTTGCACCTCAGTATAGTTTATCAACACATGAACATGTGCTGAACTTAACTCTTCATCTGTTAGCCAGTGAGTTGACTCCTTCCCAGATGGACGACCGGGTAGGCAAAAGACAGACAAAGCATGGTGAAGATGCAACAAACCACATTGGTGTATCAAGAATTCACTCCTCCGATGATGATGATTTTGAGAATGAATGGGATTCAAATTAGTTATTTATGTTTCAATCAATTATATAAGGATGTAATTTATGTTTCAACAATTCTATTTTTAATGAAGGATGTTATTTTTAATGAAGGATGTTATTTGTTTGAAAATGAATGAGATTCAAATTATTTATTTTAATGAGTTTTGTATGTTTATGTTAACCTTGTTTAGTATATGTTTGTTTGTTTAAATGTATATGTCTAGATACAGATATGGCATCTCATGATGACTCAGGATCCGATGACGGCGCATATGTTCCTCCTCCACCTCCCGATGCCGCCAGCACTAGCAGGCGGAAGGCATCTACTCGCCTAGGGCGCCGTGTTCAGCCTACGCGTGTTGTTGTTACTACTGGCAGATATTTGCCACCACCTGTGTCTGAGGATGGTGCTAGTACTAGTACTGCAGGGGGCCCATCGATTCCTGTTGGTACTGAGGGCTTATCCCCGACACATGTTGATGCGGATGGGATACGCACATTCATTGATGGGACTGATGTGATTAGGGTTACACCTGATGGGCGTATCATATTGCAGATTGTTGGCGATTCGTAAGTCTATAAATATATATATATATATATATATATTATTTATTAATTTATTTTTGTTGCCCTTTATATAACTTATATTTGGTGTAACAAAATTTATCTTTTTTTAATGCAGTTTTATTCCTTCGAAGGCTTCAGCTACCGCCATCACAAAAACAATCAAGGAGAATTTTACCAAGAGCTGGAAGAAGTGGACGGAAGTTAGAAAAGATAAGGATGCAAATAAGAAGATGTTAAGATCATTTTTGGTAAGTTATTCTACGAAATAATTAATTTGGTGTATTATCTTATTGACTTGATTAATTAATTATTGCCTTATAATTAACAACATTATTGTAAATTTCTTAAATAGGAAAAATGTACATGGTATCCAGGGGAGCAAGCCGCGGTTGAGAGAGTGTTCCATAAGAGATGTTCTCATCGCTATTCTGAATTGATGCGGAGGGCGCGCGATGCGGGTACGAACCCAGTTTAATGAGTATTGGCAGACAGAAGCATTTAAGAATTATTGTGAGAAAGCCAAGAAGAACCGTGCTTCTGAAAAAGGTGGCTGCACACACACGGGGGGGGGGGGGGTGTTAATACTGCAACGCATCACATGCGTTTGGCAAATTTATTACTTTATTACTTGATTAATTAATTAATTATTTATAATAATTAACTAGTCATTTTCAATATGTGTATTTAATTAATAATATATATATATATATATATATATATGTACATATATAGGGGGAGAGGGAACAAAGGCCAATCACTTTGCCTGATTTGCATTGCCACATGCATATGGTGGAGGAGACTGGTGAGTACGCTACAGATCGGACGAGGCGTATTCAGGTAAAACTACTTTTACAATTATATATTAATTAATGTTTATTATTTATATTAATAATTAGTTATTTATTTGTTGGGTTATTTTTTTCAGGAGAGCTTCGAGGGTGGGATGGCTGAGTACCATCAGTCACAACAAAGCAGTGGGGTAGCTGTCGATCCAGTGGAGGAGGCTAGAGTAGCTCGTGATGTTTGGAAGAGAGCAGTTGGTCCCCAAAAGACTAATCGTCTGGTAGGATCAGGTGGTATTGGACCGGCTCCTTTTCGAACAAGCATTATTCCGAGTCTATCAGATTCACATTCTGGATCCTCGATGGTCGCAATTATGTTCCCAGTGCTGGTGAGTTGAATGATGTTAGGCAATTGACGCAGCAACTGAGCAAGGCTCAGCGTCAGATTGTCGAGCGGCAGGAGCAAAGTGATCGGGAAATGCAGGCGCTTCGGGATCAAAATCAGGCGATTCGGGAGCAGGCTAGGGTAGCTGAGGAGCGCATGGAGGAGCGCTTTAAGTTATTGCAGGATCAGATGATGTCTCAGCACTCGAGGCCATCCTCATCAGCATTACTACCAGCAGCAGTATGCACCCCAGTATCCCCAACCGTATGCACCCCAATATCCCCCGCAGTATGCACCGCAGTATGCGCCATTCCAATCATACCAGCAGCAGCATCAGTCACCCCGCCAGCCATACTAGCAGCCCCAACATCAGTCACCCCTGATCCAGCCAAACCAGCAGTACCCCCAGCAGCGGTCACCCCCGCTGGACATTGATCTTAATGTCCAAATGTCATCGCTTAGTGCTTTACTTCAAGATGATACATATTATAATAATGTTGATGACATTGACCGGCAGGCACCCCAGTAGCATTAGATTATTTTATTTTTTTGTATGGATATTTTATTAGTTGTATGGATATTTTTTTGGTGATAATATTTTACTGCTTTTCCCAATTTTTATTTTTTTAAATTAAAAATTAATTAGTTAATGGATTTTATTTTTTTATCAATAATTAAAAAAATTAATAAAATAATATATTTTTTTAATTAAAACGATTTTTTTAAAAAAATAATATTTATTTTTTAAGAATAATAATTTTTTTAAAAAAATGGTACTTTGCGGCGGAATTTTAAATAAAACGTTTTTTTCAAAAAAATTATATTTATTTATTTTTAAATAAAACGGGTACTTTGCGGCGGATACTTTGCGACGGATATTGGGCACTTTCCGGCGGATATTTTGCAGCAAAAATTTGTGCCTTTTCCGGCGGATTATCCGCCGCAAAGTTCCGGC
Organism: Astragalus membranaceus; assembly: GCA_039519185.1. Classification (NCBI taxonomy): domain Eukaryota; kingdom Viridiplantae; phylum Streptophyta; class Magnoliopsida; order Fabales; family Fabaceae; genus Astragalus; species Astragalus membranaceus. The sequence continues at coordinate 61,890,435 of CM076850.1, read as the reverse complement.
GGATTTTGCGGCGCCACTAAATCCGCCGCAAAGCGTTTGCTTCGAGCTGGCTACCGGCGGCAAAATTCTGCCGCAAAGTCTAAATATCCGCCGCAAATTTGGCTTTTGCGGCAGATTTTGCCCGCCGCAAAGTCCAATTTTTCTTGTAGTGAACATGGGTTATAGAGAGAAAGAGTGTGGTCCGCAGTGAAGAGGTTTAGGCCACGGTGGAGAGAGAATAGAGGGACGCCAGTGGTGGCGATGGGTGAATGGTGATGGCCATCGTGGTGGTGCTCGCCAGAGGTCACGACGACGGCGGCTGTGGTCGAAAATGGCGGTGGTTATGGAGATGATGGAGGGTTTCCTCTTTCTCACTTTTGATTATGTTTTCTCACTTCTATTTTGAATGGATACTGAATGTGTTTTTGTTGGTTTGGTGTGGGGATGAAAATGGGTTTATAGACATGATATGGAAGAGAAGATGGATTCTTCTATGATGACTCTACATTGTATTTTTGCTCTCTTTTCGTCTACTATTTTCTTTCTATCAAATCGTTCCTCCCTCTACTGCTGCTAAATGGTATTTATAGGGTGCACATTTTGTGTTGTAGGGTGCAAATGCTAAGCAGAGGATTGTGGCCATGGGAGACAAAGGTTGTTGCAAAGCAGAAAAATGTACAAGGTAGTGCCTTCAAAGTTGAAATGCTTGAGCAAGAGTGGGAAAAAACCAAAGATCAAGAAGAAGGGGTGTATTGGCTTAAGGCTGTAGTGCCTTCAAAGTTGAAATGCTTGAGCAAAAGTGGAAAAAAGCCAATGAACAAGAAGAAAGGGTGTGTTGGCTTAAGGCCAAAAATACACTCAACTACATTGGGAACCAAGCTGTGGATGACATTTCTTTTTTCACCTTATTATTTTACCTGTTTAACCTTTCCAGCGGTCAAAGTATATTATCCGAATTAAAGTGATCAAGTTCAAAAAGGATGTATGACATTAAAGTGAACAAGACAAGACAATAGGACTCATAAACATTCATCTTAAAGTCATATTGGCATCACCATAGTCTTGACTGTGAAATGATCTAGCTCATAATGAGCCTAGACATGATAAAATAGTAATTAATTACTCCTAATGAGACCATTACAAACACAAATTCAACTACTACCAGATTTACACAGATATGTGGATGAAATACAAACAAATCAGAACTTAAAGAAGCTCGCACTATCATAAATCAGCTCCAAAGATTCTTTGTTGTGCTTGATGAAGACTAGTGCTACAGATGCGAGTTAACAACTTCAAAAATGGAGTTTTAGGTTTAAAAAATGGTGGAATGGTGATTGGAGAATAAGGTGAACAATGATGGTGGGTGGAAAAGGTATTTCTGACCTAGGGAACCGTGTTGTGTAAGAGTGTACGTCCTTTTGTTAAAATTTTCCTTTTATATGTCTTTTTCTCACCATGTAATCTTTTGGGCCAAGACGAGTGCTGAAAAAGGGCAACCAACCCTAAAAACTAGGACATTTTGTCCTCTAGCGGTTTAATTAATAAAGCAGATTTCTTTTGTACGCTATCACATAAGACAAAAGACCATTTTTCTTCATTTAAACACTTGGGGGCCACTTCAAATAGTTATTTTAGGCGCAACTAGCTATGCCTATGCTATCACAGCACCACAAACAACACCTCACTAATATTTCCTGCACAACTAAACAAAAGGGTGAAATCCCACAAAATGGCACCAAAGGTGCCCAAAATACACTTCATGTTGAGGCAAAAACCCATTATAGTTTTGATGGTTAACAAACTTGTGACAAGAAGCTTAAGTTCTCCGATTTCATACATATCTAATATTTCTTCTTGAGTTCATATTAGGAACAAGATCTGTTAGCAAACTCTCAAGAAGATAATCTCCTTTAAAGAAGAATCACAAATGAGAAGACTTGAAACAATGACAAGATTAAGAATGTTGACAATAATAAACGAAGAAAAACACCCTTGGATAAATTGAAAAGAGTCATGGTCAGAAGAGTCATCATGAGAAGGGTCAACATGAGAAGAGTCATGAGAATTGAATAACAATAGACAATTGTAGTGTTTTAATCCACATTAATACTCCACTTCTAAGTTTATCTACTCTCCGATCACTAAATTCAAAACGACTTTTTGATTTTCCAGAGGGTTGTGTTTTTGGTACCCCTACCCTTATAGATCATACCCCCACCATTTTTTTTATTCCTATATTTCCCCTGTTTAATTTTACGTAACGAGTTTATCTAATTAAAAAAGATAAATCCGTTTTGGGAAAAAACCAAAATGGGTTTATCCTTTAGCTGGATAAACTGTTATTAGAAATTTTTAAAAAAATAAGCGGCCAAGATTCCATCGACAATTTTGATCAACATCCATTTTTGTTCGTCTTGGTAACTGTACCCCAACGGATATATTTTTAACGGTGTAGATCGCACCAACAATATCAACGACACATAATCAATGACCATTGCTATAAATACCCACATTCACCCTCATTTCTTCCACACCAACATTTCACTCTTTGTACTACTTGTTTCACACCAACACACTCCAAAATGAACACTTTTTCCACTCAGTACTCGAGCGACAGCTCACTTAGCGCTATTCATCATCGTGGCCAAATCACCATTAGAGAAGATGGTGTCTTTTTCTCATGTCCAGATCCAGTTTTATGCAGGCTCCACGACGACCTCACCTTCGATGGTTTGAAAGACAACCTAGAGCGTAAAGTTCAAGTGAAGGGTGATGACCTCACCTTCGATGGTTTGAAAGACAACCTTCGATGTACTTTTCGCAAACCTGCTCGTGGAGATGATGGCCGTGTTTACTGGTCCTCCATGGATGTGAAGCCTGATGACGACATGCGAGCCATGTTGAATATCCATGGCATGTTTTGAAATCTTAGTCCTCTACAGTTGTACGTGGAAACCACCCGAAGTGTCAACGAGATTATACGTCGTTGTTATGCTGGAGGACTAGGACCGTCACAGTAGATCATTTACTTAAGAACTGCATTTGTTTCAGTTATGTTTTACTCTATTTTATGTTTGGTTTATGTTTGGTTGTCTTGTTGTTTGAATGTAATTCACTTATGCATCAATCAAAGTATATGTTGGTCGTAACGAGTATATAACACGTACTAAAAATATAACGAGTACACAAAAACAAAAACAATACTTCAAACGAAACAAATACTACAAAATCGAAAAATAATTAGATAAATCCACAATAGATAACTCAAGGGTCCCCTCCCTCTGCATAGTCAACCGTGCCATAGAGCCTGGCATACGCCGGGGAGCATCGACAAATGACTCTGGACTGTAGCAAGTTCTGTAACCGCTGGCTAATATTCATCAGTCTCTCCTCAGGTCCAATCACTCCTGGGTTCGCAGGTGGTGGTGGTGCTGCTGGTGCTGCTGGAAGGAGACGAGGAACATATACCCTAAAGTACCAGGGCAAGTAAGTCGGATGAACCTCACCCACCTCTCTGGCACCAGTAGTCGTGCTCATAACTTCTTGCACACTGTCACCCCAAGCGGTCAATCGCATCATCACATCTGTATAATCTGACACCAGTAGTCGTGCTCATAACTCCTGGACGAGGGATGATCTGGATGTATCCAAATTGCCGGAGGCACCAATCCGGCATGTAGGGGATAATTATGTCCTCCCAGCTGAAAAAGCCCCTGTATGATGAGAACTGGTCCTCCGATATCTCATGTCTATTGTCCTGAAAGGGTCTCTAGATGACATCAGCAGGTGTCAATGCATCCAGCCTCCTACAATACTCCTCCAGCCTCACAGCATCAGTCTTCCTCCTCTTCCAAAACCAACAACGTGGACTCGCTGTTACTCCAATGGTACCCCACACACATATGTTGGGGAAGTACTCGAAAATCCATGTCTGAAATAAACAACCTCGTTAAAAACAACATATTAAAAATAAATAAACTCGTTAAATGAACAAATAAACAATCGTACCATAATCAGCATCGCATACCCCCCAACTGGCAGCTATTCGCAAAACGTGCATAGTTCAGCTGGTCACGCATGAACTAAACTGGCTGACGTCCTCCACTACATACAACCACTTTGCTTCCACCCTATTTCCGGTCTTGCTTGTAAATATAGACATCCCTAGTAAAAGCAATACGAATGCCCTAACAGCAAGAATTTGGTGGCCCTGACTAATGTGACTTTTGCAGACCGCCACTATTCAATCAAAGAGGAAATATGCCCCCCTACTGGCTATGGTCTCCTCAGTAGCTTCAGAAAGAGTAACCCCCAAAATATCCACAGCCAGCAGAATGGCCGTGTCGATAGTAACAGGACTGGGGGGATCTGTATAACCTGCCTACCAAGGGTAGATGAAGCAGATATGACACATCATCCAAAGTGATTGTCATTTCACCAAATGGTAGGTGAAATGACGATGTCTCTTGGTGCCATCTCTCAACAAAAGCAAATATAAGCTCATGATCCAAAATGGGGAGAGCTGGACGGACGGGGGACCCTAAACCTGATTGATCAATGATATGATAAAAGCCACGGGCCCGTGCTAGAGGGGCCAAGAGTTTATGGATTTTGTTGCCATGTGCAAATATTTTCAATTTTTTCGGCAATTGAATAAATTAAAAGTAAAACAATTTTTAGACTAAATTTATATACCAAGTCTATGTAAAAAAATATAATCAACTATATATTTGTATAAAATTTACCCGGCCTCCGAAAATTTTAGATGCTCCATGAGCATCAAATCTGATAAGCAGTGATCCATCCATAGGTCCAAATTGCCGCTGGTCCGCTTGACCAGGATGCTGTTGCTCCTCCTCCTCATCATGAGGAGGGTAGTCCTACTGGTAGTCGTGCTGATAGTCACGATGGTTGTCCTGACCAGCCTCCTCCTTCTCCTCCATGTCCTGCTGAGGAACCTGATGTATACGATGGGTGTCATCTTGTCCCCAGGCACGTCTATCTCAGTGAGAAGCATGACCGGCTATTCTGATCCGTGTGCGTGTACTGACCGGATTTTCTTCCGGTTCACCATGCCCAACAGCATGTGACGATCCACCTTAAATCCGTTACCTATTTTTTGGAAAATAATCAACTACAGATTTACATAAATCCGTTTGGAAACGTAGAAACTTATACGGATTTATGTAAATCCGTTTTGAAAAAATTTCCAACAGATTTAGGTTGTTCCGACGCCACAGATTTATGTAATTCCGTGAGTGTCAAAATTTTGGACTTACTTTTGTCTAAAACGGAAGTAAGTGAAGAATGAGAAATGAAGTATTTTAGGTTTTTGTTAAGGTTGGAGGGTATTTTTGGTTTTTTACAAGGGCTGTGGGGGTATAGTGTATAAAGATGGGGGTACCAAAAATGCAACCCTTTTCCAAATTCAGACCCAAACTCATGGTATGAGCCCGAATTTTCTCAATTCCAAAATCCCAAACACTATCCCTAATTTTCTCAACCTCTTCCTCTTCCTTTCTTCTTCTTCACAAAATCCCTAACACTATCCCTAATTTTCCAAAAATAGAAACTGTGCGACTCCGCTTTTGCATAAACGACTTCATACGAATCACGCCTTCCTCTCTGCGATTCCGCTTCTCTATAACTGTGCAATAGTGCAACGCAACAAGCAAGCAACGGTTCCTCGTCATGGCGGTGCTTCCTCTTCATTTGCGAATATGCTCGATAGCAAGGTTCGATTCGATTTCGTTTTTTGTTCAACTCGATTTTGGAATTCTGAATTCTGTTTCATTGTTTTTGTGAATTCTGTTTGTTCATTGTTTGTGATTTCCTTGTTCGATTCATTGTTTGTTCAAACGCTTCCAAGCTATGAGAAAGAGGAAAATGCAATTAGACTTGAATTAGAATTACTTTATTTTGGAACATTACTTTATTGTTGATTTTTTTTGGAACATTACTTTCTCGTTGTTTTTTTTTTGTAAAATGGTATAATTGTTAAATCATTGAAGGAAAAGGAACACCGTATTTTAGAATCCTGGATCCGCCAGTGATTCCACTACTCTTCAACGCAGTTTTCTCAATTGATCACTATGTTTTCTTTTTTTTGGGCAACATATTGTGCTTATATTTGCCCGGCATTCACAACACACTCGAAGCCACTATGTGCCTCCAAGCTAGGTTCACTTAGCGCCTTCTCACTTTTATTTTGCAACACACTCGAATTTTTTCAATACACTAATCATTCGTGTTTTTCGGGATGTTTACAGGACTTCCCTGGTTAAGTAGTCAAAAAACATAACAAGCCTGAAGTTGAATTCAAGTATGTTTTCGATCCATTTTGTAACATCCCAAAATAGTTGATTGTTTTAAATAATATTGGTTAGTGAATAATTTTAATAGTGAGTTGTTAATTGAGATAGTTAATCGTTGTTTGGGTCGATGAATTATGGTAAAATTTGCCTAACTGTGATATTTTTGTGACTTTGAGTACCTATCAGTGATTTACTAGTTAATTTTAAATTGGAGGTTATTACAATATTTAATTGCCTTGATTGAGTGTGATTGTGTGCTTGTTCCAATAGATTAAACTGGGTGTGGATTAATTGATTTGAGTGCTAGTAAGTTAGATGAAGGGATTGAATTTAGAAAAATTGGGACCCTCTATTAGTGAACTTGGGGCGAAGCTAAGCCCCTGAGTAAGAGTCAATCCACACCTTCCTCTCTGCGACCCCGCTTCTCTACAACTGTGCAATAGTGCAATGCAGCAAGCCAGCAACAGTTCCTCGTCATGGCGGTGCTTCCTCTTCAATCGATTTTCGATAGCAAGGTTCGATTTGATTTCGTTTTTTGTTCAATTCGATTTTGGAATTTAGAATTGTTTCATTGTTTGTTTCATTGTTTTTGTGAATTCTGTTTGTTCATTGTTTGTGATTTCCTTTTTCGATTTCATTGTTTGTTCAAACGCTTCCAAGCTATGAGAAAGAGGAAAATGCAATTAGACTTTAATTAGAATTACTTTATTTTGGAACGTTACTTTATTGTTGATATTTTTTGGAACATTACTTTATCGTTTTTTTTTTGTAAAATGGTATAATTGTTAAATCATTGAAGGAAAATGAACACCGTATTTTAGAATCCTGGATCCCCCACCGATTCCACTACTCTTCAACGCAGTTTTCTCAATTGATCACTCTGTTTTCTCAATTGAAGGAAAATGAACACCGTATTTTAGTAGGCATGACTACCACACAATCACTTGTGAGAATGACTACTCTTACTACCGATAGCAAGCATTGAAAAATATCATAACCTTCAAATATTCGCAAATGATAAGCATATCAAAACTGGACTTTCATTTTTAATATTATTATTTTTCAAAACAAAAAAATAGCTTTAAATTGCCCCGACTAAATTGAAAACTCCAAGTGGGTATCAAATTTTTTACAATAAACAAAAAAACGTAATGGAAGTGTGTGAAAATAAGAGGTTTTATCTTATGAACAGAGCGTGTGGTGTCCAAGATGAATAGAGGAGGAAGACAATTGTAAGTTCGTGCCACTCAAATACTATCGTTCATACTTCCTTTCTAGATCATCTCCATAAGGCAACTCGAAATAAAAGCCCCAACCCTGCAAATATCATCGTTGCAAAAAATGACCCAGCAGATCTCATCTTTGCAACAAAAGGCCATAAATTTGAAACAAAAAAGAGGAGATAGAGAGGGGTTAGGTATTATTTCCCATTGGAGATGATGTAAACAGACACTAACATTCAAAAATTTAAAGAAGAGAAAGTGAGGCGTGGGGAAAAACTAATATTGAAGAAAAAATTAATCAGTAGAATGTATTTTAGAACATGTTGTGATCATCAAAGTCCCGTGTGTATGCCTCTACAAAGTTCCGTTGCAATAGAAACTACAATTGTCAGTGGTAATCTCGGCAGTGCATTTCGAGAGGGTGGGGATAGTGATAAAATGACACCATCGGTTCAATGCTTGAAGTGATAGAAGAGAATGCGATACATAAAAGAGAAGAAGAGGAAAAATAAATAATCGAAGCTAAAAAATCATGGGATATCATAGAATAACATAGATAGGAAAACATTTTCAGATCTCCGATATAGGCGTAGAAGGGGGCATGCAAGACCGTATCAAAGGGGCCATGTCTAGCCATGGTTGACAATGGAGATGAAAAGCGAGAGTGGTCGAATGAGCGCTGATTGAAAACCCAAAACCCGAATATTATGCTCGTCTAAAGAATATGAGATAACTAACTCGGGAAGGAGTTTAAAACTCATTTAGAAAGGGTTGAAATTAGGGTACCAAGAAATAAAAACGTTTCCAAAAAGGAAATAAAAGAGTTGATATTTTTCTGTTAAATCATGTTTCGCTATTCCTCTGTTCCAAAAAAGGAAATTAAATGGTTGATATCTAGGGGCGCACGGACCGGGCTCCTCCACCAGCATTCCAAAAATCGTGACTTTCGTGTAAGATTTTGCTATTCCTCCGTTTCTAGCTTAACAACACTCAAATACAGTACAATTATCAACCCAAACCATCAATCTTCAACCAATAAACATTCAATTAAGATCACATAAAACACAATCAAATTTCAATTCACATTAAAGGCACAATTTCAACATTCACAAGCTTCCCAATGAGCTCTAATTCAACTTCAACAACTTACTTGGTACATGCAATTACTGAAACTCCAGAAACAACAACATGCATTTCCCACACATCAACCCAACACAAAATTTTCAGGAAGAACTCACCTTGAGTGTCAATTTCAACACACAACAAGTAAGGGATGAAGTGAAATTGACCCCAAAAGCTACCCCCAACCTTCAAACTCGAAATCAGCTTCTATGTACCTCTCCTATGGAGCTCCAACTCACAATGTGGCTACTGGTAAGTCCTAATCCAGCCTCACAACCCACATGCAAACCAAGTTTCCCCTTGATCTAGCTCACCGTCACCATTTTTGCACAAATTGAGGAATGGAAAGGGAAGGTTGTTCTTTGGTGCTGTTTGTGAATGTGAGCTTTGTTAGCGTAGTATTCAACAACAATGTAATGAGAAGAAGAGAAAAGATTGAATTTCTGGTTGTGATTGTTGGGTGGAAGTGAGGGTTTTTGAGTTTTCTCTCCACTCTCTCTTTTCTCTCCCTTTCTCGAGTTCCTCTCTTTTACTCCACATAAGAGTGTGTGTGTGTGTTTTTGTGTGAGTGTGTGAAGTGTTAAAGTGAGTTGTAGTGTTTCAGCTGAGGGTCATTTTGAGTTGCTGTAAAATACCCCTTTTGCGCTTACTAATGCTAATTGCACTTTAGTTTTACTCATACACCACCCAATTGAAATAATTAAATAACACACAAACACATTCAAATGTCTCACTTAATCATGTCATCAAGCAACAATAAAACAACTTGATTATCAATAATCGACTCAAACGATAATTTTATAGTTTATAAAAATTACCAACGATTCACAAGAATTAAACTTAGCTACTTTGGGGATCTTACAATTATTATTTATACAATGATTCCAAAGTAATAGAGGTAGATTAAAGTTACGATTTACAATTTATTATGTTTATTGTTAAAAAAATGGGTAAATATGTTTTTAGTCCCTATAAATATAGCGAATTTTATTTTTAGTCCCTCTAAAATTTTTTGGACACTTTTGGTCCCTATATTATTTTCCGTTTGCACTTTTAGTCCCTGCTGACATGGCACTGCTTATGTGGAAGTTTTTTATGAGTTGGCACATTCTTTATAATTTCCACGTAATTAACAAAATTAAAAAAAACAAAACACTGAAAAAAAAAGCCCTAATTTCATAATCAAATCCTTAATCTTTCACTCTGACTCTCGCTCTTGGCAATCCTCAACCCAACTCTGAAACTCTGAATAATGTTTTGATTGTTTTATCCTAATCCCTAATCACTATTTTTCATCTTTTTAATCTTGCTGTCTGTCATACCTCAATTTTGTCCGGCTTAGGTCAAAACCCTAATTTTCCACAAAAATAAATAGTTTCAGAGGTGTGGCATTATTTTGAAAGATGAGAAATGCTATGGGCAGGCATTTTTGAGTCTTGAAAGGCATTCCAAAGTTTTTAAAATCATTTTTAGGGTTGGGACGCACTTCGGGGAAAAATTAGGGTTTTTTGGGCAAAAAGGGTATTTTGGTCATTCCACCCAAAAAGGTAATTTCTCAGTAAAAATCACTGTGCAACTTTGGAGGAATTTATTTGGATCAAAATGAGTTGGGTCATATTTTTTATGCGCATGCATTGATAAATTTTTGCATAAAAAGTCAAACTTCAAAGAAAAGGGCAAAATGGGAATTTCCTTCAAGGTGAGGTATCAAATCAATTTTGGGAATGGTGATATCATAGAAGTTTGGGCCCAATCATTGGTTCCTAGGATATGGCCCAAAATGGGTGGAATTTATGGAATTATCATGAAAAGAATAATAAAAAATGGTAAAATAAGGAAGTGTTCTCATATAAGACAAAATGTACTATCTTTTGGCAAGCTTGCAAAAACTTGGGCACCAAGGCCTCATTTGCTCCGAATTTTCCAGCTATTTTTCACCTCATTTTGTGTTTCTTCATGCCCTTGATCCATGTGAGTTGTATTCCTAGCCATTGATTAAAATTCTAGATCAAATCCTAGGCTATAACTTTGTGTACAAAACCCTAATTGCCCTTAACAATTTTTGTGCAACAAAAACTCCTAATTTTCGTGTATGACCAGCCATTCCTCACTCATTTGTGTTTTCTCTTTGTCCCTAATCCATGTGCATTGAAATCTTGGCCCTTGATTCAAATTCTATCTCAAATCTCAATGGTTTGCAAAAGCACAATGTCCTATATACCCTTAATTTTGCACCTCATATAAAACCCAAAATAAGAGACCATAGGGGGGAGGATTCTCATTTTACCCTAGCACACAATCAGATCACAATTCCTCTCCTCCTCCCCTCTCAAACCCAAGACCACCTCCCACCATTTCCACCACCAATTATTCAATTTTCAACCATCCAAACTTCATTATTCTAGATTCCTACACTAGATCCACTTCTAATCTTGCATTATCTTCAAAGTTCATCATCAAATCCTTCAATATCAAGTGATTTTCGTGGGATTCAAGAGGAGGTTCAAGTGTTCTTGGTTTCTATTTTGATCTTCTTCTTCATTTCAAGCAAGATCTAGAGGTAAGCTCACAAACTCTTGCATTTTCTTTAATTTTCATTATGTAATCTCTCTTCTACTCCTCTTTCCTTCTTGATTGTTTGTTTGCTTTGAGGATCCATTTCAAACATTTTGACAAAGACTTAGGGAGCTTTGGGTGTTTGAGATGGGTCCTTGGCCTTGAAGGAATTGTTCTTCTACTTGATTAATTTCCCTTGCATTTTTACACATTTTTCACTAAAGTTCATGAAATAAAACATCACTTCCTTTCAAAAAAGGTTTCGGCCATGTAGTGTTTTTAGTGGTTCATGCATTTCTTTGTTCATTTATGGTGTTTAAGTTAAATAAAAAAGTGGATCTAGCCAACTATGCTTTTAGGTTCATAGGTAGAAATTAGGGTTTTTATTGTTCTTGCATTTCCTTTGATTTTGAGTTGAAATAAATGATGGAATGACAATTGTTTGAGCATCAAATGTATGGGTAGATCCTAGGGTTTATGTTCATATGCTCATTGATGTGATTTGGTTCCAAGAACATGATGAAATTCGTGCTTGAGTTTTCCTTGCTATGCATTCGGCCATAAGGCCTATTTTTGCCCTCTTTGATTGCTTGAAAATTGTCATTTTGATTGTGTTTGGGCAAGTGCAAGTTATGCAATTGTGTTTGTTTACTTTTTACCATTTTACTTTACCACTTCTTTAACTTTTTACCAAAAGTCATAAAAAGATTTTACCACTTTGGTTTTTACCTATTCATTAACTATTCACCTAAAACATAAAAAGATTTTACCATTTTACTTTTACCTCTTCATTAAGTTTTTACTAAGAGTTTTTACCTCATTCATTGAAACATTTTTACCTTCATTCATCAAAACATTTTTACTACATTCTTACTCTAACTTTTTACTACTTCTTACCAAACATTTTTAAGCTTTGCATTTCATTTACTTACATCATCCATGCAATACACTTTCATGCTTGCACACTAATACTTGCATACTCCCATATACTCGCTTGTTCATGCATTCTTATATGCTTATGCATCTTGCATTCTTTTATTCTATCACATGTTTATGCATCCTTGTATGCCATACATACATTCATAAACAAGTATGTTATACATTCAATAGTGTTATGCCTTGCATTCATTCTTAAATGTTCATGCATTCATTAATATCATGTCTTGCATTCAAAAATCAAATGTTCATGTATTCATTCCTTGTATGCTCATGCATAGTTGCTTAATCGTGCATTCGTATCCACATGCTTACTCATTTAAACTAAGAATATCCTATGCTTATGATCAATTGCATTCTTTTGTTCATGAAGCCATTTAAATGTCTTGACTTAATTGTGTGCCATCCTTTCTACATGTATGACCTCCTAATGAAGACGTAAGCCTACTTGCTTGTTGTAGCATAGAGTCATTAGGGTAAATGCACTCCTTTGAGATTGTTTCCCGTCCCGTAGCAATTCTCACCCACACAACACAATTGCTTTGAGAACTTTGTTTTGCATCTTTGATAATTGAATCCCTTGATTGTATTGGCATGCTTAATCTTGGTTGATGAATAATATGTTCATGATTGCTTGATTATTGAAGTATGAGTCTTGTTCATTCATTTGCGTTTGGTTATGGATTTAAAATTGATTTGAAGTGTTCTACTTTTTTTTTTCTAAAAACCTCTTTCCTAGATTCATTAATAAAAGAAAACCCTTTTATTTTCTAAACAAGAATAAAATAAATTGTCATTGACGACCAATCGCGCCGTTGCCGTTTAGGTTGTTAATGATGATTTTGTTTTCAAAAGAGTTAGTAGTGAGGCCATTCTAACCGTTGTTGTTCGGTCTTCACAAAAGCTCAATCCTATTTTCGAAAACTTATTCCTCAAAAGTAAAATCAATTGTCACTGATGACCAATCGCGTCGTTGCCGTTTAGGTCATTAATGATGATTTCATTTTCAAAAAAGTTAGTAGTGAGGCCATTCTAACCGTTGTTGTTCGGTCTTCACAAACGCTCACCCAATTGCGAAAAACCCCTTAAGCCGTTTTCAAAACCAAAAACCGAGAACTACGTAGCTTTGATCCCTCTTCCAGTGAGGGTACGTAGAAGCGGGGTCCTGTCCCGTCAAGCACGCTCTTATAAAATCTTTGTTTTGTCCTGATTTTCAAAGATAACCCGAGAACTACGTAGCTTTGAATTCTCCATCGCACCGGGAGATACGTAGGAGCGGGGTCCTGTCCCGTCAAGCACACTTTTAAAAAATCTTTGTTTTGTCCTGATTTTCAAAGATAACCCCGAGAACTACGTAGCTTTGATCCCTCTTCCAGTGAGGGTACGTAGGAGCGGGGTCCTGTCCCGTCAAGTACGCTATTAAAAAATCTTTGTTTTGTCCTGATTTTCAAAGATAACCCGAGAACTACGTAGCTTTGAATTCTCCATCTCACCGGGAGATACGTAGGAGCGGGGTCCTGTCCCGTCAAGCACGCTCTTCAAAAATCTTTGTTTTGTCCTGATTATCAAAAGATAACCAAAAATATTCTTCTTCCCTCCTGTTTTCAATAAAACGAACCTTAAAGAAAAGAAAAGAAAAGAAGTAGAATAAATTGCTTTCATCTCGAACTTTTGTCTAAACCACACATCAAGTTAATGGTTCCCTTTCGGTAGAAAGGAGGTGCGGGGTGCTAATACCTTCCCCGTACCTAACCGACCCCCGAACCTACATCTCTGCGTTTTCAAAAGACCACCCGCCTTTTCAAAAGACTTTTTTTCAATGTTTTGGTCTTAAAATAAAAATATTGGTGGCGGCTCCAAACTTTTTCCACGTTGTCAAACGAAAAGTCCCAAACCAGATTTTTCGGGCGCAACACTGTCTAGAGGAGGGAATGGAAATGAGGGAATGTGAAATGGTCTTCTTCATCTTCATGTTTTGTGCGAGATCAATGCCCCCACATTAGGGCTGTTCAAAAGAACCAAAAAACTGAACCGAACTGCAAAACCGAACCGAACTGAACTTTAAAGAACTAAACTTTTGATTAAAGTTCTGAACCGAACTGTCTTGTTAAACTCAGTTCAGTAACTGAACCGTGAACCAAGTGAACTGCAAAACTAACAGTGAACTGTGAACTCTAACTCAAAAGTCATAAAAACTGTAATCCCTAAATTCCTTTCAATCTGACCCCAAATCTGTAAACAGGCAAGCTTCATTGAACAATTGCGACTGCGAACATCACCTAGTCTGCGAACTTACAATTACCTATCTGTGATGTTCGCAGAATATCTCTTCATAACACCATTTTTTCCATTTCATATTCATGTTCCACTTAATTAGCATACAACGAACAATATCCAGAAAAGTTTTTAACATGTATCCTTTACTTCATTTCACAGAATTCAGAGATTTTGTTCTATCACCCACCATTATGACAAAATCCCATTTATTTAAACCAGATTTTAGCTAGTTAATATAGTGAGATTCATGACCACCCATGAATATCTACTCTAGGAATTGTATGCCGGATACCTGCGCTATTTGTTATTCACCATCTCAGTTATGGATCTTCGGTGTTATTGGTTATTTCTTCTACCTTCTGTTTTATTTTATTTTCTGCATTGGATGGCTTCTTTTAGGTTTTAGGATGCTAAATAACTATTGATCTATTCCGACTAATATTGCTTTTACACTGAAGTTATAAATTGTAATCCTTAGTGTAAGTGATTTTAGCAGTTCAATTCAGAAAGAAAAACTGATGAAAAGGTGAGTTCAAAGCAGTTCGGTTTTTTTTTTGACAGTTTAGTTTTTTTAAAATGAATAGTTTGGGCAGTTTTAATAACAGTTCGGAATAATAGTTCGGACAAAAAAAGTTCAAAATTTAAACAGTTCAGTCCAGACTCGAACTGTCGAACCGAACTATTAAGACAGTTCGGTTCGGTTCGGTCGAACTGTTAAGACAGTTCAGTTCAGTTCGGACGAACTGTTTGAACAGTTCGGTTCAGTTCGGTTCAGTTCTCCTTGAAAACTGAACCATGAACAGGCCTACCCCACATGTTCAAAATTAGGGGTTGCAAACAGAGGGGAAAAGCCACCCTTGGTGGTGGTTGAATGAATGATGACAACAGGAGTTGAGTGGAAAAGCCACCCTCAAAGCCAGCTAACAGCCATCATAATGAATTTTTCTTTCAGGTAAAAAAATCATGAATTTTTTTTTGAAGATAGGAGGAAGAGACCTGGACATATTGTTGATAAAGGAGGAACTTGGAAAGCATATTAAGATTATCATCGTGATTTTTTGGTTCCTTTTCTTCGTTACTATCTTCTCCGACTTTTAATTCTAACTCTTCGTCAGAAGGCGAAAGTGTTGAAGAAGAATGGGAAGGAAGAGAAGTGCCATCAATTTAATCTTGTTCTTGAAGATAGTTGAAGGAACGTTGAGCTCTTCCGTGCTTCTGCTTTTGCTTATCTCCTTTTCCCATTCCGCCGCCTTCGTCTACTCTACTCTGCTTCTGTAAAAACTCTTTTCCATTTGCTAACTTCCATTCCCTCATCTGGACAGCAAAAGAGATGAAGATGAGAGTGAGATTAGTCTTTTAGATTTTGTTTTTAGTTTTTTTTATTATTTCCAGCAATTATATTATGTGGCTTTAAATAAATGACGTGGAAATAACATGTGACTGTCAACGTATAAAAAATTGCCACATAATTAACGCCACGTCAGCACCGTTAGTGGAAACTAACAGGAATTAAAAGTGGAAACGGAAATTAATGTAGGGACTAAATTTTGTTCCTTGAGAAAGGTAGCTCGAACAAAATTGGGATTTAGTCCCTATATTTTTGGAAACAAAAAGCACAACTTTTTTTGGAAACTAACAGCAGTCCCTATAAAATTTCGGGAATAAAGGTAGCTTGAACAAAATTGGGATTTAGGTTCCTTGATAAAAAGGTTGCGTACACTGGATATGCTTTTTTTGGTAAATATTTTCCAATTTTTTCAAGGAAACAATCCTATTCTTTTTGTTCTGTACCTTGCAGTATTGGGTTGACTGCAGTTGGTAGGTCTCTTGCCGCCTGGCAGGAGGTTAGTGTGAGCCCAGGGGGTACCTGCGAAGACACTCTGACGCTCAAGTCAGTATTGAGAACAAATGAGTGATTTAGATAGGAATGA
This sequence comes from Astragalus membranaceus, assembly GCA_039519185.1. Lineage (NCBI taxonomy): Eukaryota > Viridiplantae > Streptophyta > Magnoliopsida > Fabales > Fabaceae > Astragalus > Astragalus membranaceus. The sequence goes on along the minus strand of CM076850.1, from coordinate 61,874,094 downwards.
GAGTGTGTACCTTATGAAGGCAATGAGAGCCGATATTTATAGGAAATCGTGCCCGTTTGTGGATCGTCAGATCAGAAGAATCGATCTTAGCCATTCAAGTGTGATGGCCTTGATTGGGCTTGTATGTTGTGGATATGGGCCAAAATGATTGGGCCAATCCATATCGAATTGCTAAATGCACCTCCTGGTATTGCTGAATGGACCTCCTGGTCCAGTCCAGAACAGTTGCCCCCCAAGCCGAGATTATTCCGAAGGATAGTATTGGCTTGAAGAATTTTTGTCAATCTACCCGAGGCGTCACTTCATCAGTCTTGTCGGGTCGCATAACATCTCTTCACCGCGACCGTGACTCACACCTCCCTTGGTGTAAATCTTGTACCAGGCACCGAGCTGGGGTGCCGTGTCCTGATGTTGGCGCCCTACTGGGCGCCTTGTGCCCAGATGCTGCGTCCTGATGTTGGCGCCCTCCTGGGCGCCTTGTGCTAATATGCTGTATCCTTATGTTGGCGCCCTCCTGGGCGCCTTGTGCCAAGATGCTGCGTTCTGATGTTGGCGCCCTCCTGGGCGCCTTGTGCCATGCGTCCTGATGTTGGCGCCCTCCTAGGCGCCTTGTGCTAAGGTGTTGTGTTCTGAAGTTGGCGCCCTCCTGGGCGCCTTGTGCCAAGCCTCCTGATGTTGGCACCTTCCTGGGCGCCTTATGCCAAGGTGCTGTGTTCTGAAGTTGGCGCGCTCCTGGGCGCCTTGTGCCATGCCTCCAGATGTTGGCGCCCTCCTGGGCGCCTTATGCCAAGGTGCTGTGTTTTGAAGTTGGCTCCCCCATGGGCGCCTGGTGGCATGCCCCCTGATGTTGGCGCCCTCCTGGGCACCTTGTGCCATGCCTCCTGATGTTGGCGCCTCCTGAGCGCCTTGTGCCAAGTTGCCGTATCCTGATGTTGGCGCCCTCCGGGGCGCCTTGTGCCAAGATGCTGCGTTCTGATGTTGGCGCCCTCTAGGGCGCCTGGGTGCCGGCCTGGATGTGCTTGGTGGCATCCTGCAAAACGTGTTTTGGCGCCCCCTAGGCGCCTGGGTGCCGGCCTGGATGTCCTTGGTGCCATCCTGTAGAGCCTGTTTTGGCGCCCTCTAGGGCGCCTTGGTGCTTTCCTGGATGTGCATGGTACCATCCTACAGAACCTGTTTTGGCGCCCTCTAGGGCGCCTTGGTGCCCTCCTGGATGTGCTTGGTGCCATCCTGCAGAAGATGTTTTGGCTCCCTCTAGGGCGCCTGGGTGCCTTCCTGGATGCGCTTGGTGCCATCCTGTAAAACCTGTTTTGGCGCCCTCTAGGGCGCCTTGGTGCCTTCCTGGATGTGCTTGGTGCCATCCTGTAGAACATGTTTTGGCGCCCTCTACGGTGCCTGGGTGTCGGCTTGGATGTGCTGGCTGCCATCCTGCGAAAGCGATTTTGGCGCCCTCTAGGGCGCCTGGGTGCCGGTTTGGATGTGCTGGCTGCCATCCTGTGAAAAGAATATTGGCGCCCTCTAGGGCGCCTAAGTGCCGGTTTGGATGTGCTGGCTGCCATCCTGCGAAAGGGATTTTGGCGCCCTCTAGGGCGCCTGGGTGCCGGTTTGGATGTGCTTGGTGCCATCCAGCAAAACGTGTTTTGGCACCCTCTAGGGCGCCTGGGTGCCGGCATGGATGTGCTTTGTGGCATCCTGCAAAACGTGTTTTGGCGCCCCCTAGGGCGCCTGGGTGCCGGCCTGGATGTCCTTGGTGCCATCCTGCAGAACCTGTTTTGGCGCCCTCTAGGGCGCATTGGTGCCTTCCTGGATGTGCTTGGTGCCTTCTTGGATGTGCTTGGTGCCATCCTGCAGAACATGTTTTGTCGCCCTCTAGGGCGCCTGGGTGCCTTCCTGGATGCGCTTGGTGCCATCCTGTAGATCCTGTTTTGGCGCCCTTTAGGGCGCCTTGGTGCCTTCCTGGATGTGCTTGGTGCCATCCCGCAGAACATGTTTTGGCGCCCTCTAGGGCGCCTGTAGGGATGGCAATTTCCACCATAGCGTGGGGATCCCCGCGGAGATTGCCCCGAACGGGGCCCCGTGGGCCGGGAATTTTTCCCCGCGGGGACGGGGATGGGGGAGAAAATCCCCTCGAGGCCATTTCAGGGACGGGGACGGGGACCTATCTCCCCGCCCCGCAGAGTCCCCGCCCCGAGCACTTTACCATTAATACCCTTAAATCTCAAAATAGAAACAGTGTAGCTAACACTGAGTAAGTAAACATTTTTTCCTTCGTAGAAACAGTAACACTTAACACTTCACTTCACTTCCTTCGTTGAACCCTAGTTGGTAGTGCTGCCGCCTCACCCTCACCCTCACCTTCACGGCTGCCGTTGTCTTCTTCTTCTTCTCATTCAGGTAATTTTTGATCTCCACATTTCTCTGTGATTTTGTTCTGCTGCGATTTTCTCTGTGTTGCGATTTGTGTTGCGATTCTGTGCGTTTGTTGCGATTCTGTTTGCGATTCTGTTTGCGATTCTGTTTAGCAGCAATTCTCAGAGAAGTTCCTAACACTAAGGGGAAAGTATGATTCATTCCTCTTTTATTTTCTTATAATATCACTTAGCATTTAAAATTAACTTACTAGAGTGCATTTTTCTGTCTGTCATTTGAATAGTAATATTTAAAGGGGTATCTGATTCTCTTTTCTGAATTACAGATTGATGTTTTTGGGAATTTTGCCTATGTTTCTCAAACGGCATGGATACAGACAGGTACAATAAGGGAAAATATATTGTTTGGATCACCTATGGATGATCAAAAGTATCAGGAAATGCTTCATAGGTCTTCGCTAGTGAAAGACCTTGAGTTGTTTCCTCATGGTGATCTCACTGAAATAGGAGAGAGAGGAGTTAACTTGAGTGGAGGTCAGAAGCAACGAATTCAACTTGCTCGTGCTTTGTATCAGAATGCTGATATATATCTCTTGGATGATCCATTCAGTGCTGTTGATGCACATACTGCCACAAATTTGTTTAATGTAATGACAACTTCCTTTCTTCACATGCTGAATGTGTGTGTATATGTGTACTTTATGACATTTGTTGACTATGATTATGCTTATTAACTGGACAGGAATACATTATGGAAGGCCTTGCTGGGAAGACAATCTTGCTCGTGACTCATCAAGTTGACTTTCTTCCAGCATTTGATTTTATTTTGGTAATTTGATACATCTTAATGCACTGATTGATCAGAAGTCCTTGTTCATTGGAGTTACTTCAACATTATTCTTATTGATCAGAAGTCTTTTCACAGTTGCTATGGGCCTTCAATCTTCAAAGTCTTTGTTTTTACAGCTACTAAATTCCCTTTTTCGTGCGCCTATGTCATTTTATGACTCCACGCCTCTCGGACGGATACTTAGTAGGGTAAGCATTTTTTCCTTTTCTAACTTTTTCTTTCTTAGTGTAATTGAAGGGATTGAATTACCTATGTTTTCACTTTTATTTCCTTGTATAGGTCTCCTCTGATCTCAGCATTGTTGATTTTGATGTCCCATTTGGCCTTCTTTTTGCTGTGGGAGCTACTACAAATTGTTATGCTAATCTAACAGTTTTAGCAGTAGTTACTTGGCAAGTCTTGTTTGTCTCTATACCGATGATTTATTTCGCACTGCGTTTGCAGGTAATGAACGATTCCTTTGAATTAAATTGCAGTGATTAAAATGTGCTTATTGGAAAGGCTATAATACTAATAATTTATTTTTTACAGAAATATTACTTTGCCTCAGCAAAAGAACTGATGCGGATGAATGGCACAACAAAGTCCTTTGTAGCTAACCATCTAGCTGAATCTGTCGCTGGCGCCGTGACAATAAGGGCTTATGAGGAGGAAGATCGATTTTTCATTAAGAACCTTGATCTAATTGATATCAATGCTACTCCTTTCTTTCACAGTTTTGCTTCAAATGAGTGGTTGATTCAACGGTTAGAAGCAGTTAGTGCAGTTGTTCTTGGATCTGCTGCACTTTGCATGGTTGTACTTCCACCTGGGACATTCTCCTCTGGTGAGACTTCTATTATTTCCTTTAAAATGTCCCTTTCAGTGTTTATGCAAGTATGATAATATTTAACATATGATGTTATTTCAGGATTTGTTGGCATGGCTCTTTCGGAGGCTTTGATGTGTACCCAAGATTGGATACGTAAAGAAATGCAAGGTAATATATTTTATTTTGAATTTCCTCTATTTTTATTCAAAATGATTTCTTTTAAGTCAATCTATTTCTTATTTATTAGGTACTTCAAAGATAATGTATCAATTTCAATCTGTTGGTGAGGATGAGGATTGTGAAAATCAGGTAAATGATATACTTTTGGATCAATACATAATCTTTTATGATACTTTTGTGAGGAAATGCTGATTTAGTCATTATTTTGCAGGTAGAGACTTAAGCACTTGGAGACATAAGCACTTGGAGATGATTAACTTTATTATTATGATGATGATGATGATTAACTGGGGAATATTGTAATTTTGGAACTTTATTATGATGATGATTAACTGGGGAATATTGTAATTTTGGAACTTTATTATGATGATGATTAATAGGGAATTTTTGTCTATTTTTTGTGTAAAGATGATGATTAATTTTATTATTGTAATTTTGCACATTTTTTCCTATTTTTGAAGTTTTATAGGGTCCCCGTGGGGATCCGCGGGGACGGGGATGGGGGAGGAAAAGTCCCCGCGGCGGGGATCGGGGACGGGGACAGGGGAACTCCACAGTGGCGGGGACGGGGAGTGGGGGGGGTACCCTCCGCCCCCGCCCCGCCCCATTGCCATCCCTAGGCGCCTGGGTGCCGGTTTGTGCACGCTGGCTGATTCCTTGCGTCAAGTGATTTGGCGCCCTCCTGGGCGCCTTGGGTGCCTGTTTGTGCACGCTGGCTGTTTCGACCCTTCAAGTGATTTGGCGCCCTCCTGGGCACCTTGGGTGGTGTTTGCTAGACACCTTCTATGGTGCCAGGTTTTGTTTTCTTTTGGCGTCGTGGTGCTGGGCGCCTGGGTGCTGTGTTTCACGACATTGGCGGCTTTGCTGGCGCCCTACGGGTGCCATGACCTTGGATCCCTGTTGGGTGGGCACCGTGACCTTGATTGTTTTGTGTGAATATCCTTTTGATCCTTTCGCGAGCTTTGTGCTACTTCTTCTTTGTTAAGGTGATTTTACTTGGATTTTGGATTTTAAGTAGATAGTTGTTAAGCTTGCCTTGCTTTATGAAGATGAGCCGACGCACGTCGGGACAATTTGTAATGAAGTATACCCTTAGCACAGTTTACCAAGACTCGGTTTGGATAGAACTCGCTCAAAGGGGTTGTGACCACCAAGGTCAGCTCGAAGTATGCTCTTGGCACAGTTTACCAGGACTCGGCCCAGATAGAACTCGCCCAAGGGGTTGTGACCACCAAGGTCAGCTTGAAGTATCCTCTTGGCACAGTTTACCAGGACTCGGCCCAGATAGAACTCGCCCAAGGGGTTGTGACCACCAAGGTCAAATCGTAGTATGCTCTTGGCACAGTTTACCAGGACTCGGCCCAGATAGAACTCGCCCAAGGGGTTGTGACCACCAAGGTCAGCTTGAAGTATCCTCTTGGCACAGTTTCCCAGGACTCGACCCAGATAGAACTCGCCCAAGGGGTTGTGACCACCAAGGTCAGCTTGAAGTATCCTCTTGGCACAGTTTACCAGGACTCGGCCCAGATAGAACTCGCCCAAGGGGTTGTGACCACCAAGGTCACTTATTTGTTTTGGGGTGCCATGACATCCTTGACTTCCAATACTTGGAGAGATGAGATTGGCTTGAGGTTGCCCCTGCGATTCAGGCAGTCCCTCCCTGCATGGTATGTTGGGTCTCAAACTTGCCTCGCTCCACCCCTAATTATGGAGTTAGACCCTTTTTCTTTCTTAATCTTAAGGAATTTTCTTTGGAACAAGTGTTAATGAGAGTGAGCTAGAGCAAAATTGTAATTGCAAAATGAATTTTTGTTAATCATTCATATCGAGCTTTTACATTCTGCCTCCGTGCTTTAACATCAGAATTATTAACTGGGCCTAGCCCTAGGTTCAGGTTCTAATGCCCTGCTTCCTACTCAGAGTCACGAGTCTCATCATCATCTTCATTCACGTATTAGGCGAGCTTCCCTTCGCAGATCAGCTCTTCAATGTCATCCCTGAGGGTGTTGCATTTGCTGGTACTGTTCCCATAACCTTTGTGATAATGGCAATACTTCTTAGAGGTTCAACCTTTCCTTTGCACGAGAGGTTCGGGCTGTTTGATGTCCTTATTACCCTAAGAACCTCTTCAGATTTGGGTTTCAACCAGGAGGCAATGAAACGAGCTGTGAACATGTTCGCCAACTGACTCCATGAGGAGATGGAGTTTGGCTTTAGCTCTCGAAACCACTCTAATGCGGAATTTTCGAGAGTGAGGGGGAAGATTTTACAGTGAACAGGCTCCCTGGCGCCTCTATAGCGCATCATCAGGGAGAAGTGTGCCAGATGGCGGACTAGATCTCCGGTTCCATCATACATATTGAGAGCCGGCAGCTTTTCCAAGGCCTTTGGGATTCGGCATTCATCCACCCTTCGAGTGAAAGGTCCTTCATCGGAAAACCTTCTTGAGTTTCAAGGGGAGGTGTCTTCATAGTCTGAATATTGATACCTACGCCGGTTGGGGGATCTCCTCGATGGCGATCCCCGGTGGTGCCTCTGGTGGGTATTGACCCAACTCCTTGACCTCTCGCGAGAATTAGGGGATGCACGTGAGGAGGTCCTGGAGTGGGAGTCGTGAAGCTGGTAGGTATCATATGGAGGGGATGGAGGGGTCCTTGGAGGTGAGCCTGATCCTCCATGCATGCGCTTCCGAGGGGGAGAGCGATGTACGTGCCTTCGATTTGGGGGGGAACGATGGACGTGATGCCTTCGAGGGGGAGACCGATGGAGTCTTGTAGCCACAGTTGTCGGAGGAGGGGTTCCCCAGCTGGGTGGAGGCTGCTCGGACAGGGAAGCCACACGCCTTTCAATCTACCTTAGGCAAGCTTCCTGCTGCAGCATAGGTTGAGTGCGATTGCACAGGAGATCCAAAAGTTGGCACACATTCGAGGGCTGGGCAGGCTGACTGGTACCCTCGTCAGGTAGGCTGGCGACGTTGCCCTCAGGAGTACCCTCTGGTAGGGGTGCGGATATGGCAACGCTTTGAATCCGGGGTCTTGTTAGCCTGCATTTTCGACAGGCTAATATTAAATGCAGTAAAAAGGTTTTGACTTAATAAATTCAAGAAGAAAACAGGTCTTCGACACCAAGATATATCTTCGACTTCAAGAGGTAGTAACCAAGGGAAAGCAGCCTAATGCATAACTTAGCGAATTTGGAAAAAAGAGGCCACACTTCGACAGAGAGAAGATTATAAACAGCGAAACAAGCAAAGCTATGGAGATCTGTCGAAAGGGACATTGATTCCTTGGTCGAAAAGAAAGAGCAGTTAGACAATCGAAGTAGAAGCACGTCGAAATAGCAGTTACTCTGCCTTATCTTGTAGCAGTTACTCTGCCTTATCTTGTTTTAGAAAACCGCTGAGCGGTTATAGTCTTATTTGTATTATAAATAGAGGTTCTGTAGAGAGAAAAGAGGTCGCAAATTTCATTACACATATTTCCTAAAACACTCTACTTCCGCAAACAGAGAAAACAGAGTCAATAGGAATTCATGTATGATTCTGCGTACCATTTCTTTATATAATTGTTTTCATTTCTTTTAGATTTCTGCACTTTGTCATCTTCTTCATTTACAATTACTGCAATTTACTGCATTTGATTCCTCTTCCCGCATTTACAAATTCTTGCACTTTATTGTATTTCTTGGTAAAAATTTGATCACAAATGGCCTGAGATTCCTAGTTGATCTCGCAAGTAACACGTGTAGTGAAACTAGCGGTGTTTACTAAAAATCACAGTAAACAAAATGGCACGCCCAGTGGGACATTTGTGCTAACTAATTAAAATTTTTTACTAAGATAATTCTGGGTTTGTTAAACACAGAACCAGTACATCGCACGTTGCATGCGTTTAAGAAGTGGTAGACAGTTACATCAAATGCCACGTTCAAACATGAATGGTGCTTCTACATCGAATGGACATTCCCAGGCGTCAGTTACTGATACTAACGCCACGAACACTCAGGGAGCAACCCTTTCTGCACCATCTCCAGGAGTAAACGCTCCCATAACTGCTCCAAACGTGATCGGCGTAACCGCCCCATTATCGTCTTCGACAGACATGGGTATAACCGCTGTAACCGCTCCCACTATAACTCCTGGGTCGAACATGATGATTCCCCAGTCATCAACCTTTGGTTCAACTAATCCCTGGATGCCCAACGCTATGGTGGGAAATATGCCATATAGTTTTCCCATGAATGGTCGAAATTACCCCTATGGAATGCCAACCGCCATGATGGTAGGACTCCATACAAATGCATCTACGTATGCAGATAACATGGCTTCGAACTTTTCGCCTATGCACAACCCATCAAAGAATATGTATAGTCGAAATATACAACCTTCAATAACCACTTCGTCATTATTGGCATTAAGACAACAAATGGATGATAGTAACCATGACATGGTAAATATGCTAACACAGCAAATAGGTACAGTGTTTAATCCCCTGATACAGAACACAAATAATAGTTACCAAATGTTAGCAACACAAATGGGTCGAATTGCTGACTTCTTTGGCACTCCACAAATACAAAACCAGCAAATTCCCCAAGTACAAAACATCAGGCCTGTTGACTTACCTGTCGAAATGCCTAATAATGCAACCCCTGTGAATAGAGCACAACAATTTGTCGAAGAGCCTATACCTGAAGTGGTGCTAGTAAATAGAAATCAAAATGCTGACGAGGTAGTTAGGCAAGTCCAGCAAAATAACCTCGGACTACAAAATAATTAGGCTAATCTTGTCGAAACTATACTAGCCCAAAATGGTCTTAATTTAGGCTTACACAGACCTAATTTTGTATCTCCCTTGTCTGAATATGTGATGCAAACAGATTTGCCTAGAGGGTGGAAAATTCCTAAGTTCACAAAATTTGCTGGAGAAACCAGCGAATCTACTGTCGAACATATTGCAAGATATTTGACTGAGGCTGGGGACATTGCGCTAAACGAAAATTTGAAAATGAAATATTTCCCAAATTCTTTGACAAAAAATGCATTTACCTGGTTTACAACATTACCCCCGCATTCCATGTTTAATTGGAATCAATTAGAAAAAGCCTTTCATGAACAATTCTACATGGGACAATCAAAGATTAGCCTTAAAGAATTGGCTAGTGTTCGACGCACAATGCCAGAATCTATTGATGAATATCTCAATAGATTTAGACTACTCAAGGCGAGATGCTTCACCCAAGTGCCTGAGCATGAGTTAGTCGAAAAAGCTATGAGATATGGCTCAATTGGCTGATAGAGTTCGACAAGTTGAAAGACTCAAAGCAGAAAAAGTTTCGACAACCAAGTTTAACAATAAGAAAGAAAAAGTGGCGTTTGTTAATGTTGATAACAATAGCCAAGAATTCGACATATCTTATGGAAATGTCGAGGAAGAGGTTGACATTGCAGAATTAAAACCTGGACCTCCATATACATGCAAGTTGTTAAACCCCTCTAATGGAAAAAACCCTGTCGAAACAAAAAAATGATAAGTTTGTTGCAAAAACATATACCTTCGACGTCACAAAATGTGACCAAATATTTGATATTTTGGTGACTGATGGTCAAATTTTAGTGCCTAAAGGTCTAAAAATACCACCATTAGAACAACAAAAGAAAAGAGGTTATTGCAAATATCATAATTTCTTGGGTCATAACACCTCCCGATGTGTACTTTTCAGGGATCTAGTTCAGAAAGCATTAAATGATGGAAGGCTGAAATTTGATGACAAAAGTAAATCATCAATGCAGATCGACAGCAATCCTATGCCCACAGCAGAGGCAAACTATACTGAAGTAGATATTCTGATGGTCGAAACCAATGAAGTGGTTGCTGAAAGTCTTGAAGCGAACATCAAAATGGTCACCAATGACCAATATGCTGAAAAAATGCAGGTGGTTTATCCACAAGCTGAAGAGGACTTGATAGACTTCCTCAACAGATGCAAGATAAATAACACCGAGGTGATGTTGTGCCCACGGTGCAGTTCTGTATTCGACAAAGAGGCTGCTAAAAGCCTTGAAAGTGTCACTCCTCAATTCAAGAGAAAAAACAAATGGGTCGATAATAGGCCCAAATTCAGCTTCAACCCAAGAGGTGTGCCATATAAGGTTACATCTTCAACAAGACAAGCTCCGAAGGCTCAAAAGAGAACATTTGTGCCACCTGCAAGGGCCCCTGTCGGAAGATGGGTATACCCAGGAAATAAGGAGACTGGATGTCACCTAAAGATGGCAGGAGAGACTTCCAACGTCATGAATCAAAACAAGGCGCCTAATTCCAATAGGTACGCCTACAGCAATAATTACAAGGGGAAAAACCCCATGACAAGAACACAATGGCGAAGATACCAACGCCAGATGAAATTGACTGCTGCTGAGAAAAGGGAGAACATCGACACAAGCAAAGGTAAGCAATTAGCTTCCAGTGTCGAATTCCCAAGAAAGTCAGCAAAAGAGAGGATATTCCCTCCCCTTGCAGACATCAAAAAAGGTCTTGACTCTGAAGAAGGCCTGCAATTAGATGATGATATGGACTCTGAATTCTTAGATTCAGAACCAGACCTCGACATCATCTGTGTAGTTTCAATTCTGCCAATTGAATTCGACGTCGTTTCAGAAGTGACTGAGATCGAACAAGATTTTGATCAAGATATGGCTAAGCACAGGCCAATGTGTTACTACGTACTAAATAATGGCTCCATAGAAGAGCAGAATGCTGTCTTCGAAAGGCCAGATGGAGGGATGAAACACCATCTAAAACCATTGTTTATACAAGCAAAAGTAAACAATGTAGGCGTCAATAAAGTATTGGTTGATGGGGGCGCAGCGGTTAACCTGATGCCACAACATGTGCTGGCAAAAGTTGGCAAATCAGAGACTGATTTACGGCCACATAACATAGTCCTCACTAATTATGAGGGAAAATCTGGCTATTCGTTAGGAGCCATAGAAGTGGAGTTAACAGTGGGAAGTGTGAAGAGAAAAACTATGTTCATAGTCATACCCACCAGAGCAAACTTCAATCTACTCCTGGGTAGAGAGTGGATCCATGGGGTAGGAGCAGTGCCCTCAACACTCCACCAGAGACTCTCTATTTGGAGAGAAGATGGCCTGGTCGAAAATATAGAAGCAGACCAGAGCTATTTCTTGGCAGAGGTCGACCATATTACAAGGAGGACCTTTGACAAACAATTGGCGACTATTGCGCCATGCACACCTTCAGACACTGCATATGTCCCCATGGACAATGTGTTTGAATCCCTAGATCTCCACCCTACCCATGGCTTCATATGGGAGAGGGAAGTGATCGATGAGGCATCACCTTCAATAGGCTTTTGCAAGCCTACAGGGTGGGATGGTCCCAAAACGGTGATGATGTCTATACCCACCGTATGGGAAAGAATTACGGCTTATGTGGCCGAAAATAAACAAAATATGGCTTTGGAGGCCGAATTGCAACAAAATGTGGTTGAACAAGCCATAAAAGTTAACCCAGAAGTTAACAATAAAGATAAAATGGCCGAAGGCCAGAGACTTGACTGCATCTACGATGATGAGCCTTTAGGTTTTGAAAAAGACCCAATGGGTTCGACTAAGAAGATGCAGGCTCAAGACCCCCTTGAAGAAATTGATTTAGCAGATGGCCCCATAAAAAGGCCAACATTTATCAGTGCTAAAATCGACAAGGGTTTGAAAGGTCGAACTATCGAGTTACTCAAAGAGTATAAAGATTGCTTCGCTTGGGACTACGATGAGATGCCTGGTCTACGTCGAGAAGTAGTCGAACTGAAACTGCCCATTCGACCAGACAAAAAACCAGTGAAGCAAACACCAAGGAGGTTCGCACCTCAGGTTCTGTCGAAGATCAAAGAAGAGATCGAAAGATTACTCAAGAGCAACTTCATCAGGACTGCCATGTATGTTGATTGGTTAGCCAACATTGTTCCTGTTATTAAGAAAAATGGAACATTACGAGTCTGTATAGATTTTCGTGATTTAAATAATGCTACACCCAAAGATCAATACCCTATGCATGTGGCAGAAATGCTAGTTGATTCGGCAGCAGGATTTGAATACCTAAGTATGCTTGATGGATATTCAGGATATAATCAAATTTTTATTGCCGAAGAAGATGTGTCGAAAATAGCATTTTGATGCCCAGGGGCATTAGGTGTTTATGAATGGGTAGTAATGCCCTTTGGTTTAAAAAATGCTGGTGCAACATACCAGAGAGCAATGAATTCTATGTTTCATGATTTTATTGAAAATTTTATGCAAGTATACATAGATGATATTGTTGTCAAATCTTCAACAGAAAATGGCCATTTAGACCATCTTCGACAATCATTCGAAAGAATGAGGAAATATGGATTGAAAATGAATCCAATCAAATGTGCCTTTTGTGTACGTGCAGGTGATTTCTTGGGCTTTGTTGTTCACAAAAAAGGCATCGAAATTAATCAAAACAAGACGAAGGCAATCATGGAAACGAAAGCCCCTTCGACCAAAAAAGAGCTTCAGTCATTATTAGGGAAGATTAATTTCCTCAGAAGGTTCATATCCAACCTAAGTGGCAAAACTCAAGTGTTCTCGCCATTGCTTCGACTGAAGAAAGAAGACTTATTCAGGTGGGATCCAGAGCACCAGAAGGCCTTCGACGACATTAAGGCTTATTTAGTTAAACCACCTATATTGTTGCCACCTATCAGAGATAAGGTGATGAAATTGTATATAGCAGCATCGGAGCTAACAATAGGTAGTATGCTAGCACAAGAGGATGATAATGGTGTCGAAAGAGCCATATATTACCTGAGTAGAGTGTTAAATGATGCTGAAACTAGATATCAGCCAATGGAGAAATTGTGCCTTTGTCTGTATTTTTTTTGTACCAAATTAAAGCAATATATCAAACCAGTTGATGTGTATGTGCATTCTCATTTCGATATTATTAAACACATGCTGTCGAAACTAATATTGCATAATAGAATTGGCAAATGGGCACTAGCTTTATCTGAGTATTCATTAACATATTAGCCTTTGAAAGCTATCAAAGGACAAATTGTTGCTGACTTTATTGTTGACCATTCATTGGTCGAAGTGACAGTTAGTCAAATGAATAATCGACCTTGGACACTTTATTTCGATGGATCAAGCCATAAAAATGGTTCTGGAATTGGTATATTAATTGTTTCACCAGTAAACATACCAACAAAGTATAAGTTTAAAATCAAAGAGCGCTGCTCTAACAATGAGGCTGAATATGAAGCCTTAATTGAAGGATTGGAAATCTTGTTAGAGTTGGGGGCAAAGGCTGTCGAAATTAAAGGTGACTCTGAATTAGTGGTGAAGCAGTTAACCAAAGAATATAAGTGCATCAAAGAAAATTTAATCTTATATTTCGTCACTGCCAATACTTTGTTAAAACGTTTCGACAATGTTCACATTGAGCATATACCTCGAATTGAGAATCAAGAGGCAAACGACTTGGCACAAATTGCTTCAAGTTATAAAGTCTCTCCAAGAAAACTCAGTGAGTTAATTGAAATTAAAGAGAAGTTGATTTCGACAGATCGTAAGGATGATGAATTGTCAATGCCAAAACTTGGGGGGGGGGGGGGGGCAGACAGTGTAGAATTACTTCCTCCAATTGAAAATGGCGAAATTTTTGCCATTGACAATATGTCGAATGATGACTGGCGAAAATCAATTGTCGAATACTTGGAAAATCCAACAGGGACAACAAATCGAAAAACCAAGTATAGAGCTCTAAGCTATGTAATTCTTGGAAACGAATTGTTAAAGAAAACCCCGGAAGGAGTCCTACTTAAATGCCTTAATGAGAATGAGGCATATTTGGCAATTTCCAATACTCATAGTGGAGCTTGTGGATCTCACCAAGCGGGGCACAAAATGAAATGGCTTTTATTTCGACAAGGAGTATACTGGCCTACTATGCTTAAAGATTGCATAGATTTTGCTAAAGGGTGTCAAGAATGTCAAAAACACGGAGGAATACAACATGTACCTGCAAATGAGTTACACTCAATAATAAAGCCTTGGCCATTTAGAGGATGGGCTTTAGACATAATTGGCGAAATTAAACCAACATCGTCGAAAGGTCACCGCTACATATTAGTGGGTATCGATTACTTTACTAAGTGGGTCGAAGCTATCCCTTTAGCTAATGTAGACCAAGAGGCAGTAATAGCCTTTATCCAAAACCACATTCTATGCAGGTTTGGAGTTCCAGAAACCATCACTACAGACCAAGGCTCAGTGTTTACTGGTCGAAAAATGGTTGAGTTTGCCTCCATAAGTGGATTTAAATTATTAAGTTCGACACCATATTATGCTCAGGCAAATGGTCAGGTCGAAGCAGCCAATAAAATTATCATTAATTTGATTAAAAAACATATTGGGCAAAAGCCTAAGAATTGGCACAAAACCCTTGATCAAGCATTATGGGCTTGTCGAAATTCTCCTAGAGAATCAATTAACACTACTCCATTTCGTCTCACTTTTGGGCATGATGCAGTTTTACCAGTCGAAATCTATTTACAATCAACCAGGATCCAAAGGCAATTTGAAATTCCTTCAGACCATTATTGGAGCATGATTTTAGATGAATTGGTTGACATAGATGAAGAAAGGTTACTTGCATTAGATATCCTTATAAGGCAAAAAGAAAGAGTAGCTAAAGCTTATAACAAGAAGGTGAAATTCAAAGCTTTTGTTACAGGAGACTTAGTGTGGAAAGTGATATTACCCATGGACAAAAAAGATAGAGCCTTGGGAAAATGGTCACCAAATTGGGAAGGACCATTTAAAATTTTACAAGTTTTCTCAAACGGTGCTTATGAAGTCGAAGAGTTAAGTGCTGATAATCGAATTTTGCGTATAAATGGCAAGTATTTAAAGAGATATAAGCCAATGTTGCAAGAAATCAAAATAACGCAAAATTAAGAGAATGTGAAGATATAAACATGGCACTCATGCCAGGAAATATTGTCAAAATACAGATCGAGTAAAATGCTGTCAGATTACAGATGGAAAGTTAAATTACAAAAGAAGCTTTAAGCCTCTCAAAGGCTGCTCTGGCATGCCTCAATCTGGTATCTAAAAGAGTTTCTTCTTCCGTTAGCCTCTTAACTGCTTCGTCATGTTTCTGAACCTTCTCCAAGTGTTCGATAGCCAAGGTTGCCTCAGTGCGAAGTGCGTTCTCCACAGAAATTGAAGACTTCTGTTGAACAGAGATTTTCTTCTTTTCTTCCGCTTCAATCTTCGATTGCAACTCCTTGATTTGGGCCTTGTATGTCGAAATGTTTGCATCACAGTCTTCTATTTCCTTGGAATTAGTTGCTGCTTGAATTTCCAAGGCTGAAATCTTGCTTTCTGAGGCTTCGACGGTGACACTTTCTTCTGTCAGAAGCTCAAGCTCACGCTCTTTGCTCATATTAGTGCTCTTCTTTTTCTGAATATCTCTGGAAATTTGCTCTAGTAAAGGCTCAAATTCAACAATAAAGCATAAAAGAGAGTCACTGGAGCCAGAGTTGTTAAGTTCATTGAGCAAAGACTTGAGTTTGTAATAGAGCATATGATTTGTTTCGATAGCCTCGAATAGATCTATCTCAAAGAGGGTTGTTTGAAGCTCTCGAATTAGGTTTCCTTTAGGACCTTCAGAGGAATTGCCAATAGAAGCAGTCGAAGCACTTGGCTTACTTTCTGTCGAAGATAAACCACTCACCATTCATTTGAAAGCCTCAAGAGGATCTTTGCGTTTTAAGTCCAAAAATTCTTGTTCTTGAAGGCTAAGAGCGGTGTCATGTGTTGAGGGCACAGAACGTGGAGAATTAGCTATCTCAAGAGATTCACTCCTCTCATTATCACCATCGTCTTCACTTTCCTCTTCGTCGTACCCTTGCTCTTCCATGTTTGGAGAAGAAGATATACTGATCTCAGCTCCACTGTGGCCAACATCAGGATTTTCATCAACGTCCATAGCAGCAGGCTCCGGGCCATGAGCAGGAATTTCCTGGGCAGTTTCAGCAAGAATAGTCTTTTCGGCCAACGGTGTATCTTCGACAACAGGTGTATGTTGAGGCAAATCTTTTTCTTCGACACCTTCTCCAGAAACATTTATTTTTGAAGGGGAATGAGTGGAGGAAGGCGTAGCCTGTTTTGTTGGGACTTCAGTTTCCTAAAAAATGAAGTAAAGTGAGTATTATCACATAAACAAAGTTTTCGGGTTTCCGAAAAACATAGGCTTCAATTTGATCACCTTAGCTATGATGTTCTCAACAAAAGAGTGTGCACTCTGGGTTTTCTTGATAAGCCTCTTCGGAACTTTTTCTTCTTGTTGTTGTCTTTCGACAGAAGTTTGTTGGGAAACAGTTTTAGAGACATCTTGAGAATGTTTTGTCTTTCTCTCTCTTTCTGTTTCAGGGACTTGAACCTTGATGGGTTTAGTCCTAAGCAGTGGTGTCTCATCAGACTGAAAATACAACAATCACATAAGCATGAATAAGAAAAAGAAAACAAATATAAATAGGCAAAGTTTTGAGAACTTCGACCTCTGAATCGCTCACGACTCTTGGTTTGACATTTCTTGCTTTCTTTGGATTGGATGTTAAAGAGCTACTTGTTCTTTTCCGACTCTGCAAAATGGGTGACTAATTAGTCGAAGAGTATAAGAAGATGACATAATGAGTAAAGGTAAGTACTTACTTTTTGCTTTTCTTCTTGAAGAGGTTGCTTTCTTATTGACGAAGCCTCAACATCCTTTTTCTTCGTCTTTGTTGCTGCGCCATCTGTCGAAGATGATGTGATAGGAATGGCTACAAATATTCGACAAACACTGTTAATACGAAATACATAAAAAGGAAATTTATTTTTCCTAAGAAGTCTTGTGAATCACCTTCTCTAATGGAGGACAAGATTCGAATATGTTGAATATCTAAATGAAGATGACCCTCAAAAGTGTATATGTCCTGCTTAGTCGGAACTACTTTCTCAGCTGTTTTGTTCGAAAAATCAAATAGTGCCCTGGTCGAACATACGAACCATTCTGGAATGGGTGACCAAAATGCCAGAGCCAGTTCACTGGTTGGTAAAGGTGGAAATCTAATTTTGTTTTGTGTTAAAGCGAAAAAATATTTGTCGGGTACATAAGGTGGAAAAACCATAGTCGGGATTTTATCAATAATTTTTTGTTTAAAAACTTTTGCAGCTTGAGAAACAGTTCGACGAAGATTAGTCGGATTATATACAGTTTCGAAATATTGTTGAAATGCTCGAATTTCTCGAATATGTATACCTTTCGACTTGGTCTTCTTTTTCTGCGAAGAAGGAAAAGCAGATATTAGTTTGGCCAATAGACTAGCCTCTTCGACACCAGTGAATTTCCTGGTGATATACTCTGTCCACCACTGAGAAAATTTGTGGGTACAAGAGAAAGTTGATTCAAAAGAGAGGGGAGTAAGACGAAAAGAATCAGCAGGAAAGTCATTGAGACGATTTATCCATTCTTCTTCATTCTCAGGAACTAATAGTTCCCTTTTAGACCGGAAAAAAGGGCTGGGTCGAAGTTGACACAACCCAAATTGCCGTGCATATAAACTTGGGTGATATGAGAATAAACCAAATTGGTTTGATGACTTCCCAGGAGAAATTCGAGACGACAGCAGTTGAGGAGTTAAAAATGCTCCCCAAATTTGATTGGTTTCTTGCTCCTCATCAGGGTTGGTAGCAGGGAATTCCCTAGTGAACCAATGCGGTCCATAATTTTTTCCAGCAAAAGGGGCCATAAAAGGAGAAAATTCTGTACAATTCAGAAACATGTTGAAAGCTTGTGAAAAGAGATCTTCGACAGATACTCCTATTTGTTTAGGTTTCAACAAAGCAAGTCGCACGCCTTCGACCCCTCTGTTAGAAATTACGTCAAGATACTCATCAGGAGTATACATTATCAATTTCGAATTGAAAGTGGCAAGAAGCCACAATTGAAATAGCCAAATTGGTCCAGAGACCAAATATTTCCCTTCTGGTTTGAGTCCTTTCAAATCAAGAACCCCTTGTTTCAAGTTGTCGAAAAGAGACCCTAAAATAAGGGTAGCCAAGTTGATCTTTCGACGTTGATGTAATTGAATGGCTAGGGGGATATACATCTTGGCCACTTGAAGTGACGAAGAACAGAAGACATAAAAGGATAACCAGAAAGTGAGAAAAGCAATATGCTCTTCATCAGAAACATCCTTCGACCCGGTAATGTGTTTCTCTTCAATATAACCTTTAAAGCTAGCCTTTTTGAAGTCAAAATCGAAGTCAGTTTGGATAGTAGGGTCGAAAATTTCCCCTAAAGGCTTTAAACCTGTTATAGCTGCCACATCAAGCAGGGTAGGGGTAAGCATGCCACACTTCAAATGAAGGCTGTTGGTAGTGATATCCCAAAAATGTAGAGCAGAAAGGAGCATTGGGCTTTGATACTTAGGCCTATACCTTGAGATTTGGATCAGGTCGAAAATTCCCTGACTTTTCCAGATATCTCCTTTCTTCGACTCAATTTTGTTGAGCCAGTCAATGTAAGGCATGTTTTTCTCAGTTGGTGGCGAAGATCGAAAAACCCTATTCGGGTTACTCATGAAATCCATTACGTGTGGACCTTCGCTGAAAATCCTAGGGCTGAGTCTATGGTAGCTAGGGAAAATCTTCCTAATCCTAGAGGAATCATCATCAGCGAGAGGAAGAGGGCCTAAAAATGCATGCTTTGAAGGTTTAGAGAAGGGGATAAGTACCTGAGACCGGTAAATTTGTGTTTCCTCCAAAGTGAGAGCAGGTTCAGAAATAAGGGTTTTCTTCCCAAGAGTTACAGCAGGAGATTTTATGGTAGAAGAAGATGCCATCGTTAGAAACAGGAAGCTAGTGAAGAAATGGAAGTGCTTAGTAGTGTCTGCTTTGCTTTGTAAGGCGAATAAGGAGAAGGAAATGCAGAAATCAGAAGATGTTTTAATGGAGTTTTTTCTCGCAGAGAAGAAGAAGTTGAAGGTTCTGAAAAGAGAAATGAAAGGGTACAACTTCCCTTTTATAGCCGTTTTACCACGTTCAAAAATAAAAATAATAATAAAATGCGTTGGCAATCGTGGTTTTAGTGGGAAACGTGAGATGGTGGAAAATCTAGACAGTTAACTGTGCACACGTGGCGCACTCTCGTTGGAAGAAGGCGCCAGCAAGCTCTATTTTGCCCAGAAACGTCCCCTCATATCTTGAAAAAAGATATGAAATGATAACATAAGATCTCGTGGGACAGTCAAAAGAAGCTTCAAAAAGTCGTTTTCTATCTTCATTCAAGAATTCAGTCGAAAACGTCTTTTTGGGGGGGCAATTTGTTAGCCTGCATTTTCGACAGGCTAATATTAAATGCAGTAAAAAGGTTTTGACTTAATAAATTCAAGAAGAAATTAGGTCTTCGACACCAAGATATATCTTCGACTTCAAGAGGTAGTAACCAAGGGAAAGCAGCCTAATGCATAACTTAGCGAATTTGGAAAAAAGAGGCCACACTTCGACAGAGAGAAGATTATAAACAGCGAAACAAGCAAAGCTATGGAGATCTATCGAAAGGGACATTGATTCCTTGGTCGAAAAGAAAGAGCAGTTAGACAATCGAAGTAGAAGCACGTCGAAATAGCAGTTACTCTGCCTTATCTTGTAGCAGTTACTCTGCCTTATCTTGTTTTAAAAAACCGCTGAGCGGTTATAGTCTTATTTGTATTATAAATAGAGGTTCTGTAGAGAGAAAAGAGGTCACAAATTTCATTACACATATTTCCTAAAACACTCTACTTCCGCAAACAGAGAAAACAGAGTCAACAGGAATTCATGTATGATTCTGCTTACCATTTCTTTATATAATTGTTTTCATTTCTTTTAGATTTCTGCACTTTGTCATCTTCTTCATTTACAATTACTGCAATTTACTGCATTTGATTCCTCTTCCCGCATTTACAAATTCTTGCACTTTATTGTATTTCTTGGTAAAAATTTGATCACAAATGGCCTGAGATTCCTAGTTGATCTCGCAAGTAACACGTGTAGTGAAACTAGCGGTGTTTACTAAAAATCACAGTAAACAGGTCTGCCTCTGGGAGCCATGGAGTAGCAAGAGAAAATTTCAAGGAGTAGTGATGATGTGAAAGATAGATATGTCCCACTGTGGTCGCCAGTGTTCTGTACCTTGCAGTATTGGGTTGACTGTAGTTGGTAGGTCTCTTGTTGCCTGGCAGGAGGTTAGTGTGAGCCCGGGGGGTACCTGCGAGGCCACTCCGACGCTCAAGTCAGTATTGAGAACAGATGAGTGATTTAGCTAGGAATGAGAGTGTGTACCTTATGAAGGTAATGAGAGCCGGTATTTAAAGGAAATCGTGCTCGTTTGTGGATCGTCGGATTCGAAGAATCGATCTTAGCCATTCAAATGTGATGGCCTTGATTGGGCTTGTATGTTGTGGATATGGGCCGAAATGATTGGGCCAATCCATATCGAATTGCTAAATGCACCTCCTGATATTGCTGAATGAACCTCCAAGTGCAGTCCAGAACACTTTTCATTTTGTCATTAGCTAATCTTGATATTTTTCTGAAAAAATGAATTTTATTTACTACTTTTTTTATTCTATTGTTACTATGTTATTTTCTACTTATAGTTTTAATTATATTCTATTTAGGGGAGTTGGTGGCCCAACTTTACTTTAGACTAATAAAAAATCATGAATTATTGATTTATTTTTTACCAACTTAAATTATCGATTTTTTTTAATTACAGTTCTGATTATATTTCATTTAGGGCGCCGGTGGGTCAATTTTCGACTGAATAAAAGATCATAATTTCATTTTTTTATCCAGCTTAAATTATTCATTTAAGCTATTCAAATAGTAATTTTAGTAGTGCTTGTTTTTTGATCTAGATTATTTTGTTATTACGTTGCTCAGCAAATTTTTTCGCTGAAATCCATGAAAAGTAAAAGTTATATTATATTGAATATTAGAGTTTGAATTTTTTTATCTTATGGGCCTCGTATTTAAACTCGCTTCAGGCTCCACATGTGTTGGGTCGGCCCTACATCTGAATCTGACCTATAAAAAGTGAAGGGTCCCACTTTTTGTACCCCCATCTTGATACATGATATCCCCACAACCCATGTAAAATAGCCAAAATACCCTCCAACCTTAACAAAACTTTATTTTCTTTCTCATTCTTCACTTAATTCCGTTCTAGACAAAAGTAAGTCCGAAAATTTTTCTAAACAGAAATACGTAAATCCTTCAAGTAGGAAATATGTAAATTCGTTTTGAGTTTTTTTCCAAAACGGATTTACATACATCCGTATACTTTTCTTATTTTTGGAAACAAATGTACATAAATCCGCAGTTCAAAATGATTTTTCCAGACGGATTTAGGTACATCCATAGTTCATGATTTTCTGGAATTTGGTTTTAGCTGCTGAAACCAATTTAGGGCAGCTTTCTCCAAGGTGAGGGGGAAAAATCTTGCAGTCGACGGGTTCCCTTGCGCCTTGGTAACGCATCATGAGGTAGAAGTAAGTCAGATGGCTATCAGGATCCCCAGTTCCATCATACATGTTGAGCATTGGGAGCTTCTCCAAAGCCTTTGGGATTGGGCAGTCCTTGATATGCCTGGTGAAAGGTCCGTCATGGGAGATCCAAGGGTCGCGACGAGGTGACCAGTCCTCGAGATCCATGTCCTGGGTGAAGTCAATAAGTGTCATAAGGAAGGGGGGGTTGGAATTGTGACCCTTTTAAAGTTAACCTGAAACAAGATAACTATCTTCACATCCATGATTAGATATTAAGATAGTGAGTGCTCTTAGTTGAGAAGGGTGAGTGAAAACAATCTTCTCAACTATGATAGCAAGTAGAGAAGGTTTATTAAAAACTGTCTTCTCAACTATGTAATGGAGTTGAAAAGGGTCAGTAAGTCTTTTCTTCAAAACATACTCTTAGATATTGATTTTCAGTACAGTGTTGAGATATGAGAATGTGTGTTATAAAGTGATATTGTTATGTTCAAAACCTTTAAGAGACATTAGAGTTTTCTACAAGCTTAGGGGAGATGTGAGAAGGGTTGAAAACAAAGTTTTAGATAAAAGAGTTTTTAGTAGAGAAGGGTTAGCATGCTGTATTCTCAGTTTTCATAAATCAACTCCAAGAGGAGTGTTTTGTCTCACAGTGTAAAGTAACTTAGAAAAAAAGCAGTAAATAACACAATGATGTATAGTGGTTCACCCAAAACCCTGGGCTACGTCCACTCCTCACTCCCTATGAGTATTTCCACTATTTTCCAAACTGTTTACAACTTTTACAACCCCCCTAGGCTAAAAGTTCTCTTGGTAGTTTTCTTCACACAACTCTACCTACTGCTTTCACACCTAATACAATCCTTCTGATCTATTAGGTAGCTTCTAACACAGAAGCGACTCACTTCTCAAGCGCTACAGCAACACATGCTACTTGAGAAGGTTTCCTACAGGTTTTCTGTTTGGTGTATGGGTTTGTGGGATTTCTAGAGCTTGGTTGATACAAATGGTGTTTCAACAGACATTACAACACAAGCAAAAATACATACTCAGATCAATTGAACCCCTTCAGTTTAAGAGCAGCTGAGTATGGATGAGAGAAAACTTGACACTTGAGAAGATTGGAAGATTTGAGCTCAATGTACTCTCACACGGATCAACGATGGCTAGGAGCGTTTATTTATTGCTGAAATTATGTGTAATAACCTCCAGTCCATGGAAAAGAGTCGTTGGCAAAAGTTTATAGCCGTTTATAGCTGTTGAGAGGCTGTATGTTTAAAGACAGCTGTGTTTCTGCTTTTCTGCAGAAGACAGCTGTTTCTAGTTGTCATGACTCTTCTCAACTATGACTCTTCTCATCTATGACAGATTCTGAAGATGATGCTTCTCAAGTTTATGCTTCTCAAGTTGATACTTCTTATGAAGATATTTATGGTGTGACCTTTCTCAACTTGACTGTTCACATCATGACCCTTCTGATTGTCATGATGCTTCTCAACTTGACTCTTCTCATCTGATGCTTCTCATCTCTAGTCTTCTGAGAACCTTTCTCATGCTAGTTTTGTCATGATGCTTCTTAGGTTGACCCTTCTGATTATCCTTCTCATGTTGACACAGATTGAAATGATTCTTCTCATGATGATCTTTCTCAAGTTTACCCATTTGGTCTTGATCTTTGATCATGTCAAGAGAAGCCTTCTTCTTAAGTCATTGTGTTCAACATTGTTTTAAGTCTTCTCAAATATGATGCTTCTCATAAGCATATACCTTCTTGAGATTTCATTGGTTATTCCTGTTCTTATCTTTCACTCAAGAAGAAACATTAGTAGCACATGAAATCAGACAACTTAAGCTTCTCATGTGAAGTTTGTTAATCATCAAAACGAATTAGAGATTTTTCCTCAACACCGGGGGTCACTTCGGGCAAGAGACCTCCTTGGCTTTGATCTGTGATGCCCCCCTTTACGGGACTTGGCTCAGCTCCGGGATCTTCCTTTGGTGGCTAAGGATGCGCGTGATGAACTTTTGGATGATGAGTCATCCGGCCAGTAGGTGCGGTCAGGTGATGTTGGAGGAGTGTTGGGGGAGTGCCTGATCTCATATTCCTGGGTCGCTGGGGAGGAGAGCGGCGAGCTCGCTTACGCCTGAGAGGAGAGCGATGATTGAGGCGCCTCCTTAGTGGAGATCTGGCATGTCTGGAGCTCACTGTACAAGGGCGAGGGGTGTTCTCATAAAGGCGAGATTGCTCAGGCATTGAAGCCACACGCCTCTCCATCTGCCTGAGGCGCACCTCTTGATGCGCCATGACTTGAGTGCGATTGTTGAGAAGGTCCAACAGTTGGCGAACAGTTGGAGGGTCTTCCTGCTGGACAAAATCCTGGGCCTGCTCTGGCTGCTCGGATGGGGCCTGCTGAGGAGTCGGAACTTGAGAGGTGCTGCCTGGAGGGGGTACGACGACACCTCCAGGGGTGCCCTCCGGCTGAGGTTGAGATTGAGCTACTGCGATGCTGCGAATTCGTGGTCTGCCTCTGGGGGCCATCATAATGCAAGAGAAATTTCCTAAGAGTAGAGATGAGATGAAAGCTAGACAGCTCTCACTGTGGTCGCCAATGTTCAGTACCTAGCAGGGCTGCGGTGACTGCTGTTGGTAGGTCTCTTACAATCCGAGTGGAGTATTGAATGGATCCCGGAGGGGGCACCTGCGATGCCACTCCGACGCCCAAGTCAGTATTGGGAATAAGAGAGTAGTAATGTAACTTCGAATGAGAATGTACCTAATTATGGCAATGTGAGCCAGTATTTATAGGGAATCGTGCCCGTTGTGAGCCGTCGGATCGATAGATTGGATATGAGCCATCCAAGTATGAGAATCATGGGTGGACTTGTATATTATGGATATGGATCAACATGATTGGGCCTATCCATGTCTAATTGCTGAATGGACTTCTTGGTCCATTCTCGGTCTTCAGTTTGGTGAGCATCTCGGTCCTCAGCTCGACCGAAGTGTGCAGTCAGTACAGTTTAGTGGCAACAACAGTGGGAGAACATCTCCAACACCCTTGAATCCGCTCTGAGCATTACGATGCCTCCGAACTAGCAAACCCAGTCACACGGGAACTCGATAAGAATAACCCCGCGTCCGCTCTCAAGTTACTATCCCGCCTCCGAGGGAACCAACACCCGAAGGCCACGTCCAAACGCTGCCACAGGACGATCCCCAAGATAAAGAGGTCCAGCCCATGTCGACCATAGCTGCAGCAAGATCTTCCTAAGTCGGGGTGCCCACGGTAGTAGTCCCTCAAGGGGAACCGCTGGTACCCCTCCGGGCCCAAGGCGTCCAAAATCTCATCACCCTACTTAGTGACTTGCCGACCACAATGCTCGAAGAGTTAACGAAGGGATTGTCGTACGCTGGTCAAAATAATTAAACGGGGTAAATATAGTATCAAGGTAAGAGACCTTGGTCAAAATAATTAAACGGGGTAAATATAGTATCAAGAGCGAAATTGACAATATAAACGGGGTTTTTTTGAAGAAACGGTTTCTATTAATGGGTTTAACAGTTTAGAGAGACAATCAATCCAATATTGATTTCAGGTGCGTATCTTGGATTTATCATCGCTTCTAAAATAAAGATTCGTGCAAGGCTTGATAATTCTTGATTGATTTTAAACTAACTAAACAAGCATTAGTCAGTTCATACGAATTCTCTTTGGCTCAAACAAGCGTCAAGAAAAAATGTTCGGTCAATCGTGATGGTGAACAAGTGCCACAGAACACAATTAACATAACTGAATTCTATCAATCCTATGAACAAGCGTCATAGACTCTAGCAATTTCAATCCAAACTAAAGTAACCAAGCGATAAAATAGTTCGAATAATGAAAGTTGCAAAATAGAATCATGATTAAGTGATTAAGCAAAACTGAATCATGAAACAAATCACATAAACAAAACGCAGAGTTTGAGTAATTAAGCAAAACACAAATCGAATTTGCAGCAAGAACTACATAGATGAAATTCATAGAGAAAGAATCTAAACCATAAAAATGAAATAAACATTAAGCTCTAAATCTCAAAATCCTTACATCAACACCCTTCACCAATTGATTGATCTAGGGCTTTAAGCTTCCATGGAGGTTAGGGCACCAAATCCTCAAATTTGTATAATAATGAGTAAGTAAGCAAAGACGGCTCTGAAAAGTGTATTTAGTCTTAGAGAAAACGAAAAACCTAAATCCCTAAACGGGTTTTATGATAAAATCCCGTTAACAAAGTAGTATTGTAGCTCTGTTCCTTAGCTTTCCAACTCATACTCGCACGCCTCAATCGGATATCCACAACCAAAGTTTTGGTCTACAGAGTGGACAATGGTCAATATGCAGTATAATAAAAAATTAATCAAGAAATTACATTAATGCTTAAATAGGACCCAAAGTCTAGAAACATGCTAAGACTCAAATATTAGGCACAAAGAATAATTAAAAACACCAAGTGAAAACCTTTAAATAATGCATTAAAATGCACTGATTAAATTCCCCCACACTTAAGCTTTTCCACTACGGGTAAAATACAAAAAACAAGACAAAAAAACAATACATGAATTTCCAATGAACCTAAAGAATGCAAAGTCATAAAAGAGATGATTGCTTCAAGGAGAATGACAATCAAAGATAGTAGTTAATTGCAATCAAGGCAAACAAGAGAA
Organism: Astragalus membranaceus; assembly: GCA_039519185.1. Lineage (NCBI taxonomy): Eukaryota > Viridiplantae > Streptophyta > Magnoliopsida > Fabales > Fabaceae > Astragalus > Astragalus membranaceus. Next base: position 61,847,551 of record CM076850.1, on the reverse strand, counting down.
TAGAGCACCAAAGAGTGAATCGTAAGTGATGAGTCCCCACATGATATGTATAAGTAATGCTCTTAATCAGGGCCGTCCCAAAAAATTTGGAGGCCCTGTTCAAATTTTAAAAATTAGGCCCCTGTTCAAATTTTAAAAATATAATTGGCCGGGGAAAGTACCAAAAATTGGTACAGTTCTTTCCTAAAAAAAATTCTAATAGTTTGTTTCTATATTGAAATGAAAGGGAATATATTAATATATTGTTACATTTATTTGACAAGTTCTTGAGTGACACGGTGGTATCAAGTGATACATGGTAAGTAAAACATGTGATGGGTTCAAATACTGTTGTTGACATTTTGCAGAAAATGCACACAATTTTTAATTTATAACATTGATTAAAAACAATATAATGTCCCAACGGGGGATTGAACACGCGACAACTGAGAGGGCAGAATGATTTACGCAGCCCGCGCTTCACCACTACGCTATGTGAGTTATTTGTTACAAACAAATCGAATATTATTATTATATATACATTTAATTTACAATTTTTATTAGGGGCCCTAAAAAAATGACATTGGGCCGGGGCCCTCTGCGGTAGCACAGCCCGCACAGGCCCATGGACGGCCCTGCTCTTAATCACTCAAATGGCTTGTGTTTACTCTCATATATATATATATATATATATATATATATATATATATATATATATATATATATATATATATATACACTAAACACATCATTGAGAGTTAGCACTACCATACGCTTGATAAGCTTCTAACATGCACATAAGATCAAAAGGTCTTTATAGGGTTGTAATGAGGGAAATGTCAATGTGGGATAATCCTAAGGGGGAACTAGGCTAAAAAGAATTAAAGAGGGCAAAGAAGCAATGAAAATCAATTGTAAAGTGAGCATTAGAGGATCCAACTTCAACAAGGAGGTATGATGAATTTCTCTATTTTGATATACTTCTCCACATAACTCTCTCCACACAACTTTCACTCTTCTTGATTTTTTTCTCGATAAATAGGATATTAATATTGATGGCCAGCTAGCTTAACATCATTGACACATACTCCCCCAACCTTCTATGAAAGGTTTGAAAGTGTCTAATCACGTGCTTGAAGCTACAGAAAAAAAAAAAACACCAAAATACAATACAACAATCTCAAAAGCGGGTAGCATCGTTCGCCACACCACCACACCAAGCACTAAAACAAGACTAACACATTACACACCTAACTAAAAACAAAAAGTAAAAGAAGACTAAAAGAAACAGATCACTAGGGAACAACAACATGAAAAGCTGGAAGAAAAAGGCATCCGAGGATGGATCGAGGTACACACCTAGACAACCCGTATCTTGCACGACTGTGTTCCCTTCGCCGTCAGCAATGATTCCCGAAAACACCTATTATGAACAAAGAGCTGCACACTACCAGCATCTTATTTTACATCTTCATGAACAAAGCAAGTCGCTGGGTCAAGCTCCAATAGGGACCAAAGCATACACTAAAGACACCACCTGAAAATAGAAGAAACTGCTAGTCAAAAATGAATCAAGCTTCCTTGACTTAGGACACGATCAAAGTAAGATTTCAACACCCTCTTGCTCCTCAATTGTAGCCCACATCCAAATAACCTTTGTGATGATTACAAACGGCGATCCAACACTTACTGTGTCGTAATAATTGATCCTATTTGTAAAGGCCACCTTACTATACAAGACTACTACTGCTTAACCACCCAGGGCTGTTCATGGTTCGGTTCGGAAGGAAAACCGAACTGAACCGAACCGAACTGCAGAGACAGTTCTCTCAAACTGAACCGAACTGCGTCAACAGTTTATACTAACCGAACTGAACTGTTCTAACGGTTTGGTTCATGTTACGATAAATTGTGAGCTATTTTTTCTGAACTATTGTACCAAACTGTATTAATCTGTTCAAGAAACTGACCAAAATGAACTTCCATCAAAACCATCAAAATTTCAATATCTCTTCTCGGTCTTTCACTGAGAATATTAGACAAACCAAATTCTTGTTCCTTTCATTTTTTTTCTGCCAAACTTTAATTTTCTTGATTTTCCACTTCCCTTCTCTATAGTGCTTTGCATCCTATCAGAATCAGATCCATCAAAAAAAATTATCAAATGCCAAAAAGCCATACGTTGTAGCCAAAAAAATTCCAATCTACTTCTCACTGTAATACCCCATTTCTACCCGGCAATTTAAAATAAAAATATCAGAGTTTAAAAATCATTTTTAAGTTCATCCAAAAAGGGATGCTACATTTACTTCAAATCAACAAACACAAATTGATAATAAATCATCATTTCAAAAGACATGATACGTAGCTCCTCAAATAATGGGCGAACCCTCAACAACTAGTCAGTCTACACAGTAATAGTTCATCATCACGCAGCAGAATAAAAGGAAACAGTTCCCAAAACATTGTTATAACGGTACTAATACAAAGCATCCAACAGTATCACATAACATAACAACTAAAATAGCTAATGTTCTCCCCCAGGTGCTACGTATCAGAGCAACGACCGACTCGAGGAATGAAGGGGTAAAAGCCTTCACATACGGTTACCTGTAGAGTAATATTCAACATAAGGGGTGAGTCTCAAACAATATAATAAAGTTTATGATAGGCAGTATGCCAGATAAAGAACTACATCAACCACAGCAATATATATATATATATATATATATATATATATATATAAATATATCTATATATAACAACTACTACAATATATTTACAGCGACTACACCAATATATATATATATTTCAACCATTTAATATATATATATATATATATATAACAATTACTACACAACCACATCAATATTTATATCCGTCACATAAATATATACTTATCAACCCAAGTAATATCATCAATGATAAGGATGAATGTATGAAGTGCAATGAATGTGGTACCATCATCGTCAATAATTTTTCCATTGGGCACATCGTCAATATTTGAGCGTCATCATCGTCAATAGCTCGAGGCCGAAGCCTTACATCGTCAATATATGCATATGTAATGCATGCGTGATAAGGACATAATGAGCAAAGACACTAATGAAGCACTTCAAGGGCTAGGAGGACCAATGACAAGGGCACGTGCCAAGAAAGCTAGGGAGGCCTTACATCAAATGGTAACAACTATAATGGAAGCAAGGCCTAAACTAGAAGGGATGGAGCCCAAATTGGTCAATTGCTTGGGTCCATATGAAGAGGAGACGGGCGCATGAAATAGGCCCACAATTGCACTTGTTTTTCTTTTAAAGTTGTAATAAAATGTGTTGGGTTGCTAAACTATGTTTCAGCCCATACACTTAGTTTAAATTTGTTATTTTAATTGAAGATTGGGTTGTTACATGGCCCAAACCTTTTAAAACACTTGAGTTTATGTTTAAAATAAGAGTGGGCTGAAATATCCATGCAAAGGGGTACATAACAAGCTTCAAGGAGGAGTGCATGACAAATTGAAGGTGTGGCTGATCCACATGGCTAAGTGGACGAAATTTCTATGGAGATAAGGAGGGATGACTCTTTGCTTGCTTGCTGAAGATGATTCTTGCCCTTCTTGGTTCTTTTGTAACCTTTCTTCCACTAAGTTGTAATAAAAAGCCACTAGGAATAATTGTTAGTAATTTGTGGCCTTTGTATTGCCTTGTATTGAATCAGCCCATCATTATCCTTTCCTATATATAGGGGGAGAAATCTATGAGAATAACAACTCAGAATTTTAAGAAATAATACCTTGTGTATTGTGAGAGTATGTCTCTCTTTTGTTCTTCATTGAACCTTCTTTAGATCTTATCAAGAAACCAAGTTTTCTTGTGGCGATCATTCACTAGGCTTATCACTTCTTCTCTCTCTCAATGAAATAAGAGTGTGGCGCCATTCCATTTCTTATCTTCTCCATATTTTCCCTATTTTTTCTTTATTGTTCTTATCTTTTATTCTTCCAATTCAGTTTACAGATATATTGCTTGTGTGATTCAACCCGAAATCACATACACGGACAACCATTTATTTGGGTAGTCATCAAGTGGTATCAGAGCAAGGTTATTGGGTTGAATATTTCAATTTCTTTGTTATCTAGTCCCTTATTTATATTCATCTTGATTGGCACAATTTCCTTCCACGTAATAATTCTGTTATTCTGAGATTGATTAAGTATTTGAAAAAAAAAAGTGTTGCTGGAAAAAGTGTTATTATCAAGTTGTTAAAAAAATATATAGAAAAAAAAAGAAGAAAAAAAAACGAAAATAGAAAAAAAAAGTATAAAAAAAAAAAGAGAAAGATTCTGGTTTGTTGAAGGAATTGTGTTTATATTCCTCTTTTATTTTCTTGCTGCCATACTCAAGTTACTCAAATTACCTCTATAATCAAAATTGTTGAGGTGGTTTCTTCCTTTCTCAATTTTTTTCTTCTTCTTCTTCATATTTCTTATCTACTATCTATCTATACTATTTACCCACTACCAAAATTACAATTTTATCCTTTTCATTTTTTCAAACTTTTTCACTTTTTCACTCTCTCACTCACCTTTTACTCTCTTTTCCTATTTCTTTTTCCAATTCTCTTATTTCTCTATTTTTTATATTTTTTCACTCTCTCTCACACTTTTTCACTCTCTTCTCCTCTTTCTTCCTCTAATTCTCCTATTTCTCTATTTTTCACAATATACCTACTTTAATTTAATCTACATGTCACATTCATTTTTCCTCTTTACTATTTTAAAATTTTCAAATTTTGACAAAATTTTAATATTTGTTTTAGGCTAATTAAATCTGTTAACTTTAAAATTGTCTTGATTTTCACGGGATAAAGTTCTGACTAATTAAATTTTGTCTGAGTCCATGCATTACCCACTACCAAAATATCAATCTTATCATTTTTCCAACTAAGCAATTGGAGTATATTTAGGTAATTTTATTTTTTCACTTTTCAAACTTTTTTACTCTCACACACTTTTTCAAACTTACCATTTACCTACTACCAAAATATCAATCTTATGCTTTTCCCAACTAAATAATTGGAGTATAATCAATTATTTAAAAAAATTATTCATTTTTATAATTTACTCAAACTACTCAAACCTACTTTTTTTAACTTTTTCCCACACAACTATTTAAAAAAAATATTCATTTTTATAATTTACTCAAACTATTAAAATTACTAAAATCAATTAAAATGAGTAAAATCAATTAATTTTTTCATAAAAAATAAAATCAATCAATTTAATCACTACAAAAAATTACCAAATAACTATTTTATAATTACTAAAAAGGAGTAAAATGCCAACGGGAGTGCCAACGAGAACGCCAACGGGAGTGCCAACGGGACTGCCAACATGAGTGCCAACGGGAGTGGCAACGAGAGTGCCAACGGGAGTGCCAACAGGAGGACCAATGAGGATGCAAACGGGAGGGGCAACGGGGATGCATATTTTACCTCTAATGTCCAAATACAATATCATGGATCAATGTAATTCTGATTGTCAACGGGGATGCATATTCCACTTTGAATTTCAAATCATACATTTTGGACATTGCTCACAACTTATCAAAAAAATTTCAAATTACTATTATGACTTCATGGTAATACACCGACCATACAGTACCACCCGTGCGTATGCACGGGTAAAAAACTAGTTTCTTTTCTTAGTTCCTACTGCTTTCCTTAAGTCTTGTGTGTGATTACCATCAGAATTTGTTTTCTTGTGTGGACTAAAAGATTGGTTCTCTAAAGAATTGAAGAGAGCATTTTGAGTGGAAAAAGGCAAGAGTGCATATAAAAAAAAACCATTTCGAGAGAAACACGAGTGATAAAAAAAATTATTGAGTGAAACACGTGAGCGAGTGGTGAGGTCCTATTCATCATTTTTATTTTGTTACAATGGCTGAAGAAGATCCACCTTCACCTAGAACAGCAATTAGAACAATAGAAATGAGAGCCTTAACTGAGCATTTGGAGAGGTTGATGCGTACTCAAGCGGACGAAATTCACCAAAGGCTTGATGATATAGAAAGAAGATCACTATCTTCTCGCGGTGATAGTGATGGTTCTGATGATAGGAGGCATAGGAGGAGAGGGAGAGGAAATGAGGGAAGAATCAGAGAAGAAAAATTGGGTGGAATAAAAATTAAAGTACCATCTTTTCAAGGGAAAAATAATCCGGAGGTGTATTTGGAGTGGGAGACAAAAGTTGAACAAATTTTTCAATGTCATACTTATTCGGAGGCTAAAAAGGAAAAAGGTTCAAGTTGCTGCCCTTGAATTTAGTGATTATGCCTTGGCGTGGTGGGATCAAACCATCAAGGATAGAAGGAGGTATGAAGAGCCACCAATTGATACTTGGGAGGAGATGAAAAGAATTATGAGGAGACGATTTGTGCCTTCTTATTACCATAGAGAATTGCACAACAAACTTCAAAGACTCACCCAAGGGTCTAAAAGTGTTGATGAATACTACAAAGAGATGGAGGTTGCCTTGATAAGGGCCAATATAGTGGAAGAAAGAGAAGCAACAATGGCACGATTTCTTCATGGCCTAAATCGTGACATAAGTGATGTGGTGGAGCTGCAACATTATGTTGAACTAGAAGAGTTGGTACATCAAGCAATCAAGGTTGAACAACAACTCTAGAGGAAGGGGCCAGCAAAGAAAAACCCTTCAAGTTTCAACTCTCCAAGTTGGAAGAACAATCCAAAGAAGGAAGGAACCTCATCTTCCAAAGAGGCCACTGGTGACCCTAAGGGGAAAGGTATTTTTTCTAACAATGTCCCATATGATGCTAAAAACAGTAATGTTAAGTGTTTCAAGTGCCAAGGCCGAGGACACATCTCAGCTCAATGTCCAACCAAGAAGACAATGATCTTGAAAGACAATGGAGATTACTCTACTGAGTCCTCAGGCGAATCTGAAGAAGAGGATGAAGTGCAAGAGCCACCGGAAGGAGAGTTGCTCATGGTGAGAAGAATGTTAGGGAGCCAAATCAAAGGGGAGGACACCAACCAGAGAGAAAACATCTTCCATACAAGGTGTATGATTCAAGAAAAGGTATGTTCCCTAATCATTGATGGAGGAAGTTGTACTAACGTGGCAAGCACACGTTTAGTTTCAAAACTGAATTTAGAAACTAAACATCACCCAAAACCCTATAAACTTCAATGGTTAAGTGATGCGGTTGAGATGACTGTCGACAAACAAGTTGAGGTTTGTTTCTCAATTGGGAAGTATCAAGACATTGTTTTGTGTGATGTTGTACCTATGGAAGCTAGTCACATGTTACTTGGGAGGCCGTGGCAATTTGACAAAAGGGCCACACATGAAGGTCACACAAATAAATTCTCATTCTTACATAATGGACAAAAGATCACTCTTGTACCCTTAACTCCTAGAGAGGTGAGAGAAGACCAAATCAAAATGAGAGAAAAGATAAGCCAAGAACAGAAAGAGAGAGAAAAGAAAGAAGAGGGCAACAATAAAAAGAATAAAAATAGTGAGAAAAAAAGTGATGTAAAGGAGAGAAAAGAAAACTTTCTTGCTACAAAAGGAGAGATAAAGAGGGCTATTTGTTCACACCAGCCTATATACTTGCTTTGTCCCAAGAAATTTACTTTAATCTATAACAAACCTGAAACAAATATTTTGCCAAGTGGAATTGAGTTTCTTTTGCAGGAATTTAAAGATGTGTTCCCCAAGGAGGTACCAAATGGTTTACCACCTATAAGAGGGATAGAGCATCATATTGATCTCATTCCGGGAGCATCTTTGCCCAATAGACCAGCCTACCGAAGCAATCCTCAACAAACTCAAGAGATCCAAAAACAAGTGGAGGAACTGATGCATAAAGGTTGGGTAAGAGAAAGCTTGAGTCCCTGTGCTGTACCAGTGATTTTGGGACCAAAGAAGGATGGTAGTTGGAGGATGTGCACTGATTGTAGAGCCATTAACAACATCACCGTAAAGTATAGGCATCCTATTCCCAGGTTAGATGATTTACTTGATGAGTTATTTGGTGCATGCTTGTTTTCAAAAATTGATTTGAAAAGTGGGTATCATCAAATTAGGATAAGGGAAGGGGATGAGTGGAAAACAGCTTTCAAAACTAAATTTGGTTTGTATGAATGGATGGTCATGCCTTTTGGCTTAACTAATGCTCCAAGTACTTTCATGAGATTAATGAATCATGTCTTGAGGGAATTTTTGGGTAAGTTTGCTGTTGTATATTTTGATGATATCTTGATTTATAGCAAAAATTTAGATGATCATTATACTCATTTGGAGACTGTTTTACATGTGCTTAGAAAGGAGAAATTGTATGCTAATTTGGAAAAATGCATTTTTTGCACAAATCATGTAATTTTCTTGGGGTTTGTGGTGAGTGCTGAAGGTGTGCATGTGGATGAGGACAAAATAAAAGCCATTCAAGAGTGGCCAACTCCTAAAAATGTGAGCGATGTGAGAAGTTTTCATGGTTTAGCAAGTTTCTATAGGAGGTTTGTAAAAGATTTTAGTACATTGGCTGCACCTCTTAATGAAATTGTTAAAAAGAATGTAGGTTTTAAATGGGGTGAGAAACAAGAACAAGCTTTTGCTACCCTAAAAGAAAAACTAACTCATGCACCCATTCTTGCATTGCCTAATTTTGCAAAATCTTTTGAAATTGAATGTGATGCATCTAATGTGGGGATTGGGGTTGTGTTATTGCAAGAAGGACATCCAATTGCATATTTTAGTGAGAAATTAAAGGATGCTGCTCTAAACTACTCTACCTATGATAAGGAATTGTATGCCTTGGTAAGAGCTTTACAAACTTGGCAACATTATCTTTTGCCCAAAGAATTTGTCATTCATAGTGACCATGAATCATTGAAGCATCTGAAAGGGCAAGGTAAGTTGAACAAAAGACATTCCAAATGGGTGGAATTTCTTGAACAATTTCCATATGTGATAAAACACAAGAAAGGTAAGGCCAATGTGGTTGCGGATGCACTTTCAAGAAGGTATGTCTTACTTACTTCTCTTGAAACGAAATTGTTTGGTCTTGAGGTTCTTAAAGAATTGTATGTAAGTGACCCTGACTTTTCTTCTAAATATTCTTCTTGTGAGCATGCTGCCCAAAATGGTTACTTTAGGCATAATGGCTATTTGTTTAAGGAGAAAAGACTTTGTGTGCCAAAAAGTTCCATCAGAGAATTACTTGTGAAAGAGGCACATGAGGGGGGACTAATGGGGCACTTTGGGGTTCCAAAGACGTTAGATATGTTGCAAGAACATTTTTATTGGCCTCATATGAAAACTAATGTGCAAAAGTTTTGTGACAGGTGTGTTGTGTGTAAAAAGTCAAAATCTAAGGTGAGGCCTCATGGGTTATATACTCCCTTGCCTGTGCCTGATTCTCCTTGGGTAGACATTTCTATGGATTTTGTTTTGGGGTTGCCTAGGACAAAGAATGGAAAAGATTCAATTTTTGTGGTTGTGGATAGATTTTCAAAAATGGCACATTTTATACCTTGCAAGAAAGTGGATGATGCATGTCATGTTGCTGACTTATTCTTTAAAGAGGTTGTGCGCCTACATGGGCTGCCAACAACAATAGTTTCAGACCGTGACACAAAAATTTTAAGTCACTTTTGGAGAACGTTGTGGTGTAAGGTGGGCACAAAATTACTTTTCTCCACCACTTGTCATCCTCAGACGGATGGACAAACTGAAGTAGTAAACAGGACTCTTTCTACTCTTCTTAGAGTTGTCCTTAAAAAGAATCTTAAAATGTGGGAAGAGTGTTTGCCTCATGTTGAGTTTGCATATAATAGGACTCTCCATAGTACTACTCAACATTCACCATTTGCAATTGTTTATGGTTTTAACCCTTTGACCCCTCTTGATTTATTGCCATTGCCTAACAGTTCTCTTTTGAAGCATAAAGATGGAAAGGCTAAGGCTGAATTTGTGAAGAAATTGCATGAGCAGGTGAAACACCAAATTGAGAAAAAGATTGAGATTATGCTAAACATGCGAATAAAGGACGGAAAAAGATGGTATTTGAACCCGGAGACTGGGTTTGGGTACATATGAGAAAGGAAAGGTTCCCTTTACAAAGGAAATCCAAACTTCACCCAAGGGGGGATGGACCGTTCCAAGTGCTATCCAGGATCAATGACAATGCTTACAAAATAGCACTTCCTGGTGAGTATGGTGTTAGTGCTACCTTTAATGTGGCTGACTTGTCTCTTTTTGATTCAGGTGATGAAGACTTTATTTCGAGGTCGAAATCGCTTAAAGAAGGAGGGGATGATGAGGACATAATGAGCAAAGACACTAATGAAGCACTTCAAGGGCTAGGAGGACCAATGATAAGGGCACGTGCCAAGAAAGCTAGGGAGGCCTTACATCAAATGGTAACAACTATAATGGAAGCAAGGCCTAAACTAGAAGGGATGGAGCCCAAATTGGTCAATTGCTTGGGTCCATATGAAGAGGAGACGGGCACATGAAATAGGCCCACAATTGCACTTGTTTTTCTTTTAAAGTTGTAATAAAATGTGTTGGGTTGCTAAACTATGTTCAGCCCATACACTTAGTTTAAATTTGTTATTTTAATTGAAGATTGGGTTGTTACATGGCCCAAACCTTTTAAAACACTTGAGTTTATGTTTAAAATAAGAGTGGGCTGAAATATCCATGCAAAGGGGTACATAACAAGCTTCAAGGAGGAGTGCATGACAAATTGAAGGTGTGGCTGATCCACATGGCTAAGTGGACGAAATTTCTATGGAGATAAGGAGGGATGACTCTTTGCTTGCTTGCTGAAGATGATTCTTGCCCTTCTTGGTTCTTTTGTAACCTTTCTTCCACTAAGTTGTAATAAAAAGCCACTAGGAATAATTGTTAGTAATTTGTGGCCTTTGTATTGCCTTGTATTGAATCAGCCCATCATTATCCTTTCCTATATATAGGGGGAGAAATCTATGAGAATAACAACTCAGAATTTTAAGAAATAATACCTTGTGTATTGTGAGAGTATGTCTCTCTTTTGTTCTTCATTGAACCTTCTTTAGATCTTATCAAGAAACCAAGTTTTCTTGTGGCGATCATTCACTAGGCTTATCACTTCTTCTCTCTCTCAATGAAATAAGAGTGTGGCGCCATTCCATTTCTTATCTTCTCCATATTTTCCCTATTTTTTCTTTATTGTTCTTATCTTTTATTCTTCCAATTCAGTTTACAGATATATTGCTTGTGTGATTCAACCCGAAATCACATACACGGACAACCATTTATTTGGGTAGTCATCAAGTGGTATCAGAGCAAGGTTATTGGGTTGAATATTTCAATTTCTTTGTTATCTAGTCCCTTATTTATATTCATCTTGATTGGCACAATTTCCTTCCACGTAATAATTCTGTTATTCTGAGATTGATTAAGTATTTGAAAAAAAAAAGTGTTGCTGGAAAAAGTGTTATTATCAAGTTGTTAAAAAAATATATAGAAAAAAAAAGAAGAAAAAAAAACGAAAATAGAAAAAAAAAGTATAAAAAAAAAAAGAGAAAGATTCTGGTTTGTTGAAGGAATTGTGTTTATATTCCTCTTTTATTTTCTTGCTGCCATACTCAAGTTACTCAAATTACCTCTATAATCAAAATTGTTGAGGTGGTTTCTTCCTTTCTCAATTTTTTTCTTCTTCTTCTTCATATTTCTTATCTACTATCTATCTATACTATTTACCCACTACCAAAATTACAATTTTATCCTTTTCATTTTTTCAAACTTTTTCACTTTTTCACTCTCTCACTCACCTTTTACTCTCTTTTCCTATTTCTTTTTCCAATTCTCTTATTTCTCTATTTTTTATATTTTTTCACTCTCTCTCACACTTTTTCACTCTCTTCTCCTCTTTCTTCCTCTAATTCTCCTATTTCTCTATTTTTCACAATATACCTACTTTAATTTAATCTACATGTCACATTCATTTTTCCTCTTTACTATTTTAAAATTTTCAAATTTTGACAAAATTTTAATATTTGTTTTAGGCTAATTAAATCTGTTAACTTTAAAATTGTCTTGATTTTCACGGGATAAAGTTCTGACTAATTAAATTTTGTCTGAGTCCATGCATTACCCACTACCAAAATATCAATCTTATCATTTTTCCAACTAAGCAATTGGAGTATATTTAGGTAATTTTATTTTTTCACTTTTCAAACTTTTTTACTCTCACACACTTTTTCAAACTTACCATTTACCTACTACCAAAATATCAATCTTATGCTTTTCCCAACTAAATAATTGGAGTATAATCAATTATTTAAAAAAATTATTCATTTTTATAATTTACTCAAACTACTCAAACCTACTTTTTTTAACTTTTTCCCACACAACTATTTAAAAAAAATATTCATTTTTATAATTTACTCAAACTATTAAAATTACTAAAATCAATTAAAATGAGTAAAATCAATTAATTTTTTCATAAAAAATAAAATCAATCAATTTAATCACTACAAAAAATTACCAAATAACTATTTTATAATTACTAAAAAGGAGTAAAATGCCAACGGGAGTGCCAACGAGAACGCCAACGGGAGTGCCAACGGGACTGCCAACATGAGTGCCAACGGGAGTGGCAACGAGAGTGCCAACGGGAGTGCCAACAGGAGGACCAATGAGGATGCAAACGGGAGGGGCAACGGGGATGCATATTTTACCTCTAATGTCCAAATACAATATCATGGATCAATGTAATTCTGATTGTCAACGGGGATGCATATTCCACTTTGAATTTCAAATCATACATTTTGGACATTGCTCACAACTTATCAAAAAAATTTCAAATTACTATTATGACTTCATGGTAATACACCGACCATACAGTACCACCCGTGCGTATGCACGGGTAAAAAACTAGTTTCTTTTCTTAGTTCCTACTGCTTTCCTTAAGTCTTGTGTGTGATTACCATCAGAATTTGTTTTCTTGTGTGGACTAAAAGATTGGTTCTCTAAAGAATTGAAGAGAGCATTTTGAGTGGAAAAAGGCAAGAGTGCATATAAAAAAAAACCATTTCGAGAGAAACACGAGTGATAAAAAAAATTATTGAGTGAAACACGTGAGCGAGTGGTGAGGTCCTATTCATCATTTTTATTTTGTTACAATGGCTGAAGAAGATCCACCTTCACCTAGAACAGCAATTAGAACAATAGAAATGAGAGCCTTAACTGAGCATTTGGAGAGGTTGATGCGTACTCAAGCGGACGAAATTCACCAAAGGCTTGATGATATAGAAAGAAGATCACTATCTTCTCGCGGTGATAGTGATGGTTCTGATGATAGGAGGCATAGGAGGAGAGGGAGAGGAAATGAGGGAAGAATCAGAGAAGAAAAATTGGGTGGAATAAAAATTAAAGTACCATCTTTTCAAGGGAAAAATAATCCGGAGGTGTATTTGGAGTGGGAGACAAAAGTTGAACAAATTTTTCAATGTCATACTTATTCGGAGGCTAAAAAGGAAAAAGGTTCAAGTTGCTGCCCTTGAATTTAGTGATTATGCCTTGGCGTGGTGGGATCAAACCATCAAGGATAGAAGGAGGTATGAAGAGCCACCAATTGATACTTGGGAGGAGATGAAAAGAATTATGAGGAGACGATTTGTGCCTTCTTATTACCATAGAGAATTGCACAACAAACTTCAAAGACTCACCCAAGGGTCTAAAAGTGTTGATGAATACTACAAAGAGATGGAGGTTGCCTTGATAAGGGCCAATATAGTGGAAGAAAGAGAAGCAACGATGGCACGATTTCTTCATGGCCTAAATCGTGACATAAGTGATGTGGTGGAGCTGCAACATTATGTTGAACTAGAAGAGTTGGTACATCAAGCAATCAAGGTTGAACAACAACTCTAGAGGAAGGGGCCAGCAAAGAAAAACCCTTCAAGTTTCAACTCTCCAAGTTGGAAGAACAATCCAAAGAAGGAAGGAACCTCATCTTCCAAAGAGGCCACTGGTGACCCTAAGGGGAAAGGTATTTTTTCTAACAATGTCCCATATGATGCTAAAAACAGTAATGTTAAGTGTTTCAAGTGCCAAGGCCGAGGACACATCTCAGCTCAATGTCCAACCAAGAAGACAATGATCTTGAAAGACAATGGAGATTACTCTACTGAGTCCTCAGGCGAATCTGAAGAAGAGGATGAAGTGCAAGAGCCACCGGAAGGAGAGTTGCTCATGGTGAGAAGAATGTTAGGGAGCCAAATCAAAGGGGAGGACACCAACCAGAGAGAAAACATCTTCCATACAAGGTGTATGATTCAAGAAAAGGTATGTTCCCTAATCATTGATGGAGGAAGTTGTACTAACGTGGCAAGCACACGTTTAGTTTCAAAACTGAATTTAGAAACTAAACATCACCCAAAACCCTATAAACTTCAATGGTTAAGTGATGCGGTTGAGATGACTGTCGACAAACAAGTTGAGGTTCTTATCTTTTATTCTTCCAATTCAGTTATTGTTCTTATCTTTTATTCTTCCAATTCAGTTTACGGATATATTGCTTGTGTGATTCAACCCGAAATCACATACACGGACAACCATTTATTTGGGTAGTCATCAATGCGACTCATGAACAACCAGCAGATCATAGTCATAACAACAACAACATCGTCCATATCATCATCATTATTTGGCCATTAGATCCATCGTCATTAACAACATTGAAATCATTTGGTCATTAGACCCATCGTCATTAACAACATCGAAATCATTTGGTCATTAGACCCATCGTCATTAACATCAACATGGCAGCACAAGATTGACGCTCAGCAGCAACTCACAACACAACACAGTACCCAAGACACAACCAGGCAGCAACAGGACACTAGAAAGGGTTTTAGACACCGAAATAATTTTACAACGCCAACAACAACGACCGCCGGGGACAGCCACTTGAGGCGCCCAGAAACCATCAGAAAAATAATAATTTTTACTTTAAAAATAGAATATAACAGTAGGAAACTGAATAAGCTTCACAACGCACTTTGAAGCACTTAAAACGGACACCCGAGTCAAAAGATATGTCAAAAACAAAGCCGGGGAACATTTGGGCAACATCCTGAAAATGGAGCACAGCAGCACAGAAAACTGGCGCAGGAGGGATCCTGGCGCCTAGCAGCACAGAAAACTGACGCAGGAGGGATCCTGGCGCCCAGCAGCACAGAAAACTGGCACAGGAGGGATCCTGGCGCCCAGCACTTAGACACAGGCAGCAACACAAAAACTGGCGCAGGTAGCAACATTGGCGCCAGCACTTAGACAGAATCAGCAACACAAAAACTGGCGCAGGCAGCAACATTGGCGCCAGCACTTAGACACAGGCAGCAACACAAAAACTGGCGTAGGCAGCAACATTGGCACCAGCACTTAGACAGAATCAGCAACACAAAAACTGGCGCAGGCAGCAACATTGGCGCCAGCACCTAGACAGGGACAGCAACACAAAATGGCGCCCTTGGCGCCTAGGGTCCTTCTACCCCAAATTTTTCTAGACTATCATGTGTTCAATCACCAACAATAATTTCAAACGTCACATATTCATTTCAACATCATCAAATACACGTTTTACCGAGCACTTAGCATGCATTCCAATCCTCACATACCTCTAACAATTCGCATGCTTCTCAACAAACATCTAGTGAGCATCAAATCATCATCAATACGTTCTTACATAACAACCAACATCAATTCACTCGAAAATCACAACCAAGAGCGACATAGATCCTAACCCCAATACATCCCATCATATGCCCTATTATAAAGTAAGACCCACCCTTACCTTATATTAGGATAGCACCACTTCCCTTGAGAAAGTCACCTACAGAACCTCAGCAACAATGGCACCTCTTCCCTCCTCCTGATTCACGAACTCTCCCCCTCTCCTCTTCTCCCTTGTGCGCGCTGTAACCTTCCTCTTCTCCTCTCTCTATTCGCATTTGCTTTCTTTTCTCCAAATGATGTGAATTGCATCACTCCCTAGCGCCTAGGAGCCTAAGTCAATGGGCTTGGGCTCTTGGGCCAATCTTACCGCTCCGTAATTGCCGGATACTACTCCCTTCATTTAAATAAATCACCATATTAATAATTTAATAAAATTTTATCAATGTAATACCTAAATAATTTAATCAAATAATTAATTAAATTATTTTGGGTGTTACAACTCTCCCCCACTTAGAATATTTCGTCCTCGAAATTTACCGGCCCAAAACTAAACACCCTCCACTAACAAACTACAGCCATCTAGACAACTAGTGTCGTCTATTCTGCTGATTATCATTTCATTGATTACCGGCGGGAAGTGATTGGGCGGCCGTCCCTCCTACTTATTCAGCCAGGTAACCCAAGAAATAATAACCAGACTCGTCCTCTAGCGGTTCTGTAAGGATTCTTGATAGAGTTTTTCGAGCGTAACCACGTCGGTACCACGTGATTACCCCCATGCTCTATTAAAGTCCCTTCCTATTATAGCATGCGCAACCAACGAATACACCACTAGGCAGTTAAAATGGAACAAGCAAACACATCAGACTCTACCACCACAGACAAATTGGTCAAATCAATACAATCATGAGGAAACCAGACTCATTCATACAATCCTAACTTAAGCGATGACTACGCCACCTCCCCATCGGACTCAACAGGCTACAAACAACAACAACGGAAAGGACCGGATACCCTGCCCTAACAGGATACCTTGCCCGATAATGCCTTATTGACAACAACAACGACCGCAACCACAAGGTACAACAACAATCGAAAGGACACTGTGAGGAATGAACCTAATCGAACGCAGTGTCTATCAACCACAGTAACAACATCAACAACCGCAACAACTTTAGTATCTTTTGAACAAGATTTTAACGACAACAGCAACGAAGACGACGACGACAACAACCACATCAGAGTCCACAAGCTCAATTAATCGTTCACAACCACTTACTGTTAGGCATAAAATCAATTCATCAACTGTATCATTAGATTATTCTCATGATCATACACAACACGTTTATGAGCAAATCACTTCCATTGTCACAGCACACTAAACAAATCCTCAATCGATCACAATTATATTTAACTACGTCATCATTGAAACATGCACCTGATCAACTTACCATAAAGAACTCATCATTTACATTTATTTCATTGCTCCTACAATGAATACAGATTGGGACTCAAACCACAATTTACAACTTCACCATTGCTCATACAATGGTTCTCACATAACACATAACACATAAACACAAATCGGGGTCACCGGGTATCCCAACGAGGGGTCACTCTCCGTAGTCAAGACGATGAAGCATCTTAACACAAGCAGCAAGATTAGTCCACAAGGCACTTAGCATACAACATTAATACGCAATCAAGAACATGTTACAGTAAAAATTCATATTATGCTTTATACTATGCTTTCGCTAATTCATAAAGTCAAGGTAATAACAGTAAATTAACCATATAATAAGTTCATGCGAGCTTCCAACTATAAAACTAATTCAGCAAAAACTCACAAAACACGCAAAAATATCGTTCACAAAATCTAATGTCTTAGAAAAATTAGCACGTAGGCATCGTGGTCACTCTTATTAAGCTAGCATGTACTTCTAATAAAACTAACATGTTATTTCACTAAGTTTTTCTGAAAAGAAGTAGAACATATAATCTTACCAAGACAAATTATTTGCATGATACCAATTATAATCAAATCAAAACATGTGTGAAAACATTCCTAAAGTCTAGCTTTAGTAGTTTTATACATAAACTTGAACCCCGGTAAAACTAGGGCATCATCTCTAGAGTTTAACTACAAGGATAGGAAGTAAATAACCCGTCGCACAAGTTAAGAAGGTAATTCATCTAGACGCAAAGGCATAATTACATTATCATGATAACATAGAAAATACTATAGTACCAAATCCAAGCCAAACAACAGTCACACAATCAGACTTAACTAGTTACTATGGAGCAACTATAAACTCGCTACCAAAACAAAATGCCAAGAAAGCAAAAGTCACACGAGCACAACAACCACGTTACACATATACAGTTCACAGTCATAAACAAACATTACGAAAATAAAGAGTTCGCACCAAGAAAACACAATACAGCAAACAATACCAGCAGGGTATCTCCCCCACTAGTCCTCTTACCATCAGCAGTCTTCGGTTTGCCCTTTTACCTGCAGGAGCATCACTTACTACACAAGCAATGGTTAGAACTAAAAGACAACACTCTATTGTCAATCGACACAACGACTCGACGACTTGGTCGGACGGACCAACCATTGCTCTGATACCACTAATGTAACACCCCATTTCTACCCGGCAATTTAAAATAAAAATATCAGAGTTTAAAAATCATTTTTAAGTTCATCCAAAAAGGGATGCTACATTTACTTCAAATCAACAAACACAAATTGATAATAAATCATCATTTCAAAAGACATGATACGTAGCTCCTCAAATAATGGGCGAACCCTCAACAACTAGTCAGTCTACACAGTAATAGTTCATCATCACGCAGCAGAATAAAAGGAAACAGTTCCCAAAACATTGTTATAACGGTACTAATACAAAGCATCCAACAGTATCACATAACATAACAACTAAAATAGCTAATGTTCGCCCCCCAGGTGCTACGTATCAGAGCAACGACCGACTCGAGGAATGAAGGGGTAAAAGCCTTCACATACGGTTACCTGTAGAGTAATATTCAACATAAGGGGTGAGTCTCAAACAATATAATAAAGTTTATGATAGGCAGTATGCCAGAGTAAAGAACTACATCAACCACAGCAATATATATATATATATATATATATAACAATTACTACACAACCACATCAATATTTATATCCGCCACATAAATATATACATATCAACCCAAGTAATATCATCAATGATAAGGATGAATATATGAAGTGCAATGCATGTGGTACCATCATCGTCAATAATTTTGCCATTGGGCACATCGTCAATATTTGAGCGTCATCATCGTCAATAGCTCGAGGCCGAAGCCTTACATCGTCAATATATGCATATGTAATGCATGCGACTCATGAACAACTAGCAGATCATAGTCATAACAACAACAACATCGTCCATATCATCATCATTATTTGGCCATTAGACCCATCGTCATTAACAACATCGAAATCATTTGGTCATTCGACCCATCGTCATTAACAACATCGAAATCATTTGGTCATTAGACCCATCGTCATTAACATCAACATGGCAGCACAAGATTGACGCTCAGCAGCAACTCACAACACAACACAGTACCCAAGACACAACCAGGCAGCAACAGGACACTAGAAAGGGTTTTAGACACCGAAATAATTTTACAACGCCAACAACAACGACCGCCGGGGACAGCCACTTGAGGCGCCCAGAAACCATCGGAAAAATAATAATTTTTACTTTAAAAATAGAATATAACAGTAGGAAACTGAATAAGCTTCACAACACACTTTGAAGCACTTAAAACGGACACCCGAGTCAAAAGATATGTCAAAAACAAAACCAGGGAACATTTGGGCAACATCCTGAAAATGGCGCCCAGCAGCACAGATAACTGGCGCAGGAGGGATCCTGACGCCCAGCAGCACAGAAAACTGGCGCGGGAGGGATCCTGGTGCCCAGCAGCACAGAAAACTGGCGCAGGAGGGATCCTGGCGCCCAGCACTTAGACACAGGCAGCAACACAAAAACTGGCGCAGGCAGCAACATTGGCGCCAGCACTTAGACAGAATCAGCAACACAAAAACTGGCGGAGGCAGCAACATTGGCGCCAGCACTTAGACACAGGCAGCAACACAAAAACTGGCGCAGGCAGCAACATTGGCGCCAGCACTTAGACAGAATCAGCAACACAAAAACTAGCGCAGGCAGCAACATTGGCGCCAGCACTTAGACAGGGACATCAACACAAAATGGCGCCCTTGGCGCCTAGGGTCCTTCTAACCCAAATTTTTCTAGACTATCATGTGTTCAATCACCAACAATAATTTCAAACGTCACATATTCATTTCAACATCATCAAATACACGTTTTACCGAGCACTTAGCATGCATTCCAATCCTCACATACCTCTAACAATTCGCATGCTTCTCAACAAACATCTAGTGAGCATCAAATCATCATCAATACGTTCTTACATAACAACCAACATCAATTCACTCGAAAATCACAACCAAGAGCGACATAGATCCTAACCCCACATACATCCCATCATATGCCCTATTATAAAGTAAGACCCACCCTTACCTAATATTAGGATAGCACCACTTCCCTTGAGAAAGTCACCTACAGAACCTCAGCAACAATGGCGCCTCTTCCCTCCTCCTGATTCGCGAACTCTCCCCCTCTCCTCTTCTCCCTTGTGCGCGCCGTAACCTTCCTCTTCTCCTCTCTCTATTCGCATTTTCTTTCTTTTCTCCAAATGATGCGAATTGCATCACTCCCTAGCGCCTAGGAGCCTAAGTCAATGGGCTTGGGCTCTTGGGCCAATCTTACCGCTCCGTAATTACCGGATACTACTCCCTTCTTTTAAATAAATCACCCTATTAATAATTTAATAAAATTTTATCAATGTAATACCTAAATAATTTAATCAAATAATTAATTAAATTATTTTGGGTTTTACACTCACCCTGTAATCGCACCATCAGGTAAGAATCAATCATCTTAATAATGCCATACGTTGTACCAGTTTGAACTTTCCACCATGGGAAACTGCCCACAGCTTGTTCATAGGGGGCTACAATTTGTGTAGATGGAACAATTTTGAAAGTAGATTCCGATGAGAAATGAGATCGATTGAGCAAATGATTCCAAGGAGAATTGATTTGAAGGGAGCAACTATAATGTGGATGGGGTTAATCAGACTTTGATTTGATTTTAAAATTTGTAGGTTTAGTAATTGGGAATTTGTGCATGGTTCAGTTCATTTCAGTTCACAAATTGAACTGTGTTTAAAGTTCAGTTAGTGAACTGTTTTTAATATGTCAGTTCAGTTCTCGAACTTTAATCAACAGTTCAGTTTCACACAGTTCAGTTCGGTTCAGTTCAACAATTCGGTTCAGTTTGCCAGTTCTTTTGAACAGCCCTAACCACCCCCTTGGCAAGATATGAAGCAAACAAAACCCCAAGTTCTAACTGTAAGCAGACTCAAGCAGTACCAAAGAGACTTTCACTCTTCTTGATACAAGATAAAAAGATATATACACTTTGCATTTTTTTTTCTTTTCTTTTGACTTTTTTTTCTCTTTTTTCTTTTTTCTCTTTTATTTTCTTTTGGGTGAATATTTTTCGAAACAAATGTACTTGCTAAACTTTTCATTGAGAACCCAAAAACTAACCTAAGTGAGAACCACAATTGCACAATCTGGACACCCCACACTTATGGATTTGACAATTTTCAATTCTAAGCTCCTTCCCCTCTAAGATTGAGTAATATCATTGTTTTTCACTTTTAGGCTTGTAATGAGCTATAAAACCAAGAATGGGATAAAAAGGCTCAAAGGGGCTTACACAAAAGGATAAATTCAGGGTAGGCTTATTTGGCTAGTAGCTAAGAAAAGAACAAAATTGCCTAGATCATTTCAAACATGCATGTGAACAAGTGTTTCAACAAGAATAAAGTCAAGTTCTAGAGCAACTAACAAACATGAGTGAGTCACACACAAGAACAGAGAGAATGGCAAAAGATTAGTTCATCCATTATAAGGCTCAATTCTCACCAGGGACAATGGCTATCACAAATGATGCAAAATTTAGTGCTCATATCCAACTTATTAAACCAAGAGCAACAAGAAATGAATCAAGTCATGTCACAACACCTATGGTCCTAGAATAGTGAAATCACTCACAATTTAAACAAACCAAGAACTCATTGAAAAACATGCAAAAATATTTTTTTTTTCTTTTTTTATAGTTAAAAATTAAAAACATAAATACTAAAACACGCATCCCAACACTTAAATCACACATTGTCCTCAATGTAAGAAACAAGTTATAACTTAAGGATGAGAAAAGAAAACTCCCTCTTGAAGGTGGAGAACTTGAAGCTTGTGGGTGGTTGGTATTTGCCAAAGAAGGCTCTTTTATGGTTACGGCATGCATGTTTGGTCACCTTCTTCTTCTTCCACACATCCAGAATCAAGGGATTGAGTTGTAGCGGTGTTTGCCATTCTTTCTTGCCAGAAATGTCCACCAAGGTCCATCCGATACCTTTCCTATGTCTGGGCTTTCTAAATAAGTTCACTCCTCCTGCCTTTGAAGTACCCACTGTTTCACCCTAAGAACTATGTTATCCTATGTCTAGGACTTAACATGGTTTTAATGAAGTTTTCTTTATTACACAAGTTAACAAAGCCTTCATTAAAACACTCACCCTTATTAGTCTTGATTTCTAATTCTAAACCATGTCTGTGAATATAACTCTACTTATTCTAAATGATCAACCTTAAAATAAGATGAATTTAGTATAACACAAGACCCAAAATGCGTACAACACTAAAAAGCACAATAACTTACTCAAAAGTTCATTATAAAGTTAGAACATCTCAACCAAAACGGTTTAGCTCATAATATGCATCGCAAGGCAAAGATAGATGAAATAAAACATATTAATATAGATGAAAGTACAAGAGATATCAATAGGGTAGAGATTACACTGATTGAAGTACTCTTGCATAAATTTTCCCAGCAGTGCAGAAGCACTGACTTCCTGGTGCAGTTGCACCTAACTAAGTTGATGAAGAAGTGAAGGAAGAAGTTGTCGATTCCTTCCTTACCTTCTTGCCAACTAACTACTACTAAAACTATAAGAAATGAAACTACTAAATTATAAGTAAAGTGTATGATCTACATATTATGGCGTGAGATATGCGATGCTCTTCAAGTGAGAAGTGGAAGCCTTTTTATAGCCTTGGAGGTTTCCTTCAAGTGAGGGTTTGCTTGAAAACCAAGTTAACCTAAGGAGGCTTAACCATGGTTTCTTTTCTGATTTTTAATTCTAGAGATTGAGTCCAGCACTCATCTTTAAGGAGAGGTCCAATTGTGGAAGGCCATTTGTCTTTAGATGAGTAGCCTTTCATGATGAATTCGAATAGTGGGTGTAACACCCCAGTATTTCTAACATGTAGAGACACTGAAAGTGCACAGATGCGGAATATTCAGAGGACACAGTTCCTGTTTAAGTTTTGGACATACAAACTTTTTCCGAGACAAAACATAATCGGAAATAACATTACTTCATAAAATAGAAGTTTATCGGTTTCATACCGAATGGATTACAATAACCAAGTCCAAATACCAAACAGAAACATAAAATGGTTCATATAACTCATAATCAATACAAGTTTATACAACCAATAAGGATAACAAAAGTACAAGGGATCAAATGACTAAGTCTTCAGCACCTCCAAGAGTAGACCAACTACTCGTGCACAATAGTCTTCCTTTTTCCCTGCTTTTCTGAAAAACAACAAATATGGATAGGGTGAGATAACATTATCTCAGTGAGTCCTACCGTGCCCCCTCACTGACACTCGGTTTGATTTAATAAACCGTTATAACAAGAACTGACATAACAATGTCTTATTCATTAATCGAATGCCGACCGCACAACGACTGCTAATCCCGGCTATTCGTGAATCACTTATTATTCGAATGCCGACCGCACAACGACTGCTAATCCCGGCAATTCGTGAATTACTTATTATTCGAATGCCGACCGCACAACGACTGCTAATCCCGGCAATTCGTGAATTACTTAGCACAAACCGGCCGCACAACGCCTGCTAATCCCGGTAACCCGTGAGTTGACCACGCCAAAACACATTCAGGGCCTAGGGTGAGGGCTCATGACTTCCCTTCCTAGTATGCTACTTGTCGGGTCGTCACCCAACGCAATACGTATGACAATACGCATCAAGTTCTCGAGAGTTAGATAATTTATATCTTTTCGATCACCAAATGGATCAATCACAATATCTTTTTAGATAATTTATATCTTATTGATCTATAACCCGTTTTGATGAATTTATAAACATCCGGCATTATAATCATATACAGTTGATATATATAAATATACATATACATTCTATCCATCAGACGGTGTACCCACACGTATACTAGGGTTTCGGTTTTTCGATCAAATAGGCTTTCAAAGCTCTTTTTCAAAACCATGAGTTGAACAAGTTCAAAATAAGGTTTTTAGTGAGGCAATCCCTTTTTGAATGGTTGAGAAAGAAGTTAGAAAGGGTTCGGGAGCAAACGGAGCAACAAAACGAGAAAGCGGAAGCCGGTAACAGAACTACACGCACGACCCGTGCCCAGGGGCGCACGACCCGTGCGTGGTGCACTACTCAGGACCCATCTACCAGAAGGAATCGCACGATCCGTGCCCAGGGGCGCACGACCCGTGCGTCCCGTTCTGTTTCCAATCCTTCCAACCCGAAGCAGGCGCACGACCCGTGCCCAGGGGCGCACGGTCCGTGCGACCTGTGTCTGTTACCAGAATTTCGCACTTTTCTCATTTTCGCTCTCCATTCTCGTCCGATTCGATTTCTAATTTCCATCACCTGAAACTCAGAAAATTCCCAGAATATATTTCCAGTAGTACACAATGCATTTCATTTCAACGATTTAAATCAAAATCTCATTTAAACCGTAAAACACCGTTTCGACTCAAAAACGCTTTTCAGTTCTAAGTCTTTCGTAAACAGAAAATGTGACCAAGGGATTCCATATCGAAAACAAGTTCAGAATATCAAAATGCCCTATCGTGAGTAGAACTCACCCGTTGACGAAATCCGAGAGTTGAGCCGAAAAACGAAATCACCGAACCGAACACGGAAAATCCCCGAAACTGCTTCAATCGATTCCAAGACAGCAACTCTCTTCTGTCCAAACTCGAACCCAGCAGCACCACTACTCAAATCCTCCCTTCACTCAACCATGCAAGTCTGAAATCTTCTTCTTAGAAGCTCCCCATGAGCATGCAAGACAACTATTGCTCAAAACTCCATCTTCTTCCTCACTTGGAGCTTTGATATGCGAAAATGGCAAGGAGGGATATGGGGAGAATCAGGTGTTAAAAATAGGTTCATTGAATTCAGATTTTGAAGTGGAGTGGAATGGAAGAAAAACAACTTACATGCAACAAAGATTTCTAAGCTTCCTCTCTTCTCTTCCTCCACGCCCCCTCCTTCTCCTTTCTTTCTTTCTTTCAGCTTTTTCTTCTTTCTTTCTGAATTGGGGAGTGACCAAGTGTGAGGGAAAGAGAGACTGACCAGTTGGATATATGGGCTGGGGGGTTTAAATGATGGGGAAAAGACCAAACTACCCCTAGCCCATTAAGTCATAGGTTAGGTGTCAAAATTTTCTCTTCGGCACAAAACTTCTCGATTAATTCGGTTCCGATCCGAAATTCCTCAATTCTTCCGGTTCGTGATTAATTATAACCTTCATAATTATAATTTAATAACTAGGGGTGTGAAAAGACAGATTTGCCCTTCTGCTCCAATTGCTAATTATTCTATGAATGGGCCACCCTTTAATGGAGAATAGGTTTTCTTGATAATTTTTCCGACGTATAAGTCCCCGAGACACGACTAATTATTCCCACAAATAATTAATCGGTCTTAGGTTTCATAATACGAGTCTTTAAAAATCCGGGATGTTACAGTGGGCGCCTCCTTATGCATGTTGGCATGTGCCTCCATGTGATTTGTGACAAAGCATGATGTCATAGAAGTTTTGGTGCAGAGGTATGAATTGAGGTGCTTCCATTGTGGGGTTATAAACCTTCAGCGCAGGATGGTGCAGAAGCACCTAAGTGCAGTTGCACCTTAGTGCAGTTGCACTTGTTTGTAATTGTAGTTTAGTGCAGATGCACTGTTGTTTCCATGGTGTATTTGCACCTAACTGAAAGTGTACTGAACAAACACATCAAACATACCAATATATACACAAAATGCTTAAATCATTACGTAATCTTCTTTGAAAGATAAAATGTTGTTATCTTTATTTATACTATTATATTTAACACATATTCTACTTGATTTCAAGTAATTAGTTATGATTAGATGTATGAATAACTCTATATAAAATGGAGTTATCACACCCCCAAACTTAAACCATTGCTTGTCCTCAAGTAATGACAAAAAATAAAAATACAAGTAGGATTTTTAATTTAAAGAAGAACAGATCAGCTCATATTTTTTTAAAGAATGATTTTGCATTTGATGAACTTCATTTTTCAGAACATTTTGTCTTTGTGCCTTTGAGTTCCCAAACATCCAAAGTTTATTAAAACTCATTTATGTGAGTGTGTGCCCCACTGAGATCCAATCAGTTCCAAAACTAAGTAAAAAGTTTCTCTTTCACTTTTGGAAAATTTTAGATCACGTTTTGTCAAAACAAAGGTGTTTCAAAATATAGATTAGACTAACAGCATCTTCAATACTTGGGGGGCTTTAAGTACAACTAAGGACTTTGATTGAGTATTTCAAAACTGTTGAGTCAATGCACTATACTTATTTATGGTGGTTCTTTTCTTTGGTGCAGCTGCACCTTGGTGTAGTAGCACTGAATATTTTTGTGAAGTGCAGAGGCACTGAACTTTTTGTAATGGTGCAGATGCATTTGAGTGCAACTGCACTTGATACTATATTTCAAGACTTGTAGCATATATTGCCCTCCTCACTGACCTCCTTATGCATACTTTTTTCTTTGGTTTTTTTGTTTTTCTTTTCTTTCAAACCAAATGCACTGTTTGGAACAGGTTCAGTTTAAATGATTTGGGTAAATATAACTATTTTATAACACTTTGAGCTCTTTTGTAGTGATTTTGGTAACCTATTTGCATTGCCTACTCTAAGCTTCTCATACTCAGCCTTAGTATTCATGGAAATTCCCCCAAACTTAATTCTCTATG
This sequence comes from Astragalus membranaceus, assembly GCA_039519185.1. Lineage (NCBI taxonomy): Eukaryota > Viridiplantae > Streptophyta > Magnoliopsida > Fabales > Fabaceae > Astragalus > Astragalus membranaceus. The sequence continues at coordinate 61,820,535 of CM076850.1, read as the reverse complement.
CTCTTCTATATTTTTAGTAAAAATTTGTTTTTGACCTTGGTTTTCTAAAAAAAAATCCTTTTGCATCAGATAGTTTTTCAAACAGCAAGGTTCTTTTCAAAACTCAATTTTGATGTGTCAAAGTAATAATAAAAATTAGTCATCAAAATGAGGAGAGGGGTTAATACATAAGGGATATCAACAAAATATATAAGTATTTTTAAAGATAGCATCATTAAAGATTTTACTCTTTCTTGGCACCACTCCTGATCCTTGAGCTGGTTCTGCAAGGAATGTGCTTGACCTTCTGTTTTTTCTTCTTTGACTCCTCAGCTCTTGGTGCATCTGCACCAACCTCCTGTGTTGCTGGTTGTGCTTCCTCAGCTTCTTTTGTTGCAGGCTCCTCAGTTGCTTGCTTAGCACTCTGTCCTTCTTCAGTAACTGTTTTCACCACAGCCTTTGAAAACTCAGCCTGCTTTTTGAAGAATTTCTGGGTGTTGCCCAGTTCTTCTTTCTTCTTCTTTGATAGCTCTTCCAGCACCAGTTTGACAGTGTCTTATTTATTCTTTGGTATGACTGTCACTGTTGGAGTATCTTGAGATGCATCTGCACTAGGTGCAGAAGCATCTGTTGCTGGTAGATCCTGTTCTTCAGGGCTGGATTTTTCTTCTTCTTCAGTGGGCTCTTCCTGAATAACCTGCAAAGTTTGTTTCTTAGGCATAATGTTAGAAGTTTTAAATATTGGGTCAGTGGTTTGGGGTGGGGTTGTGTCTTGAGAAGGACTGGTTGCTGGTTGTTCAGTTGGTTCTGTTTCAGATTGACCTTCTTGGTTTATGGGTGGTGGTGATGATGACTGTGGAATGGGTGATGGTGATTTAGAATTTGGTGGAGTAGGTGTTTTTCCAGTGGATGGTGATGTTGATATGTTTTCTGGTTGTGGGTGGGTTGGTGGAGTAACTTGGGTGAGGAGTGGTTCTGTTTGGGCTCTGCCTTCATACTTCTTTCTCACTATTTCCTCCATGCTCATATTCTGATCCTCTTCTTCCCCATTCTTGCCATCACTTTCAGTAGTTCTCTCATCATCACCTTCATCTTCATTTTCTCCATTTCTTTAACCATTCTTGTCAGTGTTTCATCCTCATCAGTCTCAGCTAGCTCTTCACTTAGCAGTTCTTCCTCATTCTTTTTCTTCTTCCCTTTCTGCTTCCTGTTTTTCATGACCTTTTTCTTCTTATTTTCCTCTTCACTCTCTTCACTTTCTTCCTCATTTTCTTCTTCTTCCTCTTCCTCTTATTCCTCTTTTTCCTCTTCTTCTAGATTCTGAAAGACCCATGTTGGAAACACTGGGGTTTCTATCTGAGTTGGAACCTGAGATATCTCCATCAACCTGAGTTGTAGCCACTCATGCTGTTCTTGCTGAAATTTCCAAACTGCCTGGTGCTTCTGCACTAAATGCTCCTGCACCAGGTTAGTTTCTTCAGCTTTAATTTTTGTTCTTTCTTTCATCTCAACAGATAGTGGGCCTGAAGGATATTTTCTTTGCTTATGTTCTTCAAGACTGATATTTCCCCCTTGCTTCATACACAGCTCAGTGATCAAGCATGGGAAAAATAGAAATCCTTCCTCCCTTTCTGCACAATCTAGAATCTGTTTATTGATAATCTTCCCCACATCCACATTTTTATTTGTTAAGATTGCATCCAATAGGATCAATCCATCTTTGGACAGTGTGTATGTGTGGGATGTAGGGAAAATGGAACAATCAATGAACAGATACCAATTGCCTAATTCAGGGATTAAATATCTATTTTTCAGTTTGAATTCAGTATTGGTGATCTTTTCCCATTTGGAGTTTTTCACAGCAATTCTGGATTTAACTCTTTCCATTTCCTTCTTTCCATATTTTTCTATTTTTTCTTTCAAATCAGACCCAGAATAGACTAAGTTATAGTGATTATTGATTCTATCAGCACTGAAATAAACTTTCCTACCTCTTACCACAGAATGATCGTGCTCCTTACCCTGTTTGTTGTTTTGAATCTCAGAGTAGAACTCTCTGACAACCTCCTCCAAATAGAAGGCTCTGTGCTGTATGAACAGATCCCAGTGGAGACTTGAGATTGTTGCCATGAAGTTAGGGTGTGCCTTCATCAGACTGTAGCCTCGTTCAGGAAGGAATTTTCTTTCCCAGAAGTGTGCGAATTTAGGATCCACAGTGATTGAAGCAGGTGCAGTTGCATTGGACTGCTTCTTTGGAATTTGTTGTGCTCAGGTAACTGTGCTAGTTTTGCTCTTGCCTGAGGTTTTATTTGCGCTTTGCTTGCGAACCATTTTTGATTGTTGGCAAGGAACTTTGGAAACTTCGCAAGAGGATGGAACGGCGCCAAAAACTTGGTGTTTTCAGAAATTAGGGTTTCTTGACAGAGAACGGGATTTGGTGAGTGATTTGCGGTTTCTGTTAGTGGGGGAGTGATTAGTGGTGAGGGAAAACGGTAACTTGGGGGAGTTTGTGTATGTTTAATGATGGATAGTAGCCGTTAGGGGTGTGTGTAACTGCATGCATGAGGACACGTGGGGGACTAGGTGACACCACACGAAGTCTAGGCCACAGATCATAATTGCAGTTTTGTTGTGCTGGCACTTTTTGAAAAAATTTCCACCCAAGCGTATTTTTTTGAAATTCTGGTGCAGTAGCACTGAGGAACTGCTAGGTGCAGATGCACTAAAAACCTGTGTTCCTACAAAACACTTGAAAAACATCAAATTGAACAAAAATTGCAAAACTAAATATTTAATAACATGGGTTGCCTCCCATAAGCGCTTGTTTTAAGAGTCTTTCAGCCTGACTATCTCCTTTCCTTAGAGATTTTGAAAATGGGTGGTGAGTTTATCCCTCCCCACATGTTCACCATAGTACATTTTGACTCTCTGCCCATTTACTTTGAAAGTGGCATTTGTGGCTGCATCATATAAATCAACTGCACCATGGGGGTAAATTTTGACTAGTTTGAATGGTCCTGACCATCTTGATTTAAGTTTTCCAGGAAATAATTTCAACCTGGAATTGTATAACAAGACCATTCCTCCCTCTCTAAGTTCTCTTCTTTGGATTCTTTTGTCATGCCAAGCTTTGGTTTTTGTTTTCTAAATTTCTGCATTCTCATAAGAGAATTGCCTAAATTTCTCTAATTCATTTAATTCTAAAACCCTTTGTGCACCTGCCTTGTTGAGATCATAATTCAGCTTTTTCATAGCCCAATAAGATTTGTTTTCCAACTCAACAGGCAAATGACATGCCTTGCCATAGACTAATCTATAGGGGGACATACGTAAAGGTGTTTTAAATGCAGTGCTGTATGCCCATAATGCCTCATCTAAATGTAGAGACCAATCTTTTCTTGATGGTCCAACCATTTTTTCAAGCATTCTTTTAATTTCCTTGTTTGATAGTTCAGCTTGCCCACTTGTTTGTGGGTGGTAGGCTGTAGCAATCTTATGCTTAATCCCATATTTTGCAAGAAGATTTTCAATGAGTTTATTGCAAAAATGTGATCCTTCATCATTGATGATTGCCCTTGGGGTGCCAAACCTTGTAAAAATGTTTTTCAAAAGGAATTTGCTCACAGATTTGACATCATTATTAGGCAATGCTACTGCCTCTACCCATTTGGACACATAATCAACAGCTACCAAGATATATTGTTTGCCAAAAGAAGGTGGAAATGGACCCATGAAGTCCATGCCCCATACATAAAAAAGTTCAATTTCTAATATATTGGTTCTATGCATTTCATGTTTTTCAGAGATATTGCCTGCTTTTTGACATTTGTCACAAGTTTTGACCATTGAATATGCATCTTTGAATAAAGTTGGCCAATAATAACCAGACTGTAATACCTTAGCTGCTGTTCTGTTACATCCAAAGTGACCTCCATATGGTGCAGCATGGCAGTGCAGAAGCACTGCTTGCTGTTCTTCTTGGGGGATACATTTCCTCATTAATTGATCTGGACACATTTTGTAGAGAAATGGCTCATCCCAGTGATATTATTTGATTATGTGAAAAAATCTCCTTCTTTGTTGGTAAGTCATATCCACTGGTACTACTTTGCTTACAAGAAAGTTAACAATGTCAGCAAACCAAGGTGCAGTTGCACTAGGTGCATCTGCACCAGGTGCAGAAGCACAGGATGTTGTTACAGATATTGCTAAAAGTTTTTCATCAGGAAAACTTTTTTTAATCTCTCCCTTCTGTGTACCTGTTCTTTCACCTTCAAGTCTAGATAAATGGTCAGCAACCTGATTCTCCACCACCTTTTTGTCTCTGATTTCAAGATCAAATTCTTGAAGGAGGAGAATCCATCTTATTAACCTTGGTTTTGCATCTTTTTTGGAAATTAAATACTTGATGGCAGCATGATCAGTGTAGACAATAATTTTGGTGCCAACCAAGTAAGATCTAAATTTATCAAATGCAAAAACCACTGCTAACAATTCTTTTTCTATTACAGCATAATTAATTTGTGCTTCAATTAATGTCTTGCTAGCATAATAAATAGAATGAAAGATTTTGTCATACATTTGCCCTAAGACAGCTCCTACAGCAAAGTCAATAGCATCACACATTAATTTAAAGGGTCTGCTCCAATCTGGTGTAACAATTACTGGTGCAGTCACTAATGCTCTTTTGAGTTTTTGGAATGCTTCTATACATGGTTCATCAAAGTTAAAAGGTGCATCAATTTGCAAGAGTGTACATAATGGCTTGGATGTCCTTGAAAAATCTTTGATAAATCTTCTATAGAAGCCTGCATGGCCTAAGAAGCTTCTGATTCCTTTGACAGTTGTTGGAGGTGGCAGTCTTTCAATGACCTCAATCTTGGCTTGATCTACTTCTAGACCTTTCTTTGACACTTTATGTCCTAACACAATGCCTTCTTGTACCATGAAATGGCATTTCTCCCAATTGATCACTAAATTTGTTTCCTCAAATCTTTGGAGAATTTTCTCTAAATTTGATAAACATGATTGAAATGTGTTTCCAAAGACTGAGAAATCATCCATGAATACTTCCATTGATTGCTCAATGAAGTCAGAGAAAATGGACATCATGCACCTTTGAAATGTTGCAGGTGCATTATAGAGTCCAAAAGGCATCCTTCTAAATGCAAAGGTTCCATAGGGACATGTAAAGGTAGTTTTTTGTTAGTATTCAGGTTCTATTGAAATTTGATTGTATCCTGAATAACCATCTAAGAAACAATAAAACTCCTTACCTACTAACATATCTAACATTTGGTCAATGAAGGGTAAAGGGAAGTGATCTTTCTTTGTGGCTTTATTGAGTTTTCTATAATCCATACAAATCCTCCAACCTGTAACAGTTCTTGTTGGTATCAACTCATTTCTTTCATTGGCTATTTTTGTCATACCCCCTTTCTTTGGAACACACTGTATAGGGCTTACCCATGCACTATCAGATATGGGGTATATGATTCCAGCATCTAGCCACTTAATGATTTCTTTCTTCACAACCTCTTTCATTATAGGATTTAGTCTTCTTTTCCCTTCTATATAATTTTTAGCATATCTTCTAAAATTATCCTATGCATGCATATAGAAGGGGCTAATTCTTTTTATGTCTGCCATTTGCCAGCCTATAGCTTTTGTATGCTTTTTTAAGGTACAAATGAGATCATGCTCCTGCTCTATTGATAAGTCAGAGGCAATGATCACTGGAAGTGTATCATCTTCCCCTAAGAAAGCATACTTCAAATGTTTGGGCAGTTCTTTTAATTCTAACTTAGGAGGTTGTTCAATTGAGGATAAATTCTTTTTAAGGTTAGGGTCTTCTAAATTAAGAGATTCAAAAGTTCTAGACCATACCTTTTGTGCTGGTGCTTTTCTTGGAAAAATGTTTTTTCCAAGATTTCTTCTTCATGTGGTGTAGAAGCATCTGGTGCAAGTGCACTGGTGAGATAATCATACTGCTTATCGAATTGCTTATGCACCAAATGGTCAAGAAAAGTGATTGTTGAACATTCTTCACTCTCCTCTGCAGGATACTTCAGAGCATTCATCACATTGAATTTTACCTCTTGATCATTCACTCTCATGGTTAGTTCTCCCTTTTGCACATCAATTAGTGCTTTCCCAGTTGCTAAGAATGGTCTCCCAAGAATGACTGAGACTTCTTTATCTGTATCAAAATCAAGAATAACAAAATCTGCAGGAAATACAAATTTGTCAACTTTAACCAGAATATCTTCAATGATTCCCTCTGGATAAGCTATTGATCTGTCAGCAAGTTGAAGTGTTAATGTTGTAGGCCTAGCATTTTCAATTCCTAGTTGTGTAAATATGGATTTAGGCATTAAGTTGATACTTGCACCTAAATCACATAATGCACGACTTGTATAAGATTTTCCTATTGAGAATGGAACTGTAAAACTGCCAGTGGCTCGTCTGCTCCGGAATGCATCTTCTGAACACCCCGTCTGCTCCTCTTTTAAAAAGCAGTGGCTCGTCCCAGTAATACTGTTTAAGATCATGGAAGAACTTCTTCTTCTGCTGATAATTTAAATCTGGGGGGAGTACTCCTGCTGCAAGGTAGTTTACAAAATCTGCATACCATGGTGCTTCAGTTTTGACCAATGAGAAGAGTTGATCATCCAAAAATGTATCATTAAGTGGCAAGTCTTCTTCTTTTGTTCCTTGAAGACGGGACAAATGATCAGCCACAACATTTTCAACGCCTTTTTTATCCTTTATTTCAAGATCAAATTCTTGTAGGAGTAAAACCCATCGGATCAATCTCGGCTTGGCATCTTTTTTGTTTAACAAATATTTTATGGCCGAGTGATCAGTATAAATGATGATTTTTGAACCTACCAAATATGATCGAAACTTATCAACGGCAAAAACCACCGCTAATAATTCTTTTTCAGTTGTGGCGTAATTCATTTGTGCCTCGTCTAAGGTCCTGCTTGCATAGTATATGGCATGAAATTTCTTTTCCTTTCTTTTCCCCAGAACTGCCCCAACTGCATAGTCGCTTGCATCGCACATTATCTCGAACGGAAGATTCCAATCTGGTGGCTGTATGATTGGGGCAGTAACCAAAGCCTTTTTCAACCTGTTAAAAGCTTCAAGACAAAGATCATTAAAAATAAATGATGCATCCTTAAGGAGCAGACTTGTCATAGGTTTTGAAATTTTTGAGAAGTCTTTTATAAATCGGCGGTAGAAACCCGCATGGCTTAAAAAGCTTCTCACCTCTTTTACTGAGGTGGGAGGTAGCATTTTTTCAATCACCTCAATTTTTGCACGATCAACCTCAATACCTCTATTAGAAATTAAGTGTCCTAGGACAATTCCTTGATTAACCATGAAATGACACTTTTCCCAGTTTAGAACTAGATTCACCTTCTCACACCTTTCTAAGACTTTTTTCAGATTGGCTAAACAGTTTTCAAAATTTGACCCATGGACGGAAAAATCATCCATAAATACTTCCATTATGTTTTCAACAAAGTCTGAGAATATGGACATCATACACCTTTGAAAGGGAGCAGGAGCATTACATAGACCAAAGGGCATCCTTCTATAGGCATAAGTGCCAAAAGGACATGTGAAAGTTGTTTTTTCTTGGTCGCTAGGGTGGATGGGAATTTGGAAAAATCCCGAATAACCATCCAAATAGCAGAAATGTGAGTGTCGTGCTAACCTTTCTAGCATTTGATCAATGAACGGGAGAGGGAAGTGATCTTTCCGGGTAGCTTTGTTAAGCTTTCTGTAATCAATACACATTCTCCATCCCGTAATTGTCCTTGTGGAAATGCATTCATCCTTTTCATTTTTAATAACTGTTAAGCCTCCCTTCTTAGGTACTGCTTGAACAGGACTAACCCACTTACTATCGGAAATAGGATATATTATCCCAGCATCAAGGAGTTTTAAAACTTCCTTTTTAACAACCTCTTTCATGTTTGGGTTTAATCTTCTTTGATGCTCGAGAGAAGGTTTATAGTCCTCTTCCAGTAGTATTCTGTGTATGCAGATTGATGGATTTATTCCTTTAATGTCCTCAATAGTATACCCTATGGCTTTGGGATACTTTTTAAGAACATTAAGCAATTTTTCAGTCTCATTTTGTTTTAGATCTGCATTTACAAGTACTGGAAAAGTAGAATTAGGGCCAAGAAACTCATACCTGAGAGATGATGGTAAGAGCTTCAGTTCTATTTTTGGTGTTTCTTTTGGGAGAGGTCGAGGCTTTTCCTCGCCCAAAGATTCAGTACCCAATTTTTGTGATGGTGGATTCTCATCTAAAAGTTTTATGTAAAATTGGGTTTCCTCTGCTGTATTTGTTCTGTGTTGCCTAAAAGGCAATCTTCCAGACTATCTTGTGAAGATGATGCTAAAGAGCAGTCTCGCACGCAATAGTCTACAATATCAATCCTGCAGCATGAGTCCTTTACAGACGGACTCCTCATTAAGTTTGAAACTTCAAACTCAACCTTTTCATCTGCCACGTTAAAAACCAACCTGCCGTTTTTTACGTCAATTATTGCCCCTTCAGTAGCTAAAAAAGGCCTCCCTAGAAGAATAGGAATTTGGGAGTCTTCTTCAATTTCCATTACAACAAAATCTACCAGTATAAAAGTTTACCCTACTTTGATAGGGATATCCTCTAAGATTCCAGTGGGGTATTTAATTGAACGATCTGCCAACTGTATTGTCATTTTTGTGTGTTTAAGTTCACCTATCCCTAGTCTTTTGCAAAGAGAAAGAGGCATCAAACTTACGCTGGCTCCTAGATCGCACATTGCTCTGTTTATAGTTTCACTTACAATTACACAAGGTATGGAAAAACTACCTCGATCTTTGAGCTTTTGCGGTAGCTTGTTCTGGATAATTGCACTACATTCTTCTGTTAATGCAATCGTCTCATAGTCGTCTATTTTTCTTTTCTTGGATAAAATTTCTTTCAAAAATTTTGAATAAGACGGCATTTGAGACAATGCATCAGTGAAAGGAACGTTGATGTAAAGCTTTTTAAGCAAGTCGACAAACCTTTTGAATTGCTCGTCAAGTTTGTTTTTTGCAAATCTTTGGGGAAAAGGAATGGGTGGTTTGTATGGTGGTGGGGGGATGTGTGGTTCTTCTCTTTCTTTTTCTGGTTCTTTCTCTTCTTGCTCACATGGTAAATTATGTTTTTCACTCACCATTTTTTCTTGGTTTGCTCTTGGTTCCTCTAATTGTTTTCCGCTTCTAAGGGTGACAGTATTTATTTGGCCATTTGGATTTTGTTCTGGTTGCCCAGGAGATACCCCCGAAGACTTAGAGGATGAAGCCACCTGTGTTGCCACTTGAGTTATTTGATTTTCAAGCATTTTATTATGAGTGGCAATAGAGTCGACTTTTGATACCAATTTGATAAGTGTGTCATTCAAATAACCAGTTTGATTTTTGAATTCTTCATTTTGTTTTATTTGAGATGACACAAATTTTTCCATCAAAAATTCCAAGTTTGACTTTTGCGGGTTGTTTTGTGGGTTGTTAAAAACTTTCTGATTTTGAAAACCAGAAGGTGGTCTAGGTGCTGGATTGGGTGGAGGATTTTTATAAGAAAAATTTGGATGATTCCTCCACCCAGGATTATAAGTATTTGAAAACGGATCTTCCTTTTGAGCATAGTTAACATGCTCGTTCCCAGCACTAGATGCCTCAAGCTGGCATTCAGCTCCAATATGGCCAACAACCCCACATAATTCACATGGTGGAGTAATAGGAGAAGAAGTTTGTGAGACGGCACTTACATTTAATTTTTCAAATTTTTGAAAAAGTGCGTCCACTTTTGAGGTAAGATGATCAACAGCAGATATTTCATACTTAACTGGCTCTTTTGATGAGGCTGGTTTATTGGTTATGGCTCGCTCACTTGTCCATTGACAATGGTTTTGAGCCATATCTTCAACGAGTGCATAAGCTTCAGTAAAATTTTTGTTCATTAAAGCTCCACCTGCAGCTGCATCAACAGTCATTCTTGTTGCATATTGTAATCCATTATAAAAAGTGTGAACAACGAGCCATTTCTCTAGTCCATGATGGGGGCGTAGCCTTAATGTAACATCCCCTAATTAGCTAATTAGAATTAATTAAATTAACACAAGGTTAAGTTGACTAATGAGCATAATTATTCTAATTATGAAATTGTATCATGGATCAAATAGATAAGTAACATTTTGATTAAACATAATTAGTAAATTATGCTAAGTGTGGAGACTTGAGTGTAGGTGTTAAATTAGTGGTGAGTTAGATGAGATGCTAATGAGGGAGGGTAGAAGAGTCTTTTCTCATTCTTAAGTGACTACCCTTCAGCTGACCCAAAACACTACAACATGTTTCATTCCCTCATTTTCTGAAATTCAGCAAGAAGTAAGGAGGAGAAAGAGAGAACTCGAGAGAGAAAGAGGAGGAGAGGAGGGAAGACAGCCCATTGATTCCTACATGCATGTTGAATCCAACACCACCAATGTTCATCATTCTTCTTCCTCTATACATTGATGCCCAAAAATCACCCATCCACCCTCTCCATCACAAGTTACCATTTTTGCACCTTTGAAGCTCCAAGCTCAAAAATGGAGTGTTGATCCTCCAAATAGTTGCATGTCCTTGTTGTAGTCCCACATTCAGTACCAAAAGCCCAAATCCAAGCAACAAACCTATTTGAAGCTTAATTGAGTTGCTGAGTTCGAATCATAGGTCCTTGGGAAGTTCGGGTTCAGTTTTTGGAGCGAGTCGGAGACGGTTCGTGAGGCTATCCTAACACGTCAACTGCTAGATTCGTCGTTTGAGTGATTTTCATCACTTCGGGTGAGTTCTATAACTCGCTTAGGGAATGTGTTCGTGTTTTCGAGTCTTTCCTTTCAAAAATTATGGTCACTCGCTTCTGGTATCGGAAGAATTTATTGAAAAACCGTTTTCCCCAAAACTTGTGATTGAACTATGAATTGCTTGATTTATTGTTGGGCGTGCTGGATTGGATTGCTATAATATTGTGTTTTAATGCGTGTTTGAGTTTGGGCCTCGATCGGAAGGGAAGTGGGTATCGGAATGGAATGGAATAATACATGAAAAACCTGTTTTCGGGAACCTGATAGAGACGCACGGATCGTGTGCCTACGAGCACGGGTCGTGCGCCTCCCTCTGATACGACAGGGACTGGGTTTTTAAAACACACACGGATCGTGCGCCTAGTCGCACGGGTCGTGCGTATTTTTCTGAAACTGTCTGTAAATTTTGTGGGTAACGCACGGATCGTGCGCATAGTCGCACGGGTCGTGCGTATCTCTCTGGGAATTTTCTATAACCTGTTCAACCAAGCACGGGTCGTGCGCCTACACGCACGGGCCGTGTGAGATTTTCTGACCTCAAATTTCAAAGTACCTTTTTAACCATTCCAAATGATTCCAATCCTCTTCTAATCCATTTCCCAAGGTTCCACAACAATCTAAAGGTAACAATGGTATGAGATTGAACATGTTCGATAGAAAGTTGTGTGTTATGAATAAAATGGGAAACCGCTCTTAGAGAACGCGAGAGTGCAAATGTTAAAGAATGATAATAACACACGATACATGACTGATATTGTACACTGAGATTGACTGATATGTACATGGTACTTGACTGAAATGACTAACAGCCCATTGCGGGTACACAGACTGAAAATGTATAATATATACAAGAGGAAAAAGGGTGACGACCCTAAGAGGTTAGCATACTAGGGGAGGGGAAGTCATGAGCCCCAAAACCTAGACTCAAGAATGTTTCCCCTGCTAGAAATAGCGGGATGGGTTCACCAAAAGGTCAAGAGATGCCTATAAAATAGGTAGACTGAGGTGTTATGCTAAAAACATGGAACAAAGATTGCATGCTTCATGTGTCGCTTAGGAGGGCCATGAGCATGAAGGTTACAGGAACTGAATGTATTTCCACGTGGTTGCTTTTTAGGACCACGAGTTCAAAACAAGTCATAATGAACCGCTAGAGTAGTAAGGGGTCTCGATAGGACTCACTGAGATAATGTTTATCTCACCCTTTATATTTGTGGTTTTTACAGAGAAACAGGGGAAAGCAAAGGCGGTAAAGCATGGTTAGCTGGTGTGACTCTTGGAGTCATTGAAGACATAGTTTAATGTTTTAGACCTTTGTTCCGTTTATTGTTTCTATGTTCCGATTGTATAACTTTCATTGTCAAGTTGTAAAATCGTTTCCGCTACTTTATGTTTTGAGTATTGAACACCAGGATGTATACAAGTCTTAAGTTTTGGAACTTAAGCATACTGTGGAAAGTTTATGAGGTTCAGAGAACCAGTTTTTATGTATTATCTAAAGTTTTAGATGTGTTCAATATTTCAATAACAGGAAGTTACTCTGATGTATGCCATTTAGTGCATTTCGGTGATTCTACAGGTTAGAATTTATCGGGGTGTTACATTATGGTATCAGAGCAGTTCGACCTAGTCGGGCTTAGACAGTTAGGGTGGTTTCGTCCCTCGAGTAACTCTGTTATCTTGCTTCTTATGATACTAAGAGACATTGAGACTGATCAACTTAATACTTGGTGTATCATTTGCAGAATTATGGCAGGAGGATCGAGGAATAACCCACCAGTTGATCCGCATTCTGCATGGATGCAGAACGTGATCGAGAGGCAACAGAAGATGATGGAAGATATGTTGCAGATGCAACAGAATGCTCAAGCTCAGCCCCAACAAGTCCCTGAGCCTCAAGTTGACCCAAGGAGGGTTTTCTCTGAATTTCTGAAAATGAAGCCGTCCGAGTTCCGAGGAGGACCGGATGTTATGGAAGCTCAGCATTGGCTAGATGATATAGAGAAGATCTTCGTAGCTATGCAAGTAACTGATGATGACAAGTTGAGATTGGCAACTCATATGCTGAAAGGAGAAGCTAACAACTGGTGGACTAATGCCAAAGCCATGATGGTAACTATGGGTACTCCCCAGACTTGGGAACATTTCAAGCAGGTATTTTTGGAGCAGTTCTTTCCGACAGCCATGAGGTTCGACAAGGAGAACGAGTTTCTGACTCTCACTCAAGGAAGTTCAACTGTGGGTCAGTACGCGGCTAAGTTTGAAGAGTTATATCAATTCTTCGGTTTGGCCGGGTATGCTCCCAATGACAAGTGGAAAACCGAAAGGTTCAAGTATGGGCTAAGGGAAGACATTGCTCAGAGTTTGAGTTCTTTTGCCTACACTAACTATGCTGCCATGGTTCAACAAGCACACATAGCTGAGAGTGACTTGAAGAGGTTATATGCAAGCAGAAAGGTATTCCATCAGAATAAGAAGAATGTTGGATCATCTAACCATCAGACGGGTCCCAGGCACAATTCCAACAAAGGGAAACAGGTTCAGTCATCGAACTCCTCAAAATTCAGTACGTGTTCCAACTGTGGAAAGTACCATCAAGGGAAATGCCAGATGGGATCCAACCAGTGTTATTTCTGCAAGAAAGACGGTCATTTTGCACGGGACTGCCCAGAGAAAGAGAAGAGTCAAGGAAGTAACCCTGCTGCTACTACAACTCATGGGAGAGTTTACACCTTGGACGCCCAGAAAGTCACACCGTCAGATAATCTACTAAGGGGTATGGGATCTCTTTTTAATAACTCCGTTAGTATTTTATATGATTCAGGTGCGACTCATTGTTTTATATCTAAAGTTTGTGCCGAACGGTTGGGATTGGCTTTAACTCCCTTGCCTCAACCAATCTCCATTAAGACTGCTGCCGAGGGTAGTGTTCAGACCCAAGCGATATGTGAAAATTGCCTTCTATCCATTGGAGACAGGAATTTTGTAGTAGACTTCATTTGTTTACCAATGAAGGGCATGGATGTCGTCCTAGGAATGAGTTGGATGACGGCCAACCATGTGACTATAGATTGCTTCCATCGAACTATCGGTTTTGCCTCCGAGTCGGTAGAGCTACAACCGCCAAATTCTGAAGCTGTTATTTCTTTCACTTCGGCCAGTAATTATCTGTTCCAAGGCGCGGAAGCTTACGTCATGATGCTGTCTGCATCCACTGAGACAGGTCAGGATTTATCTTTGGTGCAAGTTGTTAATGAATTTCTTGATGTGTTTCCCGATGAAGTTCCTTCGTTTCCTCCGGATCGTGAGGTGGAATTTTCTATAGAGTTGGTTCCGGGCACTGGACCTATTTCTATAGCCCCGTATAGAATGTCGCCATTAGAGTTGAGGGAACTGAAAGTTCAACTGGAAGAGCTAATTTCCAAACGGTTCATCCGGCCGAGTGCCTCACCATGGGGTGCTCCAGTGTTGCTTGTCAAGAAGAAGGACGGAAGTATGAGATTGTGTATCGATTATCGTCAGTTGAATAAGGTGACCGTCAAGAACAAGTACCCTCTACCGAGAATTGATGATTTGCTAGATCAGTTGAGGGGAGCTTCTGTATTTTCAAAGATTGATTTAAGGTCCGGTTATCACCAAATCAGGGTTCGAGCTTTGGACGTCCCGAAGACCGCTTTCCGTACGAGATATGGACACTATGAATTCGTAGTGATGCCCTTCGGTTTGACCAATGCTCCAGCTGTATTCATGGATTATATGAATCGAATTTTTAATCCTTATCTGGATCAGTTTGTGGTAGTGTTCATCGATGATATCTTGGTGTTCTCTAAGACTATTGAGGAGCATGTGCAACATCTCCGAATTGTTCTGAACGTACTCCGGGAAAGGAAGTTGTATGCTAAGCCGTCCAAATGTGATTTTTGGATGCCCGAAGTTAAGTTTCTGGGCCATGTGATATCTAGGAATGGTGTTGCAGTGGATCCCTGTAAGATCGAAGCTGTGGTAGACTGGGAGCAGCCGTCTACGGTTACTGAGGTAAGAAGTTTCTTAGGATTAGCTGGGTACTATCGAAGATTCATTCAAGGATTTTCCCAGTTGGTTCTTCCACTCACTCGGTTAACTCGCAAGGGTCAGCCGTTTGTTTGGGACTCTGACTGTGAAAATTGTTTCACGGAATTGAAGGGTCGTTTGACTTCTGCACCTATCCTGATTCTTCCTGATCCGTCAGTAGGATTCCAAATCTATTGCGACGCTTCTGGTAAGGGTTTAGGATGTGTCCTAATGCAGAATCAACAAGTGGTTGCTTATGCCTCCAGGCAGTTGAAGCCACATGAAGAGAATTACCCGACTCATGATTTAGAGTTGGCGGCGATTGTGTTTGCCCTAAAGATTTGGAGACATTACCTGTATGGGTCTCGTTTCGAAGTCTTTAGTGACCACAAAAGTCTCAAGTATTTGTTTGACCAAAAGGAACTGAACAACAGACAGAGGAGATGGGTAGAATTCTTGAAGGATTACGATTTCGAATTGAAGTACCATCCTGGTAAGGCTAATATTGTGGCCGATGCTTTAAGCAGAAAATCTATTCATGCTGCAGAGTTGATGATGCACGAGATGTCCTTGTTGGAATCGTTCAGAGACCTTAATTTGAGAGTGAAGTCAAGAAGGAACAGGTTGGTGTTGAGTCACATTCGGATTTCAAGTCCCTTGAGAGATCTAATTCGCTCAACCCAAGAAGGTGATGTAGAACTGCAAGCGCAGAAGAGATTGCCGAACTACACCGAAGACGGTGATGGTGTAATTTGTTTTGATGGCAGAATCTGTGTGCCAAATGATGAGGATGTGAAGAGGCAAGTTTTAGAGGAGGCTCATAAGAGTCAGTTCTCAATACATCCTGGGTCTACCAAGATGTATCGAGATTTGAAGCAATTATACTGGTGGCCGGGCATGAAAGTGGATATAGCAGAGTTTGTGTCTCGATGCTTGACTTGTCAAAGGGTTAAGATAGAGCACCGGAAGCCAGGTGGCCAGTTACAACCGTTGAATGTACCTGAATGGAAATGGGAAAGCATATCTATGGATTTTGTCATGGGATTACCACGGTCCCAAGCCGGAAATGATTCTATTTGGGTAGTGGTGGATCGCCTGACCAAGTCCGCTCATTTTATTCCAGTGCGTTCGACTCACAAGGTTGCTAGGTTAGCAGATGAATATCTCAAGAATATTGTGAAGTTGCATGGAATCCCTACAAGTATCATCTGTGATCGAGATCCCAAGTTTACATCTCGATTTTGGAGAGCATTGAACATGGCGTTAGGAACAAAGGTGTGTGTTAGCACCGCATACCATCCTCAGACAGACGGTCAGACTGAGAGGACAATTCAGACATTGGAAGATATGTTGAGAGCTTGTGTACTTGATAGTGGAGGCAGATGGGAGGATCATCTTCCATTGGTGGAATTCTCATACAACAACAGTTATCATTCTAGTATCGGAATGGCTCCATATGAAGCATTGTATGGAAGGAAGTGCAGAACACCATTGTGTTGGTGGGATGTAGGTGAGCAGAGATTGTTGGGACCGGATTTAGTCCGGGAGACTACGGAGAAGATCCGTCAGATAAAAGAAAGGATGAAAGCCGCGCAGAGTCGGCAAAAGAGTTATGCGGATACGAGAAGAAGGCCGTTAGAATTCGAAGAAGGAGATCATGTCTTTTTGAAACTTTCTCCAACCATCGGGGCCGGTATTGCCTTGCGAGCGAAGAAGCTCAGTCCTCGATATGTCGGACCCTTCCAGATTATCGAGCGAGTTGGGCCGGTAGCATATCGCATTGCCTTACCTCCAGAATTGTCCAGACTACATGATGTGTTTCATGTATCGCAGCTAAGGAAATATGTTCATGATCCGAATCAACCTTTGAGCCATGAAGCGATTGACATCAGACCGGATCTATCTTATCATCCTACCCCAATCAGGATCATCGAACGTGGCGAGAAAACGCTCCGGACGAGGTCAATTCCTATTGTCAAGGTGCTTTGGGACGGTGTGTCACCTGACGAAGCGACATGGGAAGTAGAGGAGCGCTTGCGGGAGAAATATCCGTATTTGTTCGAGTAAGGTATGTTTTGTCAATTTTGAGGACAAAATTTTAGAAGTTGGGGTGATTGTAACATCCCCTAATTAGCTAATTAGAATTAATTAAATTAACACAAGGTTAAGTTGACTAATGAGCATAATTATTCTAATTATGAAATTGTATCATGGATCAAATAGATAAGTAACATTTTGATTAAACATAATTAGTAAATTATGCTAAGTGTGGAGACTTGAGTGTAGGTGTTAAATTAGTGGTGAGTTAGATGAGATGCTAATGAGGGAGGGTAGAAGAGTCTTTTCTCATTCTTAAGTGACTACCCTTCAGCTGACCCAAAACACTACAACATGTTTCATTCCCTCATTTTCTGAAATTCAGCAAGAAGTAAGGAGGAGAAAGAGAGAACTCGAGAGAGAAAGAGGAGGAGAGGAGGGAAGACAGCCCATTGATTCCTACATGCATGTTGAATCCAACACCACCAATGTTCATCATTCTTCTTCCTCTATACATTGATGCCCAAAAATCACCCATCCACCCTCTCCATCACAAGTTACCATTTTTGCACCTTTGAAGCTCCAAGCTCAAAAATGGAGTGTTGATCCTCCAAATAGTTGCATGTCCTTGTTGTAGTCCCACATTCAGTACCAAAAGCCCAAATCCAAGCAACAAACCTATTTGAAGCTTAATTGAGTTGCTGAGTTCGAATCATAGGTCCTTGGGAAGTTCGGGTTCAGTTTTTGGAGCGAGTCGGAGACGGTTCGTGAGGCTATCCTAACACGTCAACTGCTAGATTCGTCGTTTGAGTGATTTTCATCACTTCGGGTGAGTTCTATAACTCGCTTAGGGAATGTGTTCGTGTTTTCGAGTCTTTCCTTTCAAAAATTATGGTCACTCGCTTCTGGTATCGGAAGAATTTATTGAAAAACCGTTTTCCCCAAAACTTGTGATTGAACTATGAATTGCTTGATTTATTGTTGGGCGTGCTGGATTGGATTGCTATAATATTGTGTTTTAATGCGTGTTTGAGTTTGGGCCTCGATCGGAAGGGAAGTGGGTATCGGAATGGAATGGAATAATACATGAAAAACCTGTTTTCGGGAACCTGATAGAGACGCACGGATCGTGTGCCTACGAGCACGGGTCGTGCGCCTCCCTCTGATACGACAGGGACTGGGTTTTTAAAACACACACGGATCGTGCGCCTAGTCGCACGGGTCGTGCGTATTTTTCTGAAACTGTCTGTAAATTTTGTGGGTAACGCACGGATCGTGCGCATAGTCGCACGGGTCGTGCGTATCTCTCTGGGAATTTTCTATAACCTGTTCAACCAAGCACGGGTCGTGCGCCTACACGCACGGGCCGTGTGAGATTTTCTGACCTCAAATTTCAAAGTACCTTTTTAACCATTCCAAATGATTCCAATCCTCTTCTAATCCATTTCCCAAGGTTCCACAACAATCTAAAGGTAACAATGGTATGAGATTGAACATGTTCGATAGAAAGTTGTGTGTTATGAATAAAATGGGAAACCGCTCTTAGAGAACGCGAGAGTGCAAATGTTAAAGAATGATAATAACACACGATACATGACTGATATTGTACACTGAGATTGACTGATATGTACATGGTACTTGACTGAAATGACTAACAGCCCATTGCGGGTACACAGACTGAAAATGTATAATATATACAAGAGGAAAAAGGGTGACGACCCTAAGAGGTTAGCATACTAGGGGAGGGGAAGTCATGAGCCCCAAAACCTAGACTCAAGAATGTTTCCCCTGCTAGAAATAGCGGGATGGGTTCACCAAAAGGTCAAGAGATGCCTATAAAATAGGTAGACTGAGGTGTTATGCTAAAAACATGGAACAAAGATTGCATGCTTCATGTGTCGCTTAGGAGGGCCATGAGCATGAAGGTTACAGGAACTGAATGTATTTCCACGTGGTTGCTTTTTAGGACCACGAGTTCAAAACAAGTCATAATGAACCGCTAGAGTAGTAAGGGGTCTCGATAGGACTCACTGAGATAATGTTTATCTCACCCTTTATATTTGTGGTTTTTACAGAGAAACAGGGGAAAGCAAAGGCGGTAAAGCATGGTTAGCTGGTGTGACTCTTGGAGTCATTGAAGACATAGTTTAATGTTTTAGACCTTTGTTCCGTTTATTGTTTCTATGTTCCGATTGTATAACTTTCATTGTCAAGTTGTAAAATCGTTTCCGCTACTTTATGTTTTGAGTATTGAACACCAGGATGTATACAAGTCTTAAGTTTTGGAACTTAAGCATACTGTGGAAAGTTTATGAGGTTCAGAGAACCAGTTTTTATGTATTATCTAAAGTTTTAGATGTGTTCAATATTTCAATAACAGGAAGTTACTCTGATGTATGCCATTTAGTGCATTTCGGTGATTCTACAGGTTAGAATTTATCGGGGTGTTACACTTAACATTTCTTTGAAACGTTCCCAAGCATCATAAAGAGACTCCTCGTCGTTTTGAGAAAATCGAGTAATTTGATTTCCCATTTGAGCTGTTTTACTTGGGGGAAAGAACTTAGCAAGAAAAGCTTGTTTTAACTGGCCCCAGCTGGTAATGGATTCCGAAGGCAAAGAATGTAGCCATGCTCTTGCTCTATCCCTTAATGAAAAAGGGAAGAGTTTTAGTCTTATGGCATCTTGAGGTACCCCGTTTAATTTGAGAGTTCCACAGTATTCTAGAAAAATTGAAATATGAAGATTTGGGTCCTCCATGGGAGAACCAGAAAATTGGTTTTGTTGAACCATTGAAAGCAGAGATGATTTGAGTTCAAAATTATTTGCTTCCACATTCGGATGTACAATGGCACCCGATGGCTCTGCCGAAGGTGTTGCGTACTCTTTGAGAGCACGATTTTCATTAGCCGCCATTTGGTTATCGGGAATTTCTCTTCTCCTTCTATGTATGAACCTTTCAATTTCGGGAATTTGTTGAACAATTTCTCCGAAACTTCTGGTTCTTCGCATTCGACGGACAAGAGAAGAAAAAGTGAAAATAAAGAAAATAAAACTTCAGTCTAACCGGTTTCGAAAAATTTAATTAATATCACTACCTCCCCGGCAACGGCGCCAAAAACTTGATAGGCCGCAAGTGCACGGTCTTGTCGCGTAATAAAAAGAGTTATCGATCCACAGGGAGAGCCTAGGTGATTACCAATTTAATTTTCCAAAGTTGATTAACTGAAGAGAAAGTGTTTTTAGAAAGAAGGAATGTTTTAGTAAAGTCTACTCACTCATGATCATTGTAGACAAAAGAGGAGAAAAGAAAATAAATGACTAGGAAAATAAAGGGCAAGAAAGTAAATGACTTGGAAAATAAAGGGCAAGAAAATAAATGACTTGGAAAATAAAGGGCAAGAAAATAAATGACTTGGAAAATAAAGGACGAGAAAATAAATGACTTGGAAAATAAAGGGCAAGAAAATAAATGACTTGGAAAATAAAGGGCAAGAAAATAAATGACTTGGAAAAATAAAGGGGCAAGAAAATAAATGACTTGAAAAATAAAGAAGCAAGAAAATAAATGACTTGGAAAAATAAAGGGGCAAGAAAATAAATGACTTGGAAAGTAAAGGGCAAGAAAATAAATGACTTGGAAAATAAAGGGGCAAGAAAATAAATGACTTGGAAAAATAAAGGGGCAAGAAAATAAATGACTTGGAAAGTAAAGGGCAAGAAAGTAAATGTGCAAGAATTATAAAGACTTAGAAAATAAATTGCAAGAATTTAAATAGCAAGAAAGTAAATGAACATGAAGAGTAAATTTGAAGTCATGAATCTTTAGAGAGTTTTTGAGATGAACTTTGTCACAAATTTCAAGTCTTGAGAAATGATTCTCTCACCAAAACCAAGTCTCTTTACAAGTGAGGATCAAGGTCCTATTTATAGGAAAATATGAGGGGAGATAGCCATCAACAAGTGGGCAAAAATATCCATCAACAAGTGGGCATAGCACTTGAGTGGAGGGGCAAAATAGTCCAAAAGAAGTGAAAAAATCAAGTTGGCAAAGATAGCCACCAACAAGTGGCCGCAGCCAATTTTGACTGCATTTTGGCGCCCTTGGCGCCCATGGCGCCCTTGGGGCCCTGTCCTGTGCCAGTGTTGCTCCTGTGTTGCGTTTTGGCGCCCTTGGCGCCCCTGGTGCCCTGTCCTGCGCCAGTTCTGCGCCAGTGTTGCTCCTGTGTTGCGTTTTGGCGCCCTTGGCGCCCCTGGTGCCCTGTTCTGCGCCAGTTCTGCGCCAGTTTGTGCTGTTCTTGTTTTTTGGCGCCCATGGCGCACTTGGGGCCCTGTCTTGCGCCAGTTTTGTTCCTTGCTTGGTTTTTGGCGCTCTTGGCGCCCTTGGGGCCCTGTCCTGCGCCAGTTTGTGCTGTTCTTGGTTTTTGGCGCCCATGGCGCCCTGCAGAGTGCCTTAGTGCTTAAAAATTGTTCTTCCTCAAATATTTCCTTTGTTTCTTCATTTTAGCTCTTATTTTCTCTTTTGCTTCAAAATAAAACCTGAAAATAAAAAGTAAATATTTGTAGTAAAATAGCTCAAAAATATAATTAAAATACCAATAAAACTTAATGAAAATAACTATTAAAAAGACTCTAAAAATAGACTTATCAACTTCAAAGATTCAACGATCGCCCACAGTTTCCTCGAACCAACACGGATGCCCATCTTTTCGTTCCGCAACATCGTCTGTAACCCGCTACTTCCGCTGCGTGCTCTGATGAAACGAGAAGGCCAGGAATCCTATGGTTTAGGGTTTCAGACATTTTCGGGGCCGAAGCAACCAATTGTCATTATTCTCAATACGTTGCATGAAATATTGAGTGGATCCGGGCTCAATGCCTCACACAAGATACTGAAAGGTTCTGACAGTTAATCGTCTAAGTCCCTAGTGGACTCAATCTATCTAATCTCTTGACCCTAAGGTCACTAAGCCCGACTAGGTCGAACTGCTTTGATACCATAAATGTAACACCTTAGCATTTCAACCTTGGAAGAAATGCTGAGACTTCCATAAATAGCGAAATCAGAGTGCTAATCCTACTTTCAGACATTGAACTAATCTAATCTCAATTGTACATTTTACATTATATTACTTGCTCAAGCAAATATCTCAAAAGGATAGTAAAATGGTTTACAACACAGGTTAAAAGTCGTTACAAACCCTATTGTTCAATGTCCAAAAGCGGAATTAACATAAACCGATATACCCCTTCGAATTCAAATTCCAAGTTAAAGTATCGAGTACAACATAGGTAGACAAAACAACTCTAGGGTAAGTTAAGCAAATCTAAAATTGATCACGAGGATCCTTTCTCAGCTAAGCAACTCAGAACAGCAGCTACTCTTTCTTGTTTTACTTCAACTTCCCCTACTTATTTCTAAACACCACAATAATAAACAGTGAGATTTATATATCTCAGCGAGTTCTTCGGGACCCCTCACCATAACCTCTCGGTGTTTTGACTTATCTTTTACTTGTAGCCCTGTCTAGCAGCTATGATGTTCTCGTGTAACCCAGTCTAGCAGTTACACATTTATATTTTCTTAGCACAATCCCAGGTACTACAGGCCTCATACCACCGGAAACCCACCCCACAATAGCTATTGCCGGGTCAATTAAAGAAGGCCTTGATTTAGGGCTCATGACTTCCCCTCGCCAAGTGTGCTATAACTGGGGATCGTCATCCACTTAGTATTTTATGCTTTTACTTAGACACTTGTGTACTGTTGCGGTCGTGTGTTTTATAATCGCAATATCAGTGCAAGTATACACGTCGTACAAGTAATAAAGTGGATAAAAGTAAGAGATCGTTCCCACGAGGATTGATTAACTTTCAGAGTTCAAGTCTTTAAAACACAAGTGAAGCAAGTAACAAATCGACACTAAAAGTTGGTATCAAGACTAAGAACATAAATAAAGCAAATAAATGAGAAGTGGTTGTGAATATGGAATAGTATGAGTTGGATTGCTGCATGCAAGTAAATCTCCTCTAGTCAGACGTTATAACGTTTACACGTTATTACGTACAAATGCCATGTTGTATAGACGTTATAACGTTTGAACGCTGTTGCAAAAGAGCTGTGCTTTTCAGTCACAAAACGTCAGAGCTTCAAGTACTAGAATTCCTATGTCTAGGTTCTAAGTAGGCCTACTCCTGTATTTTAAGTACCCACAGCAATGTCCTATGAACTATTATCCGTTCTATGTCTAGACTTAGATAAAAATGCCTAAATGTCTTTAGTGCACCTTTTCATTCACATAAATCGTTGAGTTCTTTTCATAGACCATGTCTGTACCTATGAATCTACTTATTTTAAGTGATCAGTTCAAAACAAGTTTGGAAATATTAACATGCAAAGATTTAAAACGCATAAGTATCAATACTTCATAACATTAAACTAGAGGTTCATTACATGCAAAACAACAACCCAACTACCAATGTTTAGCTCATGCTGAGCATCCTTACAGAAATAAGAGGAGTAAAAATCCAAATACCGTACATAGAGAAAAGGAGACTAAACGCAAAAGATACGCCTAAGGGGCCTTCCTTCATGCACGCTGTAAAGACGTTACAACGTCTGAGCTTTACAGTAATGGTTGCGAATGAAGATGGAAATTGGGGCCTTGAGAGAATTTAAAATGAAGAAGTCTGTGTCCAGAACTTCTCTTTGAAAACTATCTCTGAAAAATGGAGGAAGGTGGATGATGAATGGAGTCGTGTGTCTTCTGCATGGTGCACCCTTTGCCTTTTTGTAGAGAGAGAATAGCCATGGTCAAAAGAGGGTCACATGATGCTGATGTCATTCCCCACCTTCCAAGTTTGCTTGCGAGTTGACTCTGCCCTGAAGTGACACCGCACTGCTACAGTGCGTCAGCCGCGTCAGTGCTGAGGAGAGAGAAGATCTTCTTCATTTCCAGATCTCAGGCCATCATTACATGCGCGCCAAAATGATATATTAATTTCTTGCTCTGCTATCCTTCTACAGACGTGATGAGAGACGTTGCCACGTTGGGATTACTGCACAAACACAAGAAGCATCAAAACGCTCACAAAGGCGCCAATTGGCACCAAAATGCCTAGAACTTGTAATTTAGCCCCTTTCTAACTAAAAGCAATAAACTAACATAAACTTTACTAGAAACAAACTACTATTGCCAGAGAACTTGCATGATTTAGCTTTGAATAAGTATAAATAACTCATATAAACATGAGCTATCACACCCCCAAACTTAAACCAATGCTTGTCCTCAAGCAATTGAAATACAACATATGAAAAGATGCAAGAAATTAAATACACCAACAGTTTACACCCTGCTCAACTATTTTTGATCAAAAACTTTCCTCAAGGGGCTAATTCCTTCAGACTTACACTACACACTCACGCACCAATGCACAATTACATTCTAGATTCATTACTGCCCAAAGTGAGTGTGTGATCTCTGTATCAATTTTATTCCTAGCTAGGTTCAGAAGCTACCCTAGCCTATGAAAGAGTGGTTTCCATATGGTGAGAGTATAACATCTTTTAAAACAAAGAGTAGGCTAACATTTCCACATAGGACTTGAGGGTTATTTTAAGCACGACAAGGGGTCTTAATTTGGGTGCTAGGACTAGATTAGTGCAAACTACTTTTCTGACTCACACAACACCAAACACATAGCTGCAACCCCTCATTACTGAGCAACTTTTCTTTTGATTTTCTTCACTTTTGGTTTGGAGTTTTTGTGATTTTCTCCTTTTTGATCCTTTGGATTTGACAATTTTGGATTGAGATATTTGGGGTACCCAGTATTTGTTTCGGGAAATTGCAGCAAACACAGAGGACATGTGGATTTTTCCACTTATTTGAAACAACACACACTTTTTGGTCTTTTTGGAGTAGACGTTATAACGTGTATATGAGAGACGCTACAACGATTGATAACACAGAACACAACACACAAACACACACGGCATACGTTATAACGTTATGGGTAGACGTTACAACGTTGCACTCACACTACACATGCACTAATCATCCTACAGTCTTTGCACCCAGCCTTAGTACAACCTGATATACCCCCAAACTTAGTTTCTACTGCTACTCTAAGTTTTTAATCAAGTTTTACACTCACCAAAGTCAACCAAAACTAGCTTTGCATCAAATAGTCTTTAGCTAACTAGGTTTTCCTTAAAACAGAGTTTGTGTGGAAGCAGTAATCAATTCTATTCATCTAAGCATGCATCAGCTACTCACACACATTCACACCAAGTCATTCTTAGCTTTAGCCCAAAGAGAAACATTTTTGATGATTACTCGCGTAGGGAAGTAAACTGATTTTGCATTTGATTTCATGCATACACGAAACATAAAAATGATCCTCCCCCCCCAAACAAAAAAGATGAGCAGTGTCCCCACTGCTCACTGAATTTTGAAAAATGAGAGAGGAACATTCACACAAAACAGAAACAAAACAACTACTGACTATTAACTCTCCAGACGTTGTAACGTCTGGACAGCTATTTATTTGAACTGAAATTGCAAACTATAACTATACTACTGCTAAAAAGAGGGTTAACTTACTTGTTCAGGGCACCAGACCTGAGCCTTCCACTCTGTCTGGCTGGGATGCTTGCTTGCACAGGCTTCTTTTTCTTTTGCTTCTTCTTCTTCTCTCCTTCACCATCATCAGCATCAACTGAGATTTCAGTTTCTTTTGGCATCTTTGCACTGCTCTCAGCAACTCTTTTCTTTGCTTCCTCCCATGCTTTCTGCTTTTCCAGTTCTGCAGGATGAATCTGCTGCTGCTCTTTGGGTTTCCCCTGGGCTTTTTCAACCTCTGGCTCTTGAGACGCTGTAACGTCTGCAGCTTTTTCTTCAGCAACAACAGCAGGAGCATTCTCTGAACCACTAGCAGCGACAAATGCTGCACTGGTGGCTGTTGCTGGCTTGTCTTTAGCAGCTTCAGATCTCTTTTTTACCTGCAACTTTTGCCTTTTGGCTGCAGGAGGGTCAACTAGTTGTTTTTCTTCTTCACCATGTCTTGCTTCTTCACTTGCGGCGGCTACTTCACGCCTTTTCTTCTTCCCAAATGGACTCTGGGTGGGTACAGTTTTGAATCGTTGCCTTTTGGGTGGGGGAATGAGTTGTGGGTCTGGGTTGGTTTCAACAGCAGTTGGTTCAGACGTAGTCACATCTGCACTGGTTACTTCTGGAATGGATGGTTGTGATGGCTCTTTAGTTGGTTCAGGTTGAGTGGGGGTTGGCTTTGAAATGGGTTGATCTTTAGGTTTAGATTGTGGTGTTTTGGGGATGTTTTGGTCATGGGTGGGTTGGGTTTTAGCTGAGGGTTGGGGTTGTTTGTCTTTTGGTGATGGAGGTGTGGGTTGGGCTGGTTCTTTGAGTGTTTGGGTTGGTGGAGAGTCAGCCTCAATATCAGTCTTATCACTGGAACTTCCTTTCTCTTCTGAATGTGTTTCTTCCTCATCATCACTTAGGATTTCCCTACTCACCTTCTTTGATTCCTCTGCATCACTCTCACTGATGCTATCCATATCAGCTGATTTAAGCTCTTCTTCCTCACTACTTACCTTCTTCTGCTCTTTCTTTGCTGGGCTCTTTCTTTTTGTGGCTGGTTTTCTTGTTTTCTTGACTTGTTCCTTCTTCACTTTCCTGAGGTTCATTGTTGATAGGAGTATGTTGTCTTCATCTTCCTCTTGCATCCAATCTGGGAGTACTGGCTCTTCAATCACCATCTTGCCTTTTGTTGTCTGAGCATTTACCTTCTTTTGCCACTCAAATTGCTCCTTGACAAACTTGGCTAGGCTGTTTTGCTGGTCTACCAGACGTTGTAACGTCTGCGCATCAACTGACGTGGTAGCATCTGCAGCTCTCTGCCTAGCTTTGAACTTTGTAGAGAATGCCCCCTGGGGTTCCTCTCTTAGCTCAGATGCTTCAATCTCCACTCCAGCCTCCATGCAGAGATCAGTGATTAAACAAGGGAAGTATAGGTATCCATCCTTCCTGTTTTGCCATTTGTTTATCTCCCTGTTGATGAGCTTACCCACCTCAATCTTATCTCTTGACATAATGGCATCAATAGCAATCAGCCTCTCTTTATCAACCCAGAGAGTGTGAGAAGTGGGTATCAAGCAATGCCTAATGAAATGAAACCAAGCACTGGCCTCATCACAAAGGTATCTCTTCAAAATTTTGAATTCATTCCCATGGTCGCCTCTTCGCTCCCACACAGCTCCTTCAACACATATCCTTTCTTTGATTTCAGTCATCTCTGCCACTCCGTAAGTCTTTTGCTTCACCTCAACTGCCTTGCCATAGTAACCTAGCCCAAAGTAGTCATTTATGACTCTTACACCAAATTTGACTTCTTCACCTCGAACGATGGAGGTGCTTGAAAGTTCTCCATCGGTTCTTTCAACGATTCCTTTATAAAAGTCATGCACCAGAGTTGCAATGTATTCCTTTCTGTGAACTACAAACTTCTGCCATCCCAATGCTGCCACTGTTGCGATAAAGTCAGGATTTGGGTTTTCCAAGCTGAAACCCCTTTCTGGCAGCAAGGCTTTCTTCTTTGAAAGAATGGGGATTTCTGGGTTTGGAACAGAGGAAGAACGTGGGTTGACATTCTTTCCTTTACCAGATGATTTTACTGCAGCTTGCTTTGTTTTAGTCATGGTGATTGTATGAGTTTTCTGGAGAGTGGGGGATTTGAGATTTGAGATTTGGGGTTTGGGAGAAGGGATAAGATTGCGATTTCTGAAAGTGTATGAATGTGGTTTTGATGATTGTAACTGGTGTGTGTTCATTGGGGAGGTTTTATGTGAAGTTGAGAAGTAGGTGGTGGCGTGGGTTTGGGAAAAAGGGGTAACCGTTGGAAGTGACGTCATGGTCACTTTGGCAGTCACGTCTAAAAAAAAAAATTTTATTTGAAAACTGCTTGACTCATTTTCTTTTCTCATTTAAAACTTTACCCAGGCAGCAAACGTGACAACATCCTAAACACGCAGAGACGTTATAACGTTTACAATACTTCAGCTCCCATTCCTGCACAAAACAAAAAATTTAAAGACAAAAATTGCTGGTTAGTTAAAACCATTGGGTTGCCTCCCAAGAGCGCTTGCTTTAAGAGTCTTCAGCCAGACTATTCCCTTTTTGAATTCAGGGGTTGTTGAGAGCCACTGTGGTCTTGTCCCTAACCACATGTTCTCCATAGTAATGCTTCACTCTTTGGCCATTGACTTTGAAAATGGAATTGGTTTTCTCATCAAACAGGTCCACAGCACCATGAGGATAGACTTTTACCAGCTTGAAAGGTCCTGACCATCTTGATTTTAACTTCCCAGGGAACAACTTTAACCTTGAATTAAACAACAAAACTGATTGTCCTTCTACTAGCTCCCTTCTTTGAATTTTCTGATCGTGCCACTTCTTGGTTTTCTCCTTATACATTTTTGAATTCTCATAGGCAGTGTGCCTGAATTCATCTAGCTCATTTAGTTGAAGGAGCCTTGCTTCTCCAGCCTTTGAATGATCTAAGTTCAGTTGCTTCAGTGCCCAGTGAGCTTTGTGCTGGAGTTCAATGGGCAGGTGACAAGCTTTTCCGAAGACTAACTTGTATGGTGACATGCCCAGTGGTGTCTTAAATGCTGTCCTGTATGCCCACAATGCATCATCAAGGTGCAGGGACCAATCCTTCCTGTTTGGACCAACCATCTTCTCAAGTATCCTTTTAATTTCTCTGTTGGAAATTTCTACTTGACCACTTGTCTGTGGGTGATAGGCTGTAGCAGTCTTGTGCTTTACTCCGTACTTAGCCAATAGGTTCTCAATCAGCTTGTTACAGAAGTGAGACCCTTCATCACTGATTATAGCTCTTGGAGTACCAAATCTTGTGAAGATGTTTTGCTTCAGGAATTTGCTGACTGATTTGGCCTCATTATTGGGCAATGCAATGGCTTCCACCCATTTTGACACATAATCCACAGCTACCAAGATGTATAAATTTCCATGAGACATAGGAAATGGCCCCATGAAGTCCATTCCCCAAACATCAAACAGTTCCACTTCAAGGATATTTGTCAATGGCATTTCTTGCTTGTTGGAGATGTTTCCAGTTCTTTGGCAATTATCACAGCTTTTCACTAATTCATGAGCATCTTTGAAGAGTGTTGGCCAATAGTATCCTGACTGTAACACCTTTGCTGCAGTTCTGGTTCCTCCAAAATGTCCTCCATAAGGTGATGCATGACATTGTTGTAATACATGGAGTTGTTCCTCTTCAGCCAGGCATCTCCTAAGCAACTGATCTTGACACATCTTATACAGATAGGGTTCATCCCAAAAATAGTGCTTCACGGTGTGGAAGAATTTTTTTCTTTGCTGATGGCTGAAATCCACAGGCACGATCTTGCTGACTAGGAAGTTAACTATATCAGCATACCAGGGAGCCGTAGCATCAGACGTTATAACGTTTAAAGAAATTGTCATAGACGTGGTAACGTCTTCAGCTACTGTGGCTACTGTCAGCAGTTTTTCATCAGGGAAATTTTCTTTTATCTCTTCTGCACCTGTACCTGCATCAACATTCTCAAGCCTAGAAAGATGATCAGCAACTTGGTTCTCCACCCCCTTTTTATCATGAATTTCCAAGTCAAATTCTTGGAGGAGGAGAACCCATCTAATGAGCCGTGGCTTTGCATCTTTTTTAGAAATCAAATACTTGATGGCTGAGTGATCAGTAAAAACAATAACTTTTGCACCCACCAAGTATGATCTAAATTTGTCAAAAGCAAATACAACAGCCAGTAACTCTTTCTCAGTTACAGTATAATTTAATTGAGCATCATCTAAGGTTTTACTAGCATAGTATATAGAGTGAAAAATTTTGCCATACCTTTGACCCAATACAGCCCCCACAGCGTAGTCACTTGCATCACACATTAATTCAAATGGTTTGGACCAGTCAGGAGTGACTATCACAGGAGCTGTTACAAGGGCATTCTTCAATTTCTGGAAGGCTTCATGACAATGCTCATCAAAGTTGAAGACGTTATCACGTTGCAGCAGCAGACACAAAGGTTTGGAAATTTTTGAGAAATCCTTGATAAACCTTCTGTAAAAACCAGCATGCCCTAAGAAACTTCTAATACCTTTGACAGTGGTAGGTGGAGGTAATTTGTCAATAACATCAATTTTTGCTTTATCCACCTCCAACCCTTTCTTTGAAATTTTATGCCCCAAAACAATTCCCTCTTGAACCATAAAGTGGCATTTCTCCCAGTTGAGCACTAGGTTGGTTTCTTCACATCTTATTAAAACTCCTTCTAAGTTTTCCAAGCATGCCTTGTATGAGTCTCCATAAACTGAAAAGTCATCCATGAAAACTTCCATGGATTTTTCAATAAAATCTGTAAATAGAGCCATCATACATCTCTGGAATGTTGCAGGTGCATTACACAACCCGAATGGCATCCTTCTGAAGGCAAAGGTACCATAAGGACAAGTGAATGTGGTCTTTTCTTGGTCCTCAGGCACAATAGCTATCTGGTTATATCCTGAGTAACCATCAAGGAAACAATAGAATTCTTTGCCTGCAAGTCTATCCAACATCTGGTCAATAAATGGCAGAGGAAAATGGTCCTTCTTGGTTGCTTTGTTCAGCTTCCTGTAGTCCATACATATCCTCCATCCAGTCACTGTTCTTGTTGGAATCAACTCATTTTTGTCATTGGTCACCACAGTAACTCCACCCTTCTTTGGTACACATTGAACTGGGCTCACCCATGAGCTATCACTAATTGGATAAATGATTCCTGCGTCTAACCATTTGATGATTTCCTTCTTGACCACCTCTTTCATTATTGGGTTCAATCGCCTTTGTCCTTCAATGCTGTTCTTTGCATTCTCCTCTAAGACAATTCTGTGCATACAGATTGTGGGACTGATACCCTTGATATCTGCCATTTGCCAACCAATGGCTTTCTTGTGCCTTTTCAAGGTGCTAATGAGATCACTTTCCTGCTCTTGTGAGAGATTAGAAGAAATGATCACAGGTAAAGAATCATTTTCCCCTAAAAAGGCATACTTCAGGTGATCGGGCAACACCTTCAATTCCAGAGTGGGTGGTTCTTCAATGGATGGTACTATCTTCTTTAGATTGGAGTCTTCTTGCCCCAAAGATTCATACTTCTTTGTCCATGCCCTGGGTACATGGGAATCAGACGTGACAACGTCTGTGGTTGACGTTGTAACGTTTAACGGTTCAGCTTCTTCTGATAACAGCTCTTGAATCTCATCTCTGCCCAGAATCTTTTCCAAGTGGTCATTATCTTTGTTGAATTGTTTTTGAATCACATGGTCAAGGGCAACCACAAAGGAACATTCCTCTGTGTTAGGTTCTGGATACTTGAGTGCGTTGAGGACGTTGAACTTGACTTCTTGGTCATTGACCCTCATGATTAATTCTCCTTTCTGCACATCAATGAGTGTCCTTCCAGTGGCCAGAAATGGTCGCCCCAAGATGATAGGAACTTCCTTATCTGCATCAAAATCTAAAATAACAAAGTCCACTGGAAAAACGAATTTGTCAACTTTAATCAAAACATCTTCTAATATGCCCTCAGGATAAACTCTACTTTTATCAACTAATGTAAGACTTAAAGAAGTAGGTCTGGCAGTTCCTATACCAAGTTTTTCATAAATGGACTTGGGCATCAAGTTAATACTTGCCCCCAAGTCACATAAAGCTTTGCCAAGGTAAAAATCTCCAATGGAGCATGGTATAGTAAAACTGCCAGGATCCTTCAGTTTTCTAGGGAGTTTATTCTGCATGATTAAGCTACATTCTTCAGTTAAAGCAATAGTTTCAAACTCCCCTAGCCTTCTTCTTTTGGTGATGATATCCTTTAGGAACTTGGCATAGTTTGGCATCTGTTGTAGAGCTTCAACCAAGGGAAGGTTTATGTGTAGCTGTTTTAGCATCTCCATGAACTTGCTGAATTGCTTGTCTTCATGAGCTTTCTTTAGTCTTTGAGGGTAGGGTGGAGGAGGATATTTAGGTACAAGCTTAGGAACAGTCTTGATTCCTGGTTCAGAACTAGACGTTGTAACGTCTGGCTTAGACATCACAATATCTGGAATATTCTTCTCTTTTTCCTTGTCTGGCACCTCAGATTCCTTAGGCATAGATGGTTCTGGATACTCAGTGCCACTTCTTAATGAGATAGCATTTACCTGTGCATTCACCACATCTTTACCATTTGACTTTGATGAAGATGGTGTTTCAGTTGTGGATGGAAGAGATCCATTCTGTCTCTGAGTAAGGGCTGAGGCTATCTGTCCAATTTGGTTCTCCAAAGTTTTGATTGAAGACTCATGGGTCTGTAAGGTTGCCCTACAATCACTTATGAAAGTTTTCATCAAGGCTTCCAAATTGCTGTTGTTATTATTCTGCGTATACTGCTTTTGTTGTTGAGGGGGAAATCCTGGGGGTATTGCAGGAGCAGCATCGCTAGCATTCAAAGAATTGTTGTTCTTCCAACTAAAATTTGGGTGATTTCTCCAATTAGAATTGTAAAAGTTGGAGAAGGGACTGTTACCTTTGTTTTGTGATACAAAGTTTACAGACTGAGGGTTATGTGGGCACTCTTCGTAGACATGCCCTCCTTCACAATATACACACACTACTCCCCCAGATGGTGTTGGTTCAATAGCTGCAGCAGTCTGTGTTTCAGACGTTGCCACGTTTGGGGTACTCAAGTTTTTAATCATGTTGGTCAGAGAAGCAACCTGAGCAGAAAGGGCAGTTACTTCACTTATCTCATGGACACCAGCCTTCTTTCCGGGAGTGAATCTATCAGAAGGCCAATGGGCATTGTGAGTGGCTATGTCTTCAATAAGTCTGCATGCCTCAGAGAAAGACATGTTTAATATGACACCGCCTGATGAAGCATCAAGTATAAGCCTGGTAGGTTGATCTAGACCATTATAAAAAGTCTCCATTTGAATAACTACGGGAATGCCATGGTGTGGGCACATTCTTAGTAATTCCTTCCATCTTTCCCAAGCCTCAAATAATGATTCCCCTTCTCTTTGTTTGAAGGAAGTGATGTCATTTCTTAACTTGGCATTTTTGTTGGGAGGGAAGTATTTTCCAAGAAATTTCTCAGCTAGCTCATCCCAAGTGTGAATTGAATTTGGCTCTAAGGAGTTCAACCAATTCTTGGCCTTATCCTTAAGAGAATATGGAAATAGCTTCAGTCGGAAGGCATCTTCTGAGACTCCAGGGATGACAAAGTTGCTACACACATCCAAAAATTGCCTTAGATGTGCATAAGGATCTTCTTGAGGAAAACCCCCAAATTGCCCTGCAGTC
The DNA here is from genome assembly GCA_039519185.1 of Astragalus membranaceus. NCBI lineage: Eukaryota > Viridiplantae > Streptophyta > Magnoliopsida > Fabales > Fabaceae > Astragalus > Astragalus membranaceus. The sequence goes on along the minus strand of CM076850.1, from coordinate 61,787,155 downwards.
TGTAGCATTTGGAACATCATTGGCTTGAATTCAAAGTGACCAGTATGAATAGGTGGTCTTGCGATGCCTGTTTGTAAATGGGCAGGATTGAGTACGGCATAATCACGCATAGGCCTGTCTCTGTCATTGACCATGTCTTGTGGCCCTGCATTGATGAGTTGCTGTCTCTGCCAGTGTTCATCATCAACATAGGTTTCTGTATGAGTTTGTGGTCCACGACCACGTCCTCCAGCATCAGAGTGTCTTCCTCCTCTTGGAGTGCGTCCACCTCTAGAGCTTCTACCACCAGTACCATGTTCAGACATGGTGGGTGGCTGAAATTGCTGTTGTTGTTGCCTTCTTAGCCTTTGTTGTCTCCTTAGTCGCCTGAAGGTTCTTTCAGGTTCTGGATGGAATTCAGGCTCAGATCCACTCCCTGGTTCTGTTGAACTAGAGCTTGAACTGGAACTAAGCATACGCTGTAACGTTTACCTGTTCACTCACAAAAACAACAAACAACACAGCAGAATTCTTTCACCTAGTGTTTTAATTCTTGTTGAACAATAAAAGTTAAATACAATCCCCGGCAATGGCGCCAAAAACTTGTTGCGGTCGTGTGTTTTATAATCGCAATATCAGTGCAAGTATACACGTCGTACAAGTAATAAAGTGGATAAAAGTAAGAGATCGTTCCCACGAGGATTGATTAACTTTCAGAGTTCAAGTCTTTAAAACACAAGTGAAGCAAGTAACAAATCGACACTAAAAGTTGGTATCAAGACTAAGAACATAAATAAAGTAAATAAATGAGAAGTGGTTGTGAATATGGAATAGTATGAGTTGGATTGCTGCATGCAAGTAAATCTCCTCTAGTCAGACGTTATAACGTTTACACGTTATTACGTACAAATGCCATGTTGTATAGACGTTATAACGTTTGAACGCTGTTGCAAAAGAGCTGTGCTTTTCAGTCACAAAACGTCAGAGCTTCAAGTACTAGAATTCCTATGTCTAGGTTCTAAGTAGGCCTACTCCTGTATTTTAAGTACCCACAGCAATGTCCTATGAACTATTATCCGTTCTATGTCTAGACTTAGATAAAAATGCCTAAATGTCTTTAGTGCACCTTTTCATTCACATAAATCGTTGAGTTCTTTTCATAGACCATGTCTGTACCTATGAATCTACTTATTTTAAGTGATCAGTTCAAAACAAGTTTGGAAATATTAACATGCAAAGATTTAAAACGCATAAGTATCAATACTTCATAACATTAAACTAGAGGTTCATTACATGCAAAACAACAACCCAACTACCAATGTTTAGCTCATGCTGAGCATCCTTACAGAAATAAGAGGAGTAAAAATCCAAATACCGTACATAGAGAAAAGGAGACTAAACGCAAAAGATACGCCTAAGGGGCCTTCCTTCATGCACGCTGTAAAGACGTTACAACGTCTGAGCTTTACAGTAATGGTTGCGAATGAAGATGGAAATTGGGGCCTTGAGAGAATTTAAAATGAAGAAGTCTGTGTCCAGAACTTCTCTTTGAAAACTATCTCTGAAAAATGGAGGAAGGTGGATGATGAATGGAGTCGTGTGTCTTCTGCATGGTGCACCCTTTGCCTTTTTGTAGAGAGAAAATAGCCATGGTCAAAAGAGGGTCACATGATGCTGATGTCATTCCCCACCTTCCAAGTTTGCTTGCGAGTTGACTCTGCCCTGAAGTGACACCGCACTGCTACAGTGCGTCAGCCGCGTCAGTGCTGAGGAGAGAGAAGATCTTCTTCATTTCCAGATCTCAGGCCATCATTACATGCGCGCCAAAATGATATATTAATTTCTTGCTCTGCTATCCTTCTACAGACGTGATGAGAGACGTTGCCACGTTGGGATTACTGCACAAACACAAGAAGCATCAAAACGCTCACAAAGGCGCCAATTGGCACCAAAATGCCTAGAACTTGTAATTTAGCCCCTTTCTAACTAAAAGCAATAAACTAACATAAACTTTACTAGAAACAAACTACTATTGCCAGAGAACTTGCATGATTTAGCTTTGAATAAGTATAAATAACTCATATAAACATGAGCTATCATGTACATTACTTGGCCTTGGCCATCTTCTCACTCGATAAAGAAAATAATTACTCGGATTGATTATAAACCATAACTTAACTTTGCTTTAGATGCATCATAAAATACTCAATTTATGAATTATGTTTGATTAATACTCATTGGGAAGGGTCGAGGAATGAGGTAGGGAAAGTTGGAGTCGAAGGAATAGCATTTGAGTACTTTTAAAATTCGGTGGCAGCAGGTTCGGTCCGGTCCGGGCTCAAAGGCGCACGGACTGGGCTCGTTTCAAAAATTTTCACGAACCCCATCAGGAGGGGGCGCACGGTCCGGGCCTAGAGGCACACGGACCGGGCCTCCACCAGCATTCCAAAAATCGTGACTTTCGTGTAAAATTTCGCTATTCCTCCATTCTGATACTTACCCCACTCCATTCCTAACTTAACAACACTCAAATACAGTATAATTATCAACTCAAACCAAATAATCTTCAACCAATAAACATTCAATTTAGATCCCATAAAATACAATCAAATTGCAATTCACTTTAAAGGCACAATTTCAGCATTCACAATCTTCCCAATGAGCTCTAATTCAACTTCAACAACTTACTTGGTACATGCAATTACTGAAACGCCAGAAACAATAACATGCATTGACTACACATCAACCAAACACATAGTTTTCGTGAAGAACTCACCTCAAATTCGTGAACAACAACAACAACAAGAGATCGAAACATTGAGCACCAACTAGCTTCCTAAACCCCCAAATTCGAACTCAGCCTCTAATCTTCACTTTGATTGCTTCCAACCCACAATGTAGCTCGCATGTGACATCCGTGGCAGACGAGGGCGGGGAGTGATCGCCAGTGCTCAAAAGTTGGCACGGAAAAAGAGCGGCTCCCGGTAGCTTCTAGGCGAAGTGACACGTGAATGAATCGAATACGCACCAGAATGAGAGGGATCCTAAGGCTGTGCAGGTATGGGACTGTACAGTTGAAGGAAGGCTTAAAAGAATTGATTTGCACTACCTATACAAACAAGATGCATCTTCTTTTCGGGAGCCCTTCCCATAAGAACTCCATAATTAAGCGTGCTTGGCTTGGAGTAGTAGTGGGATGGTTGACCTACTGGAAGTTTCCTAGAAAGTGATGACAACCTACAATAGATGCCCTTGACATAAAGAAAATCAAGCTCATGGTGAAAAAATGGGAGCCGTTGAAAAATTGATTTTAATTAACAATGACACACTTGTCTTGTTTTGACTCGTTTCCGAGATGTAGAAGTCCGATTGACCCGTTTCTTGATGCGTTGGAAAGATAAGAAAAATTTCTACGAGTTTTATTCGAGACATTATTTAAGATTCGGGTTCCAATATGGTGATAAATGGGCTGGATGTCAAACACGAATTTGGGGAAGATTTTAATGTTTTTATTTTAATTTATGTAATAAAAAGAGGAAACCATTGGCTTGCATGCCTTGGTGACTCTTTAGATAGGTTTAGTGCTTTCTGAATATCCACTTATAAGTTTTATTTGATTAGTCAGTTAGTTAAGGTATTTATAAGCAACTAAGTAAAGATAGTTAAGACTATCATTAGGAATAATGTCACTTAGAAGTGACCTTTTGTTTACATCTCCATGCTGCCCAATATATATATATATATATATATATATATATATATATATATATATATATATATATGTGTGTGTGTGTGTGTGTGTGTGTGTGCCTATCTAGAATGTAAAAATCAGATTTGAATCATGAATGAAAATTTAGTTTCCTCCACTTGTGAGAGCTTCCCTTGTGTTCTTGCGTAAAAGAACCAAATTCGCTCTTATCAAGGCAACTTGTGGCGATCAAAAATCCATGATTTATCACTCACATTCTCATCTTTTCTTGAGTGTGGCGTCAATATCATTCTCTAAATCTCAATTCCAAGGTGGTCTTTCCTAGAAATTCCACTTGATATTGACGCCACACTCAAGAAAAGATGAGAATGTGAGTGATAAGTCAACACAAGGGAAGCTCTCACAAGTGGAGGAAACTAAATTTTCATTCATGATTCAAATCTGATTTTTACATTCTAGATAGGCACATATATATAGCCTTTTTGGGCAGCATGGAGATGTAAACAAAAGGTCACTTCTAAGTGACATTATTTCTAATGATAGTCTTAACTATCTTTACTTAGTTGCTTATAAATACCTTAACTAACTGACTAATCAAATAAAACTTATAAGTGGATATTTAGAAAGCACTAAACCTATCTAAAGAGTCACCAAGGCATACAAGCCAATGGTTTCCTCTTTTTATTACATAAATTAAAATAAAAACATTAAAATCTTCCCCAAATTCGTGTTTGATATCCAACCCATTTATCACCATATTGGAACCCGAATCTGAAATAATGTCTCGAATAAAACTTGTAGAAATATTTCTTATCTTTCCAACGCATCAAGAAACGCGTCAATCGGACTTCTAGATCTCGGAAACGAGTCAAAACAAGACAAGTGTGTCATTGTTAATTAAAATCAATTTTCAACGGCTCCCATTTTTTCACCATGAGCTTGATTTTCTTTATGTCAAGGGCATCTATTGTAGGTTGTCATCAGAAAGTATGCAAGTGAGGACAATGCATGCTGGAGAGACACGTGTTGGTTTGTGGAGGCAGTCGATAGTTCAGAAAGTAGTTTGGGATGTTACAAATGGTATCAGAGCAGCAAAGCTCTCTCAGTACGGTGTGGTTTGGCGACGAACCAAGCGAAAGCTAGTTGGCATGTGACACCCGTGGCTGATGAGGGCGGGGAGTGATAGCCAGTGCTCAAAAGTTGGCACGGACAAAGAGTGGCTCCTGGCAGCTTCTAGACAAAGGGACACGTGAATGAACTGAATACACACCAGAATGAGAGGGATCCTGAGGCTGTGCTGGTATGGGACTGTACAATTGAAGGAACGCTTAAAAGAATTGATTTGGACTACCTATACCAACAAGATGCGTCTTCTTTTCAGGAGCCCTTCCCATAAGAACTCCATAGTTAAGCGTGCTTGGCTTGGAGTAGTAGTGGGATGGGTGACCTTCTGGGAAGTTTCCTAGAAAGCATGCAAGTGAAGACAACGCATGCTGGAAAGACACGTGTTGGTTTGTGGGGGCAGTCGGCAGTTTAGAAAGTAGTCTGGGATGTTACATCGGGGACCCCAGTTTACCGAGCATACCCCTCTCAACGCTCCAATGAAAAGTATCCTTGCCGAGTGCACTAAAGGAAGTAAACCAACAGGAAGAAATACGGTCGTTACCACCGAAGTAGCGGCCACGACACAAATCCGTGTATCACTCTAAAGGATGATATAGAAGAACTAATCAGAAAGGGAAACATCACACAATATGTCAAGCAGGATGAAAGTCAGACGCGTACTCGATCTCCAAGGAAATGCAAAGAGGTAGTTAACGACATCGAGAAGGCTGCAAAGAACGAAGAAAGTGACTCTGACCAAGACGAAGATGAACCCAAGGTCTCTAGCCGCTCGATGACAATGGTTATGTTTGCAGGGTACCCAGTTGAGGGTGGAACAACTAAAAACAATGAAAAGAAAGTGGTGAGACATAATGAGTATAGCCGACTCTACTCCGACCAGGGCATCCATATATCGACCTCCTTTGCAATTCAACGACAAAGACTTGAAGATGAACCCAAGGTCTCTAGCCGCTCGATGACAATGGTTATGTTTGGAGGGTACCCAGTTGAGGGTGGAACAACTAAAAACAATGAAAAGAAAGTGGTGAGAGATAATGAGTATACCCGACTCTACTCCGACCAGGGCATCCATATATCGACCTCCTTTGCAATTCAACGACAAAGACTTGATTAATGGCAAACCTAACCAACATAGCCCGCCGATCATTCAAGCCGTGATGGAAAATTTTGATGTAAGAAGAATCATGGTAGACCAGGGCAGCTCAGCCGATATCATATTTGAAGACCTCCTCACAGTTATTAGGCTCTCTAAGAAGGATCTCATCCCTTATCAAGGGGCCGACCTCTCCAGGTTTAATAGGTCCAAAACCAGACCCCTGGGCTACATTGAGGTGATGGTCACCTAAGGTAAAGATCCACTAACTCGAACGATTAAAACTCCATTCCTGGTCCTCTCTTGCCCGTCGGTATACAACTGCATCATAGGAAGGCCTACGTTGGGACACCTAGAGGCGGTAGCCTCTACTTCCACAGACAAGGCAATTACCGTCATGGCTGACTTGGATGCAACAAAAAGGCGCAACTTCCTATCCCTTAAAAGGGAAACGCGGGATAGCTCGGGGGAAGCACCGAGAGCGAGAGTAGAAGGAAAAGAGCCCCAGACTAACCATGTGGAAACGATTGTTAAGAACGAAAAAGAACAACTAAAGACAGCAACGAGCTTGGTTACCACCCCATCAACGAGCGGAGACAACAAGAAAGGATAGCCAATTCAAAGCTTAGTACAACTCATAAAACAAGCCAAGGCACCCTAATTAACCATGGTACTTGAAGAGCGAAGTACAGCACGCTCAGGTGTCTAGAACACCTAAAGCTGTACGATTATGTTAAAATTATTAAGTCAAGATTAAATGAAGTTATTGGTCATCCCATCAATTCCTATAATTTAAGACGAAGAAACCTCGATCTGAAGCGACATCTTCAATTAAAGTTAAATGCGATAACTCTACGGCCGAGTTAGTACCAAGTCAATCAACTTGGCTAACCGAGCTCAAAGAGTTCAAAATCGTATTCTTCAAAGTTAAATGCGATAACTCTACGACCGAGTCAGTACCAAGTCGATCTACTCGACTCACCGAGTTCAAAGAGTTTGAAGTCACATTCCTTCATCCATTCTGTAACACCCCTTTTCTACCCGGTAAACTTTTGACAAAAATCAGAGTTTCAAAAACATTTTTCACTACACCCACAAGGGATGCCACATTTACACCAATGAAACATCACACGCCAATAATAAAATTCACCATTAAAATAGTACGATACATAGCACGTCATAAATGGGACGAACCCCCAAAACACCTGTTCAGTCTACATGACAGTAACTCCATCACCACGCAGCGGGATAAAAATAAAGGTTTCAATGAATAATCATAACATCACGATAAAACTTCAGAAATTAAATAATAGAGACAACTAATAAGGACTAGCGTTCATCCCCCCGAGTGCTACGTATCAGAGCGACGACACCGACTCGACTAGCGAAGGTAGACATGCCTTCACTCGTAATCACCTGCACGTTACCAGCATAGGGGTAACATTCAAACAGAAGGGGTGAGATATCTAACATTATAATAGCATATATGATAGACAATATGCTAGAGTTATGACAACTATATCTACCGCTTCACAACAACATCAAATTGCAATCACCAAGAATCATCACCAATGTCATGAGTAAATGAATGAGATGCAACCCACACCAACGGGTATATGCATGTGGTACCAATCATCACCAATAAAATAGCCAATAAGGGCATCATCACCTATATCACCACTAAGTTTTTGAGCATCATCATCATCACCTATAGCTCCAAGGCCGAAGCCTTCATCAACAAAGTAATGCATATGAAATGTATGCGATACCATGAACAATGCACCAGAGACAATCAACAACAATAGTCATTTAAATAACACAACAACACCAATATCAACAAATGGTCATAGACCCATCACCTAACACCTTAGCCAATAAAATAGGCACATCACCTGTTATATCATCACCAATAACACCAACACCTATGGGACAGTCTAACAACTCGACCGTAACATCAACAACCATCGACACCAAAGACACCAATAGATTTACAACGTTAATGGCAACAACAATTTTACAACACCGAGAACAACGACAATTTACAACACCAATGACAACGACCACCGGGACAGCCACCCAGGCGCCCAGTCACCAACAACCACAGACAGCCAGCCAATCATGGCGCCTACGGCGCCCACTGTGCCAAACACCACGGGACAGCCACATGAGGCGCCCCAAACCACCAGAAAATGGCGCCCTTGATGGCACCCAGCAAGCCAAACAACACAGAAAATGGCGCCTAGGAGGGCGGCCAGCAGGCCAACAACAGAGAACGGCGCCCAGGAGCAGGGCGCCTACCACAACAACTGCAAAACAGACATGGCAGGAACTGGCGCCCAGCAACAGGGCCCCAACAGGCAACATCATCCAGCAGGAACTGGCGCCCAGCAATAGGGCGCCAACAGGCAACAGCAACAAACAGGAACTGGCGCCCAGCAACAGGGCGCCAACAGGCAACAGCAACAAACAGGAACTGGCGCCCAGGAACAGGGCGCCAACAGGCAACAACAACAAATGGGAACTGGCGCCCAGCAACAAGGCGCCAACAGCATCAGCACAGAATTAGGGTGTGGCGCCTGGGGACAGGGCGCCAACACCAGCAACAACCAAATAGGACATGGCGCCCAGGGATGGGGCGCCTGCATCAGCAAGCAACATAACACCAGCACAGGGCGCCTAGGGCGCCAGTTTCAGCAGCAACACAAGGACTGGGCGCCTAGGGCGCCACTTTCAGCACAACAACAACCACTAGGCGCCTAAGGCGCCGGTTTCAGCAACAGGAACAACACTGGGCGCCTAGGGCGCCATTTCCAGCAACATCAAAACCGTATTGGGCGCCTAGGGCGCCACTTCCAGCAACCAAGACAGCAACAACATATGCAACACACAACATCAATGGCGCCCATGGCGCCTAGGGACCAATTTTTTTTTTTGATTTCCACCATGATCAATCACCAAACACCAAATTGCAATCATCATGAATACATTCAAACATCACCAAATAAACACCAAACAAAATCAAAGAGACAACATAGAGCCTATCTCCCACATAACACCCATCATACACCCTATTATAAAGGTAGAACCCACCCTTACCTTAGATTTGCCGAATACGAGATCCCCTTGCACGAAAACACCAAAGAACCACAGCAACAAGAGCTCCTCTCCTCTTTCTCCTTGGTTGCGCCGCCCCCTTCTCTTCTCTCTTCGCAATCTCTCTTTTTTTTTTCTTTTTCTCAAAAATGTGCAAGTGATCCAAACCCTAGCTAATGTTCTCATTCACGCGCCTATGCCATTGGGCTCTTGGATCACGGGCCTCCTTCTACTACTCAACTTAATTACTAAACACCACTCCCTGATTTAAATAAAACATCATATTATTATTTTAATATGACTATACCAATAAAATACTTAAATAATTTAATTAAATAAATAATTAAATTATTTGGGCGTTACACATTCCCTCAACCATGTCGTCACCTTCTCTCGCCAATCGGTCTACTACTTCGTGTTGAGGAGCATCCATCCAATCTCGAGCGTAATCCTCATCTTCCTTCACTACCCAATGAGATAAAACCTTCTTCGGGTTGTTCTTGCCGAGAACCGTGATATAACCTATAGGGAGGGAGTTCGCTCTGTAAGGTAATTACGAACCCTTCAAATAGATCTCTGCTAGAAGACCGAACAAAGGTCTAGTGTCTAAGGGAGTCATTATTAGGAAATATATGAGAGACAAAAGCACTATGAAAGCATAAATGATTAAGAGAAGAACGAGTTGTTACCCCCTTTGATGGACTACCAATAATTTTCTCCATGGGATGATCTCGAACTGATTTCCAAGTTTTGGGCAAATCATCATGTGTTCTTCCATGGAGATGGTCATCGATGTCTTGGGGCTCTCGTTCCACTTCAGCTTCTTCTTAAGGTTCCACTTTCACCTCGACTTCTTCCACACTTTCACTGTTTGATTCAGGTATTCAATTTTTGATCACTTCAACCACTTCATCCTCATCATCAACTTTCTTAGCAAAAGGGTTAGTCTCATTAACAGAAACATGTATTGATTCTTGAATACATTTATCAATTTTATTGTAAACAATATATGCTCTACTATGACTTGAGTAACCCATAAAAATACCTTCAGTTGATTTTGCATCAAACTTACCTAACTTATCTTTTGTGTTGAGAATGAAGCACTTACTTCCAAAAACCTTGAAGTATGAAATATTTGGAGCTCTACCATTCCACAACTCATATGGCGTCTTGTTAAGAGATGGCCTCAAGTATACCTGGTTTAGCACGTGACATGCTGTATCAACTGCATGACCCCAAAAATATTTGGGAAGGTTGTGCTCGTTCAACATTGTTCTGCTCATCTCTTGTATGGTTCTATTCTTCCTTTCCACCACACCGTTTTGTTGAGGAGTCCTTGGAGCTGAAAAGTTATGATGAACACCGTACTTTTCACACGAAGTCCTGAATGATGAATTTTCGTACTCTCCTCCATGATCACTTCTAATTTCCTTGATGGCTAAGCTTTTCTCATTCTGTAACTTTCTGCACAACTTAGCAAACTCATTGAAAGCATTACTTTTATTTGCAAGTAGAATGACCCAAGTATACCTAGAATAATCATCTACAATCACGAAGACATACTTGGACCCTCCTAGACTTACAACATCAATTTCAACAAATAAATCAAGATGGAGCAATTCAAGCACATTGTTAGTGGAAATAACCGGTTTTGGATTGAAAAAAGATCTATGCAACTTACCTAGCTGACACGCATCACACAATTGATCCTTTTCATATTTCAACTTGGGTAGACCTCTAACATGCTCATTCTTACTCAACTTAGATAATTGTTCTATAGTAGCATGTCCTAGACGTCTATGCCACAGATTCACATCGTCAAGCAAGGAAGGCATGCATACAATATCATTACTCACATTGTCAAAATCAACATAATACACATTATTTTCTAGAAAGCCAGTAATATAAAGTTTAGAAGTCCAATGAGTAATAACACATTTATCAACAAAAAAAAAATACACATCAAAATCACTATCACATAATTGGCTAACACTTAGCAAGTTAAATTTGACACCATCAACTAGTAAAGCATTTTTAATTTTGATTGTGTTTTCCTTATCCACACAACCTTTACCTATTACTTGAGCAGATTCATTGTTGGCAAACTTTACAAAACCACTAGCTTTGTTGCTCAACTTCAAGAATAGTGAAGCATCACCAGTCATATGCCTTGAGCACCCACTATCAACCATCCACACATTTTTCTTCTTGGATGACTGAACAACCTGCAAAAGGAACATTAACAACTAGTACAAGGTACCCAAATTTTATTGGGTCCTTGGGGGTTAGTTCTCAAGGGGTTTGTTTTCACAATCCACCTTGGTTTCTTACAAGCAGGTATAAGGTTACCAAACTCACACAATCTACGAATAGGGCATCTATGAGAGCTATGGTTCCCTTTTTGACAATAAGTGCAAGAGAAAATAGTAGGTGTCTTACTTGAAGTGGCAGCTACAAAAATCACTTTCTTTTTCAAAACAGAGGAGGTGGAATTACCTTCATACCCAATACCCCTCCTATCAACATATTCATGTTGGGAGTGAATGTATCTTGGTTAAGGTCTTTTCACCAACCTCAAACCTTTTTAAGGATTGTTTCAAAATTTCATTTTCAACCTTGATTTTTTCAAAATTTTGTTTAAGCTCAAGAAGCTCAAGGTTAAAAGGTTTAGTTTTATGTAGCTCATTCTTCAACTTAGCTACCTCATTCTCAAGAGTCTCAATTTGAGTGAGCATGCTTTTGTTGCTCTTTGTCAAATTCTTAGATTTAACCAAAAGAGTTTCATGTTCATTATAAAGAGCTTAAAAAGCCTCACTCAAATCTTGACTACTACAGACATCATCAAATAAGTCATCGTGCTCAAGTGAATCAGAAAGGCTATGGTTAGCAAGGATTACCTGTTGCGCCCGAAAAAGTCCCCGAGGGAGAACCTTCCTCGTTCACAACTTTTCCTAAGACAATGAAGCCGCCACCAATATTTATTAAGGAAAATATTAGGAAAACCTTTTTTGGAAAGCGATTGGTCTTGCGAAACTAGAGAATAGGGTTCGGGGGTCGGTTGCGCGCAGGGAAGGTGTTAGCACCCCACACGTCCTCCCTACTGAGAGGGAACCTTTAATTAAATGTGTGGTTTTAGTGTGTTGACTTGAAAATACTTAATTTTGCCTCTCTACTCCTTATTGAAAAATTCTTAATGAAAATCTTTATTTATTATGAAAAGGGGGGAAATATGGGTTTTTAGAAAAAACGCTTGACGGGACATGGCCCGCTCCTACGTATCTCCTGGTGCGATGGAGAACTCAAAGCTACGTAGTTCTTCTTTGTCCTTTTGAAAAGTTTTTGTTTTTTATCTTTTTTAGTGAGTTTTCGAAATAGGACGAGCATTAGCAAATGATTAAACTAGCAGAGGCTATGATGAATCACCACTAAATACTCAAAAAGAGAGTTGCACCGCTAGTCAAACGAACAAAGGTTCTGATGGACTATCAATAACAACTCGTTTTAATTATCTTTTTTTGAAAGTGATTTTCGAAAGAGACTGATTTGCACGATGATCAAACTAACAAAGGTTATGATGGATCATCATTTATTATTCTTTCGGGAAAAAGACATCGCCGCCAATGGCTAGACGAACAAAGGTTCTGATTAACCACTAGCGACGATGGGTTGAAAATGATTTTAGAAAGGAAAATGTTTTTGTTTTGAAAATGATCTTGGTTTGCAAACGTGATTCTTTTTTTGTTATGAAAATAACTCTTTTCTTTTTGTTATGCAAATGCTAAACTTTTTATGAGTGCGCTTGACGAGAATGTGACTCGCTCCTACGTATCCCAAACGGGAATCAAAGCGACGTAGTTCTAACGAGCTTTGAAAGTGAAAGTCTTTTGCTTTGGTTTTGAAAAGTGAGGGGCGCTCATGATGATCAAACTAACAAAGGTTATGGGTGATCATCACTAACACTTGCTATAACTTTTGATGCTTAGGAAAATATCTTTTGAAATTGAAAGCATTCATGATAATCAAACTAACAAAGGTTATGGGTGATTATCACTAGTAGCTTATGCATATGAAAACATCCTTTTTTTTTTTTGAAATTTGGGCTCTTAGGACAACCAAACTAACAAAGGTTATGGGTGATTGTCACTAGTCACCGTTTTCATGCTAGGCCATTTAGAAAAGAAAGCAATGAATGCAAATCGAATCCTTAGGCAAACAACAATCTCATTTGAATTCTTGAGCAAATATTAGCCTAGACTACACATGTTAGACCACAACACATAAATAGGCAAAGAAGGAACTTGAATTGGGCATTAAGCAAAAATACAAGAGTGGGCAAGATTGAACCTAAATGCACATCTAGTGGAAGATGCTAGGCGAGAACCATACTCAAATATTTCTACAAAACGCAAGGGAATCTAAATGCACATCTAGTGGAAGATGCAATGTGAGGAATGGGCCTATCTAAGTGTTGATGATATTCTTATATGAGAGTGGACAATGAAATTGTTAGCTTAAGGAAAAGAGTTGCCTCAATCATGATCATAGGCAAGCATAAGCTAGCAAATTATTTAGCAACCAAAGTATCAAAGAATGTTGAATCACTTTGGTCAATCCTCACACTTAAGATTAAGTGCACAAGTGTGAATCACCTTGCCAATCATCGACAAAAACAAGTTTATTAAAGCAAACCCAAACCCTAATTTTTTTATGTTAGAACCTAGGGGCATACATACCCTAAATCAACTATTATTCATCCTCAAATCATGAAATAAACAAAAGCATTCAAGAACCCTAAACCTAGGCCCATGGCCGAATGTTATCATGATAAGCGAACAAATTATTTAGCAACCAAAGTATCAAAGAACGTTGAATCACTTTGGTCAATCCTCACACTTAAGATTAAGTGCACAAGTGCACAAGTGTGAATCACCTTGCCAATCATCAACAGAAACAAGTTTATTAAAGTAAACCCAAACCCTAATTTTTTATGTTAAAACCTAGGAGCATACATACCCTAAATCAACTATTATTCATCCCCAAATCATGAAATAAACAAAAGCATTCAAGAATCCTAAACCTAGGCCCATGGCCGAATGTTATCATGCTTGAAATGGGTTTCTTATTTTGTGAAAATTATGCAAACATGAGTGAATATGCAAGGAAATGTGAGAAAACACAACAACAACTAGCAAATCACATTTTTATGAGAGTATGCGAAATACAACATGCCATACAACAACATTTTATTTCATGAAAGGCAGGGATTAAGATCCAAATCAACACAAATCAACAGTTATTAAAGGGTGAGAAGCACCATAAGCACCCAAGCCTCCCTAAGTGCTTGTCAAAGTGCTTATGACACCTCTCACCAACAACAATCAACAATATGAGAATATAAAGATGATAGGATGAATGCTTTTTATATTTTTGAGGAAATACTCGAAGGTGATGCAAGGTTTTAAGGATTACCTTAGCTTTGAGCTAGAAAGTGAGATGAGAAGATGAAGCTAGACACAAATCAACAAAACTCCAATATTCTTCAAAGAAGTACCCACTTGATGATGAAGCTTGAGCTTTGAATGAGAAATGGAGGGAGTATGTGAAAGAGGGATGCAAATGAGGTGAGTTGTATGTTAGGGTTTTTTGGTGTAGGAGAAATGGGAAGGTTCCTTTGAGATGAAAGAAAAACAAGAGGAAGTGAGGGAGAGGAGAGGCTACGGCCCTTGTTTCTTTGGAGGAGAGGAGTGAGTTGTTCTTATTGAATTTCCTTGGGAGGCCAAAGATATAATGGGTTTAAAGTTGTGAGAGGGAAGTAAACAAACTAGTGTGTATTTAGTGGTGTAGAGAAAAGGAAGGTAAAAAATATGTTGTGTATTGAATGTTATTGGATTCAAAGGTGTGCTTGTCAAAGGAATGATGGAAGGCTTTTGTGATGTGTACTTGATGGGGGCTGAAGTGAGGGGAGGTGTGGAGCATGAGGATGGAGTGAGGGAGGTAGTTTGCTTGCAAAACTAGTGCTTACTTTAGCCAAAAATGGATAAAAGCAAAAAGCACCTAAAAGGAATTAGCCCTAATTCTAAAAAAACAATAAGCATCCAATATTATTTTGTTATTCATTTTTTTTATTTTGATTTCAGATTTCTATTTTTAATTATACATATTTTTGAGCCTTTTTGAAAGCGAGAGAAAAAAAACCGTTATAATTGACCAAAATACCCTTTTGACTCTAAAACCCTAATTTGTCCGAAGAATGCGTTCCAACCCTAAAAATGATTTCAAGAACCTTGGAATGCCTTCTTGGATTCGAAATGCAGTGCATAAGGCTCTTCGCTCTTCAATTTATTTATTTTTTGGGGTTGATGGGGAGGATGGGTCTTATTCGGTGTTGGCCGATGGTCAATGGTTTATGAAGGAAATGGTTATTAAGTTTGATGAGGTGTTTGGGAGTGGTCGTACCCAATGAGGTGTTTGAAGGTTTTATGAAAGAAGAGATGGCTAAACCCAATGAATTGAGGGCTTTTTTGAAAGGAGAAATGATTGAACCCAATGAATTGAGGGCTTTTTTGAAAGGAGAAATGATTGAACCCATTGAATTGAGGGCCTTTTTGGAAGGGGAAGTGATTGAACCCATTGAATCTGAGGGCCTCTTTAAAGGGGAGCTCTTATGCTTCATGACAAAATGTATTGACTCTTAATTTATACTCCCTTTGTCTTCCTTTCTTTGTTTTGGGATTCTCCTTTTTGAAACTTTGTTATTCCCCTCCTTTTGTGGATTTCCTTTCCTTTTGACTTGGGTGAGAATGATATACCATCTTTGATGTGGAATTAACCCTCGTCCAGAGTGATGGGGATATCTTGGGCTTTTCTTGGCTTAAGATGGGTAACAAAGGGTAATTTTGAATCTTTGGCTTAAGAGGGGTAGGAAATGGACTTTCTGGGATTTTAGGTTCTTGAGGGTATGGAGAGATGGCCAAATTTCATTTCAAATCCTGATTGCTTATTTCTGTAAGACTTAACTTTAGGACAATAATTTATCTATCTTCATGTGTTTGCTCCTTTTTTTTTTGCGCCCTAATTTTTGCCTGGACCGCTCTTTGCTAGTTTTCGATCCACCGGGCGCTCTTTTTTTTTTCCTAGGCCGCCCTTTGCGGGTTTTCAACCTAGCGAGCTTATTTTATCTTTTTTATTTATTATATATTTTTTAGAAAGACTTGCACTAAAGGAATATGATACTGACAAGGAAAATTTGTGATCACAGAATTGCCCCAGCATGGAGGACTTGACGTGTTAGTGGGAATGAACCAAAAGTCAAGTATGCACTAATGGGAGAGAATATGCGCTTTAGGGGTGGACGGGGCGGGGTTAGACTTGGATGGGGAATGATGATAAATGAAGGAAATTGACTGACTCAAACCAGAGAAACTGCGCCTGGCATGCATGCTTACTAGAAGAACGCTTCACAGAGAGTTAACATTGGTTAAAACATGATATAAAAACTTTTTGATGAATTGTTTCGGTCTTTTATCATGGGATGGGTGAGATGTAATGCCCTTTTTTGAAGGAAATACAAATGAGCTATTGATGTGAACAATTGAGTGCCTTTGAACACCTTGAGTTTGCAAATGAGTGAGGGTAAACTTTTCCAAAAAGGAAAGATTACTTTGCAAGAACATCTCGTCTCTCATCACGACATTTTGTTGTATGCAATGCATGGATGAAAACATTATGATGTATACATGATGAAAATGAAATTTATGAAAGCATATTCACTTGAAAAGTGTGATTATTCTAAAAGTTTTTCTTTTTGATGCTTTCTTTTTATGCAAGACGAAATATGAAATGCCATTGCATCTTTGGATGATGAATGATGCAAGAATGATGCTTCTTCTCAAAATGATTTTTATAGAGGCAAGACAAGATATGAAATGCCGATTCCCCCTTTTTCTTTTGAATGATGAAAGATGCAGGAATGATGCTTTTTTCTAAATGATGATTTTTTTTAGAGGCAAGGCAAAGTATGAAATGCCAATGCCCCTTCCTTTTTTGAAAGATGCATGTATGGAGGAATGATGTATTTGAACCAAAGTGATGAGGTTAATGAAATGGTGCATGAATGCTACGTTTTGAATAAATTTGATGATGATTTTTATTCATGATTATGAATGAGATGCTTTCTTGTTTTCATTTTTTGTGCAATGAAATGCATGATACTCACAAAAAAAACATGCGTGGGAAGACATGGTTTTTATTGA
Organism: Astragalus membranaceus; assembly: GCA_039519185.1. NCBI lineage: Eukaryota > Viridiplantae > Streptophyta > Magnoliopsida > Fabales > Fabaceae > Astragalus > Astragalus membranaceus. Next base: position 61,769,904 of record CM076850.1, on the reverse strand, counting down.
ATGGAAATGCATGCAAAATGAGAGGTTAATGTATTATTTTTCATGATGTGTGAAAAAGGACAACAATAATGCATGAGACGCGCTCCTAATAAGACACGATTTTTGGATCTTTCGAGAAAATTAGGGGAAAAAGCCTTAGTGAATGGAAACGCTCACGGGCGGAGAATGCACTCCTGACAAACCTAAATGAGATGGAGAAAAATGCACGTATGAATTTTATCAAGTTTTTGTTTTATGCCATGCAAAGGATGTCTTTATATGAGAATGACGGCGATAATGCGACTCGACATGCATACGAAAAATAAGATGAAAACATTTTTTCGAGCTTGGTGACTGAAATTTTGGGAACATCACCTCATGTAGCCTGGTAGAAGAAAAGACTATGATGATTTTTTTTTGAAAGTTTTGCTTTTTGTCTTTTTTTGAAAATTTTGTTTTATGTAATGCCAGGATGTATGCAAATGATGATGTGAGGCAACCAATTGTCGTTACTCTGAGTAACTTGCATGAAACACTGAGTGGATCCTGACTCAATACTTCACGCAATATACTGAAATGCTTCGACATTTGGTTAACTCAAACTTATTCTCTTATTTGAAAACAAACCTCACTTGATAGGGTCAAAGTGCCCCGATATCGTAGAGTAACATCTCAAATTTGTAGTGCACAAACAAATTTGAGATATTACCCTTCGTCATCCGAAGGCGCACTTTTACTCATTGAGCTTTTACATGAAGAGCTTTTCTATTTTTCTTTGTTTAGAGAAGCTGCATGCATTGGAAACTTTTGATTTTTAGTTTTGGAACATGATTTTGAAAATTATTTGGAGATGCAAATGATTTATTGGAAAAAAGGTTTTAGAAAAATGTGCTTGACGGGGTATGACCCGCTCCTACGTATCCCCATTGTAATGAGGAATCAAAGCTTACGTAGTTCTACTGTGTCCTTTTTTTTTGAAATAATGCTTATGCATGAATGCCTCGTCTTGGATGAACCTGACAAGGATTTTTTTGCATGATTATAAATGAAATGCTTATGCTATGCAGATGATAATTGTTTTTTGGTTTTATCTTTATGTAATGAAAGGGAATGCAAGCTGAATGTTTTTTTCAAAACTGGAATTTTATGCAATGCAAATGATGCAATGATGCAGTGATGCAATGATGCAATGATGCAATGATGCTTCTTTTTGGTGTTTTAGCAGAAAGAGGATATTTACAGGTGGTGATTTGAAAATTTTCATACTATATGCCACCTCATATAGGCGTTTATTGAAAAGGGAAAGCATATCTTTTTTTTTTTCCAGAAATTTTGAAGGAAAAATTGATTGAACTGAATGCAACGATGCACCACACAATTTGGAAAGCCCTTGTGACCTAAAAGGGGGTAGAACCTATGATCTAAGGTATTTTAGGGATAATCTTCTCATGTAGCTCTATTCACACCCTCACAAAGGTCATCAGAGCCACAGTCCCTCTCATGAAAATTCCTGTAAATGCAGCAAACTGCTAGATACGAAGCATCATGAAAGAGCACAACTCTGATTGAAACTTTCGCGAGTAGCCAAACGGACAAAGGTCCTGATGGGCTCCCACTACTCGAATCCACTCATCCTATGGTATCCTAATAGACCTGGGTTATGGTCTCTCTCTCTAATCATATAGCCTCAAGGTACAAGTGTGTGTGCGAAGGGCATTTCCTTAAAAAACTACCCCACCTGCAAATGAAAATCCAGAACAGTCTAGACAATAGAAAGCAATAACATGTCGTCTACCCTAGGGTTCAATACTAATCAAATACAACTAGTCTAGGGTGTCGACAACAATGCACTACTTACCTCAAGAAAGCGAGCAAAGAAGAAGGGGACATGACAAGAGAGGGGAAATATGCATGAGGGAACTAAGCATTTAAGCAAAGAAGTAACTATCTATTATTTTAAACAAAAGCAAACATAGAAGAAGAATGCATATGGATGCAACATGCTTATGAAAAAGAAGAAGAATAGAGGCAAAGCAAGACGTTCAAATCAATCACACAAACCACACACTTAATTAATTAGGCTTGACCCACTTTTGAAAAAAATGTTTTTTTTTAATCCCCAGTGGAGTCGCTGTAACACCCAAATAATTTAATTAATTTATTTAATTAAATTATTAGGGATTTATTTTATTTAGTGATTTAATTAAATTTAGAAAATAATTGAGTGGGTGCATATTATTATTTAGGGCATGATGTTGGCTTGGAGCGCACATAGGGCTTGAGTTGGATAAGCCCATGACCCAATACCCAACATAGGCGAGTTTGGCTAAGTGAATGGGGTTAGGGTGTGAGGCTTGGCATTGGCGAAAATCCCTAAGAGAGAGTTGAGAGAGTGAGCCGTTTTGGAGAGCAAAGGAAAGGAGAGAAAACGCAAAACTTCAAGAAAGAAAGAAAGAAAGAAGAAGGAAGGGCGAGGATCAAGAAGAGAAGGGGGGGCCTCCATTGTTGCTGAATTTTTGGTGGTGATTTCCTCTCAAGAACTCCTACTTCTTCTAACATAAGGTAAGGGGGGATCATCTTTCTCTATAATAGATTATGTGATGGGTTTTAGGATAGGATTTAGCCTAGATCTATCCATATTATTGTTGATCCATAATCATTTGCTATCTTGATGAATATATGCGACTTATGATCTTGGTGATTTCTTGATGTTTATGTGTTTTTGATTATATTCATGTTGATTGAGATTAATGATATGATCATATATGTGTTGTTGATGATTTGATATTGGTGATTTGATTGCATTCATGATGTTCTTGATGGATTGGTTGTTGTTTGATCACACACACATGATGTTGGATTGAGGTTTAATGATGTAATTGCATATGAGGTGTTTTTGATGAATTTGGGTGATGTTGTTCTTGATTTCTTGGTGCTGGGCGCTGGGGTCCCTATGTGTGGGCGCTATTGCACTAAGTTGTTGCTGGGCGCCAGCTTTCTGGGCGCCGGATCCCCTCTCCTGGGCGCCGGATCCCCTCTCCTGGGTGCTGTGTTGCGCTGTGTTGCCTGTTGCCTGCCAGGCGCCCTGCTCATGGGCGCCGGATCCCCTGTGTGTTCCCGTTTTTCCCCTATTTTTTTTTTCGAATATCTTTTGACTCGGGACTCCGTTTTAGGCGTTTCAAAATGTTTTGGAAAGCTTATTCCGACGCCCATCTGAATATTCTAATTTGGGGCTCAGTAAAGTATTTTCTGGAAAAAAAATGTTGATGATTAACTCCCACCCTAAAAGTTGTCATTTTGAGAAACTGTCAAGTCGCAATCATTTTGGAAAATGAATCATTCTGAGGAAAACAATGTTAGTTGCTGTTGTATGGACGCCCGTGTGGCTGTCCCGGATGAGTAATGAAACTTTATGAATAAAGTGACGAAAATGCCCTTGGTGGCCAATGCGTGAGTGTTTTGACGATGATGCCCTTAGTGGCTAGTTTTGTTGACAAAAATGCCCTTAGCGGCCAATGGGTGAGTAACATGATTAGCGATGATGTGATATAATTAGCGATGATGATTAGCGGTGATGATTAGCGGTGATGATTAGCGATGATGATTAGCGATGATGATTAGCGATGATGATTAGCGATGATGATATAAATACTAATGTGATATTTTTAGCGATGATGTGATATAATTGATGATGATGATGTAATGTGATTGATGCATGTTCATAGTGTCGCATGCATCCATGTGCATTCAGCGGTGATGTAGGTTTCGGCCATGCGGTGAGTAGGCTTCGGCCAAAGCGGTGATGTGCCCTCAAGGCTTATTGCGGTGATGATGGATCCACATGTATATATTGCATTCTCATACATCTACATGCCATAGTGATGGATTGCCTTAATGAGTGACTTTCGAGTGATTATGTGATGACTGTAGTATGGTTGTTCTAGTCCTGTAATTCTAGCCTGAGACTTATCACATGTTCTATTATATGGTCAGATTGAACTCACCCTTTCTCTGTTGAATGTTACCCTACGTGGTAACTGCAGGTGATCACGAGCGAAGGTATTCGTACTCTTCACTATCTGGAGTCGGGTCGTCATGCTCTGATACGTAGCACTCAGTGGAGAGGGATGTACCATAGTTTTCTTATGACTGTTTAACTGTTATGATTCATCGATGATTTAATGATTTTCCGCTGCTTGAATAAATGAGAATTTAAGTGCTATGTATTAGCTTTTTCGGAAAATGACGTAATTGAGCTATTAGCGTTTTGACGAAAATGTGACGCTCCTCTTGTTGAAATAAAAGAAAAAGATTTTTGTAAACTCTTGTTTTATAATAATAAATAACGGGTAGAAAAGGGGTGTTACATTAGTGGTATCAGAGCAATGGTTGGTCCGTCCGGCCAAGTCGTCGAGTCGTTGTGTCGGTTAACGACCAACTGTTGTCTTTTGAATCTAACGGTTGTTTGTGTTGTACGAACGCTTCTGCAGGTAAAGGTAAAACAAAAATTGCTAATGGTAAGTGAACTAGTGGGGGAGAAGTCCCTACTAGTGTTGTGTGCCTTTGTCGTATGTCTGTGTGTAGATTCTGTGTTTCGTTTTTGGTTATGTTTTCCTTTGACCTCCTTGTTGCATGCTGTTAAAAGACTTGCCCCGTTGCTTAGTGCTCGCATGTGTTTTGATTTGCCTGAACTGTTTTAATCTTGATGCTAAGGCTAATCGTATTGTAAAATGGTTTTGCTGATTATTTAAGTTGCTACTTCGTCGATGACGTGCCAATAATGTTTTGATTTAGTATTGGACCTTGCGTGTTCTTCATGATATTCATTGATTGCGAACTTGTTTTGTTAAATTGTGTTAAGTTGTTTTTATCACTCTCAGTAATGACATCCATGCTTAAAAATGTTGAGTCTTGCATTCCTTGACTTATAACTATTTTCTATTGAAGGGTTAACTTCGCTATCACCAGAAATTGACTTATGCGTGTCAGTTAGCCTATCTTTCTTTACCTTGTGTCTCTGATTGTTTTGTCATGCAATGCTGTGAGTTTAGAGCCTTCACAATTGTTTTATAATAATGCTTGCAGTTTAGTATTTTTTGCACTTGAATTTTTTGACAAAGTTTTGGTTATTACTTCTTGAGTTGTGTTATGTGGTTTTAGAACCTAAGAATAAAAAGATTTTCTGAGAACTGCTTGTGAAAATCTTGTTAAACAAATTTAATGTCGGATACCAATATTGATATTAAAATTATTTTGATGCTAGCCGTGTGTAAGGTTCTTACCGTAACGTCTTCTTGATTTCATATTGGCATTGTATACCAAATGTTTTATGAACTTCTCGGTAGTGTGTTTTAAGGTTCGAAAACTGATTACAATGAAAAGTTGCTTTGCGGAATTATTTTTTTTAAGTCACTGCCTCGCTATTAACCGCTGTGGCGTCTTAAACCAATAAAAGTGAAAATGTGTTTGTTCAAATGCTGTGACTTTATTTCCAACGTGGAGGTGTCTTTTGTAAATCAAGCGTAACGATTTTAGCAGTAGGCTGTGTCATCCCTACTTTCGTTTTCTTCCCTATTTGCTCAGTTTTCCTCGAGGTGTGATCTTGTGCGTTTGAAAATCTATGACATGATCTTAGTTGTTGCCTCTTGATTTATGCTATGTGGTTCTGTTTTCCTAAAAGGCAAAGTGACTACTGGAAATGTTTTTGAACATCTAGTGAACGATTTTACGGTTAGATACTGATATTAGTGTTGAAAGTCATTTTAGTAAATGGACGTTGATCTCGTATCAAGTTTTTAATACGGTATTTGATTGCACAATGGTGCTACACGGTCTTACTGTCTTGACTGTTGCGAATGATAAAAATTTTGGTTTGAAAACTGCAACTATTGTCGCCTCCTATTTTTGCTACCACGTGAAATGACATTAAAAGTGGGCTGAATTTTATGTTGTTAGTATTACCCCACATATTTTACTCTATTTCGGTTTTCACAATGGTATGGGAAAATTTCCTTTGGCAAAATAATAACTATGACCTGTAACCGTCTACAACGAGTTTCCCGGATTTTGCTCTAGCTGTTGCACTCTTTGTAATTGTGCCCCGTGATTTTGAAAACCTTAAAAATTTAAGATGTGCATTGGCACTGTTTGTGCACTTCCTTGAGTTAGCTTTTATTGCCGTATACTCTTAAGAATATTTTATTCAAACTATTTAAGCTGACGACTAGTCTTGTAGAGGGAAAATCAATTTCTATGACGTGTGTTGTTTCTTGTGTCGAAAAACTCTGAACAAAGTGTTTAGTGCATGTATTTGGTCGTACATTTTGTATATGTGCCTGTTTTGCTGTTTTGCTTGCGGCGCCTTAGCGCCCACCGTTGTGACTAAGTTGTTAGTCCTGATGCTGCCGATTGTTATCATAATTGTTGAGGTTGTGGTTGTTGCCATGTCGTATGCTGATGTTTTGCGATTGTTGCCTTGGGTACTGTCGAGTGGCCCAAATTATGTTGTTTGTTGTCGTGGGTACCGTCGAATGGCCCGCGTTGTCATCGATTTATGTTGTCGGCCGGTGGCCATTGTTGTTGAATTGCATTGTGTGCACTCTGTGAGTCTTGCATTGATGGTGTGATGGTCGGTATACGCTGTGTCCGTAAGGGTAGATGAGTGAGGTAGAACCCAGGTCAGCTTATCAGAGTAGCGCAGCGAAGTTTTGGCAGGTTATATTAGGAAGGAACTCTAATAGAGTTTTGGGGTGATCATGTGGTACCAGCATGATTGCGCTCAAAAACCCTACCGGTGGACCCGAGGGAGGAGAGGTCTGGTTGATATTTCCGGAGTTACCTGGCCGAGTAAGTAGGAGGGACGGCCGCCCAATCACTTATCGCCGGTAACCGAGGAAATAATGATCAGCTTGTTGGATCGTTGGTTTATTAGTGGAGGAGTGTTGGCTTAGGCGGTTAAGTTTTCGAGGACGAAAACATTCTAAGTGGGGGAGAGTTGTAACACCCAAATAATTTAATTAATTTATTTAATTAAATTATTAGGGATTTATTTTATTTAGTGATTTAATTAAATTTAGAAAATAATTGAGTGGGTGCATATTATTATTTAGGGCATGATGTTGGCTTGGAGCGCACATAGGGCTTGAGTTGGATAAGCCCATGACCCAATACCCAACATAGGCGAGTTTGGCTAAGTGAATGGGGTTAGGGTGTGAGGCTTGGCATTGGCGAAAATCCCTAAGAGAGAGTTGAGAGAGTGAGCCGTTTTGGAGAGCAAAGGAAAGGAGAGAAAACGCAAAACTTCAAGAAAGAAAGAAGAAGGAAGGGCGAGGATCAAGAAGAGAAGGGGGGGCCTCCATTGTTGCTGAATTTTTGGTGGTGATTTCCTCTCAAGAACTCCTACTTCTTCTAACATAAGGTAAGGGGGGATCATCTTTCTCTATAATAGATTATGTGATGGGTTTTAGGATAGGATTTAGCCTAGATCTATCCATATTATTGTTGATCCATAATCATTTGCTATCTTGATGAATATATGCGACTTATGATCTTGGTGATTTCTTGATGTTTATGTGTTTTTGATTATATTCATGTTGATTGAGATTAATGATATGATCATATATGTGTTGTTGATGATTTGATATTGGTGATTTGATTGCATTCATGATGTTCTTGATGGATTGGTTGTTGTTTGATCACACACACATGATGTTGGATTGAGGTTTAATGATGTAATTGCATATGAGGTGTTTTTGATGAATTTGGGTGATGTTGTTCTTGATTTCTTGGTGCTGGGCGCTGGGGTCCCTATGTGTGGGCGCTGTTGCACTAAGTTGTTGCTGGGCGCCAGCTTTCTGGGCGCCGGATCCCCTCTCCTGGGCGCCGGATCCCCTCTCCTGGGTGCTGTGTTGCGCTGTGTTGCCTGTTGCCTGCCAGGCGCCCTGCTCATGGGCGCCGGATCCCCTGTGTGTTCCCGTTTTTCCCCTATTTTGTTTTTCGAATATCTTTTGACTCGGGACTCCGTTTTAGGCGTTTCAAAATGTTTTGGAAAGCTTATTCCGACGCCCATCTGAATATTCTAATTTGGAGCTCAGTAAAGTATTTTCTGGAAAAAAAATGTTGATGATTAACTCCCACCCTAAAAGTTGTCATTTTGAGAAACTGTCAAGTCGCAATCATTTTGGAAAATGAATCATTTTGAGGAAAACAATGTTAGTTGCTGTTGTATGGACGCCCGTGTGGCTGTCCCGGATGAGTAATGAAACTTTATGAATAAAGTGACGAAAATGCCCTTGGTGGCCAATGCGTGAGTGTTTTGACGATGATGCCCTTAGTGGCTAGTTTTGTTGACAAAAATGCCCTTAGCGGCCAATGGGTGAGTAACATGATTAGCGATGATGTGATATAATTAGCGATGATGATTAGCGGTGATGATTAGCGGTGATGATTAGCGATGATGATTAGCGATGATGATTAGCGATGATGATTAGCGATGATGATATAAATACTAATGTGATATTTTTAGCGATGATGTGATATAATTGATGATGATGATGTAATCTGATTGATGCATGTTCATAGTGTCGCATGCATCCATGTGCATTCAGCGGTGATGTAGGTTTCGGCCATGCGGTGAGTAGGCTTCGGCCAAAGCGGTGATGTGCCCTCAAGGCTTATTGCGGGGATGATGGATCCACATGTATATATTGCATTCTCATACATCTACATGCCATAGTGATGGATTTCCTTAATGAGTGACTTTCGAGTGATTATGTGATGACTGTAGTATGGTTGTTCTAGTCCTGTAATTCTAGCCTGAGACTTATCACATGTTCTATTATATGGTCAGATTGAACTCACCCTTTCTCTGTTGAATGTTACCCTACGTGGTAACTGCAGGTGATCACGAGCGAAGGTATTCGTACTCTTCACTATCTGGAGTCGGGTCGTCATGCTCTGATACGTAGCACTCAGTGGGGAGGGATGTACCTTAGTTTTCTTATGACTGTTTAACTGTTATGATTCATCGATGATTTAATGATTTTCCGCTGCTTGAATAAATGAGAATTTAAGTGCTATGTATTAGCTTTTTCGGAAAATGATGTAATTGAGCTATTAGCGTTTTGACGAAAATGTGACGCTCCTCTTGTTGAAATAAAAGAAAAAGATTTTTGTAAACTCTTGTTTTATAATAATAAATAACGGGTAGAAAAGGGGTGTTACAGTCGCCAGCTGTTGCGCCCGAAAAAGTCCCCGAGGGAGAACCTTCCTCGTTCACAACTTTTCCTAAGACAATGAAGCCACCACCAATATTTATTAAGGAAAATATTAGGAAAACCTTTTTTGGAAAGCGATTGGTCTTGCGAAACTAGAGAATAGGGTTCGGGGGTCGGTTGCGCGCAGGGAAGGTGTTAGCACCCCGCACGTCCTCTCTACTGAGAGGGAACCTTTAATTAAATGTGTGGTTTTAGTGTGTTGACTTGAAAATACTTAATTTTGCCTCTCTACTCCTTATTGAAAAATTCTTAATGAAAATCTTTATTTATTATGAAAAAGGGGGAAAGATGGGTTTTTAGAAAAAACGCTTGACGGGACATGGCCCGCTCCTACGTATCTCCTGGTGCGATGGAGAACTCAAGGCTACGTAGTTCTTCTTTGTCCTTTTGAAAAGTTTTTGTTTTTTATCTTTTTTAGTGAGTTTTCGAAATAGGACGAGCATTAGCAAATGATTAAACTAGCAGAGGCTATGATGAATCACCACTAAATACTCAAAAAGAGAGTTGCACCGCTAGTCAAACGAACAAAGGTTCTGATGGACTATCAATAACAACTCGTTTTTATTATCTTTTTTTGAAAGTGATTTTCGAAAGAGACTGATTTGCACGATGATCAAACTAACAAAGGTTATGATGGATCATCATTTATTATTCTTTCGGGAAAAAGTCATCGCCGCCAATGGCTAGACGAACAAAGGTTCTGATTAACCACTAGCGACGATGGGTTGAAAATGATTTTAGAAAGGAAAATGTTTTTGTTTTGAAAATGATCTTGGTTTGCAAACGTGATTCTTTTTTTGTTATGAAAATAACTCTTTTCTTTTTGTTATGCAAATGCTAAACTTTTTATGAGTGCGCTTGACGAGAATGTGACTCGCTCCTACGTATCCCAAACGGGAATCAAAGCGACGTAGTTCTAACGAGCCTTGAAAGTGAAAGTCTTTTGCTTTCGTTTTGAAAAGTGAGGGGCGCTCATGATGATCAAACTAACAAAGGTTATGGGTGATCATCACTAACACTTGCTATGACTTTTGATGCTTAGGAAAATATCTTTTGAAATTGAAAGCATTCATGATAATCAAACTAACAAAGGTTATGGGTGATTATCACTAGTAGCTTATGCATATGAAAACATCCTTTTTTTTTTGAAATTTGGGCTCTTAGGACAACCAAACTAACAAAGGTTATGGGTGATTGTCACTAGTCACCGTTTTCATGCTAGGCCATTTAGAAAAGAAAGCAATGAATGCAAATCGAATCCTTAGGCAAACAACAATCTCATTTGAATTCTTGAGCAAATATTAGCCTAGACTACACATGTTAGACCACAACACATAAATAGGCAAAGAAGGAACTTGAATTGGGCATTAAGCAAAAATACAAGAGTGGGCAAGATTGAACCTAAATGCACATCTAGTGGAAGATGCTAGGCGAGAACCATACTCAAATATTTCTACAAAACGCAAGGGAATCTAAATGCACATCTAGTGGAAGATGCAATGTGAGGAATGGGCCTATCTAAGTGTTGATGATATTCTTATATGAGAGTGGACAATGAAATTGTTAGCTTGGAAAAGAGTTGCCTCAATCATGATCATAGGCAAGCATAAGCTAGCAAATTATTTAGCAACCAAAGTATCAAAGAATGTTGAATCACTTTGGTCAATCCTCACACTTAAGATTAAGTGCACAAGTGTGAATCACCTTGCCAATCATCGACAAAAACAAGTTTATTAAAGCAAACCCAAACCCTAATTTTTTTTATGTTAGAACCTAGGGGCATACATACCCTAAATCAACTATTATTCATCCTCAAATCATGAAATAAACAAAAGCATTCAAGAACCCTAAACCTAGGCCCATGGCCGAATGTTATCATGATAAGCGAACAAATTATTTAGCAACCAAAGTATCAAAGAACGTTGAATCACTTTGGTCAATCCTCACACTTAAGATTAAGTGCACAAGTGCACAAGTGTGAATCACCTTGCCAATCATCAACAAAGACAAGTTTATTAAAGTAAACCCAAACCCTAATTTTTTATGTTAAAACCTAGAAGCATACATACCCTAAATCAACTATTATTCATCCCCAAATCATGAAATAAACAAAAGCATTCAAGAATCCTAAACCTAGGCCCATGGCCGAATGTTATCATGCTTGAAATGGGTTTCTTATTTTGTGAAAATTATGCAAACATGAGTGAATATGCAAGGAAATGTGAGAAAACACAACAACAACTAGCAAATCACATTTTTATGAGAGTATGCGAAATACAACATGCCATAAAACAACATTTTATTTCATGAAAGGCAAGGATTAAGATCCAAATCAACACAAATCAACAATTATTAAAGGGTGAGAAGCACCATAAGCACCCAAGCCTCCCTAAGTGCTTGTCAAAGTGCTTATGACACCTCTCACCAACAACAATCAACAATATGAGAATATAAAGATGCTAGGATGAATGCTTTTTATATTTTTGAGGAAATACTCGAAGGTGATGCAAGGTTTTAAGGATTACCTTAGCTTTGAGCTAGAAAGTGAGATGAGAAGATGAAGCTAGACACAAATCAACAAAACTCCAATATTCTTCAAAGAAGTACCCACTTGATGATGAAGCTTGAGCTTTGAATGAGAAATGGAGGGAGTATGTGAAAGAGGGATGCAAATGAGGTGAGTTGTATGTTAGGGTTTTTTGGTGTAGGAGAAATGGGAAGGTTCCTTTGAGATGAAAGAAAAACAAGAGGAAGTGAGGGAGAGGAGAGGCTACGGCCCTTGTTTCTTTGGAGGAGAGGAGTGAGTTGTTCTTATTGAATTTCCTTGGGAGGCCAAAGATATAATGGGTTTAAAGTTGTGAGAGGGAAGTAAACAAACTAGTGTGTATTTAGTGGTGTAGAGAAAAGGAAGGTAAAAAATATGTTGTGTATTGAATGTTATTGGATTCAAAGGTGTGCTTGTCAAAGGAATGATGGAAGGCTTTTGTGATGTGTACTTGATGGGGGCTGAAGTGAGGGGAGGTGTGGAGCATGAGGATGGAGTGAGGGAAGTAGTTTGCTTGCTAAACTAGTGCTTACTTTAGCCAAAAATGGATAAAAGCAAAAAGCACCTAAAAGGAATTAGCCCTAATTCTAAAAATACAATAAGCATCCAATATTATTTTGTTATTCATTTTTTTTTATTTTGATTTCAGATTTCTATTTTTAATTATACATATTTTTTAGCCTTTTTGAAAGCGAGAGAAAAAAAAACCGTTATAATTGACCAAAATACCCTTTTTGACTCTAAAACCCTAATTTGTCCGAAGAATGCGTTCCAACCCTAAAAATGATTTCAAGAACCTTGGAATGCCTTCTTGGATTCGAAATGCAGTGCTTAAGGCTCTTCGCTCTTCAATTTATTTATTTTTTGTGGAAAATTAGGGTTTTGACCTAAGTCGGACAAAATTGGGGTATGACATTACCTTAGGGTTGTTATTTGCCATAAGACAAACAACATTGACAGCCTTCTCTTCTTCATCTGTTTCACTATCAGTGTCAAGATTGTCCCATGTAGCCTCAGGTGTGTCATTTGCCATAAGACAAACAACATTTGCAACCTCCTCTTCTTCATCTGTATCACCATTAGTATCTGTGTTGTCCCATGTAGCCTTCATGGCTTTCTTTTGTTGGTACTTGGATTTTAGCTTTGGACAATTCACTTTGAGATGACCCGGTTCGTTGCATTCAAAACATTTTGGTTGATCATCTCTTCTCTCATAACTGCCTTCTTTGTTGTACCCAGATTTCTTTGAATAGTCACCCTTCCCAAGCTTGTTGAATCTCATGAATTTTCTGAATTTCTTGGCAAACATAGCCATGTCTTCATCATCAGATTCTTCATCAGACTCAACCTCTTTCTTTGCCATCTTAGGAGTCTTGGCAGCAGCAAGAGCAAGTGTAACACCCATTTCTACCCGGTAAAACATAGTAAAATCAGAGTTTTCACAAACAAACGGATGCTACATTTTTCGACTTAAAACCAGGAACAAACATAATAAGGTTATTTCTGAAAAGCGGATACATAACACCCTAACTTGGATGAACCGACACACGACATTTTCAATTTTCAAAACAAGTCAAATTTCATTTACTACGCAGCGGAAATTCAAAAGGTTCAACTTAATTAACCGTGGCATCTAAGCAAGATTCATAACAGCAATAAACTCGAAATCCAACAAATAAAACGACATAAGTAATAGAAAAATAAGCGGTCATCCCCCACCCCGAGTGCTACGTATCAGAGCGACGACACCGACCCGAACTAATGAAGGTAAAAGCCTTCATTCGTGGTTACCTACATGTTACCAACATCGGGGTAGCATTCAAACAGAAGGGGTGAGATATCGAACCATATAATGAATCATATGAAAAACAATATATATTCGGGTTAGGACATCAAAATCATCACTTCACGGCAGTCAATAATTTCAATCAATTGAATATGCAACATGAATGCGGAATGCGACTCAAAACTATGCATATGCATGTGGTACAATAATCCAGCCAATAAATAGAGGCTTCACGACTAAAATTTGCCAATAAATAGAGGCATCAACGACTGTTGGAGACTCGCTCCAGGGCCATCTGCCCTATAATGCAAATGCTATGCATGCGACGCAATGGTGAAAGCACAGACAGTCAATAACAATAATTATATCTCAGTACAACAACGACCTGAATCTCAACATTGGCCATAGGCCTATGACATAATATCCATGCCAATAAATAGAGGCAATCCGACTAGGTGTAACATCATCAACACACAACATCTGAACCAATAATTTAGCCACCGAACAAGTTAACAGTTTAATAACTCAACAACTCGACAAATCCGCAAATTTATTAATTTATTAATTCAACAGTTCCTAATCAACAGTTGGCGACTTATGGGCCTAACGCACCAAAGGCGCTCATCAGTCAACAAGACGACAGCAAGGAACCAGGACGCAACAAACAGGCACAGCAATGGGCACTAAGGGCGCCAACTGCCAGCCACAACACTAGGCGCAAAGGGCGCCAACAAAACAACAGGGAACCTAGGCGCTAAGCGCGCCAATCAAACAGCAACAGCCACAGGCGCTAAGGGTGCCAGCAAGCAATAGGGCGCTATGGGTGCCAACACCCAGCAGCCAACAAGCAAGGCGCTATCAACCTGCACGCACAACAGCAAGAAACAGTAGCAAACAACAACAACAATTAACAGGCAACAGGCAGCCAGACTTGGCGCCCTTGGCGCCCAGTGCGCCCAGCAACAATCAGACAACAGGGAACAGGCAGCCAGACTTGGCGCCCATGGCGCCCAGTGCGCCAGCAACAACATCAAGGCAGCCTGACATGGCGCCGCCCAGTGCACCAGCAACAACAACAGGGCAGCCAGACATGGTGCCCATGGCGCCCAGTGCGCCAGCAACAACATCAGGGCAGCCAGACATGGCGCCCATGGCGACTAGTGCGCCAGCAATAACAACAGGGCAGCCAAAACATGGCGCCCATGGCACCCAGTGCGCCAGCAACAACAACAGGGCAGCCACACCTGGCGCTCAGCAACAACAACAACGCCGCCCATGGAGCCCAGCAACAGCAGGGGCAGCCACACCTGGCGCCCAACAACAACAACGGCGCCCATAGCGCCCAGCAACAGCAGGGGCAGCCACACTTGGCGCCCAACAACAACAACAACGGCGCCCATGGCGCCCAGCAACAATAGGGGCAGATCGTTTTCCTTATGAACATGGCAAAGCACAAATATAATTCTAGGGCTAATAACATAGAACACCAATCACACAACAATTGTTCAACAAGGCAACATAAATATATGATCATACATGGTGACAACTTATCAAACCCTAACCCCTACATAAAACCATTCATAGGACCCATTATAGAGCTAGAACCCCACCCATACCTTAGCCTTGAAAGATTCAAAGTTCCTTGCCCTATTCCTCTCCTCTTGCGCCGTTCCTCTCTCTCTTACCCTCTTGGCCGTAGCGCCCTTCTCTAGTGCTCTCTCTCAAACCTTTTTGTTTTTCTTCTAAGTGAGCAAACCCTAACCTAATTTCCCCTCTTATAATCTCACTTAGTCTTATGGGCTTTTCTTAGCTTAATTCGACTTAACATCATGGGCTTTCCTTAATACCTCTCATTTTACTACTCCTAACCCTAACAATAGGCCCACATGTACTAGCATATTAATATTCTATTATTTTTGTACCACTTAATTCCTAAATAATTAATTAAATAATTAATCAATTATTTAGGGGCGTCACAACTCTCCCCCACTTAGAATATTTTCGTCCTCGAAAATTTACCTGATTCGAACAACTCGGGATTCTCTGCCCCTGCCAAAGCGAACACTCTTCCACTAGCTCGTTCCTTCTTCGGTTTCTGACACTGACTACTAATGTGTCCTCCTTCGCCACAGTTGAAGCAAACTATCTCCTTATGCTCGCACGCAGACGCTTCATGCCCGGTCTTACCACAACGGAAACACCTCTTCGTCTCAGCCTTACACACGTTACTCTTATGACCAGCTTTACCACATTTGAAGCACACAATACTAGCAGGAGCATCTCCCCCACTAGTTCCCTTACCATCAGCGACTTTCGGTTTGCCTTTACTAGCAGAAGCATCATACGGCTTACCACGATTCTGATGCTTGTTCCTCTTCTCATTAATAATCTTATAATGCGCATTGTTATCCTCTTCATAGATCCTACAGCTATCAATCAAATCAGAAAAGACACAGATCTTCTGATATCCAATGGCCTTCTTGATCTCTGGCCGCAACCCGTTCTCAAACTTGATGCACTTTGAGAACTCAGCAATCGCCTCACTATAGTGCAGGATAAAACTTGGCCAACTCCACAAACTTGGCTGCATACTCAGTAACCGACAGGTTTCCTTGCTTCAGCTCAAGGAACTCAATCTCCTTCTTACCCCGAACATCCTCTGGGTAATACTTCCTCGTAAACTCCCTACGGAACACAACCCAAGTGATCTCTTCACTTGCAGCCTCCAACCTCTGACTAGTCTCTAGCCACCAGTCATCAGCCTCTTCCGCCAACATATGAGTACCATAACGAACTTTCTGCGCTGGAGTGCAGTCCATCACACGGAAGATCCTCTCTATCTCCTTTAGCCAAGCCAACGCTCCATCAGGATTGTACTTACCCTTGAAGGTAGGCGGATTCCCTATCTGAAAGGTCGCCAAACTCCGAGACCCAGCATTCTCACCAACGCTCTGCTGATTCCCCAAGGCCTGTGCCATAGCCGTCATAGCAGCAGCAATAGCAGAATCATTCCTTCCAGCCATCTTAACTTAACACTACAACACAAACAATAGTTAGAACTAAATGCCAATACTCGATCGTCAAATGACACAACAACTAGACAACTTGGTCGGACAGACTGAAACAGCTCTGATACCACTAATGTAACACCCATTTCTACCCGATAAAACATAGTAAAATCAGAGTTTTCACAAACAAACGGATGCTACATTTTTCGACTTAAAACCAGGAACAAACATAATAAGGTCATTTCTGAAAAGCGGATTCATAACACCTTAACTTGGATGAACCGACACACGACATTTTCAATTTTCAAAACAAGTCAAATTTCATTTACTACGCAGCGGAAATTCAAAAGGTTCAACTTAATTAACCGTGGCATCTAAGCAAGATTCATAACTGCAATAAACTCGAAATCCAATAAATAAAGCGACATAAGTAATAGAAAAATAAGCGGTCATCCCCCTCCACGAGTGCTACGTATCAGAGCGACGACACCGACCCGAACTAATGAAGGTAAAAGCCTTCATTCGTGGTTACCTGCACGTTACCAACATCTGGGTAGCATTCAAACAGAAGGGGTGAGATATCGAACCATATAATGAATCATATGAAAAACAATATATATTCGGGTTAGGACATCAAAATCATCACTTCACGGCAGTCAATAATTTCAATCAATTGAATATGCAACATGAATGCGGAATGCGACTCAAAACTATGCATATGCATGTGGTACCATAATCGAGCCAATAAATAGAGGCTTCACGACTAAAATTTGCCAATAAATAGAGGCATCAACGACTGTTGGAGACTCGCTCCAGGGCCATCTGCCCTATAATGCAAATGCTATGCATGCGACGCAATGGTGAAAGCACAGACAGTCAATAACAATAATTATATCTCAGTACAACAACGACCTGAATCTCAACATTGGCCATAGGCCTACGACATAATATCCATGCCAATAAATAGAGGCAATCCGACTAGGTGTAACATCATCAACACACAACATCTGAACCAATAATTTAGCCACCGAAGAAGTTAACAGTTTAATAACTCAACAACTCGACAAATCAGCAAATTTATTAATTTATTAATTCAACAGTTCGACACTTAGCCACTTAATCAACAGTTGGCCACTTATGGGCCTAACGCGCCAAAGGCGCTCATCAGTCAACAAGACGGCAGCAAGGAACCAGGCCGCAACAAACAGGCACAGCAATGGGCACTAAGGGTGCCAACTGCCAGCCACAACACTAGGCGTAAAGGGCGCCAACAAAACAACAGGGAAACTAGGCGCTAAGGGCGCCAATCAAACAGCAACAGCCACAGGCGCTAAGTGCGCCAGCAAGCAACAGGGCGCTATGGGCGCCAACACCCAGCAGCCAACAAGCAAGGCACTATCAACCTGCACGCACAACAGTAAGAAACAGTAGCAAATAGCAACAACGATAAACAGGCAACAGGCAGCCAGACTTGGCGCCCTTGGCGCCCAGTGCGCCCAGCAACAATCAGACAACAGGCAACAAGCAGCCAGACTTGGCGCCCATGGTGCCCAGTGCGCCAGCAACAACATCAGGGCAGCCAAAACATGGCTCCCATGGCGCCCAGTGCGCCAGCAACAACAACAGGGCAGTCAGACATGGCGCCCAGTGCGCCAGCAACAACATCAGGGCAGCTAGACATGGCGCCTAGTGCGCCAGCAACAACAACAGGGCAGCCAAAACATGGCGCCCATGGCGCCCATTACGCCAGCAACAACAACAGGGCAGCCACACCTGGCGCCCAGCAACAACAACAACGGCGCCCATGGCGCCCAGCAACAGCAGGGACAGCCACACCTGGCGCCCAACAACAACAACAACGGCGCCCATGGCGCCCAGCAACAGCAGGGGCAGCCACACCTGGCGCCCAACAATAACAATAACGGTGCCCATGGCGCCCTGCAACAATAGGGGCAGCCACACTTGGCGCCCAACAACAACAGCAACGGCGCCCATGGCGCCCAGCAACAATAGGGGCAGCCACACTTGGCGCCTAGGGCTCCATCAATCATACCAAATCATTTTCCTTATGAACATGACAAAGCACAAATATAATTCTAGGGCTAATAACATAGAACACCAATCACACAACAATTGTTCAACAAGGCAACAAAAATATATGATCATACATGGTGACAACTTATCAAACCCTAACCCCTACATAAAACCATTCATAGGACCCATTATAGAGCTAGAACCCCACCCTTACCTTAGCCTTGAAAGATTCGAAGTTCCTTGCCCTATTCCTCTTCTCTTGCGCCGTTCCTCTCTCTCTTTCCCTCTTGGCCGTAGCGCCCTTCTCTAGTGCTCTCTCTCAAACCTTTTTGTTTTTCTTCTAAGTGAGCAAACCCTAACCTAATTTCCCCTCTTATAATCTCACTTAGTCTTATGGGCTTTTCTTAGCTTAATTCGACTTAACATCATGGGCTTTCCTTAACAATAGGCCCACATGTACTAGCATATTATTATTCTATTATTTTTGTACCACTTAATTTTTAAATAATTAATTAAATAATTAATCAATTATTTAGGGGCGTTACAGCAAGAAACTTCCTTTCTTTGATCGCTTCTTTTTCTCGGGCCTTCTTAGCGGTCAACACCACCTCAAATGCAAGAAGTGACCCAGTCAAGTCTTCTTGAGGTAAAGTGCCAATATCTTTGGCTTCAGTGATAGCACAAGTCTTGGGAAAGAACTCACTAGTCAAGGATGCAAGAATCTTCCCATTCAAATCTTTCGTTGAATACTTCTTCCCAAGTACTCTCAAGTTATTCACTATCAGGTTCAATCTTTGGTGCATAGCTGCAACAGATTCACCTTCCTTCATCTTGAAAGCTTCATACTCTGAAGTAAGAACTCTAATCTTTGTATCCTTCACTTGACTCATACCAACATGTGTCGCTTCCAGACAGTCCCAGATTTCTTTGGCTGTCTGACATCCTTTCACCCTTCCATACTCTTCTTCACATAGAGATAGGTGAAGAATATTCATTGCTTTGGCATTGAGAGATATTTTTTCTAGCTCAGACTTTCTCAGCTCACTCAAGTCAATGGCATAAATATCTTCAATAGGTACTTCCTCAGCTTTACCAGTAGCTTGAGATTTAGTAGTATCTCCCTTAACATCAACACCAGGTTTAGTAATCTTGATTCTCATAGGAGTGAGTGGTCCATACACAATGATCCTCCATAAAGTGAAATCTATAGCCTGCACATGACATTTCATTCGACTACTCCAATAGTCATAGTTAGTCCCATCGAGCAGGGGTGGCCTATTGAAGGACATCCCCTCTTTCATAAATGAACCCATAATAAAAAGTTTCGAGATGTAAAGCTCTATATGCAATTTCTAGCTACTGATACCAATTGTTGGACTATATGATAACCTTAGAGGGGGGGGGGGGGTGAATAAGGTTATATGCTAAAAATGAAATCTTTTGATTTTCATAAAGTTAACGATGCACGTTTAAATCAAATGCGGAAAATAGGATTTAAACTATATGCAATTCCTAGACAAGCTATAACTATGACAGAGCCAATTACAGTGATATTGAACGCTAACCACAATAACATCAAATGTAACGATAAACAAAAATAATGAAAAGCAAAGTAAAGATAAGGGAAAGAGATACACCGTGATTTTTACGAGGTTCGGGATAAAAGCCCTACGTCCTCGGCCTCCGGCTTTGCAACCTTTGGACTTGATAATAACCACTATATGAGAAGAACTTCTTCAACGTCTTACAAGCAAGCAACTTCCCTATAGCTACCACACAAATCTCAATTTCTCCAAATTGAGAACCTAGGCTCCCCGCTAAGGATTTCGCTACAATCCAATCTCCCTGATTGAATTACCCAAGAGAACTTCCCAGGATTTCACAACAACCAAGAATATATGAATACAACTGAAAACTAGGATCCAATCACTCAAGCAGTATAACAGTATTGTAGTTGAGAGAGATGAGAAATTTGGATTCAAAGATGAAGAAGGTAAAATATGACTGTGACAGTTCTGTTCTTTTCTTCTTTTGATTTGTAGGTTGTGCGTTGTTGTTCTCTTTTCTCATTAAAAACCCTAAGTCCTATTTATAGGGTTTGTAAAAATATGACTGTTGGACTAAAATCTTACGTAAAATAGGTGAGTAGTAAATCGATTCCTTGCTTAAAATAGTGTGTATGAAAATCGATTATTTACTCAAAATATGACCATTGATGGCTTCTAAAAAGAAAGGAATTGATTATATACTTAATTGCATAAAGATATAAATCAATTTTGAGCCTGAAAAACTTAGTACATGAATCGATTCTTTGCTTGATCAAAAAAGGATGTAAATCGATTTTTGGCTTTATGTGTATAGGAAGGAAATCGATTTGTTACCTTTATAAACAAAGTTGGAAATCGATTTTGGGCCTTAAGAAAATAATTGGAAATCGATTTTTCTCTTTAAGGAGAGACATAAATCGATTTTCCCCTTTTAAAAAGAGAGCCATGAATCGATTCTTAGCTTTGCAAAAAATCAAGTTCACAATAAAGGAAGAAGGAAATCGATTTTCTTCTTTATAAAAGGACCTTAAAATCGATTTTCTTCTTTATAAAAGGACCTTAAAATCGATTTTCTTATTAGCTTTTCCATAAGCTCATAATTTTGCAGAAATCATTTTCTCATGCTACGTGCCTAACCTATTTAACATGCATGCGTATATAAAAGATTTTTCCAAGCCTAGTTCAATTTTATTTTAACAAAACAGTTCTATTTTAAAAATTCATCTCTCAACTACAGAAGTCATAAAGCTAAAGTGATAGGATCTTACACATGTCCTATCGAAAGCAAAATAACACAAAGTCTCGAATGCTTGTGTAGCTTCTCCTCCGAGCCGCTACCCTTTAAAATATCCTATGCTTTGATTCATGCCCTGTACTTTTGTTCAACTGAAACCATTAGTAGACAGATTGTAATTTGTTATCATACAAAACAAAGAGTGTTTGACCTTGGTTCAACATGTCGGTCTCTACAACTCTAATGAAGTGAAATGGAAGCCCCCATCTAGTCCCCAATGCTTTAATATTGTTGGAAATGAGGCATGCAAGATAGTAGCTAAGGGTTTTTGAGGGATGTGAAGAATTTTCAAATTTGATTTTGAATGGAAGGAGGCGAGCTTGAAGCTTGAAGAAGAGTAGAAATCAAATGTAGGTGTTCTTCTTAATTCAAATCAGCTAAAAGATTGAGCATGCTTGATGTGCTCAACCATGGCCTTCCTCCTCTCTTCCTCTCCTCCAACCCTCTTCTTCTTTTCTCTCTAAGGATGTTGTTTTTCTTTAATTCTGAAAATGCAAAGTGAGTGTGAGTGGTTTTTCCTCAGCTCCTATGCTTTAAGTGTGGTTTATTAATGGGCAAAAGGGTCATTTTAGGGTGGAAGGTTGATGACACAAAAATCACCAGTGGAAAAAAGGGATTCAAAGTAAGATATTTTTGACTTTTAAAGTCGGATGCGAGTCCGACTTCTATTAGGGCGACTTAAAAAGTCTGAAGATTTAAAGTCGGACTAACGTATTGATGGTTCTCCCGTCGTTCTGGCCTCTGCGAAACACGTTTAAAGTCGAATTACAGAAATATCCGACTTTAAAACTGTATTTTTAACGTCGGATGACAAGAATATCCGATTTTAAAAGTGTTTATTTTTATTTTTTTTGGTGCTTCTCCTGAGCCTGCTTGAGTCTTATGTCAACAATATTGATGGTTTTATCTTTCTATGGTCTCCTAACTGTTGAGCAAATCAATATCAATAAAAGCCATTATATAACAACATATGTACTCATTCTAGCAATATAAATCAGATTTGAAACAGAATAAGGAATTCCTAAAGTACTTGATATCCATTGACATGAAATGTCCTTCCATTACCAATTCAACAAGCACAAAGAATCCAACTGAAGTATCCGCAGTTATACTATTAATAAGGACAACAATAAAACAAAAACAACACTGAAAGTCACCAAAATTTAGGTTGTTTGAGTATTATATACTCTAACCTCTATGAATTCAAATTGAACAAATTAATACATACAACATATATTAGTAGAGTCTTGCATTGAAAGACAAAAACATAAATAAAGAACAAGGAAAATTTCAATTTGAAGAATAACGAAGACGACATGCATTACCAGCTAAATCTTCAACCTGGTCACTTAACAATGAATCTTCAACTTGTAAACACAAAAATGATAGTGAAATGAAGTTAGATGTGAATCTCAATGAATCTGCAACCACAAAGCAAGCATATGTAAAACCACATACTGACTGCTAACAAGTCAGTTAGTGCTTATAACAGTTATTCCTAAGCTATCCTTTAACAAATAGATTTATAAAATGCATTTATAGTATACATCACAAACTTGTGGTGTATGTCTTGACGATATAACCAATTATTGTGGAGAGAACAGCAAATATGACCCACCAATCAGCAGAAGGCATTTCAAGTGAACTAAATACAGTAACCTGCAAAGAACTTTAGATGTATTAGTTCAGGGTAATGAAAACAATAACTGAAATAGAAATATTTAGTTCAGGGTATTAGTTCATTGATTGTGTTTGTTACCCTGCTTTTCTTCACAAATACTCCCCCTTCCCCCTTTATCTCCTTCTAAACCCAGTAATATCTACTAGAAACAACTTCATTGCTTAAATTATAATATTTACTAAGGTATTGATGTCACAAGTCTGCTCCCCAATCTTCTTTCCTCCAAACAACAACGATTCTACATTCTCCTGCTTCAACATCTCCTCTACTATTCCCATCAGCATCTTTACATTGCTGGAACTTGCATCCAGTGTTTTAAATCCCGGATTGAGGAGCGTAGCGGCCGGCCCAAAAAACGCTATAGTGGTATAGCGGATAGCGGGATGGCCGCTATTTTGAAATATAATTCACAAATATAGGATAAATACTATATGCATGAAAATTCTCAAAAACAATTAAAAATACTCAAAATCCATGACATTCAAACTTAACATAAAAAGTCACAAGTGTCTTAGAGCAAATAACCAAAATAGAGAAGAAATTGGAAGAAAGGAATAGAGAAAAAAAGAAGAACAGAGGCAAAAAAACAGAGAGTAATAGAAAAAAAACAGAGAGTAATAGAGAAAAGCAGAAGAAATTGGAAGAAAGGAATAGAGAAAAAAAGAAGAACAGAGGCAAAAAAACAGAGAGTAATAGAGAAAAAAACAAAACAAATTGAAAGAAAAACAGAGAAAAAAATAAGAGAAAAAAGAGGTTACAGAGGCCAAGCTAACGTAAAGCAGGAGAAGGGAATGGAGAAGTCACCGTAAAGCTGCGCGTAGAAGAAAGGAATGAAGAAGTCACCGTAAAGCAGCAAGCAGCAGTCACATACGTAGTAGGCACAAAACAGAGTGAGAGTCCGCAGAAGACACGTGAAGAAGAAGTAAAGAACTGTACCGTTTAATCTCTATATATAGTTACTTACTTTTTAAAAAACCCTAATTTTTAATTGATTTAACCTAAAGACAAAATTACAGAAATACCCTTAATGTATTAACTAAATATTATAAAAACGAAGGGGCGTTTTTGTCATTCCCCTTCTATCTTCAACCTAGCGGATCTGTGTTAGATCCAGAAACCTGAAAACGCGTGAAGCTCTCCGCGAAATCGCCGCCACGACGCCCGCGACGCCAAAGTGCTCCGCTACGCCGTTGTTGTCGCAGCCAAAGGCCGCTCCGCCACTATAGCGCGCGATTTAAAACACTGCTTGCATCTGTATCCACATTGGGTCCATTTTGCCCCATACTTGACCCGTTTTGTTAATAAAATGCATGCATAGTTTCAATGGGTTTAATTTTGTTAATAAACTGAAAATCAAAATGAATAAAGATGAGATACACATTTTAATCCAAATTCAAAGTACAAGCCTACAACAACTTAAGGTGATCACAACTCCACACTAAATTAGAACTAATATTCAGCACTTGGAAGTTGAATCCTATGAAAATATATTTAGTGCCAGTTTTTGGATTAAATAAATATAATTTGCTACCAACAGAGAGGCAATAATAATAGCAAAATAAGGTTAACGAAAAATAACATGTGGTGCAAAATCCTTTCCCTCTCTTTAGTCTCAAACAGCAAGTAGGGATAGAAGGTTTATGATTACCAAAAAAGACTTAAGCATATTCTTAACACATCTATTCTATTTCTATAATAAAATCAGGTGTCACTTAATAGGAATTGCACATATACTATTGGGAAGATGGTTGTGACGGTTGAAACTGGAGTCTTGAAATCCACTGATCTCACTTCCTATGCTTATCTTTGATTATTTATTGAAAAGAAGGCAATCCATCTTCAAATAACAAAATGAAAAACACCGCAAGAATGTAATAGCACTGGTCGTGGGAATTGAAAAAGAAATCATGATTTAAGGATTTTAGACTTATTTTAACCAGAATCAACGTTGGAAGGTGGGTAAATGCAAACAGATGATGATACGAAAATTGATCATGAAGAACTTGCAATCAACACACGTGACAATCACCAAGGAGTTAGTGGCGTGGGTTCCTTTGCTAGCCATCATCAAGGGCTGAGTTTAATTACTTGGCTATTTTAAGTCATTTAATTGTTACTTGGCTGTTTTTGTTTTAGTCATTTAATCACCAATAAATCAGCCATTTGAATCCTATTCTGATCAGTTACAAAGGAGGAGCATTAAAGACAATTCAAGCCATTGGAAAAGGAGTTACATAGCTGATAGAATAATGTCATATTATTACTAGTTTAATTGCTTTTATGTTGCAATTTAAATAAGCCAATGTTTCGGCTATATATGCCATGTATGCTGATCATTTTGGAGAGATAGAATTCAGTTCAAGAACATAGAATTTGTGTCTACATTTTCGAAAGGTTATTTGCAAGTGTCGTCTTGAGAATAATCCGATTAGCTCAATTGGTGTTGAGTGCTAATCTCTTTGTTAAACTATTGGTGTAGGTTAACATTGCATATCCCTTGTTATTCCACTAAAACTATTCGACAAACACTTCACACAATTCGACAAACACTTCACACTATTCGACAAGCACTTAACACAATTCGACTACACTTCACAGAATTCGACCAACACTTCACAGAATTCGACTAATATGGGTTGTACCTAGTACATTCGATATTGGTTGTTTGCTTCCGCTACCCTTACGAATTAAAGCACTCTAATTCGTATCAGATGATAACTAGACAAGAGTGTTCTCGATGGGTTCGATTCGGACACACTCTCAATTCTCAAATCAACAAAGTGAGAGAAAAATAAAATACACATAAACGAACACAAAATCAACGCTTGAAATGAACACAATAAGGGAAGCAATCAAACGAAGTTTCAAGAGTAAAGGGAGAGGGCGAAGGCCAGAAACTAACCTGACTTTGAGAGTACCACGACGACGGAGACGGCAACATAAGAAACAATAACCGAAATGGTCAGCTTGCTATACAACTTATAAAACAATCTATTTATTTCTGGTTCAATAAATGGTAAACCTTGATGTGAAATTCCTCAATCTATCACAGCAGAAACAAAAAAACATCAAACCCTAACAAATTTCAAAAAACAACAACGCAATAACAAAACCCTAAAATGTAGAAAGAGATATGAAATTCTTTTAATTCAATCAAACATAGCAATAGCTCTGCCTCTCATCTTAATGAAGATTATCTGCTCATGAAATGAATCAGAATAGGAGTGGTGGTTTACCTTTTAGAAAAACTAGAAGAAAGCGAATCAAAGAATGAGACGGTGACGGGGAGAGAGACGGTGACGACGAGATAGATGGAGACGGCGGTAGAGAGGAGAGAGCGACGGAGGAAGGCGGCGAGTTGGCGGAGAGAGCGATGGGAAGGGCAATGGAACAGTGGAGTTTTGGTGGAGAGAGCAAGTTTAGGGTGCTTTAGTTTTTGTTTTTGGGGGAGAGAGCCAGAACTGAAGTCAAAAAAAGCTAGGCGCGAGGGTTATAGTTTTTGGTTTCACGCAAAAAAAGGTTACATATTTCAAGTCGGAGTTAAGAGGTATCCGACTTAAAAAGGTGAGCGCCAGAATTTTTTCACCAGGTTTATTACAAAATTGCCACCGCGTCCCCTTTTTATGTCAGATATTTGTGCATCCGACTTAAAACCTCCAACTCTTTTCCAATTTTTGTACTAGTGAATGGTGTTTTAGCATTCTAATGTGTTCACTAAACTAACTCAATTAACTCTAATCCTAAACCAATGCTTCAACACAATATATCACCCAACAATATTATGTCTACAATCAACTAATTCAGTCAATCATTTTAGGAACTAATTTCCTAAACAGGTCAAGTCACAATAAAAATTGAAACTCATGCCTCTTATAAAATAAGTCAACCAAACATATTAGGATTAATTAACTAAACACATATAGCCAACAATAAGAATTCATAATCAAGCCTCTTAGAACTCAAAGTAATTTATAATTATGGGTATTACATTTCACCCAAACTTGAAAATTTTTGTCCTAAAAAATTGTTCAAGTTATACCTCACTAAAATTAAGATCAGAACAGAGTTCAACTGTTTCATAATTTAAAGGTTGACGAGGATCGGGAGAATACCTTTATAGCTGAGACACATGGATCACAGTGTACAGCTGGACCAAAATGGAGAAAAACTAGACTATAAGCAATCTGTCCTACTTTGACCAAGAGTAGGCATACACTAAGAGACCTTAAGCAACAGAATGATCTTGGCTTGAGACATGGTTTATTAACAAGAACTTCGTACATCGCTTTAGATGACTCATAAAAGTATCACAACCCACCACACATATGAATCAACAATAAAAACTACACCTTGGTTCACTCCATTACCATTGAATCACAATTAGCTCACATATCATAAAACAATCATCAATTTCATTTAGAACTCATTTCAAACACATCATTGATCCTCAACCATCATAGTTACATATTTATTAACAACCATGTTCAATAAACCCCTAAAGTCCTTGAAAAGGAGAGTGAAAATGAATTCACACATATACAAGTTAGGGAACCAATAAAGTAAACATAAGGGGGTGCCTCACATCCTATTGTTGTAAAGGAGACCTTGAAAAATATGTTATTTTCTTATCATATCATTGAAGAAAAGAAACAGTCATAAAACACTTAAACATCATTGACCATGACAACTGGGATTCAAAGATTAGATTTCTTATGAAGAAATTCTCACACTATCGAATATTTTCTCAACTGTCTTTAAAACTTCACAATACATCATGTCAAAAATTTGATTGATTCTCTACGAGAAACATTTTCATTAAGAATAGGAGTGAGTTATGTTCACACCAGAGAAGTTGAAAGAATACTCAAATCAATAATAAATTTCTAGGTGTTGGCATGAGTGGTGCCAACTTGTTGGAATGGTCTCAAAGTTATTTTCAAGTAAAGTTTTCTTCCTCTAGTGCCATCAAACTCATTCCCAAGTTTAATGAAGCATATGGATAATTCAAATACACTTAATTTAAATTGTTCACCCATGGTAACAGTCTTCATATTATCATGATATGCAATTAAATATCAAATACTAATGCAAACGCACACTCCTCAAATGCTTCAATGGTTACAATTATATTAGCATTGTGATGGTCATTTGAAGAAATTAAAAACACCAAATTATAATTGTTTATAAGTATAGTTCTCTTCGTTAGCTTTCCAACGCATCCAAGAACACCTAAATCGGAGTTCCGGATCAAAAGTTACGTCAAAAATAGGTTGGAAGGCTGTAAAAGTTTTTGTCAAACCGAATCCAACACGGGTGCCTGTGTTGGACCCCACGGGTCGTGGTGAACTATCAGAGTTCACCTTTTTTCTGTTTTGGTGCTTTACAATCCATCCATTGACTATCCAAACTTACCCCATTCATGTACAATCAATTTACACACATTCTAATGACTATTTCACACCTATAATCATAATTTAAAGGCTTTCATCTCAACACACAATCACGACAAAGGCGGGGAAACTCATCAACAATCACATTAATCATTCCATTCTTAGCATGTTCATTGGAAAGATTTCAATCAATCACACATGTTCAGAACAAAACCACTTAGGATTCTCACAATCACATTAAGAATTAAAACAAGAAAAAGAGCAAAGAACGAAGAACTCACATTTGTCAAAGTACATGGTAAACTAGATCACACGATTGTTGATTTGTTATCAAAAGTTTAGTGAGCTACACCCAATCTCAATGAACTATAAGTGATGTTATTTTATAAATCTCCTTTGCATCAAGTAACGTACGCACCTGTAAAGAAACTTCCTCCCAAGAAGGTAAAAAGATAAGAATAAAAACTAGTTTCACAATTAAAGACCAAAGGGTATCCTTGAAAGGAAATAAAACAAAACTGTAAAATCAAATGCAAAGTTGAAAACCAGCCACCCCAACTTAAAACAGTCTTATTCAAAATACGATTCCTTTAATAAAATAGTGAAGGCACAGTGGTGACTCAGAAGTGAAGTTTCAAAAAGAAAATTGGGGAATACAAGTTTTATAAAATCAACGATTTGCAATCATGTATATATAAAAGTCAAGATGGATAAGAAAAACCATTACGAAACGAATGTCCTAGAATGCATTTCTAGACCTTCAATAAATTTCAAATTAATATTAATCATTATAATAATATTGTTGTTAAAACAAAGTGATAGAAAAAGTCATGTTCATTGAGAAAGAGTTTTGAATAGAGATGAGTTTCGAAATATGAGTTAACCCCAAACATACATTGCAACTTTGTAGTACTAATCAATTGCATCATTTCATAACTCAAAGGACAAACATATAGGTAAGCCAATCATCCAAATCACACACCCATCAACAACTTTCGCGGTAACATAAAACTCTTTAATTGACAAAATATGATGACTAAGAAATACCCACTATGTCAATCGGGACCTCTACTCAAATCTTAACACAGTAATACCCACACTTCAATAACATGGAAGCCACATAACATCAAAAGTTGAATGGTCTTTATTTCAGCACACAATTAAAACAGTCATTCTTCACTTAATCACCATAATCATTGCAACGATGGGTGCTTCATATCATAAAACATACCTATTAGGATCAATTCAGGTGATAAAGGTTTGCATTTAAGTTGGGAATGGAATAGGATTGAGTTTGGCTTCCAAGTGAATGAAATTTAGAAAACTGGAGTTTTATAAAGTAATTTAAAAGCACGGTTTTTCGTTTGTGGATGCATTCCTTCCGATACCAAACCATTCCCTATTCTTTACCAATCAAATTTCAAACTTGTATCATCAATAAGCGATACCAACAAATTCAGATTAAATAAGAACACATGAAACCATTTAATTTCTCCAACAACTCTTTTGATCTAGAAATTTTTAACACAATGGAAACATGGATTCAAGAAAGGATTTTCAATAACAGTCACTACACCAGACACATTTAATGGAAGAAAGGGTATGAGTCCTAAAAAGTAATTTTAATCTGAATTTTAGTATAATATAAGCAAACAGAGTCATGGTCTCATTTAGCAAAAATATCATTACCTCACACTCCTTGGGCCCTCACAACTTTGCACAAAAGCATATTAACACGCAACCAAGTCACAAACAACAATCCGAGGCATCAATTGACTCAAGCACATAGGATTCAAACTTGGCAACTAGTTTAAAAATTACCATCAATCACATTTCCACAAAACAATCATGGAATTACTAAACATATTAGCGTCACAAAGAGAGTTTAAACTATATGCATTCAAAGATTCAGAATACAAAACATCTTAACACCAAAATCAAGGCAAGAGGGAATACAAAACGGGCATCGAAAGATAATATGGATCTCAACTAACTCAAGACACAAGGTGGGTTTGAGTAAAGAAAGAATACAACTCGAAGGTGAAACATCTTTGAGGGAATTGCATAAACGAAACTTCACAAAGGTTTGCTAGTTAGAGATACAACGCTAGGAGACTGACATTTCCTAATGGAAGATTTTTCAACAAAACAACTTCTAGGGTGACGATCTACGAATTCTACGGTGATGCGACAGTCGAACCGACTCCGATGAATAGACGGCTGCCCACTATCCTTCAAATCAACACAGATGACCATTCCTTCGTTCCACAACCTCCTCTATAGCCCTCTGCTTCCGCTGCACGCTCTGATAAAAGAAGAAAGTCGGGAATCCTATGATTCTGGGTTTCGGAAGTTCTCGGGGCTGAGGCAACCAATTGTCACTATTCTTAGTACCTTGCATGAAATATTGAGTTGATTAGGCTCAATGCTTCACACAATATGCTGAGAAGTTCTAACAATTTCTTGTCTATTCATCCATTCAGTAGTTCATTTACGGTGTACTTATATATGTTACTAAGTAGTTTTCTCACTCAAGTTTTCGAAAAGGATTTTTAACATGACACAAACCGTTTAACCGTGACTTCTGAACACATTACAATCAATGAAAATGAGTTCAAACAATTGCAGCTTGCATCACCTATGATATGGGTTGGTTTAGGGTTGTGAAACAATGGATTTGGGGGAAAAATAGTGAAAAATGGATGGCCAACTGATGCTGACATGGGTACCAGTGGTAGACAATACGAGTTGTGCATGGCAGCTGGTTTGCAGAGTTAATCTGCCCAAACCGAAACTGCCACGGACCGTGGCAGAGCATCAGATACCCTGTTTTGCAGTTTTGAGTTTTTCCTTTCAATCCTTTTATTTCCAATCCTTCCCCAACTCGGATCACAACATGAAAGCAGATATAAACCACTATCCAAACCTCAAATCAAGACTCATAACATTTCTCTTAGGTGTGTGACCTAACAACGGAATACCAAGATACTTGCCCATAGCAGTTGTAGTGGTAAAGGCAGACATTAGACTAAGCCTTCTTCTAGTTCTAACATCAACATTCTTGTAGAAAAAAAATACTAGTCTTCTCCTGGCTCACCATTTGGCCAGACATTGAGCAAAAATTATTGAGAACCTCCATTACACACCTCATATTACCATCGGTTGCCTTGCCAAAGAGTAATAAATCATCCGCAAACAAAAGATGAGAAATTTTGGGTCCGTTCCTGCCAGCTTGAATCGGAACCCACCTACTACCATCAACTTCCTCTTCAATCAAATGCGTGAGATTGTCCATGCATATACCAAAGCTGTAACGAAACTATCAAGGGCTTCAACTATGCTATGCTCAAGAGGACTAAAATGATACTTCAACTCTGGATAGCTCTCGTTATTAAACTCTTCAAAAAAAGATTCTTGAATGTAGATTAATTGTATACATTCATTCACCTGGGATGCGACCTACCAGGAAACGAAACCTACCTAAAAACAAAATTCACCTACTAGGAAATAACTCTATCTTACCCTAAGGATTCTTTATGGTGGAGAGACTTATTACTCTTAGAAGATGGAAAACTTTCGTGGCAGGGAGTCTTTGAATCTGCGCTTACGCCAATGTTGGGGAAGGGGAATTTGACTTCCTTTTGGTGGCACACGTGGGTCAGCAATGAGAATTTCAAAGACTTGTTTCCTAGTTTTTTTGAAGTGGCAAAGTTTAAACATGGTACCATTATGGAGCATAGGTATTGGTTTGATAATATTTGGTGTTGGAATCTCGATTGGGGCCGTGACTTCTCTGTCGAGGAGAGGGTTGATCAGGATTTTCTTTTGGCCACTTTACATGCATTTCATTCTGAAGATTCCGAACAAGATCCTTGGCAGTGGAGACTTGATAACTTACATTCTTTTTCTGTTAAATCTTGTTATGTTCTTTTGTTGAATTTGATGTAGCAGGATAGGTTGGATGATGTTACAGATTTGGTCCAATCCATAAATAGTGAGGCCCATTATCAAAAGCAACCCAATAACCAACGGCTCAGATCTAGGTCCCTAGATCGGACGGCTCTGATCAATTAGGTCAAACCTCACATTGACTCTATAAATAAGCATTCAATGCAAGCATTTAAGGTAGACACTATTTCACCATATTCTCACCTGTACTTGACTCACTACCTGACTTGAGCGTCAGAGTGTCTTTGCAGGTACCTCCCCCGTCTCAGACCGGAACATTGTTGATCAATACATACTACTACCAACTATCTCGGATCGTCCATACCTTCCGAGATACGGTACAGATCATTGGCGACCACAGTGGGAGTTTCTTTTACTCTAGTTCCTCTCCCATTTCCTTAATCGGCGATGCCTCCCTAGTTACGTCCTAGAATCGCATCCAACAGCCCGTCATGCAGCAAGTCATCCCAAAAGGAGTGGCTATTACTGTTCCGAACTCATCCCGTGCCCAAAGCTCGGCACGGGCTCTAGTTCCCGAAAGCTCGGCACGGGCTCTGGTTCCCGGAAGCTCGGCTCGGAACCAACTTCCTCCTCTTCCTCAGACAATCACGGTACTGATCGATGTTGTTCAACAGCTCATCCATTTGTTAAATCGGCAAGCCAAGACTTATCAGCAACGCAGTTACCGTTTCACGGAGCTGGAAGATGAAATGGCGGAACTCCGGGCTTGGAATATCCCGGATCAGACTTCACCCCAGCGCGAGAATCATGGCCGAAGACTCACGTGCCCCCATCGATCTTTGGATCCATCCTCATGCCTCCTGTTTATCTTTTTCTTTTTGGGGTCTAGACGGTCCGGGCTTAATGATTGCTCGACCTGCGTTGAGTCCTTCATCATGATCGATGAAGCATTGAGACCTCTGGAGGAACTCCGCGAGAGTCTTTGGTTCGAAGGTTCCGATGTTGGTCTGGAATAAACTTCCTTCACAGAGTCCGACCTCCATGAAGTAGAGTCAGAATGAATTGTCCAGGTCCCGGACTTGAGCAGCCTCACGATTGAATCTTTCAATGTAATCTCGTAAAGGCTCATTCTCACCTTGCTGAATGGCTCCTAAAATTTTCTTGTGTTTCGGCTTGCTTTTGGAGTGAGCAAACCGAGCAGAGAAGAGTTTGGCCAGTTGATCCCAGGAAGAGATAGTGTTTGGTTTAAGGGACCTAAACCAATCCGAGGCTACCTTCTCCAAAGTGAGGGGGAAATTTTGGCACTTCATCTCCTCTGGGACATTCTGATATTGCATTACCGTGTCTAAGTAGTTGAGGTGGTGGTTAGGATCGCCTGTCCCGTCATGCAATTCTAAACCTTTGGGGGGTTTTTCGAGATGCCTCAGCACCGGATAGTAATCAATCTTAGTCGTAATAGTCATCAGGTGTATACCGATCTTAACAAAACCAAAGCTAAAATTTTAAGTGATTGTATGAACACCGAGTTTAGGGACGTTAAGTTTCCCAATCCGCTCCACCATATATAGGCCGTGACAGCGTTCCAACAAATACTGTCGGTATCACCGAAGCAGCGGTCATGACACCAATCACTGCAACGCCTTGAAGGATGATATTGAAGACATGATCAAAAGAGGGAAGCTTAGCCATTATGTTAAGAAAGATTCTCAGCAGGGAGATGAGGTCAAGGAAGAAAGAGGCAACCCTAAAAAGAAGGGCAAAGCCAAGGAGGAAAACTCGAAAGAAGAACAAGATTTTCGAAGCTCTGAAGGTCGACATGTAATGATGGTTATCTCGGGAGGTTTTCCTAGTGAAGCGTCCGGGAAAACCATGAAGAGAAAGTGGCAGGAAATTTTGAGCGTAGCCTCTACATCGGTTTCTCCAGGTTCACCGAGCTGACCTCCTTTGGCGTTTGGGGACCAGGACTTGCT
Organism: Astragalus membranaceus; assembly: GCA_039519185.1. Taxonomy (NCBI): domain Eukaryota; kingdom Viridiplantae; phylum Streptophyta; class Magnoliopsida; order Fabales; family Fabaceae; genus Astragalus; species Astragalus membranaceus. The sequence goes on along the minus strand of CM076850.1, from coordinate 61,735,486 downwards.
GGATGGGAAACTTAACAAGCATGTGCCTCTATTGATCAGAGCCGTAATGGCCAATCTAGAGATAAGAAGGGTCTTGGTGGATCAAGGAAGCTCGGTAGACATCATCTTTGTTGACCTCCTCAAAAGAATGGAAATCTCAGAAGAAGATCTCACTCCTTACAGAGGAACAGACCTTTCTGGATTCAACGGGTCCCGAACCAAGTCACTTGGTTATCTAGAGACAATGGTCACTTAAGGAGAAGAACCAATGAATTTTAGAACGGTCAAAACCAAATTCCTCGTTTTGCCTTGTCCCTCTATTTACAACTGCATAATCGGAAGGCCGACTCTTGGAAGGCTCAGAGCGGTAACCTCCACAGTTCACCTGAAGATGAAATTCTATTCTCTCAGCAACAAAATCATCACCCTCAACGCCGACTTGGAATCCGCTGAGAGGTGTTTTTACCTACACATGAAGGGGGACAAAAAGGCTAAGGAAGAAGGGGATCCCCTTGAGGAAGGTCAGAAAAATATGATAAAAAGAAAGGAAGTGGCAAGGCTGCCGATGTAAACGTAACTGACCTGGATGCTAGGTATGATCCAGATAGCTCGGAGGAAGAGAACGATGACGACCTAACCCGAGAACTGAAAAGAAGAATCAAGCGTCCTCAGCCTGATGGGGAGTTTGTCGATTTCACCTGGGGGATGACCCGTCCAAAACGGTGAAGATCGGTGACAGTAAAGGCGGAGCTAGCACAATGTCTGAAAGACCATGCCGACCTTTTCGCATGGTCTGCTGAGGACATGCCCGGAATCCCTGCGGAGGTCGCCTGTCACCAACTCGCTGTCAACTCGACGACATGATCGCAAAGAGCGAACAAGAAAATCACCACATAGCCGATCTTAAAGAAATACTCGAGGAAATTCGAAAGAATAACATGAGGTTGAATCCAAAAAAAATCACCTTCGAAATCCAAGCTGGAAAATTCCTCGGGTTCTACCTAACAGAACGGGGAATTGAGGCCAGCCCGAAAAAATGCCGGGCTGTGACCGACATACGCACACTTACTTCTAAAAAGGAAGTTCAAAAACACAATGGCATGATCACCGCTTTATCTCGTTTCATTTCAAATGCTGCTTTCAAATCACTCCATTATTTAAATTGCTTAAAAAGGAAGAAGAGTTTAAGTGGACTTCAGAGCGGGATGAGGTCCTCACCCAGCTCAAGAAAGTTCTTTCCGAACCACCGATTCTGACCCGACCCAACCGGGGAGAAATTCTGTACCTATACCTAGCGATCTCGGAAGAGGCGTTGGGAGCAGTTCTGGTCAGAGAGGCGGGTTCCGGTCAGAGTTCGGTGTATTTCTTAAGCAAAGCCCTACAGGGACTAGAGTGTCGATATCTAAAAATTGAGAAGATCGTCCTTGCTTTAATCATTGCAGCCTGCTGCTTGCGACCTTATTTCGTTGCCCATCAGGTGGTGATACGAACTAACCATCCTATACGGCAAATCCTACGCCGACCGGATCTAGCAGGAAGAATGATTAAATGGGCGGTCGAACTTTCGGAATTCGAAATCAAGCACGAATCTCGGGCAGTAAAGAAGGCCCAAGTCCTCGCTGACTTCGTCGCGGAAATGACCCCTGTTGATCCTGAGAGCGATGTATGGAGGTTATATGTAGACGGATCCTCAAACCCAAAAGGTAGTGGAGCTAGTCTTTTCTTGGAAAGTCCCGTCGGCGTGGTGATAGAGGTATCCCTTACTTTCGGATCTCAAACTTCGAATAACCAAGCAGAGTATAAAGCGTGCATTGTGATATTACGTTTAGCAATTGACCTCCGAGTTACTCAGGTCTGTCTAAACACCGACACTTTGCTAGTAGTCTCCCAAATCGGGAAGCAGTATGAAACTAAGGATCCCACCTTACAGAAATACTTGACTGAAGTCCGAGACCTGCTCGCTCGTTTCAAATCCGCCGACGTTAAGCACGTTCCAAGAACAGAAAATCAGAGGGCATACATTTTATCCAAGCTCGGCAGCACCAACGTTCCCGGAAAATCACCGTTCCATTATCCACGAAGTGCTCCACAAACCCAGCATCTACACGTAACCGGAGTTCAACTCGTCCATATGCGTGCTAGAGGAAACCAGGAGTTGGATCACACCAATGATAGAATATATTGAATCGGGCGCCGAGTCTCCGGACTCCCAGCAATCCAAGAAAATCAGGAGAAAGAAAGGCACCTTCGTTCTCCGTGATAGATAGGACCCTCTACAGGAGGAGCCTCTCCTCGCCATTGTTGAAATGTATCGAAGGAGAGGTAGCAGACTACTTGCTAGCTGAAATCCACGAAGGCATTTGTGGACAGCATCTTGGGGGAAGATCGCTGGCCTGAAAAGCTTTAAAGGAGGGATATTTCTTACCGACCATGGAGGCCGACGCTAGGAACCATGTGAAAAAGTGCCGAAAATGTCAGATCCATGCCAACGTCCATGTGGCGCCCCCTACCGAGCTTACCAGCCTTACCTCCTCGTGGCCCTTTGCATGGTGGGGGATAGATCTCTTAGGACCGTTCCCAACTGCCCCTGGCCAGGTAAAATATTTGATAGTAGTAGTGGATTACTTCACTAAATGGATCGATGCCGAACCATTAGCCATTATCAGCGCAAGAAACTGCATAAAATTCTTCAAGAAAAACATCATGATCAGGTCTGGGATCCATGAGCTAGTCATCACTGATAATGGAACCCAATTCTCTAATAAAAGTTTCAAGAAACTAATGACCAATCTTAAAATCAAACATCGTTTCACCTCGGTGGAGCATCCCCAAACCAATGGGCAGGCCGAAGCAGCTAACAAGGTAATCCTCAATGGCCTGAAGAAATGGTTAGACGATGCTAACGGGAACTAGGTTGAAGAATTGCCATATGTCTTATGGGCTTACCGAACCACCCCACAAAGCTCTATGGGAGAAACGTCGTTCCGGCTCTCCTATGGAAGCGAGGCGGTCATGCCGGTTGAAGTCGGAGAACTTAGTTGGAGAACAACAAATCCAAAATCCCCAGAAGACAATAACCAGGCCCTCGAGGAAGAGCTCGACCTCGTGGATGAAGTCCGAGGCAGAGCCTCCTTCAAGGAAGCCGTTGTAAAACAAAAATAGCAACCCGGTACAACTCTAAGGTTGTCCCCAGGGATTTTGAGGTGGGCGATCTAGTGCTTCGAAGAGCCGTTGTTGGCCTAAAGAATGCCACCCAAGGAAAACTTGCACCCAACTGGGAAGGGCATTACCGGGTTGTAACTAAGACCGGTAAGGGCGCTTTCGAATTGGAAACCGTAGAGGGGAAAACAATCCTCCGAACTTGGAATGCTACCAAACTCAAAAGTTATTACAGTTAGTTTAATTTTGAGCCTAATGGCATGATGTATTCCGATCTTCTTCCGTTTAATACACCCGGATAGGCTAAAATTTTCCGACACACTGAACTTATTTCCGATCTTATTTCCATTTTTGCTTCATTTTGATTAAGTAAGGCCAAAATTCCTTCAGTGGAAAGAACGACACGGGAGCGAACAATCGATCTCCCAAGAAGTTCTGCATCGCAAGCAACCGAGGTAGTTTCAACCAGGAACGATACGGGACCGATCGATCGATCTCCCAAGATGTTCCGCATTGCAAGCGACCGAGGTATTTGTAACCCATTGGGCGAGTTCGATCTGGGCCGAGTCCCGGTAAACTGTCCCAAGGGATTCTAAGGTCTTTTAGGCCAAAATTCCTTTAGTGAAAGGAACGACTCGGAACCGATCGATCGATCTCCCAAGAAGTTCCACATCGCAAGCGACCGAGGTAGTCGCAACCCGTTGGGGCGAGTTCGATCTGGGCCGAGTCCCGGTAAACTTTCCCAAAGGATTCTAAGGTCTTCGGGATTCAAATCCGCTAAAGACCAATGGCCGAAATTGTCATAACCCTAAAGGACGAGTTCGATCTGGGCCGAGTCCTGGTAAACTGTCTTGAAGGCAATATCAATGACTTGTAAAGTAAACACAAGCGTAAATACACACAGAATAAGAACAAAATAAAAAATAACCCCGGTTACGGCCCGGGTCCTCAAGTTCAGAATTGTGATTAATTACAATGAGAAAGACGATGATACGCACTTTGGTAACAGAGTCGATCTAACGATCCGACCCTCCACCACGTCATGATCCACGTTCAATATCCCTTTATCAAGAGGTAATGAAGGGTGGATCAAGGCGACTTGAGCAAGGGCTTTGTCAAAGCCTTCCCCAGCCATCTCAAGAGCCGTTATCGCTATATCGGCAGCTTCAAGTTCGGCTTTCCGTGTTGCCTCCTTGGCCAGTTTCAGCTTCGAGCTCAGCGACCCGATCTTGGGGGTCCGAGTTAAGATTGGTCCTCTCCTCCCTTTCTTCTACAACCTTCTTAAGCTCGGCCTGGACCTCGGAATTTCGACTCTGAAGTGCCAGAATCGACTCAGCAGCTTGTTTTTCCTTATTTTCCAGCTCTGTGACTCGAAGCTCAAGCTCTTGAACCTTGCCATTAGCCGAGTCTCTCATTCACCAGATTCTCCTTCTCCTTTTTCAGATCGGAAAGGTGTTTCCGTGCTTTCTTCAGAGCGGCGGAGGTCTCCTCCAACCTTTTCCGGGCTGCATCCGTACGAACCCATTCTTCATCTCTCGCCTTAAGGGCCTCTGAAGAAAAAGAAAACAAAATAAAACAACAAGTTAAGAACCTAGTCAATTAAAGTAGTAAGAGAAGGAAACTTTAGTTTTCTGCTTACCTCTAGCTTGACTTTCGACTTCCTCTCTCTGCGATTTAGAAATGTCGGCCACATGCCTAAACACCTGCACCGCTGCTTCTACTGGATCGAAACAATACTCCTCGAAGTTCTTTTTCAGAAACCCACCGCCTACGGAGATGCTACTTGACTTGCGCTTTTTCGTTGTGTCCTTTCCACCATGACGACTTTTTATGGAGGCTTTGAGAGAATCTCCTTGATCGGATCGGCCCCTTTTTCGTTGGTGCTAAGAGGAAAAAGCTATAGCTAGGGGGCGATCCACCTGCGCCAAATTTTGCTGATGTCTCCGATGTTGAAGATCGACAGTCTGATCCTCAAGATCTATAGCAGGGACAGTGGTGATAGGAACGGCGTGCACAGGCTCATCCCGTCGAGGGATCTGCTGAGGAGTTGGTTGTGCTTCGGAACTGCTTTGGTGTAAACCAGCCCTTTTTTCAGCCAAAGACCTCAGGAGGGCGAACTTGTCCGCAGACATCTTATATGCAAAACAAACAGATTTGAAGAAAAGTTTAGGAAAATCGCTCTTGAGATAAAATTAAAGATAAGACATCCTATCAGTATCTGACCCTACCAAGCGCTTTTAATACTTCTGACTTGGTACCAACCTGAACCAAGCTTGTTGTATCAATACCGAACTTCTTGGGATCGGCGTAAGAGATCAGATCGGTGAAGTTGGTCAGGATCACTAGGGTTTCTTATCTACATCACTTAACCTACCTCTGCTAACCGTGTAAGCTTTTGGGGAGCGATTGAAGTGGGAAAGAGTCCATCCAATGGGAAATTTGGTGGACTCCAGAAACTGTCCGTCCTCGCTATACTTTCCAACATATTTTATGGCGTCGTCATTCACTGGCTCGATGAAGAAGAACTTATCTTTCCAGCCTCCTTTCAGAGAGTCGGTAAATGGCATGAAGACCTTGGTGTTCCTTCTAGCTCGGAGACTCACGTGCCCCCATCGATCTTTGGATCCATCCTCATGCCTCATGTTTATCTCAAAAAGATAAAAGAACAAATTGGCTGACACCGACCTTTCCAAATGAAGGCACGCGAACTCAAAATCCCGGATGAAGGCCCACGAGTTGGGGTGAAGTTGTGAGGGGGCAAGGTTCAGTGTTCCCAACACCTCCTACTGAAGAACGGTGAAAGGGGGTCGGATGTTCGATGTTCATAGTGGAGATCGCCACCTCATACATAACGAACTTAAGGGTCGAGGCCAAAACGGCGGCATGCTGGTCAGCCCCCATACTGTCCACATTTCATATTTGTCCTCTTCTCCCTAAAATCGGGTTAATAATGTGGCCCATGTCGTTTCCGGCCTCGTATATGGATCGGGAGAGTTGGGAACGAATGTCATCAATTTTGCGTTGTTAGGACGATCGATAGTGGCAACACGAAGGGTTTGTTTTGTCCTCGCCAGATCGGACCTGCAGAAGTGCGGGCATACAAAGTCAGGTTGGAGCGATGTGGTGGGTCCACGACCACCAAGTCGGAATCCGACCTGACGACCCCCACCTTGTGTGAATAAAAACAGACTGGGGGGTCCTAGCCAAAATACAGAGCAAAGAGAAAAGTCACTAACCTCGGATGGCGGAAGCTTGGCGAAGTTGAATGTGTTTGCGTATCTTGACGATCTCGCTCCACTGAAAGGCAGAGACCCTCGCCACGAAGTGCAGGATCGGAGAACGAAACTCGGAAAGACGATGTAAAGATCGTTTATCAGAGCAAATAACTAAGATTCTAAAAAAATGATAGAGGATTGGACCCCTATATATAGTGGGACAAAGGCTTTGAATTGGGCCAAAACCAAAAGAGCGCGTCTAATCAGCAACAGTGTCAAGCGCACGCAAATCGAACCACCATTGTTACTCCAGGCGCCATCAAACGACGTGTCAAATCAGTAACAGTAATGACAGGCGCGTAAATCGAAGCGCCATCTTTCAAGCAGCACCTCGAGTCACTCGATGGCCGCCCTTACCTCGTCATCATTAAAATAGAACATTGTGTCACTCGATGGTCGCTTATATCTCATCACTTACTGGTGACTTCATAACAATGAATCCCAGAAGATCGGAATTGGGAGCAAAATTCCACATGAGAGTAAGCCCGGATTCGTGAATAATCACGGCCCGTTCAAAGATCGGACAAGCTAGCAAGTCAAGATCGCCAAACAGGCGACCCGACTTGGAGGGCAACTGTTACAGATTGGGCCCAATCCATAAATAGTGAGCCCATTATCAAAAGCAACCCAATAACCAAAGGATCAGATCTAGGTCCTAGATCGGACGGCTCTGATCAATTAGGTCAAACCTCACATTAACTCTATAAATAAGCATTCAATGCAAGCATTTAAGGTAGACACTATTTCACTATATTCTCACCTGTACTTGACTCACTACCTGACTTGAGTGTCAGAGTGTCTTTGCAGGTACCTCCCCCATCTCAGACCGGAACATTGTTGATCAAGACCTACTACTACCAACTATCTCGGATCGTCCATACCTTCTGAGATACGGTACAGATCAGATAGCAATATCCAGAGTGCTCTTGTTGATATGTGGCCGTTATTTATTACCACTAAGGTTGGGGGTTTTTGGTTGGAGATTGTTGTTGGGGAAGCTTCCAACTGGCGATACTCTTATTTCTATGGGCGTTATCAAGACTCTCATGGGTGGTGCTGCCCCTTTTTTGTTTTTTTGCAGAATGAGTCTACTTCCCATTTATTTATTATTGACAAGGCATTTCGGGTTAGTTTGACTTGCTATTCAGAATTGCTGTTTCAGATACTCTGGTAGTGTCACATCCGAATTTTGGATTCGAAATTAGCTGTAATGACACGTCAGCAAAGCAATTAAAGAGAAGTTCAAAAATGGACAAAAGGGGTTATGCTCGAAAAGTAAGTGGCTCGAGAGTCCATACTTACGCTCAAAAAGGACTGTAGAAGCCAATCCCGAACGCTAGAAGAGAACTCACGCTCGAAGGTCATTTCCCCGAAAGACACACGGGAGCTCTCAAAGGAAAGACTCAAAATTCCAAGTGCAACACGTGAAGATATGAGGCGGTTAAGGCAGTTGTCTCGAGTGAGTTCGAAATGCAAGGACAGATTTAAAGGATCCAAGACGCCAAAAAACATGTGGCATCCATCATTTCTAGTCATTAGTTAGTTTTATATTTTATCTGCTTTCAATAAGGACAAGTGTCCAAGACATGCAACGTAGTAGTTGGCATTTTTAGCTCTAAAAAGAGTAGTTCAAACGATGTAGGGCGATTTCATACCATCTAGTAACCCATTACGCCTAACACATCAGATCACACAGGATCTCTTGCTACAACGGTGAACAATGTATGTCTGAGCCAAACCCCCACTTTTCAATTCAATGCAATTACTTCTTTTTCGACAAACTGAGTGAAATACTCTTGTCTCTTTTATCTCTTTTAAATTATTTTTAAACCTCCTTTTTTAATCACTGCACTTGGGGAATTCGTGACGTTCAGTCCCTCCTGGCAATGATTTTTGTGGGTTCCTCGAGTTTATCTTTTAATTTTACTTTGTTTTATTTGACGAAAAATGCTTGGTTCGGATTGACTGAAGGACTCGCGACGTTATCCTCTCTCTGGGTGTGATTTCAGTGTTTTGTTCAATCGTTATGTGCCTCGAATTCGATTGGACGATCACCTAGAATCCCGTATTCGTTTGGTTGTTCCTTCGAATTCCCTCCCTTCGCCATTATCCGTCTCCAAAAGAGCACACAGATTGGGGATTGCAGTGTAAACCTATCAACTTGTGAACCCAATATCTAAATTTGAGTCCTTTTCTCTCATACATCTCGAGTTTATTTGTTTGACAGAGACCTGACCAAAAATACTGGAAAACAGGTAGGTATCGAGCGTTTCCGGGCTTATGGCTTGCAGTTGGAATCCAAGAAGGCTTGTAAATTGAAGTACTTATTCTGGATAGCTGCCACGTGGTGCATCTGGTTTAATCGGAATCATACTCTATTCATAGGTCAAGTATTTAATTCACAGGTGGTCGTTAACCATGTTAATTCTATAACATGAAGCTGGTTCAAAAGGATAGAAAGTCGCAATTTCGCTTTTAAGTTTTCTGACTGGTGGGGAAAATCTCCTGTATGTCTGAACTCGGTGTAACTGGATTTCGCCTCATTCTTCCTTGGGGTACTCTTTTTCCTCTTTGAGTCTTTTTTCTTTGGTGTTTTGGCCCATGGACGTTTTAATGAGGCCTCTTGAATATGTACGAGTTACGGTGCCCCTTGCCCCCTATTATATAATATTTTGTTTCAAAGAAAAAACTAGATCGTACCCCATGCGTTGCACGTGATATCCTTATGAAAAAATATATAGTATTATGCATATTCCGATTGATGGATGTTTGAACTATTTAAAATGCAGTATATTATTGGAGAATTTTATATAAAAAAAAAGCCATTCTAACGCACACATAAAGCTATGTGATAAAACAATATTAGTGGCATATATCAAGGTTAAATTTTAAAATGGAAAAAAATGCTCACTTAAGTAATTTGAGTTACAAATGAAAACAAAAATAAAGTTTTGTTTTAGGGAAATAATAAAACTATTATTTGGAATCTCCCTATTATTTTAAATTCAATTCTATAATTATTTTCTTTTGTTTTAACAACTTTCTTGTTGAGAATTTGTGACGGTCTTCTAAAGCACGTGGAGGTTTGCTAAAGAAGAAGGGTATATGATGGGTACTTCAATTTTTTTCCAAACCCTAAATTGCCCAAAACACACTGATAAGTGTCGCGCTTTGCATGTTTTGTTACGAAATTAATTTATCTTTTGCGTAAGCTGGTTACTAAGGATCGAACTTGGCGTATTTGAACAGTTAAAACTTTTTCCAAGCCCTAAAGTACCCCAAAACACATTGCTTAGCGTCACACTTTATATATTTTGTCACGACTTTTTTTACCAAACTGATTTTTAAAGAACAAACTTTGCGTATTTGAACCGTTAAATTTTTTTCCGAACCTTAAAGTACCCAAAAACACATTACTTATGATCGACTTTAAAATCTTGTAGAGAAATTACTTAATTTTCACCAAACCGGTTATTGAGGAACGAACTTCGCATATTGGAACATCTAAAAATAAATTCAACCTCAAAACACACTGGTTAGCGTTGCACTTTACTTATTTTCTCATGAAATTATTTTTTCAACCAACCCGGTTGCTGAGGAACGAACTTCGCATATTTGAACATCTAAAATTTTTTGGACGCTAAAGTACACCAAAATAGACTGCTTAGCACCGCACTTAACATATTTTGTCACGAAATTAATTTTATTTTTCACAAGACCGATTTTCTTAACTCTAACAAACCCCAAATCACATTGCTTAGCATAGCACTTTACGTATTTTGTCACGAAACTAATTTTATTTTTCAACAAACTACTTAGGGTGTTTTTTTTGTCCCCCCCCCCCCCCATTAAACCCCATACCCCCATATTTGATTTTAACCCAAAAATACCCCTTTCATTTTTACCAAAATCTGATCAGGCTCCACAGAATTGTAAGATTCCCGGAAATATTTAAAAAAAGGTATTTTCGGAAATATTATCAGTTCAAATTTCGGGAAATAGGGTATTTCCGGAATACAAGTTAACCTTCCGGAAATACCCACTATTAGGTATTTCCGTAAATTCAAATTTTTAACCTTCTGGAAATAGCTTTTCTTGACGTATTTTCGGAAAGTTTAATTTTTTAAACTTCCGAAAATACCTTATTTTCGGTATTTCCGGAAATTGTTTTTTTAGCTTTTTTTACCAATATGGCTACGACAGATGGCAAATGCCCCTTTATGGATTTATCGGATGTGCTTACCACATCACAGGTTTTTCGTACTCGGGATATTGTTACCCGTTGGGCTAGAGATATCGGGAAAGCCAACGGGGTAATTGTCATTATTATTCGATCCGAGTCCAGTGAGAATGGTAAAGGGAAGAAAAATAAGATTGTTTTTGGTTGTGATAGGCATGGGAGATATAGTGGAGTAGATGTTGGGTGTTCTAGTAGACACAAGACCTCAAAAAGGCGTGGTTGTCCATTTAGATTGAAAGCTAAACCACTCGATTGGTCATTGGGAGATATTGTTTTAATTTGTTACATATAGGGTTGAGTCAGCCCATTGGTCATTGAAGAGGTCATTGGGTTCTAGTGGAGGTGACTTATGCAGAAGTTGGGAATCCATGCATGGGATGATCAGTGCACAAATTGATAAAATTGTCGGTTCTTTTCAAAAAAGCATCAACCGTGTAGATGCCCAGCACAACACTCCATTCTACAAGAATCTACACCGTTTGGTGTCTCATGAGTCATTGAATCATATAGCTCATGAGTTTGAAGGCATGTTGGATGGAGTAGGGACCGATAAGACCCGTTGTGCTGGTTGTGTGATTAAAGTTACTCATGGGTTACCTTGTTCTTGTGAGCTTGGGAATTTGCACCTACATGGCTGTCGAATCCCAATAGAGATGATTGACCCTCATTGGATGAGGCTGAGTATTGAGAGTATGGATGAGGAGCGGGTGAAACAAGCGTCACTTGAATGTATCATAAGCTATACAATAGAGGAGGTTTGGAGGCAATGGACTGAGATGTCTCTTGAGGAGAGATGTGTCTGGAAGAAAGGTCTTGATGATTTTGTCTTCAAAAGCACTACAATCATGGTTCCACCTAAGCACAAAGTCAAGACTAGGGGTGCACCAAAGAAGAAGAAGAAAGAGTATGATGTGAAGAGAGCTCCTTCTTATTGGGAGCACGTGGATGCGTCTTTGAGCTCAGATAAGAAACCCACCCAGATTTCATCACAGAGACTTCCCCAGTGGTCCTCACAGCAAGTCTCTCAATTACCGTCACAGAGGTCAGCAGCTGAGCGAGCAAAACATGACATCCATTTGGTAAGTCACTTTCCAGAGCATATGCATAAGTACATTGATGACATTATCAATGTGATTGGGGATGGAAACTGTGGCTTCAGATGCATTTCTGCCTGACTTGATTACTCGGAGCATAGCTGGCAAATAGTTCGCAATGATTTGATTGAGGAGATGGACTCAAATTGGTTTCATTTCTCTGAGGTGATGGGTAACAACATTCAGACAGTTAGGGAATCATTAGTTGCTCTCCCAAAAGACTTTCATGAGAAGTGGATGTCGATGCCTGACATGGGACATGTTATCGCGACTAGATATCAAATAGCCCTTGTTATGTTGTCACTTCATGATGGTGGGTCATGGACATTCTTCCCTTTGAGAGGAGCCTATGTTCCTAGTCAGAGCCGCTTGTTCTGTGTTGGGTTTGTCCATGGGAATCATTGGGTTCGGGTTATGTTGAACACTACTAGTCCAGTCCTATTCATCCTACTTGGGGTGCATATGCTTCAGCTGAAGCTAGATCATGGTTATATCCGTACCTTGGACGTGTACAGTTATTGTGTTCTTTTGTCCCAAATCATGTTGCACCGACCCTCCCAGCTGATGTTGATTACATTTCCATTAAATGATTGTATTATATTATAATATATTTTATTCCACGAATTTTTTTTATATTAAATTTTATTCCACGAATTTTTTATTTGACGGTCTAGATTTTGCTAACACTATTTAACGGTCTAGATTTTGCCGACACTTTAAACGGTCTAGACTTTGCCGACCACTTTTCATCCAACGGTGGAAATTCACTTTAGGGTTTCAGATTTTCCCTATAAATAGACCCATTGGGTTTCACTTCTTTCATACACACAACACAAAATGATGATGGCTATGGCCAACGAAGAGTCTTCCCTCACTATCATTTTTACTAATCAGGGCCTCATTGATCATCAGGGCATCATCATCAACGAAGATGATGATGTTTGTTTCGAGGGGCGAGACACGTTCCAGTGTAGGTTTTAAACACAGCATAACATTCGCTGCCCTGATCGAGAGACTACTGCGTAAGGTGCAACCGGAGGGCGACGAGCATGAAATAATTAGTATAATTTATCGAAAACCAGCTTGGGTTAATGGACGTGTGCACTGGTCTGCAATGGATGTCAACAACGATAATGACGTCCAAGCCATGATGGTCATTCATGTTATCTTTAAATAGAAGGGTTATCTGCATTTATACGTCGAAACCAGAAGGACTGTCGCTGAGATCCTTCGTCGTTTCACTCCACCATCTCAGTAGTTTCTATTATGTTTTCGTTTTGTTTGTTTTGCAATCTGTTATTTTAAATCAATGTAGAAGGGGTTTTTAATTAATCAAATAAATGTTTCATTTTTTATTTTTGCACTCCGGAAACACCATATTATATGATAAATTCGGAAGGCAATTTTAAGAGATTTCCGGAAATACATCAAATTGGGATAAATTCGGAAGGCAATATTGAGGGATTTCCGGAAATACCTCAAATCTAGATAAATCCGGAAGTAAGTTTTTTTGATTTTCCGGAAATATCGCATTTTACGGTATTTCTGGAATGTAAAATGTGTTCCGGAAATACCGTAAAATACGATATTTCCGGAAAATCAAAAAAACATCCTTCCGGATTTACCTGGATTTGAGGTATTTCCGAAAATTTTGTGGATTTAAGGGGTAGTTTCGTCCGTTTGGTCATTTTGTTTATTTGATTAGTTAAAAAAAATTCCGAGTCATAAAGTACCCCTACCCCAAAACATAGAGTTTAGCATAGAACTTTACGTATTTTGTCATGGAAGTAATTTCATTCCTCAAACTGGTTATTGAGAAACCAACTTCGTGTAGGTTAAAAGAAATTCGAACCCTAAAGTACCACAAAGCACACTGTTTAGGGTCGCAGTTTACGTACTTTGTCACAATATTAATTTTTGTTTTCACGAAACCGATTATTAAAGAACGAGCTTCGCATATTTGAACAATTAAATTTTTATCATACTCTAAAGTACCGTAAAACACTCTGGTTAACATCAATTTGCCTTAAGATTAAAGGATAATAGCATTAAAAAATACATTTTATTACAACGGGACTCACCAAGGCATATGCATTTTTTTTGCAAATTGAATAACTGCCTTTTCTTACTCACACCATAATTGTGGGACCCACTAAAATGATTGTAAAGCCCACCTAAAAATTGGCTCCAAAATACCAAGACCAAACTTACTTACATTGAATCTAGCCTTAAAGTTGAAAGATATTATTATTTACTATTTCTTTTAATTTTTCTAAATAAATCGGTCAAAAAAAAAAGTCTGAACACATTAAATTGAATGCTTACATTGAGAAATCAATGTTTGGAATCACCGAGAAATCAATGCTTGCAATCACACAAAGAGTTGAGTCAAAAAGTGTGTGTTGTCCAGCTTCAAAGCCTTTACGAAATTACAGAAGGGGTACTTGGAAGCAAAAGAGACCATAGAATCATGCACCGCTATCCATTGAAGGCACCTATCATAGATTCTTTGGATAATTAAAACTAAAACCGAGAAGGAGAAGGAGAAGAAAAAGAAAAAGGGATTGTTTCAAAACTCATATCAGATTGTAATATCATGGCCCGTAAGGTATGCAAATTTAATCACTTATTTTTTGTTCTCTGTCTTTTCGTAATTATTATTAGTAAATTATTATTTTTCTCTCTTCAAAATAATGGGCGTGATGATCGAAGTTTATAATCGCTTTTTATTTCCTCTCTTCAATTCGCATTTTGATGTATTTGTACCCTTTGCATGTTTATATGCATGTTTCTTAATCTTCTTTGGATCCACTGTGAGAAAGCTACAACAAATGTACGATTAAATTGAAACTACCATTTATAGCTTCTGCGTTGAAGTTGATGTTACCGTGAATCTAAATACTCATTTTATGGGCTATGTTCCATTTTCTTTAGAGCCTACACAGTAGATCTTTTTCAAGTGAGGGTGTATAAATATCTTAAGAATATGATATTCATAATGAAAAGCAAGAAATTTTTAATTAGTTATTGTTTAAATATAAATTAAGAAGAAGGTTTTAACTAAACATGTTGTTTGAAGAGCAACATGGCTTGAAACCCGTTGAATTTCATATCTCTGTTTAGCAAGTCATTAATTTTTGCTTGAATTTAACTAGCGGATAGTGGTTGAAAAAAATTAGACGTGTTTGACAGACAGTAGTGGTTAGAATTTTTGGAGTAGTTTATAACGTTTTTTAAAACAGTCTTTCTAGTAGCATTTTGACTTATAACTTATAACGTCTCATCATTTTAATCATTTTACCTGCATTGTTCTTAGTCCCACATTTTTTACTCATAAAGAATTTAATAAAGAATTTAATGTAATGGGAATAAATATAATTTAATATTTCATGATTTTTTATTCTAAAAGTTCTATTACATTTATGTATTCTCTATTTTTTTTGACAATCTGTATTCTCTCTCATAACGGCACTTCTTTTGACTTATTCTCTTAACCGCAATTCATGTACCTAGTTATTTTAATTTTCAAAGTTCACTCACTATTTTTTGTTTAAAAAAATGTTCATAACTTTTTTTTGATAAATAGTAATCTCTAAAGAAAAACGTTTATCACTTTTTTGTAACAAAAAACTTCCGTTCAAATAATATGGCGAGTTAAAAGATATCGGAAGGAGGTTTAGGATTCAAACTCTGGAAACTAACACTCCTCTAACAATTAACAACTAACATTGCCTATCGAAAAACAATCCTCACCCTAATAGTAAACAATGATCCAATAATATTAACCCTTATAAAAGCATTTTTTTCACGTTTGGCTTTTTAGTTTTTTTAAAATTGTAATTTTAATTGTTACATACAACCTTTTTTAATTAATAGTTAGTAGTATATAAGTTTCCAAAAAGATTTTTTTTATTCATTTTTGTCTTTCCTTGATTCACAGTCCACCTAGAAATAAATAGGACCTTTTTTTAACTAGGAAACTTCTTTTCTTTACGGAATATCAATTTATGGTGTGAGGAGAGAGAAAAGAGATATTAAATGCAAGGACAGAAAAAACAAATTAACATTAGAAAAATTTAAATTACACTTATACCCAATTATTTAATTACCTTTTTTAAAAATGAATTGGATTTTTAGTCTACACCTTCTCTTTTTAAGTGGGTGTAAGTTAGCAACTCTTTTTTAAAAATATTTCTTTTGTTGTTTGTTCTAACTCCTCTTTTTATTACGTCATCTTTTTTTGACCAAATTTATTACATTATCTTATTGGTGTCTATAAAAGCCATATATAGAACCTGCATAAGGCTACTAGTTTGATTTTATTATAATTATAAATTAGATCTAAAGCTACTGCTGATGCAACTTCCAAATCAATATATATTTATTTTAATTCATACATTATCTTTTTTTATTTTAATTGTATTTTAAATCAGACTTTCAATTTAAATATATAATTTTAAAAATTTTATTTTCTAAATATCTTAATAGTTCATTTAATTATCATGAATTTATAGAAGATAATTTACACATATTTCTACATATTTTATATTGTCTAGAAAAATCTAACAATTAATTAAACATGTTATTTTACACTACCAGCTAATTCAAACGTTAATTTTACAAAACACTTCATTAGTTTTTAAAAAGACCAAAACACCCTTAAACTAAAAAATAATATATAATTAATTAGTTAATTAATAAGCTAAATATTGTTTTAAACTTTTAGTTCAATTAAATAAATGTTGAATATAGTTATTTAATTAAGTTAGCTAAAAAAATTTAATTAGCTAAATATTTATTTTAAACATTTAATGTCATTAGTTCAATTTTTATTTTAGTTTGGGGTGAACAAATAATGAGTAAAATTGGAATTGTGCTAACTTAAGAGCCATTTTGACTTTCTTTCTTTCCACTCATGGAGAGAAATCAAAGAGTACTGTATAAACTAATTAGACGTGTTTGACAAGCAGTAGCGGTTAGCATTTTTAAAGTAGTTTATAGTGATTTTTTAAACACTATTTCAAGTAGCATTTAGACTTATAATTTATAGTGTGTCATCTTTTTAATCATTTTACCCGCATTGTTCTTAGACCCACATTTTTTACTCATAAAGATTTAATGTGATGGGATTAAAAGTAATTTAATATTTCATGATTTTTTAATCTAAAAGTTCTATTACATTTATGTATTCTCTCTCTCTTAAGTGCACTTATTTTGATTTTTTTTCTCTTAACTCCAATTCATGTACCCAGTTATTTCAATTTTCGATGTTCACAGACTATTTTTTGTCAAAAAAAATGTTTATAACCTTTTTTTTGATAAATAGTAATATCTCTAATGAAAAACGTTTATCGTTTTTTTGTAAAAAAAACTTCCGTTCAAATAAATTCTCGCCCTAATTCCAAGTAGGTGGTTCAATTGGCGAGTTTATCGGAAGAACGTCTAGGACTCAAATTCTGGAAATTAACATTTTCCCCACCCCTCTATCAATTAACAACTAACATTGCCAATCGGAAAAAAATCCTTACCCTAATAGTATGCAATGTTCCAATAATATTAACCCTTATAAAAGCATTTTTTTTCACGGTTGGCTTTTTAGTTTTTTTAAAATTGTAATTTTATTTGTTACATACTGCTTTTTTAATTAAAAGTTAGTAGTATATAAGTTTCCAAAAAGGTTTTTTTATTCATTTTTGTCTTTCCTTGGTTCATAGTCCACCTAGAAATAAATAGGACATTTTTTTAACCGGGAAACTTTTTTTCTTTACTGAATAGATGTATATCAATTTATGGTGTGAGGAGAGAGAAAAGAGATATTAAATGCAAGGACAGAGAAAACAAACATTAGAAAAATTTAAATTACAATTATACCCAATTATTTAAGTAACTTTTTTATAAATGAATTGGATTTTTTGTCTAAATAAAAACGTATAGCTTGTTAACTTACACTTTCTATTTTCAAGTGGGTGTAAGTTAGCAACTCTTTTATAATATTTCCTTTGTTGTTTGTTCCTCTCCCTTTTTTACGTCATATTTTTTTTGACCAAATTTATTACGTCATCTTGTTTGTGTCTATAAAAGCCATATGTAGAACCTGCATAAGGCTACTAATTTAATTGTATTATAATTATGAATTAGATCTAAAGCTATTCCTGATGCAAGTTCCAAATGAATATATTGTTATTTTTAATGCATACATTATCTTCTTTTTTAATTATTTTAATTGTATTTAAAATTATACTTTCAAATTAAATATATAATTTAGATTAGTAAATTATGAATTTCAATTTTCTTTTTTCTGAATATCTTAATAGTTCATTTAATTATCATGAATTTATAGAAAATAATTTACACATATTTCAACATATTTTATACTGTCTAGATAAATTCAATAATTAATTAAACATATTCTTTTATGTTATTTTACACTACAAGCTAATTCAAATGTTAATTTTACAAAACACTTCATTAGTTTTAAAAAGACCAAAACACCCTTAAACTAAAAAAATAACTTATAATTAGTTAATTAATAAACTAATATTTTTAAATTCTTAATTCTATTAAATAAATGTTGAATTTAGTTATTTAATTAAGTTATCTAAAAAATTTTAATTAGCTAAATATTTATTTTTATAATTTAATATAATTAGTTAAATTTTTATTTTAGTTTGGGGTGAACAAATAAAGGGTAAAATTGAAATTGTATTAACTTAAGAGCCTCCTCACATTCTTTCTATTTTATTTCTCTCTTAAATGAAACAATAAAAAATCACTTTCCCTTTTTCCTTCCTCTCTGTTCTCTAGCTTTTTCTCTACTACGGGTGCACACCCTTAAAGCATTACCCTGCTTGAAGTTGAAAATCTAAAAACGGATTTGACAACAAAAAATTTTAAAAAATATATAAAAATCTCGTATCTAATATAGAGTAACTTTACGAGATAAAATGACATATTTTACAAATAAGATAAAACACTTTAAATTATAGTAACAATAACACAATGTTTAGTAACTTATAAGTGTTTTGGTGTCCGAGGAAGCACCAGGAGCAACAACGAGCTAATGAACAAGATCACCAAGATATTTGCATTCCACATCTCCGCTAAAACCTTAAGGGTGTGTTTGGGAGTTTTGAGGGTAGGGGAGAGGAGATCTTGACAAAAATAGGGAGGATGAAAGACAAATGGAAGGAAGGATGTACCATCAACTTTCAATTGAGAGTTTAGTTTTCTTCATAAAATCAATTCCCCCAAAATTTGAGGAAGCTCAAAAAAATGTATTGAAGGAGGGTTTGGAGGGCTTAGACAAACTCTTAAAATCATTTACATTCTTTTATAATAGGCTTAAAATAAAAAATATATTAATCATAAGCATTCTCTTATCATTGTCTACAAATGAAAAACTAGTTCAATTATTTTTTGAATTGATTTGTAATCTGAATAGGTGCTTGAACTTGATGGGCACGAAGAGGAGTGTGCTGATCCTTTCACAAAAGATGGATCAATTGACTGTTATGGAAGCCAAGCAAGAAAAGATAGGACTGGCGGATGGAGCAGTGCTATATTGTTGTTAGGTACTCGAACACCTCGAGATTTTCAATTTTTTTATTGTTATTATAGTGTACAGTATCTATCAAATTTAATACTATTTATTTTATTAATTATTATGGGTTTGAGATTATCTCACACTTTGATACTCAAGAGTAACAATTCAAAATTCGTACAAAACTCAATTATATTTAAAAAATTTATTAATGATTGAATTGTAAAATTGAGACAGTGAATCAAGGACTAGTTGCATTGGCTTTCACCGGTGTGGAAGTAAATTTGGTTCTCTTTGCAAAGTTAGTAATGAGACAGACTAATTCTGAAGCTTCAACAACATTTAGCAGTTGGATGGGCACTACATATTTCTTCTCTTTGATTGGAGCCTTTCTTAGTGACTCATACTTGGGAAGATACCTAACTTGCATTCTATTTCATGTTATCTTCAACATCGTAAGTAATATCTTACCTAAATATTTACATTCTTCCTATTATCTCTGGTCTACTATTATTTCTGGTCTACTTTATAAGAGATAATGCAGTTTTTAGTTCATCGAATACTTGATGTAGTGTTTCTGTTCTTTTTTGCTAAGATAATTTTGAGATTAAAAAACTGCAGTGTCTCTTAGAAAGTGGACTAGAGGTAGTATTTCTTTTCTTTTGTTTTTTAAGATAAATTTAGGAATTGTTGTCATATTCCACGTGGCAATGCTACTAAGTTTAGAGTTTTTGTCTCCCGTATTTTTTGTGAATATGATCTCCACACTATCTAAATTGTTTTTTGTCCTCTAAAAGTGAAAAGTCACAAGAAAAAGTGAAAAAAGTCTATTTTTTTTGTATTCAAAAGTACACAAGGAAGAGTATAGACGCGGATTTAGAAAGATTTTTATTTTTTTTTAAATTGGGAAAGGGGGAAATTTTATTAATTAAAGTGGCAATGGCCCTGAGGGGATTCGAAGTCAGACACCTTGAAGATACAAGACTAAACTACTAAGTGTGATTTAGAAATATAATTATTGCTTGACAAAAGATACAATTTAAGTCAAAATTTTGCTATATATACAATTCCTTCCATGCTTTTCTTGTAGCAAAGTTAGACAAAAACAATATGTATTCATTTATTGAACATCAAAACTATATTAGTTTTACAAATTCTGAAGTTCTATTTTCTTTTTATTTATGCAGGGATTAGTGGTATTATCATTGTCTACTAAGTTCCTTTTAAAACCCCATGGTTGTGGAAAAATAGGAGTGGTATGCGAACCTCACGCACCAATTCAAGTTGCAATACTTTACATATCAATATATCTAATTGCTTTAGGAAATGGAGCTGCTGATCCAGCATTAGCAACATTTGGTGCTGATCAATTTGATGAAGAAGAACCTAGAGAAAAAAAATCAAAGTCCACATTTTACAGTTACTTTTATGTGGCATTGAACATGGGATCTTTAGTTGCTGAGACAGTATTGGCTTATATAGAGACTACAGGAAATTGGCTTTTAGGGTTTTGGATATGTGCTGGTTGTGGAATTTCTTCCTTTCTTTTTTTGTTGAGTGGAACTCATAGATATAGACACGTTAAACCTTTTGGTAACCCTATCTCTAGATTTGCACAAGTAATTATGTCCTCTTTTAGAAAAATAAAGGTTCAAATACCCAGAAATGGAGAATGCCTCTATGATATTCAAGATGGAGATGATACCAATGTTAAGAGAATGCAACACACAGATGGCCTCAGGTATGTAACTTAAAAGCATATAGAGGTTTTTTTTTCTAGTGTTATGAAAATTAGAATGCCTTTTTTTTGACAGGCAGAATGCTTAGAATTATAAAATAGTCTTAATTAGAGTTGTAGATTTTGGCACAGTCTAGTTGGCCCGCATTTTGGGTTGGACTAGCTCATTGAGTGTTGGCACAAAAATAACTGGGCCAATTTGGCCCGAGACAGCTGGCTCACTGAGGTAGATTCGACTCATTTATTATGCATTTTATTTGGAAAACTTTACTATTTTATTTGTTAAACAGTTGGCCTTGGCTAGACCTGGTCCAATCTGATGTTTTTAGGCCGAGTTAGGCCACATAAATCATGGCCCAACGAATTTATGGGCTGGCTCAGTCTGGTCTGATTTTGCAATTTGATCTGATGGGACAGGTTGTACCGAGCATATAGTCTTTTACAAAATGATTTCAACATTGTCTTAATTTTTCTTTATAATACATTTTGTTATATGACAAACAGATTTCTTGATCGAGCTGCTATTATTACTGATGAAGAAAAGAACAAGTTGGTAGAAGGTCAAAAACCAGATCCATGGCATCTTTGCACCGTGACACAAGTAGAAGAAGTGAAATGCATTTTGAGATTGTTACCAGTATGGCTTTGCACTATATTCTCATCCGTCGTCTTCATACAAATGCTGTCTCTATTCGTCGAGCAAGGCGCCACAATGGATCGGCATTTTCTCAACTTTCAAATCCCTCCTGCAAGCATGACAGCATTTGATATCATAAGCACATCAGCATTTATCATGTTATTTGACGTCCTTATTCTACCATTGTATGTGAAAGTAATGAAAAGAGATCCAAAACTTCCCAACGAGCTGCAGCGAATCGGAATCGGTTTATCCATTGCAATAGTAGCATTGATTGTTGCTGGTTTAGTAGAAAGAAAAAGACTTAATCTTGCTAGTGCTAATGGAAAAGAGACAAGTTCTTTGAGCATCTTTTGGCAAACACCACAATATGTTCTTGTAGGAGTAGCGGAAGCTTTTATTTACGTCGCGCAAATGAACTTTTTTACATCAGAAACACCAGATGGATTGAAGAGTTTGGGAATGGCTTTGTCCATGTCAACATCTGCACTTGGTAGTTATGTCGCTAGCGCAATTTTGACCGTGGTAACGAAGATTACATCAACTCATGGACGCCCCGGTTGGGTTTCGCCGAATCTCAATGAGGGTCATTTGGATAGGTTTTTCTTCTTATCTGCATTTTTAACAGCTATTGATTTGATGCTATATATTGTTTGTGCCAGAAGATACAAGAGCATAGAAGTGGGAAAAAGAGAAGAGGTAAACAAAGAAGAAGTAATTTGATTTTGATAATATAAAGAAAACATTTTAGTTTAGTAATAGGAAGAATAAAATGTTAATTTAATTTGATATACCACTAGAAAAGTTCAAATAGCGACGGAAATTTAGAGATTAATCTGTCTTTAATTTTCATTGCTATTTCAAATTTTTCTACTAGTGATATTTGGAGGCAAAATTGTTGTTAAAGTTTTGACTTTGAAATTTGAATGAGAATTTATGAATCTGGATTTTATTATAATATTGCTTGACTTCTGAGATTTGAAGTTTGTTGAGGCAGAAACCTAATGAGGGTTATCTTGATTTACTTATCTTAGTCTTGATGAAGCTCTTTTGGGTTGCTTGAATTATAGTATAGATGTCATGACACTGCAATTGTTTTTATTGTATAATCCCCCCTCCCTTTTTTCTTAGGCAATTGCTTGAACTTTCATTATTTTAAACCTGGACTGGGTGAAATATGCTGCTGATTGTAGGCCAGAATTCATTACCTTGGGGAGTGATATATATGTTACGAATATAAAATCAGTTAGAAGTTAGCCTTTTTTTTGTGACAAAAGTTAGAACTTAGCTTGGTGGTTACTATAGTTAGGTTGTTAGTAAGCATGTGATGTTTTGTTAGATATAAAAATACTTGTATTCTTTATTAATTTGTATTATTTAGTCCAGTAGCTCACTTGGTATGAGTTAGTCAGTAGATGAGTTTGTACAGTAGCTAGTTCATTAGACTTAGTAACTGACTCAGTTTCCCTTAACTGATTCAATTGTGTATATTGTTGTATATATAGGGATTGATCCCTGATTCAATGAATCAAGTTCAGATTTTACATTCCTAACATGGTATCAGATGAAAGTTTTTTTTCTTCTGAACTTCACCCTCTTTCTCCCTTTGTAGATAGCCATAAACGGTTTTCCTCTTCTCTCTCTGAAAACTGACTTCTTCTCTTCTCTGCCAAGGGCTCTCTCTTCGCGATTCTCTCTCGGCAAGCAACTTTGAACACTCCTCCTGCATCGCGTGAGTTCTCTGTTTCTTGTTCATCTCTAATTCGATTCCAGAAATCTGTTTGTCTTCTGTTCATCGCGTTTCTTGCTCATCGCCTTTCTTCTATTCTTGATTTCTGGTTAGAAATCTGTTTCAGTTTCCTTTTCGACGTGAATCGCAATTTTCTGTTTTCGATTCTGAATAGTCTTACTCCTGAATCGATAATTGTATTTCCTTTTCTCTTTCGATTTTGGATTTTAACCTGGATCGAATCCTCTATGAGGAGTTTCGATTTCCTCTCATCTGTTTCTTGAATCGATTCTTCTCTGATTCACAATCGTGTTTTCCAGTTCATGTTTTTTTCCTTCTGTTCTCACTTCGAATCACGTTTTATGCTCTTGATTCGAAGCTTTTTCTGTTCTTGTTTTGTCCTCTCTGAATCGATCATATGCCTAAATCGATTTCAGTTTTGGTTGCAATTTTCCCGTAATTTTTCTGTTTTGGACGCTGTGCGTGATTTCCCCTCTCTTCTTGCTTCGGTGCTTCTTTGACCTTAATCATTCTCTTGTTTGCAATTTGCAATTTTGATTCCCTCTCACTTTCTCATGTTAATCTAGATTCTAAATCGTTTATTGATCTTGCATCGACTTCGTTTTTGAATCGCTTCAAGATTGCCTGCGATTTCGAGTTTTGATTATTTCTGGTTTCGTGGATCGATTTTTGATCTTGTTTCCTCTTTTGCGATTTGCTATTTTGAGTTACAATCATATTCTGAGTCTTGGATCGTTTCTCCATTGTGTTGGTTTTTCTACGATCTGAATCATATTCTACAAATCGCTTCTTACACATAATCCTGTTTCACGTTTCTTGCATCTTTGAAACTGTTCCTTGCCTTCAATTTTTTTTTTTGCATTTTTCCTTGATTTACGATATCTCTGCTCCTCTGAAATCTGAATTTCTTAAAAAAAAAAAGCAAAAATAGTTTTGTTCCTATGAATTCTCACATTGGAGGTTTGGTATTGCATCAAGTTGAGTTCGCCAATTGCAGATCACGGCTTAGTCTTTGAGGTTCTATTATGTTGATCATCACCTTCAACATCACATTGATTAGTTCAAGTTTGCCAATCGTGGATTACACTTATAGTGCTGGATTATAGTGATCATTTGACTGGATCTTCCTGCTTCCTTCGTGCCTGCTATCGCAAGGTTCTACTCCAATTTTTGATGTCCTTTTTCGCCGAACACTCTCACTATGATGCTGCCCTGTACATACTCAGATATATTAAGGGATGTCCAGGCAACGATATTATATACTCTTCAGAGAAAATATTCAAAAAGGATTTGTTCACCAAATGCCAATTGCCTCCAAAGACTAGTTGGTTGATATTCCTAGTTTTTCTACTTTCTCTCCAAGCTGAACATGATTGACATTCATGGTCCAGCTTGAGGGGGGGTGTTAGATATAAAAATACTTGTATTCTTTATTACTTTGTATTATTTAGTCCAGTAGCTCACTTGGTATGAGTTAGTTAGTAGATGAGTTTGTACAGTAGCTAGTTTATTAGACTTTGTAACTGACTCAGCTTCCCTTAACTGATTCAGTTGTGTATATTGTTGTATATATAGGGATTGATCCCTAATTCAATGAATTAAGTTCAGATTTTACATTCCTAACATGTTTATATAATCACAAATTGTACCATATTGTTTATATCTTTTTAAATATGAATTTATCTGAGTTTTACTCTTAATCAAGCTCTCGAGTTTATTTCTCCTCTAGATAAATCTTCTTCTAGCAACTTGTTGGAGTATTTAGATTGCTAGAAATAATCTAGTTTTCAAAGGGGATGAACCTATTTTAGATTCCATTGTTAACCACATTAAATGTATTTCTTGGACTTGGTTTATTAATGGGGCGGGTAGTCATTCTGGTTATTCCAATTCTTCGTGGTGGAATAACGCTTTGCTCTGTATTAACAATTTGTAATGGTGGTTTTGAGCACGCCTAGTGCTCTCTTTAATGGAATCATTGCTTTTCGAAAAAAAAAAATCTTTGCCTTTTTAATCAAGTGATTTCTAACAAATTGGTATTAAATAAGGGGAGAACTGTTAACAAAATCATCCTCAGTAAATTTACGCCTAGTAGCGCCTCAAATTTCATGCTTCTGCTCATTAATTGTCTCTTGATTCTTCTAAAGCCTCAATTGGTGACCATAAATTCTGTAACACCCCGGTATTTCTAACATGTAGAGAGACCGAAGATGCACGGATGCGGAAGTTCAGAGGACACAGTTCCTCTTTAAGTTTTGGACATACAAACTTTTTCCGAAATAAAAACATAATCGGAAATAACATTACTTCATAAAATAGAAGTTCATCGGTTTCATACCGAATGGAATACAATATCCAAGTCCAAATACCCATCAGCAACATAAACCGGTTTGTAAAACTCATAACCAATACAAGTTATACAACCAAAAGAACGACAAAAGAACTAAGGAAAATATGACTAAGTCTTCAGCACCTCCGAGAGTATACCAACTACTCGTGCACAATAGTCTTCCTTTTTCCCTGCTTCTCTGAAAAACAACAAATATGGATTGGGTGAGATAACATTATCTCAGTGAGTCCTACCGTGCCCCCTCACTGACACTCGGTTCAATTAATTAAACAGTTACAACAAAAGCTGACATAACAATGTCTTATTTATTAATCGAATTGCCGACCGCACAACGATTGCTAATCCCGGCAATTCGTGTTCTTAATTTATCATTCGAAATGCCGACCGCACAACAATTGCTAATCCCGGCAAGTCGTGAGTTGAACTTAACATGATCCGGCCGCACAACAATTTGCTAATCCCGGTAACCATGTGTCTAACCTAGCACAAACCGGCCGCACAACAATTTGCTAATCCCGGTAACCCACGAATTGACCACGCCAAGACGTATACAGGGCCTAGGGTGAGGGCTCATGACTTCCCTTCCTAGTATGCTACTTGTCGGGTCGTCACCCAACGCGATACATATGACAATACGCATCAAATTCTCGAGAGTTAGATAATTTATATCTTTTCGATCACCAAAGGATCAATCACAGAATAGATGGATAAACAATATCCATATCGATCTATAACCCGTTTAGAGGAATTCATAAATTAGACCTCCGGCATTATAATCATCTTCAATTGACATATATAAATATATATATTCAGTCAGTCCATAAGTCGGTGTACTCACACGCGTACTAGGGTCTCGGTTTTTCAATCAAATATGCTTTCGAAGCTCTTATTCAAAATCATGAGTTGAATAAGTTCAAAATACAGTTTTTCAATAAGGCAATTCCTTTTTAAATGACTGAGAAAGAGATTAGAAAAGGTTCGGGATCAAACAGAGCTCCGGAACAAGAAATCGAGAATTGGTAACAGAAGCTCACGCACGGTCCGTGCCCAGGGGCGCACGACCCGTGTGTGATTTACTTAAATCACACAATCACACCGAAAGGGGCGCACGGTCCGTGCCCAGGGGCGCACGACCCGTGCGTCCCGTTTTATTTCCAACTGAACAAACCCGTAGCAGGCGCGTGGTCCGTGCCCAGGGGCGCACGGTCCGTGCGTTCTGTGTTTGTTACCGAATTCCACTTATTTCTCAATTCCGCTTTCCTTTTGCGCCCGATTCGATTCCTAATATCAATCCCTCCTGAAACTCAGAAAATTTCCAGATATTCCAGATGATATACAAATCATTTCATTTCAACGATTTAATCAAAATTCTCATTAAACGGTAAAATAGCGGTTGGACTCAAAATCGTTTTTCGGTTCTAAGTCTTTCGAAAACAGAAAGGTGACCAAGGAATTCAATACCGAAAACAAGTTCAAAATATCAAAATGCCCTATCATGAGTAGAATTCACCGTGATGTCGATTCCACTAGAAACTTCAATCGAACCGCGAAAAGATCGATATACGAGGTACACGATCGAGAACCGAAAGGCACCGACAAAGTCACTCACAACAGCTACTGAACTCGGTTGAAGTACTGAAACAGCAACCCACTCCACCCGACTTCTCCCCAATTCAAAATGCAAGGTACAGCTCCTCTTGAACAACGAAAACTGAACATGCAAGGAAAACCGAACTCAGAATTCTATCGTCTTCAACATTGAAGATGAAATTGAATTTGGGGGGCGGGGGGGGGGGGGGGGTTGAAGGAAGTCAGAAACTGAATTGGCATTCCAGAATACAATTGCGAAATTGATGAGGAAATTTCAGAGGGTTACTTACATGCACTAATTTCAGATAATCAAGAACATGCAACACTTGTAACACAGATTTCTTCCACTTTCATCATTTGGGCTTCAAAGCTGACATTAGGATTGAGAGATAAGGTGAGAATCTGAGCTTGAGAGTGGTACCAATGGCTTCAGAATAAAAAATGGAGCAAGAATGTTAAGGGAGAACTTACATGCAAGAAGGAAATCTGAGCTTCCTCTCCTCTTCTCCTTCACTCGCGCCCTCTCTCCCTCCTTTCTCAACTTCTTTCTTTCAGTTTTTTCTAAAATTCTGAGTTTGCGAAATGGATAGATGTGAGAGGGAGTGGCTGAATACTAAAGGGTGAGAAATGACAGCAGTGCCCTTCAGCTTAAATTCCTTCATTTAACACTAGGTTTAGCCCCAATTCGATGGAGACATAATTGCTTGACAATTTCCTCGACTATTCCTCGTCGAGACGCGACTAATTATTCCTAACAAATAATTAAATCGGTACTAGGCTTCATTGTTCGATATTTTAAAAATTAGGGATGTTACAATCATCCCAACTTTTAAGAATTTTGTCCTCAAAATTGACAAAACGTACCTTACTGAAAGAGATATGGATATCGAGCACGCATGTCTTCTTCCAGTTCCCAGGTAGCCTCTTCGGCTGAAAAGCCATCCCAGACTACTTTGACAATCGGAATTGTCCTTGAACGCAGAGTCTTCACACCACGCTCCAAGATATAACTAGGATAAGGTTGAAATGACAAATCCGGTCGCAGGTCAATTGTATCAACACTCAACGGTTGATGCAGATCGGGAACATACTTCCTCAACTGAGACACGTGGAACACATCATGGAGGTTTGATAGGGCCGGAGACAATGCGAGGCGATAAGCAACTGTTCCAATCTGCTCGATGATTTGGAAAGGTCCAACATATCGAGGATTGAGCTTCTTCGCTCGCAAAGCTCTCCCGGTGCCTATGGTTGGAGAAACTTTCAAGAACACATGATCACCAACCTCAAACTCCAACGGTCTTCTTCGGTTGTCAGCGTAGCTCTTTTGCCGACTCTGAGCAACCTTCATCCTTTCTCGAATTAGCTTGATCTTCTCAGTAGTCTCGCGAACCATATCGGGTCCCAAAAACTTATTTTCACCAATCTCCCACCAACACAACAGAGTTCTACACTTCCTACCATAAAGTGCTTCAAACGGTGCCATCCCAATGCTGGAGCGGTAACTGTTGTTGTAGGAGAATTCTACTAATGGAAGATGGTCCTCCCATTTTCTCTCGCTATCGAGCACACAAGCCTGAAGCATGTCCTCAAGAGTTTGAATAGTCCTTTCCGTCTGACCATCAGTCTGAGGATGATAAGCAGTGCTAACCAGCACTATAGTTCCCAAAGCTTCATTCAATGCTTTCCAAAATCTAGAAGTAAACTTGGGATCTTGGTCTGACACGATACTCGTTGGAACTCCATGCAGTCTGATAATGTTCTTCACATATTCATCTGCTAACTTGGAAACTTTAAGTCGAGCGAACGGGAATAAAGTGAGCGGATTTAGTCAATCGGTCCACTACTACCCAAATAGAATCATTGCCGGCCTGTGACCTCGGCAAACCCATAACAAAGTCCATTGAGATATCTTCCCATTTCCAAACTGGTACATCTAGCGGTTGTAACTGGCCGCCCAGTCTCCGGTGTTCCGCCTTAACCTTCTGACAAGTTAAACATCGAGAAACAAATTCTGCAACCTCGGCCTTCATCCCAGGCCACCAATATATTAACTTCAAGTCTCGGTACATCTTGGTGGATCCCGGATGTACAGAGTACTGACTCCTATGAGCTTCTTCCAATACTTGCCTTTTGATATCATCATCATCGGGAACACAAATCCTCCCATTAAAGCAAATCATGCCATCACTATCCTCAGTAAAATCTGGCGATCCTCTCTGAGACTGTAACTTCACATCAGCTCCTTGAGCTTCACGGATTTGTTCCCTTAGCACACTGGCTACCCGTATATGCCGCAGCACTATGCGGTCCCTCTTTCTTGCTACCTTGAGCTTTAAGTCTCTGAATGACTCCAACAAAGCCATCTCGTGAACCATTAACCTTGCCGTGTGGATAGACTTCCTGCTCAGAGCATCTGCTACCACATTGGCTTTCCCAGGGTAATATTTCAATTTGAAGTCGTAGTCCTTCAAAAATTCGGTCCACCTTCTCTGTCTGTTATTCAACTCTTTTTGGTCAAACAGATACTTCAAGCTCTTGTGATCACTAAAAACTTCGAAACGAGAACCGTAAAGGTAATGTCTCCAAATTTTCAGTGCAAACACAATAGCCGCTAATTCCAAATCGTGAGTTGGGTAATTCCGCTCATGAGTCTTTAACTGCCTAGATGCATAGGCCACAACATGATGATTCTGCATGAGGACGCATCCTAAACCCTTCCCAGAGGCATCACTGTAAATCTGAAATCCCAATGATGGATCCGGAAGAATTAGGATCGGAGCAGAAGTTAACTTTTCTTTCAATCCAAGAAAACACTCTTCACAATCGGTATCCCAAGTAAACGGTTGACCCTTACGAGTCAATCGAGTAAGCGAAAGTACCAATTGTGAAAAACCTTCAATGAATCTTCTATAGTATCCGACTAAACCCAGAAAGCTTCTGATCTCAGTCACTGACGTCGGTCGTTCCCAATTCAACACTGCTTCCACCTTGCTAGGATCAACTGCAACCCCCTCCTGGGAAATAACATGACCCAAGAACTTCACTTCGGACATCCAAAAGTCACACTTCGACGGTTTAGCATAAAGCTTCTTCTCTCGGAGTACTCCTAGGACAAAGCGGAGATGCTGGGCATGCTCCTCAACTGACTTTGAGTAAACCAAGATATCATCAATAAAGACGACCACAAACTGATCTAGGTGGGAATGAAACACTCTATTCATATAATCCATGAATACGGCTGGAGCGTTAGTCAATCCGAAGGGCATCACCACAAACTCGTAGTGTCCGTACCTCGTACGAAAAGCAGTCTTCGGAATGTCTAAGGCTCTTACCCTGATTTGATGGTACCCTGATCTTAGATCAATTTTGGAGAAAACTTTAGCACCTCGAAGTTGGTCAAGTAGATCATCTATCCTTGGCAATGGATACTTGTTCTTGATAGTGATTTTATTCAGCTGACGGTAGTCTATGCATAATCTCATGCTTCCGTTCTTCTTCTTGACTAGCAATACCGGAGCACCCCATGGAGAAGCACTCGGTCGAATAAACTTCTTGGAAATTAATTCCTCAAGTTGGGACTTCAATTCCTTCAGTTCGAGAGGAGACATCCTATAAGGTGCTATGGATATTGGTCCTGCACCAGGTGCCAAATCTATAGAGAATTCTACCTCTCGTTCTGGAGGCAAAGAGGAGACTTCCTCGGGAAAAACATCTAAGAATTCATTAACAACTTGAATAGACGATAAATCCAAATCAGCTTCAGTTGATGCAGACAAAATAACAACAAAAGCTTCTGCACCTTGGAATAGAGACTGGCTGGCTGAAGTGAACGAAATAACACCATCATTTGCAGGTAGTGAATGTTCCGCTACTTCAGAAGGAAAATTAATTGCACGATTGAAACAGTCAATAGTAATGTGATTGGAAGTCATCCAATTCATTCCCAAAACGATCTCCATTCCCCTCATAGGCAAACAGATAAAATCAACCACAAAATCCCTGTCTCCTATCGTAAGCAGACAGTTAAGGCACAAAGATTGGGTTCGCACACAACCCTTTGCTGCAATAAGGATAGTTATTGGCTCAGGTATAGGAGACACTATTAGTCCTAACCGTTCAGCACATGCTTCTGAGATAAAGCAATGAGTAGCACCAGAGTCATACAGAATATTAACAGTTTGATTAAAGAGAGAACCTGTACCCCTTATAAGGTTATCAGCTGGTTTGATGGTCTTGGCATCCAAAGTGTTGACTCGAGCCTGCCTCGGAGCATCAGGAGACTCCAAGAAAGCTTTCCTTGACGGGCAGTTGTTAGCATAATGGCCCTCTTCTTTGCAATGGTAACATTGGTTCGGTCCCACCTGGCATCTCCCTTTATGATATTTATTGCAGATGCCGCACCTGTTAGGCCTTGCAGAGTCACTTGACTGTATTTGTTTCCCTTTATCCGAATTCCTTCTATACCTCGGGTTTGAAGAAGTTGGCTCAGTACCCTTCTTCTTATCCTTCCAGAAATCTTTCCTCTCTGCATACATTCTTTTAAGATCGCTCTTAGCTGAATGAGCTTGTTGAACCAAAGCAGGATAAGTGGTCATGGAATAAGAACCGAGACCTTGATTCACATCGCCTCTCAGACCTTGTCTGAACATTACCATTTTCCACTTATCATGAGGAGCGGTGGTCCCCAATTCATAGAATTGTGACAACCTCTCGAATTTTGCAGCATATTCTCCAACTGTCATATCTCCCTGTTTCAAACTCAGAAATTCCATTTGTTTGACAAGTCTTTGAGAGTCGGGAAAATAATGACTCAAAAACAATTCCTTGAAATTATTCCACTCAAGAGGAGTTCCTTGAATTTGTAGCATTCTACGAGCATTAACCCACCAGGTGTGAGCATCCTCGTCCAGAGCGTTAGCAGCACAAGTTACTTTTTCTCCTTCATTGCATTGCAAGGTATCAAAGATCCGTTCCATGGCATCTACCCAGAAATGGGCTTTCATTGCCTCGGATCCTCCTTTGAAGGTTGGGGGTTTCATCTTCAGAAACCGGAAGTACACCCTGTTTGGATCCTCAGGTGTTGGCACATTGACTGGCTCAGCTGGTTGTGGTTGAGGCATCTGATGCATCTGCTGCATTTGAGCCATTTGAGCCATCTGTTGCTGTTGCATTAGCATCATGTCATTCATCATTTTCTGCTGAGTCTCGATGACATTCTGCATCGATTCTTGATGAGGATCAACAGGTGGGTTTCTCCTACCTCTTCCTGCCATGATTCTGCGAAGTATGCACAAAGTATTAAGTTGATCAGGCTCAATGTCTAATAGCATACTAAGAAAAATCAGACTTAGAAGACGTAAAAGACTCTTAACATCTAAGTCCGACTAGGTCGAACCGCTCTGATACCAAATGTAACACCCCGGTATTTCTAACATGTAGAGATACTGAAGATGCACGGATGCGGAAGTTCAGAGGACACAGTTCCTGTTTAAGTTTTGGACATACAAACTTTTTCCAAAATAAAAACATAATCGGAAATAACATTACTTCATAAAATAGAAGTTCATCGGTTTCATACCGAATGGAATACAATATCCAAGTCCAAATACCCATCAGCAACATAAACCGGGTTGTAAAACTCATAACCAATACAAGTTATACAACCAAAAGAACGACAAAAGAACTAAGGAAAATATGACTAAGTCTTCAGCACCTTCGAGAGTATACCAACTACTCGTGCACAATAGTCTTCGTTTTTCTCTGCTTCTCTAAAAAACAACAAATATGGATTGGGTGAGATTGTTACCAAGTGGCTTCAGTCTCAAGAGGGGGGGTGAATTGAGATTTAAAACTTTTCAGATCTTTCGAAAACGTTTTTCCCCTTTTCAATGACTTAGATCAATTTTCGCGCAGGTTAAGTGGAAGCGAAGGAATTAGAATATAAAGCAGTAAAGTAGAATAACAGTAAAGCAGGAAAGCAGTAAAGCACGCAGAGATTTATCCTGGTTCGGTCACCTCCTAGTGACCTACGTCCAGTCCTCACACCCTTGTGAGATTTTCCACTAACCAAAACAACAAGGCTTACAGGTGCGTTGGAAAACCTTTACAGACTCAGGCACTCTTCTACTAGGATACCCCACCTATAAAGAGCCCTAAAATCTAATAGCACAACAACAAGAGATACCCCACCCTTGTTACAACAACTGCCCTAGAAAGATACCCCACTTCCTAGTACATGCAGCTACCCCTAGAGAGATACCCCACTCTCTAGTACAAATTATAACAACAATATAACAGTAATGTAAATACAGAAATACCTC
Source organism: Astragalus membranaceus (assembly GCA_039519185.1). Classification (NCBI taxonomy): domain Eukaryota; kingdom Viridiplantae; phylum Streptophyta; class Magnoliopsida; order Fabales; family Fabaceae; genus Astragalus; species Astragalus membranaceus. Next base: position 61,701,811 of record CM076850.1, on the reverse strand, counting down.
TTAGTGTAGGCAGATATTACAACTTGAAGGACACAACCCCAACTAACTCTTAACGTAGGATCAGCTCTTGACGGACCAGTGGTGCGAGAAGAACACAAATAAAATATAAGAGTTTTTCAGAAATGATGGATTGTGAGAATGGGTTGGTGAAAGAATGGAGGTGGTGAAGCCTCTATTTATAGATTTTGAAAATCCAGATCTCACGTTGAAAAATGTTTAAAGGAATCGATTCTTTGTTAATTGGAATGGATCTAGGAATCGATTCATTTGCTTGATCTGATTTAGGAATCGATTCTGATTTGTTTGTAAAATGGATGACAATCGATTATTGGCTTACAGGCAAGCTAGGAATCGATTATGTAGATTAAAGAAGAAGGTTTGAAATCGATTTTCATATAAATAAGGAAGCAAGGAATCGATTGTGGAGTTTACAAAAGCAAGCTTTGAAATCGATTATGAGCTTTAGAGAAATACTAGGAATCGATTCTTTACCTTTGAAACATTATAGGAATCGATTCTTATCTTTAGGAAAATAGTTGGAAATCGATTTCTTTGCTTTTAATAAAAACAATATGAATTGTTTCTTTGTTTTGAAAAAATAGTTTATGAATCGATTTATATACTTAGTAAAAATAATATGAATCGATTGTATGCTTTCATATTGAGTTAAAAATCGATTTTGATATTTAATAAAAAATAGTGTGAATCGATTTTATAGTTTCTCAAAAAACCTTTTTATGTTTACGTATGCATGCATGCATTTTGAGAAAGCTTTGGGACGAGAGACTTTGCGAGATGAGCTGACCTTCGTAAGAGCTTACATTTATCCTAAGACTCACCCAAGACCCTAAGGACTACCCTTAAGCTTGAATCTTCAATACTTTGAGCTTGGTTGACTTGGATTGTGACTTTTGAATATATGATACTTTTTATCAGCTTTGCTTTGACACTCTCATTCCTTTGGCCATCAACTTGGCTTTGTCTTTTTCATCATCAAAACTAATCCTGCAATATTAGATAACCTGCAACACAGGTATCCACAGAGATAACATTATCTCAGTGAGTCCTACCGTGCCCCCTCACTGACACTCGGTTCAATTAATTAAACCGTTACAACAAAAGCTGACATAACAATGTCTTATTTATTAATCGAATTACCGACCGCACAACGTTTGCTAATCCCGGCAATTCGTGTTCTTAATTATCATTCGAAATGCCGACCGCACAACAATTGCTAATCCCGGCAAGTCGTGAGTTGAACTTAACATGATCCGGCCGCACAACAATTTGCTAATCGCGGTAACCATGTGTCTAACCTAGCACAAACCGGCCGCACAACAATTTGCTAGTCCCGGTAACCCACGAATTGACCACGCCAAGACGTATACAGGGCCTAGGGTGAGGGCTCATGACTTCCCTTCCTAGTATGCTACTTGTTGGGTCGTCACCCAACGCGATACATATGACAATACGCATCAAATTCTCGAGAGTTAGATAATTTATATCTTTTCGATCACCAAAGGATCAATCACATAATAGATGGATAAAAAATATCCATATCGATCTGTAACCCGTTTAGAGGAATTCATAAATTAGACCTCCGGCATTATAATCATCTTCAATTGACATATATAAATATAAATATATATATATATATATATATATATATATATATATATATATATTCAGTCAGTCCATAAGTCGGTGTACTCACACGCATACTAAGGTCTCGGTTTTTTGATCAAATATGCTTTCGAAGCTCTTATTCAAAATCATGAGTTGAATAAGTTCAAAATACGGTTTTCAATAAGGCAATTCCTTTTTAAATGACTGGGAAAGAGATTAGAAAATGTTCGGGATTAAACGGGGCTCCGGAACGAGAAATCGAGAATTGGTAACAGAAGCTCACGCACGGTCCGTGCCCAGGGGCGCACGACCCGTGCGTGATTTACTTAAATCACACAATCAAACCGAAAGGGGTGCACGGTCCGTGCCCAGGGGTGCACGACCCGTGCGTCCCGTTTTATTTCCAACTGAACCAACCCGTAGCAGGCGCGCGGTCCGTGCCCAGGGGCGCACGGTCCGTGCGTCCTGTGTTTGTTACCGAATTCCGCTTATTTCTCAATTCCGCTTTCCTTTTGCGCCCGATTCGATTCCTAATATCAATCCCTCCTGAAACTCAGAAAATTTCCAGATATTCCAGATGATATACAAATCATTTCATTTCAACGATTTAATCAAAATTCTCATTAAACCGTAAAATAGCGGTTGGACTCAAAATCGTTTTTCGGTTCTAAGTCTTTCGAAAACAGAAAGGTGACCAAGGAATTCAATACCGAAAACAAGTTCAAAATATCAAAATGCCCTATCATGAGTAGAATTCACCGTGATGTCGATTCCACTAGAAACTTCAATCGAACCGCGAAAAGATCGATATACGAGGTACACGATCGAGAACCGAAAGGCACCGACAAAGTCACTCACAACAGCTACTGAACTCGGTTGAAGTACTGAAACAGCAACCCACTCCACCCGACTTCTCCCCAATTCAAAATGCAAGGTACAGCTCCTCTTGAACAACGAAAACTGAACATGCAAGGAAAACCGAACTCAGAATTCTATCGTCTTCAACATTGAAGATGAAATTGAATTTGGGGGGCGGGGTGGGGGGGGGGGGGGGGTTGAAGGAATTCAGAAACTGAATTGGTATTTCAGAAAACAATTGCGAAATTGATGAGGAAATTTCAGAGGGTTACTTACATGCACTAATTTCAGATAATCAAGAACATGCAACACTTGTAACACAGATTTCTTCCACTTTCATCATTTGGGCTTCAAAGCTGAAATTAGGATTGAGAGATAGGGTGAGAATCTGAGCTTGAGAGTGGTACCAATGGCTTCAGAATCAAAAATGGAGCAAGAATGTTAAGGGAGAACTTACATGCAAGAAGGAAATCTGAGCTTCCTCTCCTCTTCTCCTTCACTCGCGCCCTCTCTCCCTCCTTTCTCAACTTCTTTCTTTCAGTTTTTTCTAAAATTTTGAGTTTGTGAAATGGATAGATGTGAGAGGGAGTGGCTGAATACTAAAGGTGAGAAATGACAGCAGTGCCCTTCAGCTTAAATTCCTTCATTTAACACTAGGTTTAGCCCCAATTCGATGGAGACATAATTGCTTGACAATTTCCTCGACTATTCCTCGTCGAGACGCGACTAATTATTCCTAACAAATAATTAAATCGGTACTAGGCTTCATAGTTCGATATTTTAAAAATTAGGGATGTTACAATCACCCCAACTTTTAAGAATTTTGTCCTCAAAATTGACAAAACGTACCTTACTGAAAACATGTTTTCAGAGTGCTCTTGTTGATATGCGGCAGCTATTTATTACCACTAAGGTTGGGGGTATTTGGTTGGAGATTATTGTTGGGGAAGCTTCCAACTCGCGATACTCTTATTTCTAAGGGCGTTATCAAGACTCTCATGGGTGGTGCTGCCCTTTTTTTGTTTTTTGCAGAATGAGTCTACTTCCCATTTATTTATTTTTGACAAGGTGTTTCGGGTTAGTTTGGCTTGCTATTCAGAATTGGTTGGGCATTGCTGTTTCAGATACTCTGGTAGTCTCACATCCGAATTTTGGATTCGAAATTAGCTGTAATGACACGTCAGCAAAGCAGTTAAAGAGAGTTTAAAAATGGACAAAAGGTGTTATGCTCGAAAAGGAAGTGGCTCGAGAGTCCATACTTATGCTCAAAAAGGACTATAGAAGCCAATCCCGAACGCTAGAAGAGAACTCGCGCTCGAAGGTCATTTCCCCGAAGGACACACGGGAGCTCCCATAGGAAAGACTCGAAATTCCAAGTGCAACACTTGAAGATATGAGGCGGTTAAAGCAGTTGTCCCGAGTGGGTTCGAAATGCAAGGACAGATGTAAAGGATCCAAGACGCCAAAAAATATGTGGCATCCATCATTTCTAGTCATTAGTTAGTTTTATATTTTATCTACTTTCAATAAGGACAAGTGTCCAAGACATGCAACGAAGCAGCTGGCATTTTTAGCTCTAAAAAGAGTAGTTCAAACGATCTACTCAGGGAGATTTCATACCATCTAGTAACTGATTACGCCTAACACGTCATATCACACAGGATCTCTGGCTACAACGTTGAATAATGTATGTCTGAGCCAAACCCCCCTTTTCAATTCAATGCAATTACTTCTTTTTCGACAAACTGAGTGCAATACTCTTGTCTCTTCTATCTCTTTTAAATTATTTTTAAACCTCTTTTTTTAATCACTGCACTTGGGGAATTCGTGACGTTCAGTCCCTCCTGGCAATGATTTTTGTGGGTTCCTCAAGTTTATCTTTTAATTTTACTTTGTTTTGTTTTACGAAAAATGCTTGGTTCGGATTGATTGAAGGACTCGCGACGTTATCCTCTCTCTGGGGGTGATTTTAGTGTTTTGTTCAATCGCTCTGTGCCTCGAATTCGATCGGACGATCACTTAGAATCCCGTATTCGTTTGGTTTTTCCTTCGAATTCCCTCCCTTCGCCATTATCCGTCTCCAAAAGAGCGCACAGATTGGGGATTGCAGTGCAAACCTATTTACTTATGAACCCAATATCTAAATTTGAGTCCTTTTCTCTCATACATCTCGAGTTTATTTGTTTGACAGAGACCTGACCAAAAATACTGGAAAACAGGTAGGTGTCGAGCATTTCCGGGCTTATGGCTTGCAGTTGGAATCCAAGAGGCTTGTAAATTGAAGTACTTATTCTGGATAGCTGCCATGTGGTGCATCTGGTTTAATTGGAATCATACTCTTTTCAGAGATCAAGTATTTAATTCACAGGTGGTCGTTAACCATGTTTAGTCTATAACATGAAGCTGGTTCAAAAGCATTGAAAGTCGCAATCCCGCTCTTAAGTTTTCTGACTGGTGGGGAAATTCTCTTGTATGTTTGAACTCGATGTAACTGGATTTCGCCTCATTCTTCCTGGGGGTACTCTTTTTCCTCTTTGGGTCTTTTTCCCTTGGTGTTTTGGCCCATGGACGTTTTAATGGGGCCCCTTGTATATGTACGAGTTGGGGTGTCCCTTGCCCCCTATTATATAATATTTTGTTTCAAAGAAAAAACTAGATCGTACCCCATGCGTTGCGCGGGATATCCTTATGAAAAAATATATAGTATTATGCATATTTCGATTGATGGATGTTTGAACTATTTAAAATGCAGTATATTATTGGATATTTTTATATAAAAAAAAGCCAATCTAACTCACATAAAGCTATGTGATAAACAATATTAGTGGCATATATCAAGGTTAAATTTTAAAATGGAAAAAATGCTCACTTAAGTAATTTGAGTTACAAATGAAAACAAAAATAAAGTTCTTTTTAGGGAAATAATAAAATTATTATTTGGAATCTCCCAATTATTTTAAATTCAATTCTATAATTATTTCCTCTGGTTTTAACAACTTTCCTGTTGAGAATTTGTGACGGTCTTCTAAAGCACGTGGAGGTTTGCTAAAGAAGACGGGCATATGATGGGTACTTCAATTTTTTTCCAAACCCTAAATTGCCCAAAACACACTGATAAGTGTCGCGCTTTGCATGTTTTGTTACGAAATTAATTTTTCTTTTGCGTAAGCTGGTTACTAAGGATCGAACTTGGCGTATTTGAACAGTTAAAACTTTTTCCAAGCCCTAAAGTACCCCAAAACACATTGCTTAGCGTCACACTTTACATATTTTGTCACGGCTTTTTTTACCAAACCGATTATTAAAGAACAAACTTTGCGTATTTGAACCGTTAAATTTTTTCCCAACCTAAAAGTACCCAAAAACACATTACTTATGATCGACTTTAGTATCTTGTAGAGAAATTACTTTTTTTTTCACCAAACCGGTTATTGAGGAACGAACTTTGCATATTTGAACATCTAAAAAAAATTCAACCTCAAAACACACTGGTTAGCGTTGCACTTTACTTATTTTCTCATGAAATTATTTTTTCAACCAACCCGGTTGCCGAGGAACGAACTTCGCATATTTGAACATCTAAATTTTTTTACCATAAAGTACACCAAAATAGACTGCTTAGCGCCGCACTTAAACATATTTTGTCACGAAATTAATTTTATTTTTCACAAGACCGATTATCGAGGAACGAATTTTGCCTATTTGAAGAGTTAAGTTTTTTCTTAACTCTAACAAACCCCAAATCACATTGCTTAGCATAGCACTTTACGTATTTTGTCACGAAACTAATTTTATTTTTCACCAAACTGGTTATTGAGGAAATAACTTTGTGTATTTGAATAGTTAAAACAAATTCTGGGTCCTAAAGTACCCCAAAACATAGAGTTTAGCGTAGAACTTTACGTATTTTGTCATGAAAGTAATTTCATTCCTCAAACTGGTTATTGAGAAACCAACTTCGTGTATTTGAACGATTAAAAGAAATTCGTACCCTAAAGTACCACAAAGCACACTGTTTAGGGTCGCACTTTACGTACTTTGTCACAATATTAATTTTTATTTTCACGAAACCGATTATTAAAGAACGAGCTTCGCATATTTGAACAATTAAATTTTTATCAAACTCCAAAGTACCGCAAAACACTCTGGTTAACATCAATTTGCCTTAAGATTAAAGGATAGTAGCATTAAAAAATACATTTTATTACGGCGGGACTCACCAAGGCATATGCATTTTTTTTGCAAATTGAGTAACTGCATTTTCTTACTCACGCCATAATTGTGGGACCCACTAAAATGGTCGTGAAACCCACCTAAAAATTGGCTCCAAAATACTAACACCAAACTTACTTACATTGAATCTAGAGCCTTAAAGTTGAAAGATATTATTATTTATTATTTCTTTTAACTTTTCTAAATAAATCGGTCAAAAAAAAAGTCTGAACACATTAAATTGAATGCTTACATTGAGAAATCAATGTTTGGAATCTCCGAGAAATCAATGCTTGCAATCACACAAAGAGTTGAGTCAAAAAGTGTGTGTTGTCCAGCTTCAAAGCCTTTACGAAATTACAGAAGGGGTACTTGGAAGCAAAAGAGACCATAGAATCATGCACCGCCGCTATCCATTGAAGGCACCTATCATAGATTCTTTGGTTAATTAAAACTAAAACTGAGAAGGAGAACATGAAGAAAAAGAAAAGGAAAAAGAAAAAGAAAAAGAAAAAGGGATTGTTTTCTTATTTTCATTTATGGGTCTCCCTTTATAAAATTATAGTATTACATTAATTATAGTTTGAATTAGAATTCCATTTTTTTATTCCCTAATTTCTGATTTTTGCTCATCCTTATTTGTACGATTGTTATTTTCTTCCCATCATTTTTTAACTCCACTCGACAAATTTGTTCTTCTCATTGTTGGCAACCACACCTTAAAAAATTGTTTTGTATTAGTCTCAAAACTGTGTTGTTGACACACTTTGGGTGCAGTACCCAACTTTATTTCATGCATACTTTAGTTGTCACCTTATTATTTTTCTCTCTTCAAAATAATGGGCGTGATGATCGAAGTTTATAATCGTTTTTTATTTCCTCTCTTCAATTCGCATTTTGATGTATTTTTACCCTTTGCATGTTTATATGCATGCTTCTTAATCTTCTTTGGATCCACTGTGAGAAAGCTACAAATGTACAATTAAATTGAAACTACCATTTATAGCTTCTGCGTTGAAGTTGATGTTACCGTGAATCTAAATACTCATTTTATGGGCTATGTTCCATTTTCTTTAGAGCCTACACAGTAGATCTTTTTCAAGTGAGGGTGTATATCTTAAGGAATATGATATTCATAATGAAAAGCAAGAAATTTTTAATTAATTATTGTTTAAATCTAAATTAAGAAGAAGGTTTTAACTAAACATGTTGTTTGAAGAGCAACATGGCTTGAAACCCCTTGAATTTCATATCTTTGTTTAGCAAGTCATTAACTTTTGCTTGAATTTAACTAGCGGATAGTGGTTGAAAAAAATTAGACGTGTTTGACGGGCAATAGTGGTTAGAATTTTTGGAGTAGTTTATAACGTTTTTTAAAACACTCTTTCTAGTAGCATTTAGACTAATAGTTTATAACGTCTCATCATTTTAATCATTTTACCTGCATTGTTCTTAGACCCACATTTTTTACTCAAAGAATTTAATGTGATGGGAATAAATATAATTTAATATTTCATGATTTTTTAATCTAAAAGTTCTCTTACATTTATGTATTCTCTCTCTTTTTTTTGACAATCTGTATTCTCTCTCTTAATTGCACTTCTTTCGACTTATTCTCTTAACTGCAATTCATGTTCACAGTTATTTCAATTTTCAAGGTTCACTCACTATTTTTTGTTTAAAAAAATGTTCATAACTTTTTTTTTTGATAAATAGTAATCTCTAAAGAAAAACGTTTATCACTTTTTTGTAACATAAAACTTCCGTTCAAATAAATTGGCGAGTTAAAGGATATCGGAAGGAGGTTTAGGATTCAAACTCTGGAAACTAACACTCCTCTAACAATTAACAACTAACATTGCCTATCGAAAAAAAATCCTCACCCTAATAGTATGCAATGATCCAATAATATTAACCCTTATAACAACTAACATACAACTTTTTTTAAATAATAGTTAGTAGTATATAAGTTTCCAAAAAGATTTTTTTTATTCATTTTTGTCTTTCCTTGATTTACAGTCCACCTAGAAATAAATAGGACCTTTTTTTAACTGGGAAACTTCTTTTCTTTACTGAATAGATGTATATCAATTTACGGTGTGAGGAGAGAGAAAAGAAATATTAAATGCAAGGACAGAAAAAACAAATTAACATTAGAAAAATTTAAATTACAATTATACCCAATTATTTAAGAACCTTTTTAAAAAATCAATTGGATTTTTAGTCTAAATAAAAAGATATAGCTTGTTAACTTACACCTTCTATTTTTAAGTGGGTGTAAGTTAGCAGCTCTTTTTTATAATATTTCTTTTGTTGTTTGTTCTAACTCTCCTTTTTTTTACGTCATCTTTTTTTGACCAAATTTATTACATTATCTTGTTTGTGTCTATAAAAGCCATATGTAGAACCTGCATAAGGCTACTAGTTTGATTTTATTATAAATATGAATTAGATCTAAAGATATTGCTGATGCAACTTCCAAATGAATATATATTTATTTTAATGCATACATTATCTTTTTTTATTTTAATTGTATTTTAAATCAGACTTTCAAATTAAATATATAATTTAGATTATTAAATTATGAATTTAAAAATTTTATTTTCTAAATATCTTAATAGTTCATTTAATTATCATGAATTTATAGAAAATAATTTACACATATTTCAACATATTTTATACTGTCTAGATAAATCTAACAATTAATTAAACATGTTATTTTACACTAATACTACCAGCTAATTCAAACGTTAATTTTACAAAACACTTCACTAGTTTTTAAAAAGACCAAAACACCCTTAAACTAAAAAATAATATAAAATTAATTAGTTAATTAATAAGCTAAATATTGTTTTAAACTTTTAGTTCAATTAAATAAATGTTGAATATAATTATTTAATTAAGTTAGCTAAAAAATTTAATTAGCTAAATATTTATTTTAAACATTTAATGTCATTAGTTAAATTTATATTTTAGTTTGGGGTGAACAAATAATGAGTAAAATTGGAATTGTGCTAACTTAAGAGCCATTTCCACTTTCTTTCTTTCCACTCATGGAGAGAAATCAAAGAGTACCGTATAAACTAATTAGACGTGTTTGGCAAGCAGTAGCAGTTAGCGTTTTAAAAGTAGTTTATAGTGATTTTTTAAACACTATTTCATGTAGCATTTAGACTTATAACTTATAGTGTGTCATCTTTTTAATCATTTTACCCACATTGTTCTTAGACCCACATTTTTTACTCATAAAGATTTAATGTGATGGGATTAAAGTAATTTAATATTTCATGATTTTTTAACCTAAAAGTTCTATTACATTTATGTATTCTCTCTCTTAAGTGCACTTCTTTTGATTTTTTTCTCTTAACTGCAATTCATGTACCCCGTTATTTCAATTTTCGATGTTCCCAGACTATTTCTTATCAAAAAAAATGTTTATAACCTTTTTTTTGATAAATAGTAATATCTCTAATGAACAACATTTATTGCTGTTTTGTAAAAAAAACTTCCGTTCAAATAAATTCTTTCCCTAATTCCAAGTAGGTGGTTCAATTGGCGAGTTAAAGGATATCGGAAGAACGTCTAGGACTCAAATTCTGGAAATTAACATTTTCCCCACCCCTCTATCAATTAACAACTAACATTGCCAATCGGAAAAAAAATCCTTACCCTAATAGTATGCAATGTTCCAACAATATTAACCCTTATAAAAGCATTTTTTTCACGGTTGGCTTTTTAGTTTCTTTAAAATTGTAATTTTATTTGTTACATACAGTTTTTTTAATTAAAAGTTAGTAGTATATAAGTTTCCAAAAAGGTTTTTTTTATTCATTTTTGTCTTTCCTTGGTTCATAGTCCACCTATAAATAAATAGAACCTTTTTTTAACTGGGAAACTTCTTTTCTTTACTGAATAGATGTATATCAATTTATGGTGTGACAAGAGAGAAAAGAGATATTAAATGCAAGGAAAGAGAAAACAAACTTTAGAAAAATTTAAATTACAATTATACTCAATTATTTAAGTAACTTTTTTAAAAATGAATTGGATTTTTAGTCTAAATAAGAAGGTATAGCTTGTTAACTTACACCTTCTATTTTTAAGTGGGTGTAAGTTAGCAACTCTTTTATAATATTTCTTTTGTTGTTTGTTCTAACTCTCCTTTTTATACGTCATCTTTTTTTTTGACCAAATTCATTCACTACAAGAATGTAACACCCCGTTAATTTCTAACTTGTAGAAACTACCGAAATGCACTACTGGCATACATCAGAGTACCTCCTGTTTTAAATAGAAAGTGCGCGGAAGCGATTTACAACTTTATAACATAAGTCGTACAATCGTACATACTAAGGATCTGAATACAAGGTATAAAGGAAACTGAAATACAAGACATAATGAAATAAAGATAGCGGCTGCTCCTCAAGCATCTCCATGACCATGCCTCATCATCTTCAACTTAGCCTGCAATTCTGAAAAACAACAACATGGATTGGGTGAGACAACTTGTCTCAGTGAGTTCTATCGAGACCCCTTACTAATTCTCTCGGTTCAATTATACTTGATTCATTATTCTTGATTCATAATTCATAGTCTTAATATTTGACTATGTGGCTAACATAAACGTTGTCCTCATAACCCTCATAAGCAGTTACAAGAGGCAACCCATGAACAATGAACAATGATTTTTAGCATGTCACCGGTCACTTGGCAAAATAAGCTCCCGGTGAACCCAATCCACTAATCGCTAGTGGGCAAACCTCATGGGGCCTAGGTTCATAGGGCTCATGACTTCTCCTCCCCTAGCACACTAAACTGAAATAGGGTCGTCACCCTAACCTGATGTATATATATTAATATACCTTGAACAATGAGCAGTGAACAATGATCTGTGAACATGACAATGAGCTTATACTTAACATGATCTTAATCTTAACCTAATTTTATACTTAGCATAATCTTGTCATTAGGTGATCTCACACGGAGTTACTAACGTTGTTAGTTTAACTTATAACTATCCATTACCTAGTCCACATCATAATGTATCGCCCATACTCAACATTATGATAACTTAACTTAGTCATAATTGATCTCATAAATACCACACCGGCCATCACATAAACAAGAACATGAACATAACATAAAATTACTTTTATCGTACTTGATTTCATGATATTAATATGTTTCCATCCTTGGGAAACCTTGAGGAGTGGATTAGAAGGGACTTAGGACCAATCGGAATGACTTAGGACATAGTTTAAAATTGGGTACCAGCAAGAGACGCACGATCCGTGCGCCTTGGCGCACGATCCGTGTTTAGTTTTCAGAAATCCACCGTGAGTACCAGAACCTCACGCACGACCCGTGCCCAGGGGCGCACGATCCGTGCGTGGCTACCAGTATTTCAGAAAAGTCAGTTTTCGTGTTTCTCGTCCATTCCGATCGTTCCCGTATCCATTCCGATTCACATCCGAACTTAATAATACATCAGAACAGTCATGGAATTCAATCAATCATCACATATCAATCAACAATCATAACAACAGTCAACAATTAAATTTAACCAATCACATAATCTAACGTTTCGTCCATGTTTTCATAAAATGGTTCAATACCGGTTTTCATAGAAATGCGAGACCAAAAATCAGAGCATAACACACATGACCATAACAACCTAGTGAGTATAGAACTCACCTATTTGCCGAGACTTTAATGATTCAACCGTTCCCGAGAACCACGAACTCTCCTCGGGCTCGATCACAACATCAACTCACGAACTATCTCCGGAATTGCTCCGATACACTTCCCCACCGAAACCCAGCTACTGAGATGATACCTAAGGTTGCTCTAATTCGAAATGTGGTTGCTGAAATTGGTGCTAAGGCTCTCAAAGAAGACATGCAAGGTCAGATTTGACAATTTGGCTAAGTGGAGCTTGGTTGGGCTTCAATGGTGATTTCAAGGGAAGGGAGGGGATGATTTCGAACTTAACATTAATGGAAAGGAAATAGGGAGCTGATTCAGAATATGTTAATAGATGAAGCATGCATGATGGTTTGAAGGAACTCTCACCTCTTCCCTTCCTCTCCCATTCGCACCCTCTCTCTTTCTCTCCCCTTGGTTTTTGCTGAATTTCTACAATGAAAAAACTGAATTGTGTGTCTCACTTGGTCCAGCTGAGGGGGACATATAAGGGGCATGGTAAAAGACGAAACTACCCTTTACTTAAACATTTCATTCCCTATGACTCCCTCAACCCTAATCACCCTAACTTAACATAATTAAATTCCCAATCACACACCATTTCATACTTAATAAATCAAACAAGTCATTTTCAATTTAAATAATTTCAATCAAATAAATAAATCAATAATAATTAATATTATGTTAATATAACTAAATAGCAAAATTAGGGGATGTTACAAAGAAAACCTTTGTTTTCCCACCAGAATTTCCGACGGACCCATTCTCGTCGCAATATTCCGATGGATTTCCGACGAATTGTTCATCGGTAAATATGTGCACATATTTTAAGGCTTTTCCCGCTTCGTTTCAGACGAAATTTGGTTCCGTCGGTAATTTGCGACGGCTAGTTCGTCGGTAGTCCGTCGGAAATCTCAATTAAAATTTTAATATGCATTTCTCATACGCGATGCTGAGTAAACCTATTCTTCTCCATTCACTCGAATGCACTTCTTCCTCTTCTTTTCACTAAACGATGTTCTCTTCCATCTGCACTCCATTCAGTCTCTACTCCACGCTCCACGCTCCAACCTCCGTCTCTGCTCCACGCTCCCTCTTCATCTCTACGACCCAACCTCTTCATGCCTCCTTCGAGTGTTCCCTGTTCTCTTACCTCTTCATCTCTACGTTGTTCGCTGTTGCCCACGCCATCCTCCGTCTCTGCTCCACGCCTCTACCTTCTGGTGAGCGTTACTTTCTTCTCCATGCCTCCCTCCTTCGAGTTTGCCATTTTTTGTTGCTTTTGGGTGAGAAATTGATTTCCCCCAAAACCCTAAATCCCCAATGTTGAATCTTTTGAATCTCTGATTCGCTCTCTCGCTCACCACGATTTCTGAATCAAAAACCCTAACCTTTGAGAAGTCCATTCGCTCTCGCGCTCCACAATCTCTCTATCGCTCGAGGTTCACATGTTTCCCTTAGAAGTCCATCGCTGAATCAAAGTGAACTAGGATCTCTCTAGCTCACATGATCCTGGAAATGGTATGTCTTTTTCCCTCTGCTCGATTGTTATGCTATATCCTAGCTAAATTTATAATTCTAATGGATTCTTTTATTATTGCTCAGAGGAGTACATTGGGTTAGATGATAACAAATATATTGGGGATCTCCTGGCGGAATTTAAAGCAGAAAAAGATCGTAGCAAGGGAGAAGTCTTGCACTGCAAATTGATATTCAAGAAAAAGTTATTTCGTGAGTCAGATGAAGCTGTGACAGATCCAATGTTTGTGCAGTTGTACTATGTACAAGTATGCCTCTTTATTATGAAAACTAAACAATTATTGAAAGCATTTTTAGTTTATGTATTAAGCTGCTATTACCATCACAGACTTATTGATCTTGAATATGTTGGTATAGTTGCGATTTCTATATACAAGTCTACCTTTTAATTTTGAAATTTTACAAAAATGTTTAAAGCATACTTGGTTTGCATGAAGCTACAATTACCTTCAAGCTATTGAGTTGGTGCTACAATTACCTTCAAGTCTGACTTGTTGATGCTGGATGTGTTGTTACAGTTGCAACATGATTATATTTTGGGTAATTATCCTGTTGGAAGGGATGATGCTGCTCAGCTTTCTGCATTACAAATCTTGGCCAAGATTGGATCTGTTAGCACACCTGAATCATGCACGTAAGTGATTTTTTAATGTTCAATTTTTGACCCGAGTTAACTTTTCTATTTCAACTTCTTATACCCTTGTGACTTACGTTGAGATTTTGTAATTCTCGGTAACTGGAATTCACTTCTGGAGCAAGTCCTTCCTAGGAAAATTTCAATGGAACGAGCAAAACGTGAATGGGAGCTTGATATTATTTCTCGATATCATTCATTGGTATGGGAAGGCCATCTATTTGAGTTAATTAGTGACATCTAAGAAAAATTTGAGCTAATTATGTTCAATTCCTTCATTGCACACGTAACTTTGGTCATTCTTTTGACTTTCATGTTGGTTTAAAATTCGACAGTCAATATTTGCTTCTAGCACATGCTTTATAATTGATGACTATATACTTTTGGATTCCTTTTTTCCCCTTTAATATAAGGTTTTCTTCCCTTTTAATAGGTGCATCTGACAAAAGATGATGCGAGACAACAATTTTTGCGCATATTGAGAGCACTTCCTTTTGGAAATTCTGTTTTCTTCATTGTTCGCAAGATTGATGATCCTATTGGGCTCTTGCCTGGACGAATAATATTGGGAATCAATAAAAGAGGGGTATGATTCAATAGAATAATTAACTGGTCAAGTTATATCATTTTTTAAGATTAAAAAATAATTTGAGCTTTTAATTGTGTGCTTTTTCTTATTCTATTGTCTATAGATTCATTTCTTTCGTCCAGTTCCTAAGGAATACTTGCATTCAGCTGAGTTAAGAGACATAATGCAATTTGGAAGCAGCAATACAGCAGTCTTTTTTAAAATGCGGGTAGCTGGCGTTCTTCATATATTTCAGTTTGAAACCAAGCAGGTATGACACCTTTGTTATTGTTAATGCCACACTAGCCCTTATTATTTTGAAATTATTTTACCTCACTACCATTGCATAACTTTGTTGTAGGGAGAAGAAATTTGCATAGCTCTTCAAACACATATAAATGATGTGATGTTGCGCCGCTATTCTAAAGCACGATCTTCTAGTGGTGGCAGTTCTTTGAATGGGGATATTTCTAATAATTCTAAGCCTCCTAATGCAGAGTTACACGAGAAACGAATTCAAAATTTATCAAAACTTGTTGAAGAATATCAAAAAAATGTTAACCAAGTAAGTCTACGCGTGTAATGCATAATGTAGTATGGTACGAAGTTTGTGCAACAAACACCAAACTAAACCATTATGCCTATTATTGATTGTTGATGGTAAGATTTATTTACTTCGCTTTGGCTTGGCAAGGTTGAAGTTTGATACTAATTGTCTTTGAGTAGATTTAAGAAACTTAATTTAGTTTAAAGAAATCAGAATATATGGAAGAATTTATTTTCATATCATTTAGAATTTCTAATACATGCATTTGAATGAATAGTTATAATTTTAAATTATCTTGGATAGTTGCAAAAAGAATTGCGTGAGAAGCAAGAACAAGAATTAGAGTGACCATTTCAAAGTGTTGGTGCTTCCTAGTTCCTATTTTCTGTTTGGGTCAATATCTCAAATACTTTAATTTAATTGCACAGTATACAATTGAGGAAAAAGTCATCGAAAGGGCTTACAAAAAGCTTGCACTTGATGCTCTGGTGATTCAGCAAGGGCGTTTAGCTGAGCAGAAGATCAGTAAGGATTTTCAGGGTGATTTTTATTTCTTTCTTGCAAGAAGTTCATTGTATAATATGGTGTAATTTGTTATGTATGCAGTTGTAAATAAAGATGAATTGCTTCAGATGGTTAGATTTGGTGCCGAAATGGTTTTTAGTTCCAAGGACAGTACAATTACAGATGAAGATATTGACAGAATTACTGCTAAAGGAGAGGAAACGACAGCCGAGTTTTCTTGCAACAATACGCTTAGAAAATTTTCGCTCTGTATGCAGATCAATATGATTTTCGCTCTGTATTGTTGTTTACATAAGTTTTTTTTTTTATGTTTTTAAGAATTTTTTTGGAGAAATCGATGAAAACCCTAGAACCATTTTCGTTTTCTATTGTTGTTTATACATTTTATTTTTGTTTTTGAGAACATTTCTGGAGAAATCGATGAAAACCCTAAACCCCTAACCTTGAATTTTGTGTTTGGTTTGACTTGCAAAGATTCTCAAAATAGCCATGCTTAACGGTTTAGAATTTCAAGTTGTATACCTCCTCTTTAACTGAATTTTTCTGTTTTAAGAGATTTGAATGAGGAAGGATTTGAATATGTTGTTTCGTATATGTTTATCAAGCTTCTAATATTTCTGTTTTTAGGGATTTGATTATTAGTTTCTAATTATCAGTTTCTGTTTTAAGACATTTATGCTATATTTTTGATTATTAGTTTCTAATTATCAGTTTCTTCTTGATCCCTTTTTATATTTTCTCTCCTTTTTGGTCCGGATGCATTGTTTTTAATCTGGGTAGACTATGTATCTTTAATTTGGCTCCTTAGTGTATAAGATTGTATGAGGATATGGGTCTTCATTTGGCTTTTCTTTTTTAATTTTCTGTACACTCTCAGCATGCTCTCTAATTTGTCTGTCGTTCACATGTCTGTGGGTTTCATTTTGCTTATTCAAATGCAACACTGGTTTCATTAAGTGATACATGTTTCCTTCCTTCTGATCCTAGCATTGTTCTCTCATTTATGTAGTTTGAGCTAGACTGATTATGTGGTTGAAAGTGAATTGGCAATAAGTGAAGATCTTTATAACTCAAAGTACAAAGACAAATTGGAGCTGTCTTACAAGGTATTGCCTAAACTTTAGTTAAACCAGTAGCCTTTATGAACATCACTTAATCAAACTCACGATGTTAAACCAATAGCTTCAGATTCAGACGTGCAAGTCTTCTGAAAATGCTCATGCTTAACCTTTTATTTGCTTAACCTTCTGCTCATGCTCCAAACTTGAATGTCTGCATTTGCTTGAGATTTTTATTTGATTAACCTTCTGCAAAGCTTCAGATTCGAATTGACAGGGATTTGAAACTGTAAACTCAAGTTGTAGACCTCCTCTTTAATGCTAATGTTGTTTTCAAGTATTATAATTGATGTACAAATGAGTCATTGAATTTAGCTTCTTTTTGTAATCCTTGAATTGATTTCAGGTTGAATTGAATCCAATGTTGGAGATGGACAACACATAGTTGAGTGGGTGAAGAGGAAAATGGGAAGCTTTGAGCCAGCAATATCAATACTAGATGCAAAGCTTCAAAGTCTACCAGATCAAATGGTGCAAGAGATGCTTCAAACACTTGGATTTGCTATGTTTTGTGTTAACTCTTCTCCATCAGAACGTCTTACTATGAAGGAAGTTGTTGCATTACTAATGGAAGTGAAGAGTCAGTCCGAGGAAATGGGGAAGAGTTCAGAACCTTTAATAAAACAGTCCTCAACTCAAAGCAGATTTTTTTTTCATTTTTCATTTGCTTGCAATGGTTAGTTAGTGATTGATTTTCATCTCTACATAGATGAAAACAAAACAAGATGTTTGTTAATGTGAAAACTTTTGAGAGTAGGAAGCCATTTAGGAACTGATGTTCTATTCAAATGGCTATTGTTGTACAGTTTCAGAAGATTTTATTTTTTTTATTTATTTTTTTAAAATTTCCGACGGATTTCTGACGAAAATTTTCGTCGGAAATGGTTTTTTGTGACGAATTTGCGACGAACATTTTGTGACGGATTTGCGACGAAAATTTGGGACGAATTTGCGACGACTTTGCGACGGAGTCATTTGCGACGAAAAAATCCGTCGGAAACGATTTGCGACGAGCGATTTTGCGACGGCTTTTTGTCCGTTGGAAAGTTCGTCGGAAACGTCAATTTGCGACGAAAATTACTGCATTTGCGACGAAAAATGTCGTCGGAAATCGTCGATTTTCTTGTAGTGATTACGTCATCTTGTTTGTGTCTATAAAAGCCATATGTAGAACCTGCATAAGGCTACTAATTTAATTTTATTATAATTATGAGTTAGATCTAAAGCTACTCCTGATGCAAGTTCCAAATGAATATATTTTTATTTTTAATGCATACATTATCTTTTTTTAAATTATTTTAATTGTATTTTAGATCAGACTTTCAAGTTAAATATATAATTTAGATTAGTAAATTATCAATCTAAATTTTCTTTTTTCTGAAAATCTTAATAGTTCATTTAATTATCATGAATTTATAGAAAATAATTTACACATATTTCAACATATTTTATACTGTCTAGATAAATTCAACAATTAATTAAACATGTTCTTTTATGTTATTTTACACTACCAGCTAATTCAAATGTTAATTTTACAAAACACTTCATTAGTTTTAAAAACACCAAAACTCCCTTAAACTAAAAAAATAATATATAATTAGTTAATTAATAAACTAAATTTTTTAAAAATTCATAATTCTATTAAATAAATGTTGAATTTAGTTATTTAATTAAGTTATCTAAAAAATTTTAATTAGCTAAATATTTATTTCAATAATTTAATATAATTAGTTAAATTTTTATTTTAGTGTGGGGTGAACAAATAAAGGGTAAAATTGAAATTGTATTAAGTTAAGAGCCATTTGCACTTTCTTTCTTTCCACCCATGGAGAGAAATCAAAGAGTACCGTATAAACTAATCTCCTCACTTTCTTTCTATTTTATTTCTCTCTTAAATG
This sequence comes from Astragalus membranaceus, assembly GCA_039519185.1. Lineage (NCBI taxonomy): Eukaryota > Viridiplantae > Streptophyta > Magnoliopsida > Fabales > Fabaceae > Astragalus > Astragalus membranaceus. The sequence goes on along the minus strand of CM076850.1, from coordinate 61,682,583 downwards.
AAACAATAAAAAATCACTTTCCCTTTTTCCTTCCTCTCTCTTCTCTTTTTCTCTACTACCAAATGCACCCTTAAAGCATTACCCTGCTTGAAGTAGAAAATCTAAAAACGGATTTGACAACAAAATTTTAAAAAATATATAAAAATCTCCACAGTATCTAATATAGAGTAACTTTACGAGATAAAATGACATATTTTACAAATAAGATAAAACACTTAAATTATAGTAACAATAACACAATGTTTAGTAACTTATAAGTGTTTTGGTGTCCGAGGAAACACCAGGAGCAACAACGAGCTAATGAACAAGATCACCAAGATATTTGCATACCACATCTCCGCTAAAACCTTAAGGGTGTGTTTGGGAGTTTTGAGGGTAGGGGAGAGGAGATCTTGACAAAAATAGGAAGGATGAAAGACAAATGGAAGGAAGGGTGTACCATCAACTTTCAATTGAGAGTTTATTTTCTTCATAAAATCAATTCCCCCCAAATTTGAGGAACCTCAAAAAATGGTATTGAAGGAGGGTTTGGAGGGCTTAGACAAACTCTTAAAATCATTTACATTCTTTTATAATAGGCTTAAAATAAAAAATATATTAATCATAAACATTCTCTTATCATTGTCTACAAATGAAAAATTAGTTCAATTATTTTTTGAATTGATTTGTAATCTGAATAGGTGCTTGAACTTGATGGGCACGAAGAGGAGTGTGCTGATCCTTTCACAAAAGATGGATCAATTGACTGTTTTGGAAGCCAAGAAGAAAAGATAGAACCGGTGGATGGAGCAGTGCTATATTGTTGTTAGGTACTCGAACACCTCGAGATTTTCAATTTTTTATTGTTATTAGTGCGCAAAATCTATCGAATTTGATACTATTTATTTTATTAATTATTATGGGTTTGAGATTATGTCACACTTTGATACTCAAGAGTAACAATTCAAAATTCGTACAAAACTCAATTATATTTAAAAAAATTATTAATGATTGAATTGTAAAATTGAGACAGTGAATCAAGGACTAGTTGCATTGGCTTTCCCCGGTGTGGAAGTAAATTTGGTTCTCTTTGCAAAGTTAGTAATGAGATAGACTAATGCCGAAGCTTCAACAACATTTAGTAGTTGGATGGGCACTACATATTTCTTCTCTTTGATTGGAGCCTTTCTTAGTGACTCATACTTGGGAAGATACCTAACTTGCATTCTATTTCATGTTATCTTTAACATCGTAAGTAATATCTTGCCTAAATATTTACATTCAACTATATTAAGACTTTTCTATTATCTCTGGTCTACTATTATTTCTGGTCTACTTTATAAGAGACAATGCAGTTTTTAGTTCATCGAATACTTGATGTAGTATTTCTGTTCTTTTTTGTTAAGATAACTTTGAGATTAAAAAACTGCAGTGTCTCTTAGAAAGTGGGCTAGAGGTAGTATTTCTTTTCTTTTTTTTAAGATAAATTTAGGAATTGTTGTCAACATTCCATGTGGCAATGCTACAAGTTTAGAGTTTTTGTCTCCCGTATTTTTTGCGAATTTGATCTCCACACTATCTAAATTGTTTTTTGTCCTCTAAAAGTGAAAAGTCACAAGAAAAAGTGAAAAAAGTCTATTTTTTTTGTAATCAAAAAGTACACAAGGAAGAGTATAGATGTGGATTTAGAAAGATTTTTATTTTTTTTTAAATTGGGGAAGGGGGCAATTTTATTAATTAAAGTGGCAATGGCCTTGAGGGGATTCGAAGTCAGACACCTTGAAGATACAAGACTAAACTACTAAGTGTGATTTAGAAATATAATTATTGGGAGACAAAAGAAACAATTTAAGCCAAAATTTTGCTATATATACATTTCCTTCCATCCTTTTCTTGTAGCAAAGTTAGACAAGAACAATATGTATTCATTTATTGAGCATCAAAACTATATTAGTTTTACAAATTCTGAAGTTCTATTTTCTTTTTATTTATGCAGGGATTAGTGGTATTATCATTGTCTACTAAGTTCCTTTTAAAGCCCCATGGTTGTGGAAAAATAGGAGTGGTATGCGAACCTCACGCACCAATTCAAGTTGCAATACTTTACATATCAATATATCTAATTGCTTTAGGAAATGGAGCTGCAGATCCAGCATTAGTAACATTTGGTGCTGATCAATTTGATGAAGAAGAACCTAGAGAAAAAAAATCAAAGTCTACATTTTACACTTACTTTTATGTGGCACTGAACATGGGATCTTTAGTTGCTGAGACAGTATTGGCTTATATAGAGACTACAGGAAATTGGCTTTTAGGGTTTTGGATATGTGCTGGTTGTGGAATTTCTTCCTTTCTTTTTTTTGTTGAGTGGAACTCATAGATATAGACACATTAAACCTTTTCGTAACCCTATCTCTAGATTTGCACAAGTAATTATGTCCTCTTTTAGAAAAATAAAGGTTCAAATACCCATAAATGGAAAATGCCTCTATGATATTCAAGATGGAGATGATGCCAATGTTAAGAGAATGCCTCTAGTGTTATGAAAATTAGAATACCTTTTTTCTGACAGGCAGAATGCTTAGAATTATAAAATAGTCTTAATTAGAGTTTTAGATTTTGGCACAGTCTAGTTGGCCCGCATTTTGGGTTGGACTAGCTCTTAGAGTGTTGGCATAAAAATAACTGGGCCAATTTGGCCCGAGATAGCTGGCTCACTGAGATAGATTCGACTCGTTTATTATGCATTTTATTTAGAAAACTTTACTATTTTATTTGTTAAACAGTTGGCCTTGGCGAGACCTGGTCCAACCTTATGTTTTTAGGCCGAGTTAGGCCACATAAAACATGGCCCAACGAATTTATGGGCTGGCTCAGTCTGGTCTGATTTTGCAATTTGATCTGATGGGACGGGTTGTACCGAGCATATAGTATTTTACAAAATGATTTCAACATTGTCTTAATTTTTCTTTATAATACATTTTGTTATATGACAAACAGATTTCTTGATCGAGCTGCTATTATTACGGATGAAGAAAAGAACAAGTTGGTAGAAGGTCAAAAACCAGATCCATGGCATCTTTGCACCGTCACACAAGTAGAAGAAGTGAAATGCATTTTGAGATTGTTACCAGTATGGCTTTGCACTATATTCTCATCCGTCGTCTTCATACAAATGCTGTCTCTATTCGGAAAAGAGACAAGTTCTTTGAGCATCTTTTGGCAAACACCACAATACATTCTTGTAGGAGTAGCGGAAGCTTTTATTTACGTCGCGCAAATGAACTTTTTTACATCAGAAACACCAGATGGATTGAAGAGTTTGGGAATGGCTTTGTCCATGTCAACATCTGCACTTGGTAGTTATGTCGCTAGCGCAATTTTGACCGTGGTAACGAAGATTACATCAACTCATGGACGCCCCGATTGGGTTTCGCCGAATCTCAATGAGGGTCATTTGGATAGGTTTTTGTTCTTATCTGCATTTTTAACAGCTATTGATTTGATGCTATATATTGTTTGTGCCAGAAGATACAAGAGCATAGAAGTGGGAAGAAGAGAAGAGGTAAACAAAGAAGAAGAAGAAGTAATTTGATTTTGATAATTAATATAAAGAAAACATTTTAGTTTAGTAATAGGAAGAATAAAATGTTAATTTAATTTGATATACCACTAGAAAAGTTCAAATAGCGACGGAAATTTAGAGATTAATCTGTCTTTAATTTCCATTGCTATTTCAAATTTTTCTACTAGTGATATGTGGAGGCAAAATTGTTGTTCAAGTTTTGACTTTGAAATTTGAATGAGAATTTATGAATATGGATTTTATTATAATATTGCTTGACTTCTGAGATTTCAAGTTTGTTGAGGTAGAAACCAAATGAGGGTTATCTTGATTTACTTATCTTAGTCTTGATGAAGCTCTTTTTGGTTGCTTGAATTATAGTATAGATGTCATGACACTGCAATTGTTTTTATTGTATAATCCCCCCTCCCTTTTTTCTTAGGCAATTGCTTGAACTTTCATTATTTTAAACCTGGATTGGGTGAAATATGCTGCTGATTGTAGGCCAGAATTCATTACCTGGGGGAGTGATAATTGTGTTAAGAATATAAAATCAGTTAGAAAGTAGCCTTTTTTTTTGTGACAAAAGTTAGAAGTTAGCTTGGTGGTTACTATAGTTAGGTTGTTAGTAAGCATGTGATGTTTTGTTAGATATAAAAATACTTGTATTCTTTATTACTTTGTATTATTTAGTCCAGTAGCTCACTTGGTATGAGTTAGTCAGTAGATGAGTTTGTACAGTAGCTAGTTCATTAGACTTAGTGACTGACTTAGTTTCCCTTAACTAATTCAATTGTGTATATTATTGTATATATAGGGATTGATCCCTGATTCAATGAATTAAGTTCAGTTTTTACATTCCTAACATGGTATCAGATGAAAGTGTTTTTTTTCTGAACTTCACCCTCTTTCTCACTCACGAGTCTCTCTCTGAAACTTCTCTTTCTCTCTTTATCTCTCTCTCTCTCTCTCTCTCTCTCTCTCTCTCTCTCTCTCTCTCTCTCTCTCTCGTGAGTCTCTCTCCCTTTGCAGATAGCCATAAATGGTTTTCCTCTTCTCTCTCTGAAAACTGACTTCTTCTGCCAAGGGTCCTCTCTCTTCGTGATTCTCTCTCGGCAAGCAACTTTAAACACTGCTGCTGCATCACGTGAGTTCTCTGTTTCTTGTTCATCTCTGATTCGGTTCCAGAAATCTCTTTTTCTTCTGTTCATCGTGTTTCTTACTCATCGCGTTTCTTCTATTCTTGATTTCTGGTTCGAAATCTGTTCCAGTTTTCTTTTCGATGTGAATCACTATTTTCCTTTTTTGATTCTGAATAGTCTTGCTACTGAATCGATAATTGTCTTTCCTTTTCTCTTTCGATTTTTTATTTTTAACCTGGATCGAATCCTCTATTAGCAGTTTCGATTTCCTCTCATCTGTTTCTTGAATCGATTCTTCTCTGATTCACAATCGCGTTTTCCATTTCGTGTTTTTTTTCTTTCTGATCTCACATCGAATCACGTTTTCTGCTCTTGATTCGAAGCATTTTCTGTTCTTGTTTTGCCCTCTCTGAATCTATCATATGCCTAAATCGATTTCAGTTTTGGTTGCAATTTTCCTGTAATTTTTCTGTTTTGGATGTTGTGCGCGGTTTTCCTCTCTTCTTACTTCGGTGCTTCTGTGACCTTAATCGTTCTCTTGTTTGCAATTTGCAATTTTGATTCCCCCTCACCTTCTCTTGTTAATCTAGATTCTAAATCGTTCATTCATCTTGCATCGATTTCGTTTTTGAATCGCTTCAAGATTGCCTGCGATTTCGAGTTTTGATTCTTTCTGGTTTCGTGGATCGATTTTTGATCCTGTTTCCTCTTTTGCGATTTGCTATTTTGAGTTACAATCATATTCTGATTCTTGGTTCGTTTCTCAATTGTGTTGGTTTTTCTACGATCTGAATCATATTCTACAAATCGCTTCTTACACATAATCCTTTTTCACGTTTCTGGCATCTTTGAAACTGTTCCTTGCCTTCAATTTTTTTTTTGGCATTTTTGCTCTGATTTACGATTTCATTGCTCCCCTGAAATCCGAATTTCTAAAAAAAAAGTAAAAATAGTTTTGTTCCTCTGAATTCTCACATTGGAGGTTTGGTATTGCATCAAGTTGAGTTCGCCAATTGCAGATCACGGCTTAGTCTTTGAGGTTCTATTATGTTGATCATCACGTTCAACATCATATTGATTGGTTCAAGTTTGCCAATCGTGGATTACACTTATAGTGCTGGATTACAAAGATAGACTTGCTAAATGCTTCAACTGAATTAGACAATTCTTTGCAATAAACTTAGGAAAAAAACAGAAAGAATTCATAATATCAAAAGAAGAGAAGTGTCAAGAGAAAATATTATAGATAGACTTGTTTATATCTACATAAACCAGTTATAAAGTTTCATGGTTGCTCATGATCTATTCTATTTGAGAGACATAAAACAAAAAACAAAGATAAGGAAACTGACTTACTATTGTTGGTATTGAGATCAGAGTTCCATTAGAAGAGCACGGCCACAGATCCATGAAACACTAGTGCAAAAAAGGGATTTAAAGTCAGGCGAAAAGGGGATTTAAAGTCAGGCGCCCGCTTGACTTTTATTAAGTCGACTTTGTATGTAAGGAGCTTTAAAGTCAAGTGATAGCCTGACTTCGTAAGTCCGATTTAAAGTCAAGCATTTATTATTGTCTGACTTCGTAAGTATGATTTAAAGTCAAGCATGTATTATTGCCTGACTTCGTAAGTATATTTTAAAGTCAAGCATTTATGGCCTGACTTCGTAAGTCTCTTTTAAAGTCAAGCATTTATGGCGCCTGACTTTAAAAGTTCATTTTTTTTAAAAAAAAAATTAACTGGTAGCCTTAAGGTATCCTCATGCTGCCATAAATCAAAAACAACATAATCAAATTCTTTAACAAATTCAAAAACTCCATATAATGATAGGTTTAACCTTGGCTAAAGTGCTCCCGGGACCCCTTATCTTTATTTAAAGTAACGAATTAGTCCTTTATGTTTTTTTTGTCCCTAATAAGTCCTTTATCTTTCAAATTTTTGACACATAAATCATTTTCCGTTAACAGTGCTGATTTATGTGTCAAAAAAAAGGATTTATGTGTTAAAAATTTGAAACATAAAGGACTGATTTGGGACAGAAAAGGATTTATGTGTCAAAAATTTAAAACATAAAGGACTGATTTGGGACAAAAAAAAGATAAAGGACCAAATCGTTACTTTAAATAAAGATAAGGGACCCCGGGAGCACTTTAGCCTTTAACCTTTGAGGTGAAATTGCAGTACATATAATAGAAAAAGTAAGAAAGACAATAAATAAAATTAATACATAAATATATAAAAATGCTTCTTCAGATATACAAACAAGTGGATTAAGCAAAAAAAAAAAGGACAAATATGTACTACTGTATTCTTCCCATATACAACTGTGTGAGTCTTCTTCACCCAGTTTCTGGGGCAGCCCAGTTGACAGCAGGGACAGCTGGAATAGGTGCTGGAGCAGCATCAGTCCAAGGTTGGTCAATTGCTGAAGGAGCTTCATCTTCCTCTATCTGCTTGGCCTCCTCTGGTTCTCTATAGAAGAATAAATCCACCTGCATTACTAACATAACTGCACTTGTTAAATACAGGTACCACATGGAAGTTTTCTTTGATTCAGATTATTATTATTTTGGTTAATAATATTCAATACAAGTACTAATTATCAAAATTGTATGCACTGATATAGCTAAACAATATTTCATTTCCTCAATACTAGAAACCATTCTCATGTGTGATTATGTGGTCTACAAATACAATCAACCAAAAGCTTACTTAACATATAATCATTAAGCAAGAATTACTTCTAAAACTAATTTTAAGTGAAACTGCCTCAGGTTTTGGGGAAAAGAAACCATATACCACAACATTAGCAGCAGCCACAGCCTCATGGTCCACATGTGCTGCTAGAATGATGTATGGTGACGTACAATGCCCTTGCTCATTCCACATTTGATCAGTTCCCTTGTTATGTAACTAGTATCACAAGACGCAGAGAAATGGACAACAGCCCAAAAATCAATATGTGAAGGTTGCAGAAGTGTCTACAAAAAAGGAAACAACATATCATTAACTAAAACTATAAACATACATCTGTCAGCATTTTGACTCTATCTTGGGGCTTCTGGCGTGACTGTTCAATTAAATATGCTCTTTGCATTGGAGATAGTGCTTTTGTATACCGCTGAAGGGGAATGAGTGAACATAGCTACTCCACCAAAAGGTTCAGTAAAGCATAGAATTTAGCAAACCTCCAAGGGCAAATAGTTTGGCCGATTTGACTTCCCAACATCAAGACAAGGAAGATAAGCAGAAGAGTGTCATCATAATTGTAACATCCCCTAATTAGCTAATCAGATTTAATTAAATTAGCACGAGGTTAAGTTGATTAGTTTGCATTAATTATGTGGTGTAGAAATAAATAAACACTATAGTAATGCATAGTTAAAATAATTGTGTTAAGTTTAATAGAATTTGACTAAGTTATTAGAGTAGACCATGTCATGGTATGGGAAGTGAACACATTGCTAAAGGGTATTTTGGTCCTTGCAACCTTTCTATTCTAGCTTGTGATAACCCAGCTGAACACCACAACACACCTCATTTCTAGTTTTCAGCAAAAGAAAGAAAGAATAGAAGAGAGGGAGCTTGAGAGAGAGGGGGAGAACTCGCGAGGGGGAGGAAGAAGAGAGGGAACCAAAAGTTTGATGCATGTCATGTTTCTCTCCACTATTAAACTCAGTTTCTTATTCTCCATCCATTGATACCACTGTTGCAACCTATCTCCTTCTCCTTCTCAATCCACCATTTTAGATCCTCAAAGCTTCATAGAGCCAAAAATGGAGTGTTGATGCTCCAAATAGTTTGCATGTCCTTGCTAGAGCCCATTATTCAGTACCAAGACTCATTTTCTTGCCACAATTGCTGTTGAAGATGTTTGGGTAGCTAGGATTCGAAATCAACTGCTGTCCAAGCGATTTGGAGTAGTTGAGTTCGTTGTCGGAGCAAGTTCGAAGAGAGTTCGTGGTTTTGGAGCGGTTGAGTTCTCGGAGTCCCGGTGTTGCGTGATTTTCATCACGATAGGTGAGTTCTATAACTCGCTTAGGGAATGTGTGTATTTTCGGAGTCTCCACCTTTTTGAAAACCGCTTTTCTAAAAACAGCGACTTTTTATAACAAGTTATGTTTTGGTTGTTGAAATATGCTGAATTGAATGGTATATGTCTGCTGCATTGTACTGATATAATGTATGTGTTCATGTTTGGGTCTCGGTCGGAAGGGAAACGGGAATCGGAAGGGAATGGTTTAACTCATGAAAAGCCTGTTTTCTGGAAAACTGATGGAGACGCACGGATCGTGTGCCTCTGAGCACGGGTCGTGCGCCCCCATCTGAAACCACAAGAATTGGATTTTTAAACAAGCACGGATCGTGCGCCTAGTCGCACGGGTCGTGCGTATGTTTCTGGAACTCTCTGCAATTTTATTCAACAACGCACGGATCGTGCGCCTAGTCGCACGGGTCGTGCGTATCTTTCTGGAGAATTTCTACAATCTGTTCAAACCGCGCACGGGTCGTACGCCTACACGCACGGGTCGTGTGAGACTTTCTGACCTTCAAATTCAAAGTACCTTTTTATTCCATTCCAAATGATTCCAATCCTCTTCTAATCCATTCCCCAAGGTTCCACAACAATGTAAAGGTAACAATGGTATGAGATTGAACATGTTCAAAAGAAAGTTTGTATGTTATGAATAAAATGGAAAACCGCACTTAGAGAACGCGAGAGTGCATATGTCAAGAATGATAATAATACACGGTATTTGACTGATATTATACACTGTATTCGACTGATATGGTACATGGTACTTGACTGAAATGACTAACAGCCCATTGCGGGTACACAGACTGAAAAGGTATAATAAATATAAGAGGAAAAAGGGTGACGACCCTAAGAGGTTAGCATACTAGGGGAGGGGAAGTCATGAGCCCCAAAACCTAGACTCAAGAATGTTTCCCCCACTAGAAATAGCGGGATGGGTTCACCAAAGTCAAGAGATGCCTATAAAATAGGTAGACTGAGGTGTTATGCTAAAAACATGGAACAAAGATTGCATGCTTCATGTGTCGCTTAGGAGGGCCATGAGCATGAAGGTTACAGAAACTAAATGTGTTTCCACGTGGTTGCTTTTTAGGACCACGAGTTCAAAGCAAGGCATAATGAACCGCTAGAGTAGTAAGGGGTCTCGATAGGACTCACTGAGATAATGTTTATCTCACCCTTCATATTTGTGGTTTTTACAGAGAAACAGGGGAAAGCAAAGGCGATAAAGCACGGTTAGCTGGTGTGACTCTTGGAGTCACTGAAGACCTAGTTTCTTGTTTTAGACCTTTGTTCCGTTCATTGTTTCTATGTTCCGATTGTATAACTTTCATTGTTAAGTTGTAAAATCGTTTCCGCTACTTTATGTTTTGAGTATTGAACACCAGGATTATGTAAAAGTCTTAAGTTTTGGAACTTAAGCATTTTCAGGAAGTTTATGAGGTTCAGAGAACCATTTGATATGTATTATCGAAAGTTTTAGATGTGTTCAATATTTCAATAACAGGAAGTTACTCTGATGTATACCATTTAGTGCATTTCGGGGATTCTATATTTTAGAATTTATCGGGGTGTTACAATAATACCATAACAATATACCAAGAGACATCATCAAAACCACAATTCATTAACCAATTAATTATGAACAAGGAAGTGTGAAGAAGGAAAATAATAATACCTTAGGATGAAGGGCTTTGCAGCCACCACAACCAGGAGAGAAGAAATCAACAATGACCAATTTGTCCCCTGCAGTTAACACTGAATCCACAAGATCTTTAGCTAAAATCACCTCTCCACAAGTAGATCTTCGTAGATCTGCAATCAGAAACAAGATTCAGAAGCAGATCTTCGTAGCAAAACCTTAAAACCGAAATTGAAAAGGAGCAAGTATTATACCTGTTCGTTGTGTTGGAAGAGACCTTCGCTGAGAACGGCGTGAGAACGGCGACAGTGAGAACGGCGAACTTCAGTTGAAGAAATAGGCCTGGTAGTTGGTCAATTGCAGAAGGCCACTGACCATCAGAAGGAATAGCAGAAGCATTGAAGTCAGCAATAGCATAATCTGGCACATGAGCTTCATCTTCCTCTATCTGCTTGGCCTCCTCTGGTTCTCTATAGAAGAATAAATCCACCTGCATCAAAGAAAATATCAGACAATGTACTTGTGGAAACCTGCAAATTCAACTATCTTTTAAACACAAGGGGTATAAAAACAGAATAGTTGTTTTAGCAGAACACTACACATACTCAACAAATAAGAAAAGTATAAAAACAATAGAACACTACACATACTCAACAAATAAGAAAAGTATTAAAAACAACAGATGTTTTACCATCACATCCCACTTATGTCCAGGGTGAATAGTTTCGCGCATCTGCAACACCATCCTTGCCAAAAGCCAAAAGAGACAACCAATACTATGCTTCCCCTTGTTACTGGCAGGAATTCCAATGTCAACATACCCCATAGGAGAATCAGTGTCACAGAAAGCAATTGTGGGAATATTCCCAAGAGCAGCTTCCATGATTGGCTACACACAAACAAACAACATATAAAAAAAAACATGCATAGAATAAAACATATATCATATAGAGGACGAATTCAGTGAAGATAAAGCTAGAAAGGCATTGTGACTGTCTCAATATCTCTTATCTAAACTATGAGTTAACTGAATCATGGGTCTAAAGTTGCGGAATGCAAGGGAAATCCAAAGTAAATAAATCTAACTCAAAAATTTATAGGAGGGAAAACCACGCAGCAGCAAAAGAAACAATCAAAGCAATTAATCCACAAAACAAACAAAAAATATATAAATGCGAAGAAAAATTGAAGCTCCAAAGAAACAAGATCCAAGCAATTAAATTAAAATAGTATTCTTTGATAAGAACTCAACTCAAGAGTACACATTGCATTCAAACAATACTGCTTTCTCAACAAAAACTAATAATTTATCATGTCAATTATTCCAAAATATTGCATCAACCAAAAAGCTCAGCTCTCAGTTTGTTCCCTCAACCTACGAATGGTGCTCCGCACAGTCACAGCACTCGCGGTACTGTCAAAATAGTAAAAACTAAGTCAGCTTATTGATTGGAGGAAAAAAGCATCTAAGTAAAAAAGGAAGCAGAAGAGGCATTACTTCAAAGTATAGGCACCCCCTGCTTTCACTTTCCCACAATCCTTGCATCCCCATATTCCTACGGCCTTCCTTTTCACAGCATACTGCAAGAAAGAAACTTTTCATTAGAATTCAAATCTTTTGACTTAGTGTGTGTTTGGTTTCATAGTGGTAACCATTAGAATATAGAATTGATTTTGTTTCTGTCAAATGTGATTTTGGAAAAAAAAAATACAGATGTTTGGTTTTGGTTAGGTGAAATTGATTTTACCTCCAAACCATGGTTTGACTGAAACTCTGAAAGTGTTAAGGAGTTAAACAATTTATACTAAGTTTTACATCAAAATTTGTTTTACAATAAAAACAATCTAACATTAATCACTTCACTTCAAAGTCAATTTTTTGACAAACGCTTCCACAAACACACACTTAACCAACTGACAATCAACATTTCGATTTCAATCTAAACAAAAGCAGAAAACATAAGATCAATTTAGCATTGATAGATATGGATTATGGAAGATATACCTTTCCACAAAACTCACAGAAGAATTTGCTATGTTGACTAACTTTCATCTTCTTGATCGGCTTCCGCAAACTAGCACCATATCGGGTACCTAACATAAGAAAATACGAGAAGATGGCTCATCATAAATTCCATCAAAGAAACCCAATGTCATGCATATTCAAATGACCTATACTTAAATCCAAATTATATGATTAAAAACTGAACCATTCCCCTTAAACACTTCAAAGTTCAAAGTTCAAATAATGAATTGGCCAAAATAGCAAGAGAAGCCAGTGCAGACACATTGATTTTTCCCAAAATATTTTACCTAATTACAATCCCACCATCATCATTGCAAATTGGCACATACATTGTGTAACATCCCTAATTTTTAAAGACTCGTACTATGATGCCTAAGACCGAGTAATTATTTGTGGGAATAACGTGTCTCGGGGATTAATAGTCGAGGAAAAGTCCAAAGAAATCCTACTCTACATTTAATTGTGGCTTAGTCATGATTTAAATGAACAATTCAGCTGAAGGGTAAAATCGTCATTTCGCCTCACATCGAAGATGTATCCTTGGACGAAATAATAGATTGGGTCCTAGTCATAGTAGGATCATGAGTATGGTATTAAAATTCCTAAGTCATATGAATTGGTTGGTGCTGGATGGATTAAAAATGGAGTAAGTGAGAATTTAGGGAGTAAGGGCGTTTTGGTATTTTCCTCACCCTTACTAACCTTCAGCTGGGTTTAAGTCTCACTCACTCTCACAAAACAGGGAACACTCACACCTTCAGAAATTAAGAAAAGAAAGGAAACATAGGGAGAAGGAAAGTGAGAGGCGAAAGTGAGGGTGAGAGGGAGAGGATGAAGGATCACCATCATGTCTCAATGCATGTGGATAAAAGTTTCACCATTCTCCTTCTTTTCTCCTCCTCTACTCAATGAAGCCGTTTTCCACTCTTCATTCCATCTTCAGCTCTTTTCACCATGAATGAGGTTTCAAGCTTTTTGAAGGTGAAAATGGAGTTCTATGACATCCAAGCTTGCTTTGGGCTATGGAAGTTCACATTCAGTTTGGAGGTACCAAAAATCAACCCACATTGCTGTTTGGTTCATGTTGGGACAGTAGGAGGAGTAAATAGAATATCTTGGTTCGAATTTAGAGTTTTGGTTTGAATGGGAGAAGTTTCAAAGACTGGGAAAAACGATTTCTCAACATGCAGCACTCCTACCCAGAACCCGTTTTACCTACCTTCATTGTTTTCATCGTATCTCACTTTACACTACTTCGATGATGGTGATTCTTGTCCCTCTAGAAACTAGACACAAAGATCTTCATTTTGGGCACAAGAACCGTATGATTGCATGGAGAAATGAAGGAGATATCATGTCCCCAAGTTACGGTTTCAGAATCAAACACTGTCTTGGACCAGTCACCTTGTCTTGGTGATATCTCCCAAACCACTGGATGCATGCGTGTGAATCCTTGACCATCTGAAATTAGACGAAATTACCTTCACAATGAGCACTGGTTTGGGTAGTTTTGGTCACGGATTGACCAAGTTATGCCTGTTGCAAAACTGAATCATGTTGCTGGAAAACAGAAAGAAGAAGCTGGAAATGTGATTCGTCGGATTTGGGATTTGAGTTGTCAAGTCGCGCGAGACGTCAATTCTATCCACCGGAGAGGAGGTCAGTAGCAAGAGGAGTGTTGGCTGTTGAGTTCAGTTACGGAGGCACTCGGAGCGTGTTCGTGATTACGAGGATTGTTCGAGCGGTTAACAGTCCGGTTGTTCGAGCGAGGACGCGACTTCTCGGGGGCTCGTCAAACCGGGTGAGTTCTACTCACGGATAGAGATATTTTTCGTGTCTTGAAAATATATCGGTTTGAGTCATAAGGCATTTATCAGTTTTCGAAAGATTTTGGAACCGAAAACCGTTTTTGAGCAATATCGCGTTTTTACGGCTTTTATTGAATTGTTGAACAATTTACGAAATTTTGATTTAAATGCTTTCACTGGAATATAGTCTGGAATATGGTCTATTAAAACTATTTTCAGGTCGGATTACGATCGGAATTCGATTTGGGCAAGAAACGGAAAAGCGGAATTAGAATCGGATTGGAATCGGGAAACAGAACCGGACGCACGGGTTGTGCGCCCCTGGGCACGAACCGTGCGCCCACTTCGCAGATGGGTATTTTAATTTAGTACACCACGCACGGGTCGTGCGCCCCTGGGCACGAACCGTGCGTGAGGTTCTGTTACCGGACTCCGATTTCTCATTTCGTCGCTCCTTTCGATCCCGAATCACTTCTAATCTTCTTCCCAACCAATTTTAAGGATATTGCCTTACTGACAACCGTATTTTGAACTTGTTCAACTCATGTTTTTGAAAAGAGATTCGAAAGCATAATTGATTGAAAAACCGAAACCCTAGTACGCGTGTGGGTACACCGACTGATGGACTGACTGAATATATATGTTTATATATGTCAATTGAATATGATTATAATGTCGGAGGTCTAATTTATGAATTCCTCAAAACGGATTGTAGATCGATATGGATATTGTTTATCCAACTATTATGTGATTGATCCTTTGGTGATCGAAAAGATATAAATTATCTAACTCTCGAGAATTTGATGCGTATTGTCATATGTATCGCGTTGGGTGACGACCCGACAAGTAGCATACTAGGAAGGGAAGTCATGAGCCCTCACCCTAGGCCCTAAATGTGTTTTGGCGTGGTCAACTCACGGGTTACCGGGATTAGCAAGCGTTGTGCAGCCGGTTTGTGCTAAGGTTAGACACATGGTTCCCGGGATTAGCAATCGTTGTGCAGCCGGATCATGTTAAGTTCAATTCACGATTTGCCGGGATTAGCAATTGTTGTGCAGTCGGCATTTCGATAAATGAATAAGACATTGTTATGTCAGCTTTTGTTGTAACGGTTTAATAAATTGAACCGAGTGTCAGTGAGGGGGCACGGTAGGACTCACTGAGATAATGTTATCTCACCCAATCCATATTTGTTGTTTTTACAGAGAACAGGTTATAAGGACGGCAGGCGGCACAGTTAGTCGTCGGGGTCGAGGAGAAGTTGGAGATGAAATCTTCCATCTATGATTTGGATTCTTCTGATGTAGTCTCTGTGTTCGGTCTTATGACTCGAAGTTGTAAAATATTATTTTTGTAGTTTCTGCTGTTTCTTGTAAAGATGTATATCTGAACAGGAATTTTTATACTCTGATTTATACCAAATTGGATATTTAGGTGTTTCTTTGTATAAGAAATACTGGGGTGTTACACATTGCACAACAAATAAAAAGTATTTTAAGAAAATTTGTACCTAGTAAACATTCATATGTTAATAGGTACGGCAAAATCAATAACAACAATCACAAACTATGCTGAAAATCAAAGCCAGATAGTTTTTTTTTTCATTATAAGGAATGGAATCCCTAACCCAAATCCAATCCAACTCATCTTAAAAACATAATTGAAGCTAATATCGAACACAAAGAGTATAATTAAAAAAAAGTACCATATTTTCCCACAATACAAGAAGCTTTTCATTTTCTTCAATGCAGCAACCCAGAAATGTAAAACACAAGATCAGAATCATCTCAAACAGCAACAGATCTTCAAACAAATTAAAGGAAAAGACTGAAGTGCAGTTTTATACCTGTTTGGAGATCTCCACAAGCAGATCTTCGTAGATCTGCAATAAGAAACAAGATTCAGAAGGTTAGGGTTTTGTGTTCATAGCAAAACCTTAAAACTGAAACTGAAAAGGAGCAAGTACAGTGGTTCTACCCTCGTTGTGCAGGATCCGTGTGTGTAGCGTCAAGATTCATCAAGTCCGCACCAGAAACAGCAAAGAAAAAAGGCAAAATCAGTGTTTGAAAATTATTAGGGTTTTCAATTGTGAGAAGCAGAGAAGAGTTTTGAGAAGGAAGAAGTATTATACCTGTTCGTTGTGTTGGAAGAGACCTTCGCTGAGAACGGCGACGGTGAGAACGGCGACGGTGAGAACGGCGTGAGGGAGAGGAAACGGGGGGAAGAAACGTGAGAAGGCTTCATGTTCTGAGAGTGAGTGGGATTCGCGTTCTGAGAGTGAATGGGATTCGCGTTCTGGGGGAGAGGAAACGGAGGGAGGAAACTGGGATTCGCGTTCTGAGAGTGGAGATAGGGTTCGCGAGTGAGAAGGCTTCGTGATGTGAGAGTGAGTGAGATTCTGAGAGTAATAAGGGGTCTGAGAGTGGAGATAGGGTTCGCGTAAGTAAGTGAATTTTTTTTTCTATATTAGTACTTTAGAAGTCGAGGGTCTATTGCTTGACTTCTAAAGTATTAAAATAGAAACAAATAATTTCACCCTTAATTACAAGTTTGCCACCGCGTCACTTATGTAGTCAGGCGAATACACGCCTGACTTCTAAAGTCTACTTTTTTCCCTATTTGTTCACTTTAGAAGTCAGGCGTGTATCCGCTTGACTTTAAAACTCGCGAGTTTTGCTTTTTAATTACAAGTTTGCCACTGCGTCACTTATGTAGTCAGGCATCTGAGCGCCTGACTTTAAATGTCTAATTCTAATCCCTTTTTTGCACTAGTGAAACTACACCGTGATAGAAATCTTGCAGAAGAACTGAACTGATATGAACAAGGGAAGCAATATCTAAGAGCCAAAACTTCATCTTATGATTACGAATAAGTAACAATTTGAAAAGCCTAATTAACAGCATGATGCAGAAGAAACAACCTTACATAGGAAGGTAAATGCTGTATAGAAAACAAATTAAAGTACTACCTTCAGCATGCTAGCGAGATCACCAGAAGTTTGCTCAAACTGAGTAAACCTTTTTTAGACCTACAAATTAGATTAGTTATAATTATAACCAGATTGTATATCAGTAAACAACTACTAAACATCACCAAATAATAGCAATTAAGAAACTCATTAGAACAATAGCAAGTGGCCTCCAAAGAAAACCCAATAATGAGACATCAAGGCACACATCACCAAATGTGTGAGGAAAAATCGAAACTGAAAAAATAGTATATATCATACTCACTTATTGAGAACAGAAACAATCAAAATGAAGTAGTTGGTCTGATAGCTGCAAATACAAGCATAAGTATAACCATTGTTACTTTCTTGCCAGTTACAATAGTCAACTAGTTCCTTTTTCCCAAGACTTAGCAAATGCAACTTTTGTTTTAACAAACTCAAATCAATCTTTTACACTGCAAAAGCTACCTGAACCTGGCACTGATTTAGCTCCTTATGCAACCTTTAGACATATCTGAAAGAATCCTCATCAAAGCTTTCAACATCCAAAGATGCTAAAACAGTGATATTAGAACCATTTGATCTTCCTAGAATGAATGTGATTCACCAAGGAGGAGATAAACCTCTTATCATTGCAGATTCTTCACAAAATGGAACCATATCTTTAGAATCACAAAGCAATAAGGATTGTTATGTGTATAGCGGAATGAGTTCTGGTGTTGGGGTTAAGCTTTGTTGCTGGCAAAGGATTACGCCAAAACAACCCTATCAGCTATGTGGCTAAAGGGGCAAATACGATATTTCTTTTGGGGCCATTATTAAACTTCAGAGATGAGCACCATACGGTTGACTTCAACATTCAACATTGGCATAAGTTGTTGAATGTTAGGATCGCAATTAATTGTAGAACATACGGATTGCAATGTTAAACGAACAAGAAATATTAAAAAATACAAAAATAAAAAACGAACAATAAACATAAAAAATAACAATCAGAGGAGAAGACAATGGACAAAAATTGCAAAAAATTGTTGCTATAGCTTCGAAACACCAATAATGGAGGCATCACTGTGCCTATAGCTTCGAAACACTGCAAAACATTGTTGCTATAGCTCCTCTCCTCGCCGCTGAGTTCTTCTCATCTGTAGAGAAAAGGGAGAAGACAATAGTTTATACATGAACCCTAGGTTAGAGGGAGAATGGATAGAAAGGAGAATGATTCTTTACATGATTTTTGCTGAGCAAAGGAAGAATGGATAGAAAAGAGAAGACAGTAGGCGTAGAATGAAGGGAACCCTAGGTTGTAAAGGGAGAAAGACACAAAGGGGGAAAAGAGTTAGAGCGAGCGAATAAAATTAGAGGGAGAACAGAATTTTTACTTTGGAAATTTCCGGTTATTTTGCCACGGTGAAAAGGTAGCTAACAGGTGTATTTTCTATTGTGTTAGCCACAATCAAGTTAACCGTGGCTATCTAACCGTGGCTAAAAGCCGTTTTTTTGGTAGTGCCAAGACATGCAACGTAGCGGTTGGCATTTTTAGCTCTAAAAAGAGTAGTTCAAACGATGTACTCAGGGCGATTTCATACCATCAAGTAACCCAGTACGCCTAACACATCAGATCACACAGGATCTCTGGCTACAACGGTGAACAATGTATGTCTGAGCCAAACCCCCCTTTTCAATTCAATGCAATTACTTTCTTTTTCGACAAACGGAGTGCAAGACTCTTGTCTCTTTTATCTCTTTTAAATTAGTTTTAAACCTCCTTTTTTAATCACTGCATTTGGGGAATTCGTGACGTTCAGTCCCTCCTGGCAATGATTTTTGTGGGTTCCTTTAGTTTATCTTTTAATTTTACTTTGTTTTGTTTTACGAAAAATGCTTGGTTCAGATTGATTGAAGGACTCGCGACGTTATCCTCTCTCTGGGCGTGATTTCAGTGTTTTGTTCAATCGCTCTGTGCCTCGAATTCGATCGGACGATCACCTAGAATCCCGTATTCGTTTGGTTGTTCCTTCGTATTCCCTCCCTTCGCCATTATCCGTCTCCAAAAGAGCGCACAGTGTAACACCCCGGTATTTCTAACATGTAGAGAGACCGAAGATGCACAGATACGGAAGTTCAGAGGACACAGTTCCTGTTTAAGTATTGGACATACAAACTTTTTCCGAAATAAAAACATAATCGGAATAACATTACTTCATAACATAGAAGTTTATCGGTTCCATACCGAATGGATCACAATATCCAAGTCCAAAAACTAAAACAGAAACATAAAGCGGTTCGTATAACTCATAACCAATACAAGTTTATACAACCAATAAGACAACAAAAGAACAAAGGATCCAACGACTAAGTCTTCAGCACCTCCGAGAGTATACCAACTACTCGTGCACAATAGTCTTCCTTTTTCCCTGCTTCTCTGAAAAACAACAAATATGGATAGGGTGAGATAACAATATCTCAGTGAGTCCTACCGTGCCCCCTCACTGACACTCGGTTCAATTCATTAAACCGTTACGACAAAAGCTGACATAACAATGTCTTATTATTAATCGAATTACCGACCGCACAACAACTGCTAATCCCGGCAAATTCATGAAGAGAACTTAACATGATCCGGCCACACAACAACTGCTAATCCCGGTAACCATGTGTTTAGACTTAGCACAAACCGGCCGCACAACAACTGCTAATCCCGGTAACCCACGAATTGACCACGCCAAGACGTATACAGGGCCTAGGGTGAGGGCTCATGACTTCCCTTCCTAGTATGCTACTTGTCGGGTCGTCACCCAACGCAATACATATGACAATATGCATCAAATTCGCGAGAGTTAGATAATTTATATCTTTTCGATCACCAAATGGATCAATTTCATAACAGTTGGATAAACAATATCCTTATCGATCTATAACCCGTTTTGAGGAATTCATAAGTTAGACCTCCGGCATTATAATCATATTCATTTGACATATATAAACACATATATAAACATATATATTCATTCAAATCATATGTTGAATGAGATCAAAATAAGGTTTTCAGTAGTGGAATTCCTTTTTAAATGATTGAGAAAGAGATTAGAAAAGGTTCGGGATCAAACCGAGCGACAAAACGAGAAAACGGAAGTCGGTAACAGAACCTCACGCACAACCCGTGCCCAGGGGCGCACGACCCGTGCGTGGTGCACTACATAGAACCCATCTATCTGAAAGAAACGCATGATCCGTGCCCAGGGGCGCACGACCCGTGCGTCCCGTTCGATTTCCAATTCTTCCAACCCGAAGCAGGCGCACGATCCGTGCCCAGGGGCGCACGGTCCGTGCGACCTGTGTCTGTTACCAGAATTTCACATTTTTCTCATTTTCGTTCTCCGTTCTCGTCCAATTCGATTTCTAATTTCAATCACCTGAAACTCAGAAAATTTCCAACTATTCCAGAATATATATATAAGTTATTTCATTTCAATGATTTATTAAAAAAATTCTCAATAAACCGTAAAACACCGTTTTGACTTAAAATCGCTTTTCGGTTCTAAGCCTTTCAAAAACTGAATGATTGCCTTATTACTTGAAACAAACACAGTTTTTCAGGATACACGAAAATGTCCCTAATCCGTGAGTAGAACTCACCCGTTGACGAAATCCGAGAGTTGAACCGAGAGACGAGATCGTCGAACCGAAAACAACGAACTATCCCCGCTAGAAACCGAATTCGAACCAGGACAGTGGCTTCCTTTCTCTCAAACTGAAACAGCAACTCAATCTTTCACAAGTTCCTCCAAGTCGAAATGCAAGCTTGAGACTTCCCTTTCTTAACAGCAAAACTGAACATGCAAGAGAAGTGGCAGCTCAAAACTCCATTGTCTTCAACCTTGGAGCTTCAAGCTTAGAAAATGGAGTAAGGAATAGGAGTAGAATCAGACTTCAACAATAGGCTCATTGAATTCAGAATTGAAAATGGAGTGGGATGGAAGAGAAACCACTTACATGCACAAGGATTTGAGATGGGTCCCTCCTTCCTCTTCTTCTCCTCCTCCACGCCTCCTCCTTCTCTTTTCTTTCTTATTTTCAGCTTTTACTCCTTTCTTGCTGAAATGAGGGGGTGACTAAGTGTGAGGGTGAGGCTGGTCAGGTGTCCATATGGGCTGGGGGGTTTAAATGAAGGGGAAAAGACCAAAGTACCCCTAGCCCATTAAGTCATAGGTTAGGTGACAAATTTTTCTCTTCGGCACAAAACTTCTCGATTAATCCGGTTCCGATCCGAAATTACTCAATTCTTTCGGTTCATGATTAATTATAACCTCCATAATTATAATTTAATAACTAGGGGTGTGAAAAGACAGATTTTCCCTTCGGCTCCAATTCCTCGTTTTACTATGAATAAGCCACCCTTTTATGGAGAATAGGTTTTCTTGATAATTTTCTCGACTATCAATCGCCGAGACGCGACCAATTATTCCTACCAATAATTACTCGGTCTCCGGCATCATAATACGAGTCTTTAAAAATTCGGGATGTTACAATCACCCCAACTTTTAAAAATTTTGTCCTCAAAATTGACAAGACGTACCTCAATTGAAGAGATATGGATATCGGGTCCGCATGTCATCTTCCAGCTCCCAGGTAGCCTCCTCGATTGAGAATCCATCCCAGACCACTTTGACAATCGGAATAGTCCTAGAACGCAGAGTCTTCACACCACGCTCCAAGATATAACTAGGATAAGGTTGAAATGACAAATCTGGTCGCAGGTCAATGGTATCAACACTCAACGGTTGATGCAGATCGGGAACATACTTCCTCAACTGAGACACGTGGAACACATGGAGGTTTGATAGGGCCGGAGACAATGCGAGGCGATAGGCAACTGGCCCAATCCGCTCGATGATTTGGAAAGGTCCAACATATCGAGGACTGAGCTTCTTCGCTCGCAAGGCTCTCCGAGTGCCTATGGTTGGAGAAACTTTCAAGAACACATGATCACCAACCTCAAACTCCAACGGTCTCCTTCGGTTGTCAGCGTAGCTCTTTTGCCGACTCTGAGCAACCTTCATCCTTTCTCGAATTAACTTGATCTTCTCAGTAGTTTCCCGAATCATATCGGGTCCCAAAAACTTATCTTCACCAATCTCCCACCAACACAACGGAGTTCTACACTTCCTACCATAAAGTGCTTCAAACGGTGCCATCCCAATGCTGGAGTGGTAACTGTTGTTGTAGGAGAATTCTACTAATGGAAGATGGTCCTCCCATTTTCTCTCGCTATCGAGCACACAAGCCCGGAGCATGTCCTCAAGAGTCTGAATAGTCCTCTCCGTCTGACCATCAGTCTGAGGATGATAAGCAGTGCTAACCAGCACTCTAGTTCCCAAAGCTTCATTCAATGCTTTCCAAAATCTGGAAGTAAACTTGGGATCTCGGTCTGACACGATGCTCGTTGGAACTCCATGCAGTCTGATAATGTTCCTCACATATTCATCTGCTAATTTGGAAACTTTATAAGTCGAACGAACGGGAATAAAGTGAGCGGATTTAGTTAATCGGTCCACTACTACCCAAATAGAATCATTGCCGGCCTGTGACCTCGGCAAACCCATAACAAAGTCCATTGAGATATCTTCCCACTTCCAAACTGGTACATCTAGCGGTTGTAACTGACCGCCCGGCCTCCGGTGTTCCGCCTTAACCTTCTGACAAGTTAAGCACCGAGAAACAAATTCTGCAACTTCGGCCTTCATCCCAGGCCACCAATACATTAACTTCAAGTCTCGGTACATCATGGTGGATCCCGGATGTACAGAGTACCGACTCCTGTGAGCCTCTTCCAATACTTGCCTTTTGATATCACTATCATCGGGAATACAAATCCTCCCATTAAAGCAAATCATGCCATCGTTATCCTCAGTAAAATCTGGCGATCCCCTCTGAGACTACAACTTCATATCAGCTCCTTGAGCTACACGGATTTGCTCCCTTAGTACACTGGCTATCCGTATATGCCGCAATACTATGCAGTCCCTCTTTCTTGCTACCTTGAGCTTCAAGTCTCTGAATGACTCCAACAAAGTCATCTCGTGAACCATTAACCTTGCCGTGTGGATAGACTTCCTGCTCAGAGCATCTGCTACCACATTGGCTTTCCCAGGGTGATATTTCAATTCGAAGTCGTAGTCCTTCAAAAAATCGGTCCACCTTCTCTGTCTGTTATTCAACTCCTTTTGGTCAAACAGATACTTCAAGCTCTTGTGATCACTAAAAACTTCGAAACGAGAACCGTAGAGGTAATGTCTCCAAATTTTTAGTGCAAACACAATAGCCGCCAACTCTAAGTCATGAGTTGGGTAATTCCGTTCATGCGTCTTTAATTGCCTAGATGCATAGGCCACAACGTGTTGATTCTGCATAAGAACACATCCTAAACCCTTCCCAGATGCATCACTGTAAATCTGAAATCCCAATGATGGATCTGGAAGAATTAGGATCGGAGCAGAAGTTAACTTTTCTTTCAATCCAAGAAAACACTCCTCACAATCGGCATCCCAAGTAAATGGTTGACCTTTGCGAGTCAATCGAGTAAGCGGAAGTACCAATTGCGAAAAACCTTCAATGAATCTTCTATAGTAACCAGCTAGACCCAGAAAGCTTCTGATCTCAGTCACTGACGTTGGTCGTTCCCAGTTCAACACTGCTTCCACTTTGCTGGGATCAACTGCAACCCCTTCCTCGGAAATCACATGACCCAAGAACTTCACCTCGGACATCCAAAAATCACACTTCGACGGTTTAGCATAAAGTTTCTTCTCTCGGAGTACTCCTAGGACAAAGCGGAGATGCTGGGCATGCTCCTCAACTGACTTTGAGTAAACCAAGATATCATCAATAAAGACGACCACAAACTGATCTAGGTAAGAATGAAATACTCTATTCATATAATCCATGAATACGGCTGGAGCATTAGTCAATCGGAAGGGCATCACCACAAACTCGTAGTGTCCGTACCTCGTACGAAACGCAGTCTTCGGAATGTCTAAGGCTCTTACCCTGATTTGATGGTACCCTGACCTTAGATCAATTTTGGAGAAAACTTTAGCACCTCGAAGTTGATCAAGTAGATCATCTATCCTTGGCAATGGATACTTGTTCTTGATAGTGATTTTATTCAGCTGACGGTAGTCTATGCACAATCTCATGCTTCCGTCCTTCTTCTTGACTAGCAATACCGGAGCACCCCATGGAGAAGCACTCGGTCTAATAAACTTCTTGGAAATTAATTCCTCCAGTTGGGACTTCAATTCCTTCAGTTCGAGAGGAGACATCCTATAAGGTGCTATGGATATTGGCCCTGTGCCAGGCGCCAACTCTATAGAGAATTCTACCTCTCGTTCTGGAGGCAAAGAGGAGACTTCCTCGGGAAAAACGTCTAAAAATTCATTAACAACTTGAATAGACGATAAATCCAAATCAGCTTCAGTTGATGCAGACAAAATAACAACAAAAGCTTCCGCACCTTGGAATAGAGACTGGCTGGCTGAAGTGAATGAAATAACACCATCATCTTCCGGTAATGAATGTCCCACTACTTCAGAAGGAAAATTAATTGTCCGATTGAAACAGTCAATAGTAATGCGATTCGAAGTCATCCAATTCATTCCCAAAACGATTTCCATTCCCCTCATAGGCAAACAGATATAATCCACAACAAAATCCCTGCCTCCTATGGTAAGAAGACAGTTAAAGCACAGTGATTGGGTTCGAACACGACCCCTTGCAGCAGTACGAATTGTGATTGGTTCAGATATAGGAGATACTTCTAATCCTAACCGTTCAGCACATGCTTCGAAGATAAAACAATGAGTAGCACCAGAGTCATACAGAATATTAACAGTTTGATGAAAGATAGAACCTGTACCCCTTATAAGGTTATCGGCTGGCTTGATGGTGTTGGCATCCAAAGTGTTGACTCGAGCCTGCCTCGGAGCATCAGGAGACTCCAAGAAAGCTTTCCTTGACGGACAATTATTAGCATAATGGCCCACTTCTTTGCAAAGGTAACATTGGTTCGGTCCCCCTTGGCATCTCCCTTTATGATACTTCTTGCAGAGGTCGCACCTGCTAGGCTTTGAAGAGTTACCTGACTGTATTTGTTTCCCTTTATCCGAATTCCCTCTATATCTAGGGTTTGAGGAAGTTGAATCATTTCCTCTGCGCTTATCCTTCCAGAAATCTTTCCTCTCAGCATACATTCTCTTAAGATCGCTCTCAGCTGAATGAGCTTGTTGCACCAAAGCAGGATAAGTGGTCATGGAATAAGAACTGAGGCCTTGATTCATCAGGAGCGGTGGTCCCCAATTCATAGAATTGTGACAACCTCTCAAATTCTGCAGCGTATTCCCCAACTGTCATCTCTCCCTGTTTCAAACTCAGAAATTCCATCTGCTTATCAAGTCTTTGGGAGTCGGGGAAATAATGACTCAAAAATAATTCCTTGAAATTATTCCACTCAAGAGGAGTTCCTTGATTTTGAAGCATTCTACGAGCGTTAACCCACCAGGTGTGAGCATCCTCGTCCAGAGCGTTAGCAGCACAAATTACCTTTTCTCCTTCATTGCATTGCAAGGTATCAAAGATCCTTTCCATGGCATCTACCCAGAAATGGGCTTTCATGGCCTCGGATCCTCCTTTGAAGGTTGGGGGTTTCATCTTCAGAAACCGGAAATACACCCTGTTGGGATCCTCAGGTGTTGGCACATTGACTGGCTCAGCTGGTTGTGGTTGAGACATCTGATGCATCTGCTGCATTTGAGCCATTTGAGCCATCTGTTGCTGTTGCATTAGCATCATGTCATTCATCATCTTCTGCTGAGTCTCGATGACATTCTGCATCCATTCTTGATGAGGATCAACAGGTGGGTTTCTCCTACCTCTTCCAGCCATGATTCTGCGAAGTATGCACAAAGTATTAAGTTGATCAGGCTCAATGTCTAATAGCAAACTAAGAAAAATCAGACTTAGAAGACGTAAAAGACTCTTAACATCTAAGTCCGACTAGGTCGAACCGCTCTGATACCAAATGTAACACCCCGGTATTTCTAACATGTAGAGAGACCGAAGATGCACAGATACGGAAGTTCAGAGGACACAGTTCCTGTTTAAGTATTGGACATACAAACTTTTTCCGAAATAAAAACATAATCGGAATAACATTACTTCATAACATAGAAGTTTATCGGTTCCATACCGAATGGATCACAATATCCAAGTCCAAAAACTAAAACAGAAACATAAAGCGGTTCGTATAACTCATAACCAATACAAGTTTATACAACCAATAAGACAACAAAAGAACAAAGGATCCAACGACTAAGTCTTCAGCACCTCCGAGAGTATACCAACTACTCGTGCACAATAGTTTTCCTTTTTCCCTGCTTCTCTGAAAAACAACAAATATGGATACACTACAACATTTTGGCCCTACGGCAACGCCTAAAATTGCTACTCTTAAAAAACCGTTGCCTTAGGTAGAAATGGCAACGGTTTTATGAAACCGTTGGTGTTTTAAATTTTTTTTTATTTTTTTTTTCGGCAACGGCTAGAAACCGTTGCTTAAAGGTAAATAGCAACGGTTTTTTGTTTTTATCTTTAGCCAACGGTTTAAAACCGTTGCGTAAAGTTCAATACCAACGGTTTTTTGGTTTATCTTCAGCCAACGGTTTAAAACCGTTCCCGAATGGAAACGGCAACGGTTTTGTTACATCCACAGCCAACGGTTTAGAACCGTTCCCATATATATCAAATATTAAAAAAAACTAAAAAAATAGCGCTAAATCATGGCGCGTATATTTCACCTATTAAGTTAACCTTTCTTTTAAAAAAAAAAACAAAAACCTACGCGTTGGCTGATTCATTCAGAGAGAGTAAAACAAAACCTAAACAAAAACAAAATCAGAGAGAGTAAACCTTCACCAGCGATTCACCTTCACCTTCACCAGCGATTCACCTTCACCTAAACCTAAACAAAACCCATCGTGATTCACCCCCACCTTCACTGATTCACCTTCACCTTCACTGATTCTAACCAGCGATTCAGAGAGAGTAAAGCACCCAATACGCGTGAAGAGTTCGATTTCATCACCGCAAGGGCGTTTTTCTTCACGTCCGAACCTTCTTCTTCTTCTCTGCATATCACACTGCAAGGGCGTTTTTCTTCATTTACTGGTGAGTTCTCTTCTACTGGATTTCAATTTGAATAAACCCTAGTTAGGTTCAGATTTCAATTTCACATCATTTATTGGAATAGGTTGCGATTTCAAACCCTAGTTAATGCATCTTTTATTTTTTTTAATATTCATTCATATATTTTAGTGTTCCAGTTAATATATACTGTACAGTTAGTATTGGAAGCATTGTATTGGAAGCATAGTTAATATATACCTCTGTTTGTCTTTTGATAATTTTCTTTCATGTTTGTAGCCTTAGTCTTAGAAAGTGAATGTTTTGTTCTAACAGCTACTTGATTTCTTCTCTGTGACAGAAAGTTATTTTAAAGGTGGAAATTAATGAAGACAAAATCAAGCAAAAAGCTACGAAAGTTATTTTGAAGGTATATATTCTGCTTGCTGGTAAACTATTCTGCTTGCTGTTAAACTATTCTGCTTGCTGGTAAACTTCTGTTGGTGATTGCATATGTTATGTCCAATTGTATGTGGGATTGATAAGTGAGTCTTCTGTTAGAATAGAAGATAAGGAGAAGTTAGTGTTAGTTAGAGACTTAGAAGATATAGGGATGGTTTTGGTGTTTGTTAGAAGTTGTAATCTAATCTAATCTAACTAACTTCAACTGAATTTCATTTATGTTAATTGATACACTGTCACAGTTTATGGGGATTGATCTCTTGTTCTTTTGTTCCTACACCACTCTTCACTTGAATCCGCTCTTGTTGATGCAAAACTACTCATTGATATGAAATGAACTTGTTTTGATGATGAGAAATTGCTTGCATTGCATTGCAACTGAAAGATGTTTACTTGTTCAGGAATATTAAACTTTAATTATATTTACTATATATATTCTAGTGACATTTTTCATGACATGTTATAGTATAATTGTAAACTTCTGCTATCAAATTACAGCAAAGTAGAATATACGAAACCAGGAGTTGTATTTCTTAGGAGAAAAAAGTGGGAAACAATCCTATTAATATTTGTGTTGTGCTTCTTGGTGATTAAAAATACTCTGAGAGCAAAGACAGAGAATTGAATTGAGTTGAATTGATTAAATTCAGTTTTCTAGTTTGATTTCAGAGAGAAGAACTTTGAGAGCGAACTGCTGTGCTGATATCTCAATTCGAGTCGGAGGCGCAATCCTCCTCAAGTTTCTTCGACATCGTTTTTCTTGAACGACAACGGTAGCTTCTCTTTCTTTCTTTTATTTTCTTTCTTCTCATTCGGTGATTGTTTACTTGTTTGATTAATTCTACGATTGAAAAAAAATCATGTCTTGGATTTCTTGCATGCTTTGTCTTGTGATTGAAGCTTTAATATTTTGAATGATGATGATCATCATGGAACTTGAATTTTCGATGAATAAACATGTCTTTGATTTCTTGCATGCTCTGTCTTGTGATTGAACGCTTTAATATTTTGAATGATGATGATGATGATCATGGAATTGGAATTTTTGATGAGTTTGAAATTATCAAATGCCAGTTTTTTTTTTTGTTTTTTAAACATGCAAATGGTGTTTTTAGATTAAAAAGAGGAACTTTATTGAGGAGCTAAGGTTTGATGAATTGGTTAAGGGGAAAAGGGGAAATGTAGGAACTTTACTGAGGAGCTAACCTTAGTATATATGTTTTTTTGTTCTGGATTATATGTATATGAGTTACCTTTGATTTCAACCAACTCCAGTCTAGCTGGTTGGGTACATTTCAGGACTGGTTGGGTACATTTCAGGGATGACTAAACTCTAAATTTGGTCCCTCAACTATTACCTTATCTCTAATTTAATCCTTAAACTATTTAAAGTGATTAAGCAGTCTCTAATGTTTCTTCCATCCATCAAATTAGTCCCTCAGTTAATGTTGGTCGGATTCATAGAGGGACTAACTTGACTACTTGGAGAAAACTTTAAGGACTTTAATCATTTAAAATTTAAAGACTAAATTAGAGAGGGGGATAGTTGAGGGACCAATTTTAGGGTTTACTTTTTCAGGGACACAGTTCTGTTGGACACTATTTTCTCCATCAGAAGACTCAATCTGAGACTAAGTTCTCTGGACCTCTATTTTTTCTGGTCATAAGACTTGAACCAAAACTTTGTTTAAGGAAATCAAGTTCTTTGTTATATTATACTACTTAGTTCCTAAAGTCCCTAGACTTGGGGCCAATATGTGTTTTCATGTAAAACCAACTTTAAACCAAACATAAGGTTAGCTATCTGACATGAAAATGACTCTGTCATGGTACATAAGGTAGGAATATCAGCTATCATTTTGTTCTTCATAGAAATTTTTTGTGATAAGAAATGAGATACCAACGTGTTGCTTTTGGTTTTTGAGTAATGTTTGTCCCATTAATATGATTTCTTTTTCTGTTTGTGTTGTGCTTCTTGGTGTATATAATCTAAGATTTATATTTTATAATTCTGATGCTGATTTATGCATTTTATTTGATTAAAAATGAGGGAAGTGATTCTGCAAGCAATTTCTGCAATGCAAGTAAACATCTAGTTCCTTTTTATACTTGATTTATGAACTCATTCAGTTTCATCATCCAGTTCACTAATAAATCTGTTATGTCACATAGCTTCTATGTTTGCAATATTCTGTTTGCAATAAATCTGTTATGTCACATAAGCTTCTATGTTTGCAATATTCTGTTTGCAATATTCTGTTTGCAATAAATCTGTTTGCAATATTCTGTTTGCAATAAATCTGTTTGCAATATTCTGTTTGCAATATTCTGTTTGATGATATTGTTTAACTTTAGTAAACTCGATGGACAAAGAGTGGATGAAATCAGCAAGAGATAGCCCAGAGTACATTCTTGGTGTTGAGTTTTTCCTAAATTATGCATACACCATAGGAAAACCCCAAGGGAAAGAGATTCTATGCCCTTGTATTGATTGTCACAATGCTTTTTGGAAAACAAGGGCAGTTGTATTTAATCATTTGGTATATTTCGGATTTGAAAGAGGATATGATGTCTGGATTCGTCATGGTGAAAATCGTAAAGACCCCAATCGTCTCGACGGTGGCACAAATGAAGATGACGAAATTGATGATGTTGGTGGACTACTATATGAAAGATTCAGAGATGTCACACACGAAGAATGTGTAGTTAATGAAGGCCTCAGTGAAGGTGCTAAAAAGTTCTATGGTCTTTTAGAAGAAGCAAAACAAGAGTTGTACCCTGGTTGCAAAAACTTCTCTAAATTATCGTTCACCATTCGACTATATTTGTTAAAGTGTCTTTATGGTTGGAGCAATGCATCATTCAATGCCCTCTTAGAGCTTTTGAGAGAAGCTATGCCTCAGTTGAACATTCCTGAAACATTCAATAAAACCAGAGGCATGATAAGGGACCTAGGTCTTGATTATAAAAAGATCGATGCTTGTCCTAAAGATTGCATGTTATATTGGAAAGATCATGAGAACGACACTTCTTGCTCTGTTTGCGGTTTTCCACAGTGGGTTGTTAATGCCGAAGGAGATTATCAAGTTGAGGAAAACAATAAAGCTCATAAAGTTCCTAATAAAGTTTTGAGACACTTTCCCTTGATTTCTCGACTTCAAAGGTTATTCATGTGCTCAAAGACAGCTGACTCATTAAGGTGGCATGAAGAAGAGCGTTCTAAAGATGGGAAGTTGAGGCATCCAGCTGATGGAGAGGCATGGAAAGACTTTGATAAGCGTCATCCTGACTTTGCTGCTGATTCACGCAACATAAGACTTGGGCTAGCTAGTGATGGATTTAATCCTTTTAAATCCATGAATCTGTCTCATAGTACTTGGCCTGTCGTATTGATACCATATAATTTCCCACCTTGGTGGTGCATGAAGGCTGAGTATTCTATGTTGTCTTTACTAATTCCTGGACCATTTTCACCAGGGAATAACATTGATGTGTACCTCCAACCACTGATTGAAGAGTTGAAGGTGTTGTGGGAGGTAGGAGTAGAAACATATGATGCCTCACTAAATCAATCTTTTCAAATGAGAGCAGCATTGTTGTGGACTATTAGCGACTTTCCCGGGCTCGCTATGTTGAGTGGGTGGAGTACTAAAGGGAAATTAGCATGTCCATGTTGTAATTATAATACTAACTCGACGTATTTGAAGCATAGTCGAAAGGTGTGTTACATGGGTCACCGTGTATTTTTGCCTATGGATCATAAATATAGATCGAATACAAGGGATTTTAATGGGACTACAGAATATGGATCTCCACCAGCATGTTTCTCCATGACACCGAATGAGAAGTCTACTTTTTGTGGTGTCTTAAAGAAAGCAAAAATGCCTGATGGTTGTGTATCAAACATTTCAAGATGTGTTCAACTGGCTGAAAGAAAAATTATTGGCTACAAGAGTCATGATGCACATTTCATCTTGCATTACTTGCTTCAAGTAGCTGTAAGAAGCACTATGTCCGACCAAGTCGCCCACCCTTTAATTCGCTTCTCTTCATTCTTTCGTTGTTTGTGTCAAAAAGTTATTGAGGTGGGGGATCTAGATATCTTGGAATCCGAGATTGCAGAAACACTTTGCCAATTGGAGACGATTTTCCCCCCTTGTTTCTTTGATGTTATGGTTCATTTGCCTATACATCTAGTGAATGAGGTAAGATTGGGAGGCCCGGTTCAATTTAGGTGGATGTATTTTCCAGAAAGATATTTAGGTAAATTGAAGAGCTATGTACGTAATAAGAGTCGTCCTGAAGGTTCTATTGCCGAGGGATACTTGGTTGAAGAATGCTTGACACTATGCTCACGATATTTGCATAATGGTGTTGAAACAAAGCATAACAGAATGACAAGGAATAGTGATAGATGTGATCCGGGTGAACTTGAAAGCTCGGACTCTTATCTGGGCGTAGGTCATCCTATTGGAGGAAAGAAAAAGGGAGGAGCCATTTCTTTGGATTCCAAGTCAAGGAATCAAATCCATCGCTACATCCTATTCAATTGCGATGAAGTTGAAGAGTTCATTAGGTAAATAAATTTACTTGTAGGTTTTAGTTACATGAAAGAGTTGCTTTACCATTATGCTAACAATGATTTTTAAATTTTAGGGAGCATGAAAATGAAACAACAAATATCAATAAAAGAAAGAGGTGGAACCAAGCGAAGAGTCAAGGGCAAGGTTTTGTTGAATGGTTCAAAACTCGTGCTTTAATGGATGATGTTTCTGACCAACTTAAGGAGTTGTCTAGAGGACCAAATAGAGTTGCGCGGCGTTTTTCTGGCTATGTCATTAATGGTTATAGGTTTCACACCAAACAACGTGATGCAAGACGTAAAACCCAAAGTAGTGGTGTGACGTTGGTGTCCGTAACCCAAAGCTTTGCAAGCACTAAAGATAAAAAGCCTACAACAAATTCAATAAATTACTATGGATCAATCATTGAAATAATTGAAGTAGACTATTATGGTCATTTCAAGTCTGTGTTATTTAGATGCGATTGGTTTGAAGTTGAAGACGACAAGTACGGGTTGACTTGTGTTCACTTCAACAAGAGATGTTCTATGGATGACCCTTTTGTGTTAGCTTCACAAGTCCATCAATGCTTCTACATTCAAGATCCTATTGATGTGAATAGGAGCTATGTTATGAAGACTTTTCCGAGAGACTTTTTTAATATGAAAGATGAGTCTTATTCAAATGCCCAACATTTGTATCAAAGAGAGTTGTCAGATCATGCATTAAATCTAGCTACGAGTGATGACAACTGTGAAGTTGAATTGGCTAGGAGTGACATACCACCAACCATTATTGAAAAGTCTCTACTTGTGTCAAATGAAATGGATGTTGGAGATGATTCTGATGACACTTTGTTTGACTACATGGATTAGTTTACTTTTCATTAAATAATTTATTATTGTTAATATAAGGTGATATTGGAATCTATGCATTGATTATTATAATTTCTCATAAATTTTTATCACTCACACATGTGTTTAGATATTAATATAGATTGTGTGTTTCAATGATGCAGGTAGTGTAGGAAAATGGACAAGGACAATGCTTTTGCTCTTGAACAACTTAAAGCTAAATCAAGTGTGGACTTGATTCAAAAGTATAAAATCAAGGTGGAAAATGACAAAGCTTCAAAAAGAAGAAAGGGAAGCGATTCAAATCAAGGAACAAATCAACAACATATTGGAAGCACTCAACAGCAGCCTATTTGCCTCGTAAGAAGTTATTTCCAAGTTTTCTAAATCTATTGGAAGCATAGTTAATATTATAGTTAATTCCCACTGACCAAATCAATTCACAGAGTTTTCTAATAACAGAGTTTTCTTTTCCCACTGCATTGCATAGTTAATATCTACTGCTTTGCATTATTGATACAGAATTGCTGATAGAACAGAGTACAGAATTAATGCAATTTAGATTCAGTTAATGTAGCTGAATCAGTGTATTGATTAATATGGTGAATATCCAGTAGAATTCAGTAGGAATTCTACTGTGTACAATATAAAACTGAGTATGAAGAATGATAAAAGTTCAGGCGCTTACAGAGGCCTTATCTCTCCTATAGCCTAAGCCAAATTCCAGTCTACCTCTCCCCAACTAACTGCCTCAGCCTATATTCCTTCTCTATTCTCACTCCTCACACCCTCAGCACCTGGTAGTTAACATCTCTTCTATGCTTGTTTGCTTGGCTTCTCATTCTGTCCTGTGCCTTGATCAGTTGTTCCTGCAGCTCTCTCACCATATCCTTCTTCAATAATTGAGTGAGTGGCCAAGCAAGTTTGCCATAGAACAGAGTACAGAATTAATGCAATTTAGATTCAGTTAATGTAGCTGAATCAGTGTATTTAAATACAATACCAAATTTGTCCCCACCAAACCTATCAGTATCAATTGCATAGTATAGTTAATATATATTCTGATTAGTTAATATATAGGCAGTGCATTGCATAGTTAATAGGCAGTGCATTGCATAGTTAATATATATTCTGATATATTAAATAGGCAGAATTAGTTAATACACAGACAGAATTAGTTCAATACACAGAATTAGTTAAATACACAGATTACGAAATATTCCTTTCATTGCATAGTTTAAAATGCATATACACAGAATACACAGAATTAGTTAAATACACAGAATTAATTAGGACAGAATAAATACACAGATTACGAAATATTCCTTCCATTGCATAGATTACGAAACACACAGAATTAGTTAAATACACAATTAATTTCTGATAAAGCATATACAGATTTGAAATGCTTGATTAAACAAATATTCCTTTCATTGCGTAGTTTAAAATGCTTGATTAAACAAATATTCCTTTCATTAGTATATACAGAATTATTAATATATATTCTGATAAAGCATGATTTGATCTATAAAGGGCACTGATGAAGGAAGGATCCAAAAGGGCCTTGGTAAATCTACAAATAGGACCCAGTCATTGACTATTGGAGGAGTTCCAATCCCAGTAAGAGGATCAACAGGGCCCAACCATCGACCAACCCAAACAAGAAAGACCACTCAAGTTTCTCACCAAAAAGACCTTGCTAAATCCACAAGTAGGGCCCAACCATCGACCAATAGAGCTGCCACTAATGGAAATCAAAGTCAAAAAGAAAAGATTGAACTCCCTATTAAGAGGCAGTTAAGGTCTACCACAGATGGAAATCAAAGTCAAAAAGAAATGATTGAAGAACAATCATTGAAAAAGAAAAAGTACATCCCAAAGTGTCCATCAATGTCACTTGGTGAATTTAATGAAAAAAATCAGCAACCACACCAAGTGGAGGAATCAGAAGAAGAAAGTGATCAAGAAAGAGAAATTGAGGGGGATATCAACGGAAGTGAGGAAGTTGGGGAGCTTAATGAAAATACAAGTAAAGGTATATCATACTTATTCTTCTTACTTATTCTTGCTCATACTAATTTGTGTATTGACTCATTTGTGTTTTAATTAGAGGAAGCATCTAAAAGAAGTCGAGGGAAAACATTATGTGCGAAAATCCATACACGTTCAGCTAATGATCGAGAAGAGATTATCTTGAATGAAGTAGGACAACCCATTGGGCCAAATGCAAGGATAGTTTCCCAATTCAGTAACTTTTTGGGAACTATAGCAAGGAGTTCAGATTTTTGCCCTCTTATTTACACCAATTGGAAGGCTGTACCAGATAAAGATAAGAATATATGGGCTTACGTCAATGTAATAACTTATCTTGTTCAATTTGTGTGTTTAGTTGACTTTAATAAATTAGAGCTTTCTAATTAAGCTTCTTTTTTGTAGGAAAAATACAATGTACCTGAGAAAGGAAAGAGGGTCGTGTATACTATTATAGATGAAGCATGGAGGCGGCATAAGTGGGATATTAAAAAGAAACATTTTAGCCAATATCAAACCTTGCGCGAGCGGTTGAAGAATCGTCCCGATGACATACCAGAGGAACACTTTAAAGCATTGATGGAATATTGGAGCTTTAAGCCCGTTGAAGTAAGAAATAGTGATATTTGTGTTTTGTCTTACATTCATTTCTCAAATTTAATAAATTGCAATTTCCATTAATCAACTCAGGAAACCAGTCAGCAAAATGCTCAAAATATAGCTCAACAAACATGCAGACATCGAGCTGGTCCTGTAAGCTTTGCTCGCATAAGGGAGACAATGGTAAATTAGCTTATTTCATGTTTCCTCCTAGTAAATCAATAATTCAGATTTTGCTATTGTGTTAATGAGCTTATTATCTTGGTAGTGTGCAAGTAGTGAAGATGGAGAGCCTCCTTCTCAACTTGAGTTGTTCATCGAAACACGCCAAAGTAAGAAAGGAAAGCAATTGAACGAAGAAACAAATGATACAATTGTAAGTTTTATCAAATGAATTTATCATTTGATTCATTTCAAATATAATAATGTATATCTTTAATTAAGTGTGATTGTTTTTTAAATATGGTAGATAAAACTTCAAGACTTCGTGAGTTCTGGTCATTCTCCTTCGGAAGCTTTTCAAAAGGTGGTTGGTAAAGAAAAACATGGGAGAGTACGTACCCATGGAAGAGCGGTAACACCTACTATGTTGAAGAGAAATGAAGAAGTTGTAGAAATGAAGAGAGCACATGCAAATGAGATGGAAATACTAAGAAAAGAAAATGCCGATAAGATGAATGAACTTGAAGAGAAACTACAAGAGAAACTACAAGAGAATCAGAAGGGCATGGAGAAAAAGTTTCAGCTTCTAGTAAAGACCGTACTAGATCAAAATAACTCAGGGTTGAATGTGGAGGCTTTGGCAGCTATGTTTTCAACTCCGCCGGATGCTACTAGTGCTCCACGTTCTTCGACATCAACACATGCCCCGGAAGCTCATAGAGTAAGTATCTAACACCAGCTGTTTGAGTTATACTTTGAAAGTTATACTTTGAAAAGAAAACTGAATATGTTAGAATATGTGAGAAAACTGAATACTGTGAGAAAACTGAATACTGAATACTGTCTTGCAATACTGTGAGAAAACTGAAAACTGAATACTGTCTTGAAAAGAAAACTGAATATGTTAGAAAACTGAATACTGTCTTGCAAGTGCTCAAATTTCTTCTAAGGCATGATGTCTCTCCTGGTTCTAATCTTGTAATATTATAATTTTGATCAATATAAACTGATTAAACAATTTATTGAAGTCAGAATATGTTATGTCCAATTGTATGTGGGATTGGTAAACTATTCTGCTTGCTGGTAAACTTCTCTTGGTGATTGCATATGTTATGTCCAATTGTATGTGGGATTGATAAGTAAGTCTTCTGTTAGAATAGAAGATAAGGAGAAGTTAGTGTTAGTTAGAGACTTAGTGAATACTGTGAGAAAACTGAAAACTGAATACTGTTACGAAGCCATTGCAAAAAGATTGCCTGAAAACTGAAAACTGAAAACTGAAACTGAAAACTGAAAACTGAAACTGAAAACTGGTAAACTTCTTGTTTGTTTTTTTGCCATGTGCATACTGTTACGAAGCCATTGCAAAAAGATTGCCTGAATGATAGTTGTCCTATTTGCTGACTTGGCAAAAAAAAAAGAAGCTGGATAGTTGTCCTGTTACGAAGCTGGATAGTTGTCCTGTTACGAAGCCATTGCATACTGTTACGAAGCTGGATAGTTGTCCTGTTACGAATCCATTTCTTGTTTGTTTTTTTGCCATGTGCCTGAATGAATTTTTTACTCAAGTTTTTCATCCATTTCTTGTTTGTTTTTTTACTCAACATAATTAAGAGAGAAACAAACAGATTGCCTGAATACTAAGTCTTTAAGTTTTCCAAAGCTGTCCCTATATCCCAATACTAAGTCTTTAAGTATAAAGATTGCCTGAATTCTAAGTTAATCCCATTGTCTTTACATGTTTAAAAAAACAGAATGATAAATTCTATTCTGTAACTGAAAACTGAAAAGATTGCAAAAAGATTGCCTGAAAACTATAAAGATTGCAAAAAGATTGCCTGAAAACTGAAAACTGAAACTGAAAACTGAAAACTGAAAACTATAAAGATTGCAATTGATGATCCATATTCTTTTCCTTCAACACTTGTTTTGGTGATTTTATGGCATTAATCGAATTTTGTTACTTTTGTAGGAAAATAATGAAGGTATAAATCTTGGTCTTGATGGCTTGGACTTGGATGATGAAGAGTTTGAAGACATGTGTTGAAGACTTGAATGGCTTTATTTTGGAAATGGAACGTGTTTTTTGTACTATAACTTTTCAACACATTAATTATGTTGAAGACTTGCAAGATATTAATCTTTGTCTGTTAAATTATTACATGTTTGATATGTGATTGATAGCAATGTTGGCAACATTGAAGTAGCAATATAATGTTGTTCAACATACATTAATTATGTCTTTGAAGTAGCAATATAGTAGAGCATTTCTCTTCAAGTCTTAATTATGTGATTGATAGCATTTTGTATGTTAAATTGTTACACGTTTGATATGTGATTGATAGCAATGGATGTGATTGAATTAGCAATATAATTATGTGATTGAAGTAGCAAAATAAACAGGGAATGGTAAATGTTTGATGTGATTGCATTATTTGGATTTATGGCAACGGTTTGTACGTGTTGCCATAGATGGCAACGGTTCTAAAGTGTTGCCATACAACGGTTTTGGTTTCCACTTTATGGCAACGGTTTTTATGTGTTGCCATAGCATGGCAACGGTTCTAAAGTGTTGCCATAGCATGGCAACGGTTTTGATTTCTACATGTTGCCATACATGGCAACGGTTTTGGTTTCCACTTTATGGCAACGGTTTCCACGTGTTGCCATACCTGGCAACGGTTTCAAAGTGTTGCCGTATCTGACAACGGTTTTCAACCGTTGCCATAGAGTGTAAACTAAAACCGTTGCGTTCCATCTAGCAGTGGCAACGGTTTTCAGCTTCCGTTGCCTTTGGGGACAAATAACCGTTGCCTAAAGCTAAGACAACGCCCGCAGGTACAACGGTTTGATAACCGTTGCCGTAGCTTTTGGCAATGGTTTTATGGCTTTATGCAACGTTTTTCGACCGTTGCCGTAGGGTCAAAATGTTGTAGTGATATGGTGAGATAACAATATCTCAGTGAGTCCTACCGTGCCCCCTCACTGACACTCGGTTCAATTCATTAAACCGTTACGACAAAAGCTGACATAACAATGTCTTATTATTAATCGAATTACCGACCGCACAACAACTGCTAATCCCGGCAAATTCGTGAAGAGAAATTAACATGATCCGGCCGCACAACAACTGCTAATCCCGGTAACCATGTGTTTAGACTTAGCACAAACCGGCCGCACAACAACTGCTAATCCCGGTAACCCACGAATTGACCACGCCAAGACGTATACAGGGCCTAGGGTGAGGGCTCATGACTTCCCTTCCTAGTATGCTACTTGTCGGGTCGTCACCCAACGCAATACATATGACAATATGCATCAAATTCGCGAGAGTTAGATAATTTATATCTTTTCGATCACCAAATGGATCAATTTCATAACAGTTGGATAAACAATATCCTTATCGATCTATAACCCGTTTTGAGGAATTCATAAGTTAGACCTCCGGCATTATAATCATTTTCATTTGACATATATAAACATATATATTCATTCAGTCCATCAGTCGGTGTACTCACACGCGTACTAGGGTTTCGATTTTTCGATCGAATGGGCTTTTAAAGTCCTTTTTCAAATCATGTGTTGAATGAGATCAAAATAAGGTTTTCAGTAGTGGAATTCCTTTTTAAGTGATTGAGAAAGAGATTAGAAAAGGTTCGGGATCAAACGGAGCGACAAAACGAGAAAACGGAAATCGGTAACAGAACTTCACGCACAACCCGTGCCCAGGGGCGCACGACCCGTGCGTGGTGCACTACATAGAACCCATCTATCAGAAAGAAACGCACGATCCGTGCCCAGGGGCGCACGACCCGTGCGTCCCGTTCGATTTCCAATTCTTCCAACCCGAAGCAGGCGCACGATCCGTGCCCAGGGGCGCACGGTCCGTGCGACCTGTGTCTGTTACCAGAATTTCACATTTTTCTCATTTTCGTTCTCCGTTCTCGTCCAATTCGATTTCTAATTTCAATCACCTGAAACTCAGAAATTTCCAATTATTCCAGAATATATATATATAAGTTATTTCATTTCAATGATTTATTAAAAAAATTCTCAATAAACCGTAAAACACCGTTTTGACTTAAAATCGCTTTTCGGTTCTAAGCCTTTCAAAAACGGAATGATTGCTTTATTACTTGAAACAAACACAGTTTTTCAGGATACACGAAAATGTCCCTAATCCGTGAGTAGAACTCACCCGTTGACGAAATCCGAGAGTTGAACCGAGAGACGAGATCGTCGAACCGAAAACAACGAACTATCCCCGCTAGAAACCGAATTCGAACCAGGACAGTGGCTTCCTTTCTCTCAAACTGAAACAGCAACTCAATCTTTCACAACTTCCTCCAAGTCGAAATGCAAGCTTGAGATTTCCCTTTCTTAACAGCAAAACTGAACATGCAAGAGAAGTGGCAGCTCAAAACTCCATTGTCTTCAACCTTGGAGCTTCAAGCTTAGAAAATGGAGTAAGGAATAGGAGTAGAATCAGGCTTCAACAATAGGCTCATTGAATTCAGAATTGAAAATGGAGTGGGATGGAAGAGAAACCACTTACATGCACAAGGATTTGAGATGGGTCCCTCCTTCCTCCTCTTCTCCTCCTCCACGCCTCCTCCTTCTCTTTTCTTTCTTATTTTCAGCTTTTACTCCTTTCTTGCTGAAATGAGGGGGGTGACTAAGTGTGAGGGTGAGGCTGGTCAGGTGGCCATATGGGCTGGGGGGTTTAAATGAAGGGGAAAAGACCAAAGTACCCCTAGCCCATTAAGTCATAGGTTAGGTGACAAATTTTTCTCTTCGGCACAAAACTTCTCGATTAATCCGGTTCCGATCCGAAATTACTCAATTCTTTCGGTTCATGATTAATTATAACCTCCATAATTATAATTTAATAACTAGGGGTGTGAAAAGACAGATTTTCCCTTCGGCTCCAATTCCTCGTTTTACTATGAATAGGCCGCCCTTTTATGGAGAATAGGTTTTCTTGATAATTTTCTCGACTATCAATCGCCGAGACGCGACCAATTATTCCTACCAATAATTACTCGGTCTCCGGCATCATAATACGAGTCTTTAAAAATTCGAGATGTTACACAGAGATTGGGGATTGCAGTGTAAACCTATCAACTTGTGAACCCAATATCTAAATTCGAGTCCTTTTCTCTCATACATCTCGAGTTTATTTGTTTTACAGAGACCTGACCAAAAATACTGGAAAACAGGTAGGTGTCGAGCGTTTCCGGGCTTATGGCTTGCAGTTGGAAACCAAGAAAGCTTGTAAATTGAAGTACTTATTCTGGATAGCTGCCACGTGGTGCATCTGGTTTAATCAGAATCATACTCTTTTCAGAGGTCAAGTATTTAATTCACAGGTGGTCGTTAACCATGTTAAGTCTATAACATGAAGCTGGTTCAAAAGCATAGAAAGTCGCAATTCCGCTCTCAAGTTTTCTGACTGGTGGGGAAATTCTCTCGTATGTCTGAACACGGTGTAACTGGATTTCGCCTCATTCTTCTTGGGGGTACTCTTTTTCCTCTTTGGGTCTTTTTTCCTTGG
Source organism: Astragalus membranaceus (assembly GCA_039519185.1). Classification (NCBI taxonomy): domain Eukaryota; kingdom Viridiplantae; phylum Streptophyta; class Magnoliopsida; order Fabales; family Fabaceae; genus Astragalus; species Astragalus membranaceus. Next base: position 61,641,035 of record CM076850.1, on the reverse strand, counting down.
TATTTTGGCCCATGAACGTTTTAATGAGACCCCTTGTATATGTACGAGTTGGGGTGCCCCTTGCCCCCTATTATATAATATTTTGTTTCAAAGAAAAAACTAGATCGTACCCCATGCGTTGCGCGGGATATCCTTATGAAAAAATATATAGTATTATACATATTTCGATTGATGGATGTTTGAACTATTTAAAATGCAGTATATTATTGGAGAATTTTATATAAAAAAAGCCAATCTAACTCACACATAAAGCTATGTGATAAAACAATATTAGTGGCATATATCAAGGTTAAATTTTAAAATGGAAAAAAAATGCTCACTTAAGTAATTTGAGTTACAAATGAAAACAAAAATAAAATTTTTTTTTAGGGAAATAATAAAATTATTATTTGGAATCTCCCAATTATTTTAAATTCAATTCTATAATTATTTCCTCTTGTTTTATAACTTTCCTATTGAGAATTTGTGACGGTCTTCTAAAGCACGTGGAGGTTTGCTAAAGAAGAAGGGTATATGATGGGTACTTCAATTTCTTTCCAAACCCTAAATTGCCCAAAACATATTGATAAGTGTCGCGCTTTGCATGTTTTGTTACGAAATTAATTTTTCTTTTGCGTAAGCTGGTTACTAAGGATCGAACTTGGCGTATTTGAATAGTTAAAACTTTTTCCAAGCCCTAAAGTACCCCAAAACACATTGCTTAGCGTCACACTTTACATATTTTGTCACGACTTTTTTTACCAAACCGATTATTAAAGAACAAACTTTGCGTATTTAAACCGTTAAATTTTTTCCGAACCTTAAAATACCCAAAAACACATTACTTATGATCGACTTTAGTATCTTGTAGAGAAATTACTTTTTTTCACCAAACCGGTTATTGAGGAACGAACTTCACATATTTGAACATCTAAAAAAAAATTCAACCTCAATACACACTAGTTAGCGCTGAACTTTACTTATTTTCTCATGAAATTATTTTTTCAACCAACCCGGTTGCTGAGGAACGAACTTCGCATATTTGAACATCTAAAATTTTTTTGGACCCTAAAGTACACCAAAATAGACTGCTTAGCTCCGCACTTATCATATTTTGTCACGAAATTAATTTTATTTTTCACAAGACCGATTATCGAGGAACGAACATTGCCTATTTGAAGAGTTAAGTTTTTTCTTAACTCTAACAAACCCCAAATCACATTGCTTAGCATAGCACTTTACGTATTTTGTCACGAAACTAATTTTAATTTTCACCAAACTGGTTATTGAGGAAATAACTTGGTGTATTTGAATAGTTAAAAAAAATTCCGAGTCATAAAGTACATAGAGTTTAGTGTAGAACTTTACGTATTTTGTCATGGAAGTAATCTCTCTCCTCAAACTGGTTATTGAGAAACCAACTTCGTGTATTTGAACGGTTAAAAGAAATTCGAACCCTAAAGTACCACAAAGCACACTTTTAGGGTCGCACTTTACGTACTTTGTCACAATATTAATTTTTATTTTCACGAAACCGATTATTAAAGAACGAGCTTCGCATATTTGAACAATTAAATTTTTATCAAACTCGAAAGTACTGCAAAACACTCTGGTTAACATCAATTTGCCTTAAGATTAAAGGATAGTAGCAATAAAAGATACATTTTATTACAGCGGGACTCACCAAGGCATATGCATTTTTTTTGCAAATTGAATAACTGTCTTTTCTTACTCACACCATAATTGTGGGACCCACTAAAATGATCGTGAAGCCCACCTAAAAATTGGCTCCAAAATACCAACACCAAACTTAGTTACATTGAATCTAGCCTGAAAGTTGAAAGATATTATTATTTATTATTTCTTTTAACCTTTCTAAATAAATCGGTTAAAAAAAAAAGTCTGAACACATTAAATTGAATGCTTACATTGAGAAATCAATGTTTGGAATCACCGGGAAATCAATGCTTGCAATCACACAAAGAGTTGAGTCAAAAAGTGTGTGTTGTCCAGCTTCAAAGCCTTTACGAAATCACAGAAGGGGGTACTTGGAAGCAAAAGAGACCATAGAATCATGCACCGCTATCCATTGAAGGCACCTATCATAGATTCTTTGGATAATTAAAACTAAAACTGAGAAGGAGAAGGAGAAGAAAAAGAAAAAGAAAAAGAAAAAGGGATTGTTTCAAAACTCATATCAGATTGTAATATCATGGCCCGTAAGGTATTCAAATTTAATCACTTATTTTTTGTTCTCTGTCTTTTCGTAATTATTATTAGTAAATTATTATTTTTCTCTCTTCAAAATAATGGGCGTGATGATCGAAGTTTATAATCGCTTTTTATTTCCTCTCTTCAATTCGCATTTTGATGTATTTTTACCCTTTGCATGTTTATATGCATGCTTCTTAATCTTCTTTGGATCCACTGTGAGAAAGCTACAAATGTACAATTAAATTGAAACTACCATTTATAGCTTCTGCGTTGAAGTTGATGTTACCGTGAATCTAAATACTCATTTTATGGGCTATGTTCCATTTTCTTTAGAGCCTACACAGTCACTAGTGCAAAAAAGGGATTTAAAGTCAGGCGAAAAGCGGATTTAAAGTCAGGCGCCCGCTTGACTTTTATTAAGTCGACTTTGTATGTCAGGAGTTTTAAAGTCAAGCGCTAGCCTGACTTCGTAAGTATGTTTTAAAGTCAAGCATTTGTTTCGCCTGACTTCGTAAGTATGTTTTGAAGTCAAGCATTTGTTTCGCCTGACTTCGTAAGTATGTTTTGAAGTCAGGCATTTGTTTCGCCTGACTTCATAAGTATGTTTTGAAGTCAGGCATTTGTTTCGCCTGACTTCGTAAGTATGTTTTGAAGTCAGGCATTTGTTTCGCCTGACTTCGTAAGTATGTTTTGAAGTCAGGCTTTAGTTCCGCCTGACTTCGTAAGTCTGTTTTGAAGTCAGGCTTTAGTTCCGCCTGACTTTAAAAGTTCATTTTTTTTTTAAAAAAAAATTATTTTGTAGCCTTAATGTATCCTCAATTTCATTAAAAACGACTCCACTGGGGATCGAACCCAGAATCTCTGGTTCCGTAGACCAGCGCCTTATCCATTGGGCCATGGAGTCAGATTCAAGTTTTAGGCATTAACCACACATGAGACCAACAAATCTAGAAGATGCAACAGAACACTAGAAGATGCAGCAGAGCAAGAACATGACTTTAGAAGTCAGGCGTGTATTCGCTTGACTTTAAAACTCGCGAGTTTTGCCTCTTATTTACAAGTTTTCCACCGCCTCAACATATAAAGTCAGGCATCTGAGCGCCTGACTTTAAATGTCTAATTCTTTTCCTGATTTTGCACTAGTGAGTAGATCTTTTTCAAGTGAGGGTGTATATCTTAAGGAATATGATATTCATAATGAAAAGCAAGAAATTTTTAATTAATTATTGTTTAAATCTAAATTAAGAAGAAGGTTTTAACTAAACATGTTGTTTGAAGAGTAACATGGCTTGAAACCCTTTGAATTTCATATCTCTGTTTAGCAAGTCATTAATTTTTGCTTGAATTTAACTAGCGGATAGTGGTTGAAAAAAATTAGACGTGTTCGACAGGCAGTAGCGGTTTCAATTTTTGGAGTAGTTTATAACGTTTTTTAAAACACTCTTTCTAGTAGCATTTAGACTTATAGCTCATAACGCCTCATCATTTTAATCATTTTACCTGCATTGTTCTTAGACCCACATTTTTTACTCATAAAGAATTTAATGAGATGGAAATAAATATAATTTAATATTTCAAGATTTTTTAATCTAAAAGTTTTGTTACATTTATGTATTTTCTCTTTTTTTTTTGACAATCTGTATTCTCTCTCTTAACTGCACTTCTTTTGACTTATTCTCTTAACTGCAATTCATGTACCCAGTTATTTCAATTTTCAATGTTCACTCACTATTTTTTGTTTAAAAAAATGTTCATAACTTTTTTTTTGATAAATAGTAATCTCTAAAGAAAAACATTTATCACTTTTTTGTAACATAAAACTTCCGTTCAAATAAATTGGCGAGTTAAAGGATATTGGAATGAGGATTAGGATTCAAACTCTGGAAACTAACACTCCTCTAACAATTAACAACTAACATTGCCTATCGAAAAAAAATCCTCACCCAAATAGTATGCATTGATCCAATATTATTAACCCTTATAAAAGCATTTTTTTCACGTTTGGCTTTTCAGTTTTTTTAAAATTGTAATTTTATTTGTTACGTACAACATTTTTTAATTAATAGTTAGTAGTATATAAGTTTCCAAAAAGATTTTTTTTATTCATTTTTGTCTTTCCTTGATTCACAGTCCACCTAGAAATAAATAGGACCTTTTTTTAACTGGGAAACTTCTTTTCTTTACTGAATAGATGTATATCAATTTATGGTGTGAGGAGAGAGAAAAGAGATATTAAATGCAAGGACAGAAAAAACAAATTAACATTATAAAAATTTAAATTACAATTATACCCAATTATTTAAATATCTTTTCTAAAAATGAATTGGATTTTTAGTCTAAATAAAAAGGTATATAATTAAATCAAACAATTAATTAAACATGTTATTTTACACTACCAGCTAATTCAAACGTTAATTTTACAAAACACTTCATTAGTTTTTAAAAAGAGCAAAACACCCTTAAACTAAAAAATAATATATAATTAATTAGTTAATTAATAAGCTAAATATTGTTTTAAACTTTTAGTTCAATTAAATAAATGTTGAATATAGTTATTTAATTAAGTTAGCTAAAAAAATTTAATTAGCTAAATATTTATTTTAAACATTTAATGTCATTAGTTAAATTTTTATTTTAGTTTGGGGTGAACAAATAATGAGTAAAATTGGAATTGTGCTAACTTAAGAGCCATTTCCACTTTCTTTTTTTCCACTCATGGAGAGAAATCAAAGAGTACTGTATAAACTAATTAGACGTGTTTGACAAGCAGTAGCGGTTAGCATTTTTAAAGTAGTTTATAGTGATTTTTTAAACACTATTTCAAGTAGCATTTAGACTTATAACTTATAGTGTGTCATCTTTTTAATCATTTTACCCGCATTGTTTTTAGACCCACATTTTTTACTCATAAAGATTTAATGTGATGGGATTAAAAGTAATTTAATTTCATGATTTTTTAATCTAAAAGTTCGATTACATTTATGTATTCTCTCTCTTAAGTGCACTTCTTTTGATTTTTCTCTTAAATGCAATTCATGTTCCCAATTATTCCAATTTTCGATGTTTACAGACTATTTTTTGTCAAAAAAAATGTTTATAACCTTTTTTTTGATAAATAGTAATATCTCTAATGAAAAACATTTATCGCTTTTTGGTAAAAAAAACTTCCGTTCAAATAAATTCTCGCCCTAATTCCAAGTAGGCGGTTCAATTGGCGAGTTAAAGGATATCGAAAGAACGTCTAGGACTCAAATTCTGGAAATTAACATTTTCCCCACCCCTCTTTTAATTAACAACTAACATTGCCAATCGAAAAAAAAATCCTTACCCTAATAGTATGCAATGTTCCAATAATATTAAGCCTTATAAAAGCATTTTTTTCACGGTTGGCTTTTTAGTTTCTTTAAAATTGTAATTTTATTTGTTAAATACAGCTTTTTTAATTAAAAATTAGTAGTATATAAGTTTCCAAAAAGTTTTTTTTTTATTCATTTTTGTCTTTCCTTGGTTCATAGTCCACCTAGAAATAAATAGGACATTTTTTTAACTAGGAAACTTCTTTTCTTTACTGAATGGATGTATATCAATTTATGGTGTGAGGAGAGAGAAAACAGATATTAAATGCAAGGACAGAGAAAACAAACATTAGAAAAATTACAATTATACCCAATTATTTAAGTAACTTTTTTAAAAATGGATTGGATTTTTAGTGTAAATAAAAAGGTATAGCTTGTTAACTTACACCTTCTATTTTTAAGTGGGTGTAAGTTAGCAACTCTTTTATAATATTTCTTTTGTTGTTTGTTCTAACTCTCCTTTTTATACGTCAACTTTTTTTTGACCAAATTTATTACGTCATCTTGTTTGTGTCTATAAAAGCCATATGTAGAACTTGCATAAGGCTACTAATTTAATTTTATTATAATTATGATTTAGATCTAAAGCTACTCCTGATGCAAGTTCCAAATGAATAAATTTTTATTTTTAATGCATACATTATCTTTTTTTTAATTATTTAAATTGTATTTTAAATCAGACTTTCAAATTAAATATATAATTTATATTAGTAAATTATGAATTTAAATTTTCTTTTTTCTTAATATCTTAATAGTTCATTTAACTATCATGAATTTATAGAAAATAATTTACACATATTTCAACATATTTTGTAACACCCCGGTATATTTTATCGAGTAAAAATACCCAAGTGTACTATCATAAAATAATCAGAGATATTTTATCCTGTTTTAGATATTGAACATAAATAAAAACAGCTCATAACCTAGAGTCCAATATCCAAATACCAAGAAATAGCGGAAACGATTTTACAACTTTTACTGGTACAAGTTATACAATCAGAAATACAAAGATCTCGAGGGAAAGACGTTAACAATGAAAACTAAGTCTCCACCGTCTTCATAAGCACACCACCTAGCTGTGCTTCTTCACCTTTTCTTTTTCCCCTGCTTCTCTGTAAAAACCACAAAATATAAACAGTGAGATACAATCTAAGTGAGTTCTACCGAGACTCCTATCTACACTCTCGGTTCACTTATGAATCCTATTTAACTTAACACGACTCCGACCCCAGACATGGTAATCCCGGAGAACCGTATTATAGGACTTTCTTTCATTCGTAGTTAACATGGGTCGTCACCCAGACTCGATATAATATATATATATATATATATATATATATATATATATATATATATATATATATATATATATCTACAATCATATGAACATTTAGTTCATTTAAATTATACTTTACCACGTTGGTCTCATAGTCCGCTTTGCTATCAATAAAAACATATCCGCACACATGTACTATTGTTCGGCTTTTCGAAAGAATTTCAACTTCAAAAGTATTTTATAAAACCTTTTTGAAACATACTCAAAATCATGGCATTATAAGCCTAATATCATTATAGAAGGGTTAGGAAAGGATTAAAAGAGGATTAGAATCGATTGAGATCGTTTCGGGCAAGTTTGGAAAATTTGGACAGAACACTGCGCACGGTCCGTGCTCCCATACGCACGGGTCGTGCGCCCTGTAACGCATTTTTTTAGGAATGGAAACCGAATGGGACGCACGGTTCGTGCGCCAGGGACGCACGGTTCGTGCGCATTTGACAGCATTCCGTTTTCATTCCGTTTTAAGTTTTTCTTTGTTCAGATCAATTCCCATCACTTCCAGTACCTGTTCCAGTCCAGTCCCAACACAAAAATAGTACGAACACATATCCAATAATATTCATCAATCAATCAAACATATCAATTCATAACACTCAAACATCAATTTCCTCAAAATCAGTTAATCGTCGATCTAACGGTTTTTCGACCAAAACGATATTTTACACGCAATTTAAGTCAAAACAATCACATCAAACAAACAGTCGAATCAATTGACATAAAATTCGTTTCAATCAATCAATTCAAAACATAAATCCTAAACGTGAGTAAAACTCACCTATCGTGATGAAAATCACGAAGCACCGAGACTTTCCGCGAGAACGCTTTTTTGACATAACCACACGAACGTTCCCCGTATAAACTTTACGTTCCGGCGACATTCGAATCCGCTCCTAAAGCTTTCCACTCGATCACGAGACCTCTTTTTGACCAAAATACCGAATTCATCGAAATCCTCCATAAACACTATTCATCATCCCTAACCTCCAAAAGCTACTATTCACAAAAACCCCCAAATTGGATTTTACAAACCCTAACTCACTCAAGCTTGAATTCTTCACTCTTAGATGACAATCCAACCTCTCTATGGTATTTTCCTAGGCTTCCAAGACAAGAGGTGAAACAAGAACCCAACATCTCTCATTTTCTTCACAATTTCGAAAATGGTGGATTTGAGGATAGTGAATGGATGATGATGATTTTGGTGTCAAAATGAAGAGAAGGATGTGGGGATCATTTTTGGTGTAGGAAGGTTGATGTTTTGGTGAAGTCTCCTCTCTCCCTCTCCTCTTCTCCCTCACACCAAACTCTCTCTTTTCCTCTTTTCTTTCTTTCCTTTCTTTCCTTTCTTTCACGGCTTTGTATCTCTTTCTCCTCTTCACTTTCTTAATTTTATTTCTTTTCTTTTATAACACACACACACACACACACACACACACACACACACACACACACACACACACACACACACACACACATATATATATATATATATATATATAAGTGGTAACGTGGTCTAATTACCATATTGATCTAAATCTCTTATTTCGATTCTAAAACTTCCTTGACCCGTATTATCCGGTTAACGATCCGATGAGAACCAATAAATAATTTTTGCACTCAATAAATTTACCAGTCAAGTACTAAATTAATTTAATTGGGTTAACACCCAAATAATTCTACTAATTATTTTGAGGATGTTACATTTTTCCCAACTTGAAAGAATTTTATCCTTAAAATTTCGTTAAGTCTTTCATCCGACTAACCGAGAATCGACATTCTCAGAAAGGTCTTAAGTTGCTGGAGCACAGTCTTGAATTAACGAAATGAGTGTAGAAAATCTTCTCAAGTTAACACGTCAATCTCTAAGTACGTTCCACTACTACCTTAAAACGCTTCTAAGATTATAGTCCGACTCTCTCGTTACGAATCAACACGAGAAACTCATCTTTCGCCTAAATAGACTCGGCACCGCGTTTGAAAACACTTCTGAAGCTTCATCCCAACTATCCTCACTTGCGCCCCAACTTTGATTAATCTAAATCAAAGGGTCTAATACAAGACACTTTATAGAAATATAGGTTGAAAATGAGATCTACAAACTGGTACTCCTCGGTAGAGGTAAAAACAAACACGATTTCCTCGAAGGGTGTAAACACGTTCTCGACAAATCTTCTAAAATCCATAACAGTTCCCGTACACATTGAAAAATGCGACGGAAAGTCATCTGTGAAACTTCTTGACTCGCCCCCAAGATTTCGAGACAACACTTTTCAAAAAGATGAAATGATGATTTTACAATAAGCTTTGACCTTAAACGTAGAAGTAAACCGTGGGAACATCAATTAATTTCGAAAGTAATGAAAATCACCTCAGTTGTTCTCAAAACTATCAAACAGAACGTAAAACCCTTCTTCCTTTATTGTAACTTTCACAAAAATGATTTTTCAAAACTATTATACCGCACGCCAAGATTCACTTCGGAAATTTCAGTCACTTACAAGCAGATCCATCAATTAATCCTTTGATGGCTATTCGCAACGTGAAAACAGTCAGCAGTTACCTCACCTACATATTCGTATTCACATTCGACTTGTCAAACGGAATCTCGTAATACAATCTCATTGTTAACCTTCACAAAGAAGAGATTAACAAACTAATACCTTGCCACTAATACATCTGCTTTATATCTCTGTACATCTTGGTGGATCCAGGGTGTACAGAATATAAACTTCGGTGTGCTTCCTCTAACACTTGCCTTCTATTGTTCTCATCATCGGGCGCACAGATTCTACCGTTGAAACAACTGACTCCATCACTATTCATGGTAAAATCTGGAAATACCTTTTGTGATTGTAGCTTCACATCAACTTCCTGTGCTAAGCGTATAAAATCCCTTAGGGAACTAGAGATCCTCATATGGCTCAACACTAACCGGTTCCTCCTTGATCTTGAATTCAGATTTATGTCTCTAAAAGACTCTGATAATTCCATCTCATGCATCATAAACTCGGCCATGTGGATGGATTTCCTACTCAGTGCATCAGTTACAACACTGGCCTCTCTTGAATGCTATATCAACACGAATTTATAATCCTCCAGAAACTCAACACACTTCTCTGCCTGCTATTCAGTTCTTTCTGATCAAACAGATACCTTAAACTCTTGTGACCACTAAAGACTTCGAAACGAGACCCATACAGGTAATGTCTTCAAACCTTCAGTGCATACACAATAGCTATTAACTCCAATTCATGAGTTGGATAATTCTCCTTATGAGCCTTCAATTGCCTGAATGCATAAGCTACCTCTTGTTGATTCTGCACAAGAACACCTCCTAAACCCTTCCCAAAAACATCGCCGTAAATTTGGAATTTCAAAGACGGATCCGGAAGAATCGGGATTGGTGCAGAAGTCAACCTAACCTTCAATTCTTGAAAACATTCTTCACAATCAGCATCCCACGTAAACAGTTGACCCTTTCAAGTTAGTCGAGTGAGTGGAATAACTAACTGTGAGAACCCTCGAATAAATCTCCTATAGTAATCGGCTAAACTCAGAAACTTTTGATCTCTGCGACTGATGTCGGTCACTCCCATTCAACACCGCTTTCTTTTTACTGGGATCTACAGAAACTCCCGACCTTGGAAATCACATGTCCCAAAGACTTTACCTCTGACACCCAACAATCACACTTCGAAGGTTTCAAGTACAACTTATTTTCTCAGAGTACTTTCAGAACGATGCGGAGATGTTGGACATGCTCCTCAATGGTCTTCGAGCACATCAAGACATCATCAATGAAAACAACTACAAATTGATCCAGGTACGTGTGGAAAACTCGGTTCATGTAATCCGTGAATACCGCTGGAGCATTAGTCAAAACGAAGGGCATCACTACGAACACATAATGTCCATACCTAGTACGGAAAGCTGTCTTCGGAATATTTAAGGCTCTAACTTTTATTTGATGATATCCTGACCTCAGATCAATTTTAGAAAATACTGCAGCACCTCAAATTGCTCAAGCAAATCGTCTATCATTGGTAAGGGATATTTATTCTTGATCGTCACTTTGTTAAGTTGTCGATAACCGATGTACAATCTCATGCTACTATCTTTCCTTTTGACTAATCACACCAGAGCACTCCTTAGGGAAGCACTCGGTCGAATGAATTTCTTTAACATCGACTCTTCAAGTTGAGACTCCATTTCCTTTAATTCTAAAGAAACATTCAATAAGAAACAATAGATATTGATCCCGTGCCAGGAACCAGTTCTACAGTAAACTCTACCTCTCGCTCTGGAGGTTCAGAAGAAACTTCATCGTGAAAACACCCAGAAAGTCATTCACAACCTGAATGTTCGCCAAATCTAAACTAGTTTCAGTGGATTAACATACTAACATGTGCTTCCGCACCTTGGAATGAAGATTGACCGTCTAAGGTGAACTAGGTAACCGCTTCAGAATTTGTCCTAGACAATTCAACTGATTCTGAAGCGAAGCTGATAGTTGATTAACATAGTCGATTGCAACATTATTTGCAGTCATCTAATTCATACCCAAAATGGTGTCCACACTTCTCATAGGCAAGCAATAATTCTACAACAAAATTTCTGCCTCCTATGACAAGTAGACAAATCTATACAAAGATTAGGTCTGGACACGACCCTTAGCAGCAGTTAAGATAGTTATCGGCTCGGATAGCGGAGACAATGCTAATCCCAACCGATCCACACATGCTTGTGCTATAAAACAATGGGTTGCACCCGAATCGTATAATATACTGACGGAGTTATTGAAAACTGATCCCATACCCCTCAGTAGATTGTCTGCAGTTGTAACTGTCTAAACATCCAGAGTGTTGACTCGTCCCCGTCTTGGAGTTGCTTGTGACTCCCGGGAACTCTTCCTTGCAGGGCACTTTTTACCTTAGTGACCCTCTTCATTATAATAATAGCATCGATTAGATCTTTGCTTACGTCCACCACTGTGACGCTTTCCATGGTTAGAACATTTTCTGACTTCTGAAGAATCGAAGAATTGCACCCGTTTTTCCTTTGATGAAATTATCTTTGGACTTTACATTCGGAGTTGATAACTCAACTACCTTCTTTCCTTTCCCATACTCCTTACGAGATCATCCTCGGCGACATAGGCTAGTTGCACTAAGGCAACAAAATTGGTGATAGTAAAAGAACTGAGACCCTAAGTCATAAAAGCACTAAGGCCCTTCTTATACATCTGCATTCTCCATTCGTTATCCGGAGCTCACTTTACTACTTGGTAAAACTGAGACAACTTCTCAAACTTAGCGGTGTATTCTTCCACCGTCATATTCCGGTCTTGGTCGAGGACTGCGTCTTGATCATCCTTCCATAATTCCGCTTATGATGCACTAAGTATTAAGTTGATCAGGTTCAATGTCTCTTAGCATCACAAGTGTAATTACAAAAAGTACTAGCAAGGAATCGACTCAACCCTAAACTAAGTCCGACTAGGCCGAACTGCTCTGATACCAACTGTAACACCCCGGTAAATATTATCGAGTAAAATAATCAGAGATATTTTTTCCTGTTTTAGATATTGAACATAAATAAAAACAGCTCATAACCTAGAGTCCAATATCCAAATACTAAGAAATAGCGGAAACGATTTTACAACTTTTACTGGTACAAGTTATACAATCGGAAATACAAAGATCTCGAGGGAAAGACGTTAACAATGAAAACTAAGTCTCCACCGTCTTCATAAGCACACCACCTAGCTGTGCTTCTTCACCTTTGCTGTTTCCCCTGCTTCTCTGTAAAAACCACAAAATATAAACAGTGAGATACAATCTCAGTGAGTTCTACCGAGACCCCTATCTACAGTCCCGGTTCACTTATGAATCCTATTTAACTTAACACGACTCCGACCCCAGACATGGTAATCCCGGAGAACCGTATTATAGGACTTTCTTTCATTCGTAGTTAATTTATAAACCACACATTTCAACCTAGCACGACACCAGCCCCAGACATGGTAATCCCGATGAATCGCACTACATAACACGGCACCGGCCCCAGACATGGTAATCCCGGTGAACCCCATTACCAATAGTGTTTCCTAATGGCACGGAGCGTAGGGTAACGGTTCATGACTTCCCCGCCTAGTATGTCAACATGGGTCGTCACCCAGACTCGATATAATATATATATATATATATATATATATATATATATATATATATATATATATATATATATATCTACAATCATATGAACATTTAGTTCATTTAATTATACTTTACCACGTAGGTCTCATAGTCCGCTTTGTTATCAATAAAAACATATCCGCACACATGTACTATTGTTCGGCTTTTCGAAAGAATTTCAACTTCAAAAGTATTTTATAAAACCTTTTTGAAACATACTCAAAATCATGGCATTATAAGCCTAATATCATTATAGAAGGGTTAGGAAAGGATTAAAAGAGGATTAGAATCGATTGGGATCGTTTCGGGCAAGTTTGGAAAATTTGGACAGAACACTGCGCACGGTCCGTGCTCCCATACGCACGGGTCGTGCGCCCTGTAACGCATTTTTTTAGGAATGGAAACCGAATGGGACGCACGGTTCGTGCGCCAGGGGCGCACGGATCGTTCGCATTTGACAGCATTCTGTTTTCATTCCGTTTTAAGTTTTTCTTTGTTCAGATCAATTCCCATCACTTCCAGTACCTGTTCCAGTCCAGTCCCAACACAAAAATAGTACGAACACATATCCAATAATATTCATCAATCAATCAAACATATCAATTCATAACACTCAAACATCAATTTCCTCAAAATCCGTTAATCGTCGATCTAACGGTTTTTCGACCAAAACGATATTTTACACGCAATTTAAGTCAAAACAATCACATCAAACAAACAGTCGAATCAATTGACATAAAATTCATTTCAATCAATCAATTCAAAACATAAATCCTAAACGTGAGTAAAACTCACCTATCATGATGAAAATCACGAAGCACCGAGACTTTCCGCAAGAACGCTTTTCTGACATAACCACACGAACGTTCCCCGTATAAACTTTACGTTCCGGCGACATCCGAATCCGCTCCTAAAGCTTTCCACTCGATCACGAGACCTCTTTTTGACCAAAATACCGAATTCATCGAAATCCTCCATGAACACTATTCATCATCCCTAACCTCCAAAAGCTACTATTCACAAAAACCCCCAAACTGGATTTTACAAACCCTAACTCACTCAAGCTTGAATTCTTCACTCTTAGATGACAATCCAACCTCTCTATGGTATTTTCCTAGGCTTCCAAGACAAGAGGTGAAAGAAGAACCCAACATCTCTCATTTTCTTCACAATTTCGAAAATGGTGGATTTGAGGATAGTGAATGGATGATGATGATTTTGGTGTCAAAATGAAGAGAAGGATGTGGGGATCATTTTTGGTGTAGGAAGGTTGATGTTTTGGTGAAGTCTCCTCTCTCCCTCTCCTCTTCTCCCTCACGCCAAACTCTCTCTTTTCCTCTTTTCTTTCTTTCCTTTCTTTTCTTTCTTTCACGGCTCTGTATCTCTTTCTCCTCTTCACTTTCCTAATTTTATTTCTTTTCTTTTATAACACACACACACACACACACACACACACACACACACACACACACACACACACACACACACACATATATATATATATATTAATATATAAGTGGTAACGTGGTCTAATTACCATATTGATCTAAATCTCTTATTTCGATTCTAAAACTTCCTTGACCCGTATTATCCGGTTAATGATCCGATGAGAACCAATAAATAATTTTTGCACTCAATAAATTTACCAGTCAAGTACTAAATTAATTTAATTGGGTTAACACCCAAATAATTCGACTAATTATTTTGAGGATGTTACATATTTTATACTGTCTAGATAAATTCAACAATTAATTAAACATGCTCTTTTATGTTATTTTACACTACCAGCTAATTCAAATGTTAATTTTACAAAACACTTCATTAGTTTTAAAAAGACCAAAACACCCTTAAACTAAAAAAATAATATATAATTAGTTAATTAATAAACTATTTTTTTTAAAAATTCTTAATTCTATTAAATAAATGTTGAATTTAGTTATTTAATTAAGTTATCAAAAAAATTTTAATTATCTAAATATTTATTTTAATAATTTAATATAATTAGTTAAATTTTTATTTTAGTTTGGGGTGAACAAATAAAGGGTAAAATTGAAATTGTATTAACTTAAGAGCCATTTCCACTTTCTTTCTTTCCACTCATGGAGAGAAATCAAAGAGTACCGCATAAACTAATCTCCTCACTTTCTTTCTGTTACGGATTGGGCCTCAATGGCCAATCCACCAAAATGCCCAATAGCAAAGGGCCAAATTTAGCCAACGGTGGAGATTGCAGACCTAGATCCAATGGTCCTCCTTCATTCCAGCTACCTATAAATAAGCATTGAATGCTAGCATTAATGGTACACACTTTTCCTACACTCTTGCTTGACTCACTCACTGACTTGAACGTCGGAGTGTCATTGCAGGTACCACCCCACCTCGGATCGGAGCACCAACTCGGACTGACCAAGAACATAAGTACCAACTATCTCGGACCGGACTTCGTATCCAAGATCGGACACTTAGCCAGAGATACGGTACCGAACATTGGCGACCACAGTGGGAGGGTATTATACTCTAGTCTTTCCCCCCAACCTCCTTGGTCAGCAATGGCTCCAGAATTACGACGGAGAAACGTCTCCAGCGTCGTGGTTAGACCCGACCAACAGCAAGAAACCCCCGAGGGGGTAGCAGTTACTCTCCCTCGCAGCTCGGCCCACGGCCGCAACTCGTCCAGAGCAATGGTTCCCTTAAGCTCCGCCAGGAACCAATTTCCACCTCCAGTCCAGACTTTCCCGGTACCGGTCGACGCTGTTCAACAGCTCGTCCAACTGCTGACAAGGCAAGCCGAGGTTGAACAACAAAGGATTCAGCGTTACTCCCAACTGGAGGCTGAGATGGCCGAAATCCGGGCCCGAGACATCCCGTATCGGTCTTCTCCTCAAACCTACTCTCCCAGCAGAAGAACCTCCAGTAAAAGACGTCATCGGTGTCCTGCTTGGAGGAGACACCACCATCGCTCGCCACCTCGCCAAAGAGGGAGACGAGGATCTGGAACTCCCCCAAGTGAGACTCAGGACGACACTCACTACCCCGAGGACTCTACTCACCAAAGCTCATCATTAGCATCTTCGTCCCCGAGGCGACGTTCTATAAGCCGGGGAAGTCCCCCGAGGCATGAACGTCGGCATCTTCGGTCTCCCGGATCCCCTGTTCGACGCCCTATCGAGAGGCCTCCTCCGAGGGAAAGGTCCACGGTGCGAAAGGGACCCTTTACGGCAAAAATCGACTACTTTCCGGTGCCTAAGCACTTAGAGAAGCCCCCAGAGGGTTTGAAGATGCACGACGGGACTGGCGATCCCGATCGTCACCTAGATTACTTCGACACGATGATGCAATACCGGAATGTCCCGGAGGAGATCAAGTGCCGGATCTTCCCCCTTACCCTGGAAAAATTGGCTTTGGACTGGTTCAGAGCCCTCAAACCAAACTCGATATCCTCATGGGACCAACTTGCGAAACTCTTTTCGGCCCAGTTCGCCCACTCCAAGATGAAACCAAAGTCTCGGAAGGTCTTACAAGCCATCCGCCAAGGTGAGAACGAGTCTCTCCGGGACTACATCGAAAGATTCAATAAGGAAGCGGCTCAGGTCCGGAACTTGGACGATTCATTTCGACTGTTCTTCATGGAAGCCGGTCTTCGGGAAGGAAGTCTATTTCAGATTGATGTCGGTATAAACCAAACTGAGTCGCTTGCCGAGTTCCTCCAGCGATCTCAGAAGTACATTGATCATGAAGAGGGGGCGGTCGCAAGAAAGTCGGAGGCCGACCCTGGAACGAGCAAGCCCCGGTATGAAAGAGAGGCCCTGGTGCGCCAGGTAGGGGAGGCCCGGTATGAAAGGGAGGCCCGGAACGACGGTAGACTCCGACCTCGGAACCGGCACCAGCAATATTCCGACCTTAATGAAACAAGGGCCAGGATTTTGGCGGAATGTATGAACGCTGAATTCAAGGAAGTCAAGTTCCCCGATCCGCTCCCACACAGGCCGGGGCAGAGATCCAACAAGTACTGCCGGTATCACCGGAGCAAAGGGCACGACACCAATCGATGCAATGCTTTGAAGGATGACATTGAGGACCTGATTAAGAAAGGAAAATTGAGCCAATATGTGGCTAAAACACCCCGGCATGAGGCCGAGGTTAAGGAAGAGGAAGCCGATCCAAAGAGGAAGGGTAAAGCCCCACAAAAATGAGAAGAGAGCCCGGAGGATGAGCGCGATTTTCAAAAATCAAAGGGCCGACCTGTAATGAGGGTCATTTCTGGAGGCTACCCCGTCGAAGCATCGGGCAGAACGATGAAAAGAAAGTGGAAGGAGGTCATGTGTGCTGCTTCCACCTCTGCAGTAAGCTCCGCCCCGGAGCGCCCACCCTTGGCGTTCGGCGACCGAGACTTACTGGATGGCAATCCAAATAAGCACGTACCCCTTATAATCAGGGCAGTCATGGCCAACCACGAGATAAGAAGGATTTTGGTCGACCAAGGAAGCTCCGCTGATATCATCTTCATCGACCTTGTAAGAAAACTGCAGATCTCAGAGGAAGACTTCACCCTTTACAGAGGATCGGACCTTTCGGGCTTCAACGGGTCTCGAACTAAACCCCTCGGCTATCTGGAAATGATGGTCACCTATGGTGAGGAACCGCTAGAAAGAACGGTCAAGACCAAATTCTTGGTACTGCCATGCCCTTCGGTCTACAACTGCATCATCGGGAGACCGACCCTTGGAAGGCTCGGAGCTGTAACCTCGACGGTTCACCTGAAGATGAAGTTCTACTCTTTAAGTGACCAAATAATCACTCTTGATGCCGACCTAGAGTCCGCCAAAGATGTTTTCATCTACATGTCAAGGCAGATAAGCAGGCCTCAGAAGAGGGGGCTCCCCCCATAGAAGCAGGAGCTCAGAAAAGCCCAAAGAAGAAAAGAACTGGTCAATCTGCCGAGGTCAACGTCACAGACCTCGATGCAAGGTGTGATCCTGACAGCTCCGAGGAAGAGAGCGACGGTGAGCTAGCACGGGAGCTGAAAAAGAAAATCAGGCGGCCCCAACCGGATGGGCAGTTCATGCAGATCCATCTGGGAGAGGACCCGACCCAAACTGTCCAGATCGGATCCGATCTCCCCGAAGAAGTGAGAGCAAAGCTCACCCTCTGTCTGAAATCTCACGCCGATCTTTTCGCTTGGTCGGCAAAAGACATGCCCGGGATTCCCCCTGAAGTCGCCTATCACCAGCTGGCTGTTAACCCCGAGGCTAAGTGGGTCGCCCAACGCAAAAGATCTCAAAGCCAGGAGAAAGCAGCTGCTACGGCCAAGGTCGTAGATGATTTAAATAAAGCTGATTTTGTAAAAGATGTCAAGTACACAACTTGGCTTTCGAACCCTGTACTTGTTAAGAAAAGCAATGGAAAGTGGCGAATGTGCGTTGACTATACCGATCTTAATAAGGCCTGTCCTAAGGACGCCTTCCCTGTTCCTAGCATTGATCGGCTCGTCGATAATGCTTCAGGTTTTCGTTTACTATCATTCATGGATGCTTATTCCCGATATAACCAAATCTCGATAATTCCCCCCGACCAAGAGAAGACGGCCTTTATGACTGACCGCGGTAATTTCTGCTACCGGGTCATGCCATTTGGTTTGAAAAACGCGGGGGCGACCTATCAAAGGATGATGAACAAGGTGTTCCGAAAGCGGATCGGCCGTAACGTGGAAGTCTACCTCGACGATATGATCGCAAAAAGCGAAAGGGAAGACCTCCACATAACGACCTAGAAGAGATCTTTACTGAAATCCGAAGAAACAATATGAGGTTAAACCCCAAAAAATGCACTTTCGGGGTCCGGGCTGGAAAATTCCTCGGTTTCTATCTCACTGAAAGGGGCATTGAAGCCAACCCAGATAAATGCCGAGCTGTAACAGAGATGCGAACCCCATCCACCAAGAAAGAGCTCCAAAAACTCAACGGTATGATAGCTGCACTATCTCGCTTCATTTCCAATGCCGCCTTCAAATCACTCCCTTTGTTTAAACTGCTTAAGAAAGAAGCAACTTTCGAATGGACCCCAGAGCGAGACGAGGCCCTCTCCCAGCTCAAAAAGATTTTGACCGAACCACCGATACTGACTCGGCCAAGCCCAGGGGAAGACTTATTCCTGTACCTAGCCATCTCAGATGAGGCTATTGGTGCCGTTCTTATCAGGGAAACAGAGGCTGGTCAAAGCCCGGTATACTTCGTGAGTAAAGCTTTGCATGGATCAGAAGTTAGATATCAGAGAATAGAGAAAATCTCCTTTGCTCTGCTAATCTCGGCACGCCGTCTCCGACCTTACTTCGTCGCTCATCAAATCGTGGTACGAACGAACTATCCGATCCGGCAGATCCTGCATCGACCCGACTTAGCAGGACGAATGATCAAATGGGCAGTAGAACTCTCCGAGTTCGGAATCAAATACGAAACAAGGCCGGCCATGAAAGCTCAGATACTTGCCGACTTTGTCACGGAGATGGCACCCGCCGACCCGGAGGACGGGCTATGGACGCTCCATGTGGATGGGTCCTCAAATCCAAAAGGAAGTGGTGCAGGACTAATGCTCGAGAGCCCGACGGGCGTTATAATCGAAGTTTCGCTCACGTTTGGGTTCCCCACCTCAAACAACCAGGCGGAAGACGACGCATGCATAGCTGGACTCCGGCTTGCTATCGACCTCCGAGTTTCCCGACTTTCCCTAAATACCGACTCATTATTGGTAGTCTCTCAAATAGGGAAACAGTACGAAACCAAAGATCCGATCTTGCAGAGGTATTTAACCCGTGTGCGGGAGCTGCTCTCCTTTTTTCGCATTCACGGAGGTTAAACACGTTCTGAGAACAGAAAATATCAGGGCGGACATTCTTTCCAAGCTCGCCAGCACCAAAATTCCAGGGAACCACCGGTCAATAATCCAGGAAACACTGAGCAAGCCGAGCGTCATCCCAAACCCGGAAGCCAATTTTTCTGTCAATGTGGTTGAGGAAAGCAAGGGTTGGATCTCGCCATTAATGGATTACATCAGATCGGGGGACGAGCCTCCGGACTCAAGCGAAGCCAGGATCCTCCGGAGGAAGGCCTCATCTTTTTCCATAATCGATGGAAATCTCTACAGAAGAAGCTTGTCCGCGCCGCTGTTAAAATGCGTTGAAAGAGGAGAGGCGGACTACATCTTGGCCGAGATCCACGAGGGAATCTGTGGGCAGCACCTTGGAGGTCGGTCTCTAGCTCGGAAGGCATTAAGAGCAGGATATTTCTGGCCAACCATGGAGACCGATGCAAGAAACTATGTCAAGAAATGCAGCAAGTGTCAAATCCACGCCAAGGTCCACGTAGCACCTCCTACGGAGCTCACCAGCCTCAGCTCGCCATGGCAATTTGCTTGGTGGGGAATAGATCTCCTAGGACCATTCCCAACTGCCCCGGTCAGATCAAGTACCTAATAGTGGCGGTGGATTACTCCACAAAATGGATCGAAGCCGAGCCTCTAGCCGTCATCAGCGCAAAGAACTGCATCAAGTTCTTCAAAAAGAATATAATGACTAGATTCGGGATTCCCGAGGTAATAATCACTGACAACGGAACCCAGTTCACCGACAAAGGCTTCAGAAAACTCATGTCCGACCTCCAAATCAAGCACCGGTTCACCTCGGTAGAACACCCGCAAACGAACGGACAGGCAGAAGCCGCCAACAAAGTTCTCCTCAATGGATTGAGAAAGCGGCTCGATGAAGCGAAAGGAAACTGGGTTGAAGAGCTACCCTATGTGCTATGGGCCTACAGAACCACCCCGCAGAGCTCAACAGGGGAAACCCCTTTTCGGCTTTCGTACGGGACGGAGGCGGTAATCCCGGTAGAGATCGGGGAGCTGAGCTGGAGGACGCTCCACCCGAAGTCTCTGGAGGACAATAGTCAGGCGTTAAAAGAGAACCTCGACCTCGTCGACGAGGTCCAAGGCCAGGCTTCCCTCAAAGAAGCAATAATAAAACAGAGGGTAGCAGCACGATATAACTCGAAAGTGATCCCCAGGGACCTGGAGGTCGGTGATTTAGTGTTACGAAGAGCCGACGTCGGTTTGAAGAACGCCGCACAAGGCAAGCTCGCCCCCAATTGGGAAGGACCTTACATGGTTTTATCCAAAACTGGTAAAGGTGCCTACGAGTTGGAGACCTTGGCGGGGAAGTACTACAGTTGATATCAATTGCTTTATCAAAGAAACGGTGTCTACCGATGTTATCACCTATTTTATCTCTTTTTAGCTGACCGAGGTTGTCACTACCCTAAGGGGCGAGTCCGATCTGGGCCGAGTCCCGGTAAACTGCCCCGAAGGCGGCCATCGTTACGCAAACAAACCAGTCGGCCAAGTTTGCCACTACCCTAAAGGGCGACGCTTACCACTTGAGCGAATCTAACGCAAGTGCACAAATCTAAAAGGCCGAGTCCCGGTAAACTGCCCCTAAGACGACGCTTACCACTTGAGCGAATCTAACGCAAGTGCACAAATTTAAAACAACAGAATAAAGCTCAACCGAGGTAGATGAAACCGGAAGCGCATTAAATTAAATTTTGATTACAAATGATCCCGGATACGGCCGGGTCCTGTAGTTCAAAAAGATGGTGAAATGTTACAAATTCCGGTTCCGCCCGGAACCCGGGGCTTTTCTCCCCCACCGGTTCCACCCGAAACCCAAAAAACAACGAATCCAGAGCTGTCTTATCAACACGAGTCACGGCAAGGAAGGGCGAGGGTAAATGACCTCAAACTCTTCAGAGTCAGGACTGGGCTTGACGATCCGCCCGCTTTCTACTATATGTTCCAAACGAAGAATCTCCCGATCCAAAGGCAAAGATGGATGGATAACGGCGACCTGAGCAAGCGCCTTTTCGTAACTCTCCCCAGCCACATCCATAGCCATCTGGGCCACCTCGACCATCTCATTCTCCGCAGCCTCGGCTTTGGCGCGTGCCTCCTGGAGTTCTTTTTCCAACTCAGCAATCCGAGGCGAGGAATCCACGCTGGTCCCGACTTGGGCCTGTCTCACTTTCAGGATATCGGCCTCGAGCTTAGAAATCCGGGCCTTCAGGGAGGAAACCACCTCCTCAGACTGCCTCCCTTGGCTCTCAAGATCTGAGATACGGACCTCATGCTCCATGCACAGATTAAGGGCAGAGTCCCTCTCCCTTTCAAGCTTATCCGCCACCGCCTTAAGCGCGGTCTGGTCCTCCTGAGACTTCAAAAGAGTTGAGGACAGCACCTCGTATTTTTTCTGAAGCTCCACCCGGGTCTTCCTTTCATTATCTCTCTCTGCCAGGGCCCCTGAAATAGCGGAACAAGAAAGTCAGGAACGGAAGTAACCAAAAGAAAAATCAAATAGAACACCCCGGAACTTGGTGTTACCTTTCGCCTGATTCTCGGCTTCGACCCTTTGAAGCTTGGACACATCGGCCAGATGCCGAAATAACCTGAGAGCGACCTCGACCGGGTCAACCCGGGAATCCTCCACGTGCTTCTGAAAGAAATCGGCATCAATCGAAATACCGGAAGACCTCGAAGTTCGGTGCTTCCCATGACGACTTTTCTTGGAAGCCCGGGTAGAACCGGCTCGACCTGGCTGTCTCTACTGCTCCAGAGCATGGGAAGTAGAGGCAGGGTCCGTTTGCGGCAAGGGACGCTGCCTTTTCCGATGTAAAAGATCAGCCGCCTGATCTTCTACACCAGCCAAGCTGGCCTTCGTGATTGTATTGATCGGAACGGCATCAACGGGCTTTTCCTGCTGAACCCCGGCTTTCCTTTCCGCAATAGCCGCCAAGCGGGAGAACTTGTCAGGTTCCATGCTATCTGCGAAATAAGGAAAAGAAACAATGTTAAAAGAAACGGCAGTCAAAAAATTATAGGCGGGATTGTCTATCAAAAACCTACCAAGCACGGCCGCCACTTGAGACTTAGATCCAGCCCCAACCAATCGGGCTACATCAACCCCGAATTTTTTGGGGTCTCGGCTTAAGCTGACAGTGTAGGAGTGAGGTCGCCGATTGAAATGAGAAAGAGACCACCCTATTTGAAACTTAGTGGACTCCAGTGATTCCCCATCCGCAGCATATTGACCGACGTGCCTCACTGCCTCCTCGTTCACAGGCTCAACAAAAAAGTACTTGTTCTTCCAGTTCTTCAAGGAATCGGAATAGGGCATGAAAATCTTTATACCCCTCCTAGCCCGAAAGCTCACGTGCTCCCACCGATCCTTGGTGCCGTCCTCATGCCTCCGGTTGACCTCAAAAAGGTAGAAGAACAGGTCACAGGAGATTGGCCTCCCCAAATGAATGCACATCAGCTCGAAAGCCCGGAGGAACGCCCATGAGTTGGGATGAAGTTGAGAAGGAGCGAGGTTCAAGATTCCCAAGACCTCTTGCTGGAAGGCGGTGAAAGGGGGGCTAATATGCATATCGAGGATCGTCACCCCATACATGACAAATTTCAAAGCTTTTGGCCAGACAGCTACGTGTTGACCTTCGGCCATCCCCTCCACGTTCCAGACCTGATCCTTCCTGGAAATACGCTTGACAAGGAAACTCATGTCATCCCCGGTCCTGTAGACGGACTGAATCCCCCTCAACGTCTCCGACACCCATGAGTACTCCCGAGGAACATTGAGAGGTTGGGACAAGGGAACATTAACCGACCCGACTCCGGCGCGGGGGTATTGATCGGAATCACCTCCCTCATGCACGGGATCCCCGTGATGTCCAAGTCCGTCTTCATTATTGCGACTCTCAGCAACCTCCGCTTCACTGTCATCGGAGCTCCAGCTAGTACTTCCCTGTTCTTCATAATCAGGCTCGGCGTCAGACCCCTCCGAGTCAAGGACCACTACCTCAGTATTATCTTCATCCGCCAGCTCGTTACTGGGAACCCCGGGAGAGCGGTCTTCAGCATGAAAACTCAAAGGAGCAGAGCCCAAATCATCTTGAACCTCGGGAACAACCGACCCGGGGGGACTAGTGCGAACTTCTACCGACTCTCCAGCACCGGAAGCCATTGCTTTTGCGAGGGTAGGGCGATCTGAGTTAGCAACCCGACGGGTTTGTTTTGTCCTCGCCAGATCGATCCTGCAGAAATGGGGGCTTGACGAGTCAGGTTGATACTTAAACAGTGGGTCCACAACCAAGTCGGAACCCGACCTGACGACCCCCACTCTGTATCAATAAATACGGGTTCTGAGAGAACCCGGCTATGAACTAAAGCCGGAAGCAATAAATAAGAGAAGGAAACTAACCTTGTGAAAGAGGAAGCTCGTCAACGCTTGAAACTGGTCACAAACTGCAAAGGTCTCACCGAGACTCACCACGGAACTCTGAAAGGCGAAGTCAACTCCGGAACGAGCTTAAGATCGGGAGCGGAGTAATTCTCAAAAAACAGTCCAAAGTAAGAGAGGTCCCCTCTCCTATTTATAGGAACCAAGAAGGCCTCAGATGGGCCTGGGCCTAGGCTACGCGTCCCATCGCTAGCCCCTAGGCAGGCGCGTCGTTCCAAGCGCCATCATTACCCCAATCATCCTCGAACGACGCGTTCCATCAATGACCTCATTGGCTGGCATAGAAATCAAGACACAACTATAATCGGAACGCTTTGAATCCCTCGGCTCGCCCCGGTCTTATGATCCCGCCATGACAGGAGTCTCTCAAAAACGGACAGCCTCGAGTCACTCGACGCGACCTGAGTCCCTCAGCTCGTCCCGGTATGACGTGAGTCTCTCACTCCGGAGTTTGGGGACGACATGAACTCTAAAGCATCAAGTCTAGCTCGCCTTAAGGCGACCCGACTTGGGGGGCTACTGTTACGGATTGGGCCTCAATGGCCAATCCACCAAAAGGCCCAATAGCAAAGGGCCAAATTCAGCCAACGGTGGAGATTGCAGACCTAGATCCAATGGTCCTCCTTCACTCCAGCTACCTATAAATAAGCATTGAATGCTAGCATTAATGGTACACACTTTTCCTACACTCTTGCTTGTAATTGACTCACTCACTGACTTGAACGTCGGAGTCTCATTGCAGGTACCACCCCACCTCGGATCGGAGCACCAACTCGGACTGACCAAGAACATAAGTACCAACTATCTCGGACCGAACTTCGTATCCAAGATCGGACACTTAGCCAGAGATACGGTACCGAACACTTTCTATTTTATTTCTCTCTTAAATGAAACAATAAAAAATCACTTTCCCTTTTTCCTTCCTCTCTCTTCTCTTTTTCTCTACTACCAAATGTACCCTTAAAGCATTACCCTGCTTGAAGTTGAAAATCTAAAAACGGATTTGACAAAAAAAATTTAAAAAAATATATAAAAATCTCCGCAGTATCTAATATAGAGTAACTTTACGAGATAAAATGACATATTTTACAAATAAGATAAAACACTTTAAATTATAGTAACAATAACACAATGTTTAGTAACTTATAAGTGTTTTGGTGTCCGAGGAAGCACCAGGAGCAACAACGAGCTAATGAACAAGATCACCAAGATATTTGCATATCACATCTCCGCTAAAACCTTAAGGGTGTGTTTGGGAGTTTTGAGGGTAGGGGAGAGGAGATCTCGACAAAAATAGGAAGGATGAAAGACAAATGGAAGGAAGGATGTACCATCAACTTTCAATTGAGAGTTTATTTTTCTTCATAAAATCAATTCCCCCCAAATTTGAGGAACCTCAAAAAAATGTATTGAAGGAGGGTTTGGAGGGCTTAGACAAACTCTTAAAATCATTTACATTCTTTTATAATAGGCTTAAAATAAAAAATATATTAATCATAAGCATTCTCTTATCACTGTCTACAAATGAAAAATTAGTTCAATTATTTTTTGAATTGATTTGTAATCTGTATAGGTGCTTGAACTTGATGGGCACGAAGAGGAGTGTGCTGATCCTTTCACAAAAGATGGATCAATTGACTGTTATGGAAGCCAAGCAAGAAAAGATAGGACTGGTGGATGGAGCAGTGCTATATTGTTGTTAGGTACTCGAACACCTCGAGATTTTCAATTTTTTATTGTTATTAGTGTGCAGTATCTATCGAATTTGATACTATTTATTTTATTAATTATTATGGGTTTGAGATTATCTCACACTTTGATACTCAAGAGTAACAATTCAAAACTCGTACAAAACTCAAGTATATTTAAAAAATTTATTAATGATTGAATTGTAAAATTGAGACAGTGAATCAAGGACTAGTTGCATTGGCTTTCACCGGTGTGGAAGTAAATTTGGTTCTCTTTGCAAAGTTAGTAATGAGACAGACTAATGCTGAAGCTTCAACAACATTTAGCAGTTGGATGGGCACTACATATTTCTTCTCTTTGATTGGAGCCTTTCTTAGTGACTCATACTTGGGAAACTTGCATTCTATTTCATGTTATCTTTAACATCGTAAGTAATATCTTGCCTAAATATTTACATTCAACTATATTAAGACTTTTCTATTATCTCTGGTCTACTATTATTTCTGGTCTACTTTATAAGAGACAATGTAATTTTTAGTTCATCGAATACTTGATGTAGTATTTCTGTTCTTTTTTGTTAAGATAAATTTGAGATTAAAAAACTGCAGTGTCTCTTAGAAAGTGGACTAGAGGTAGTATTTCTTTTCTTTTTTTTTTTAAGATAAATTTAGGAATTGTTGTCATATTCCAAGTGGCAATGCTACAAGTTTAGAGTTTTTGTCTCCCGTATTTTTTGCGAATTTGATCTCCATACTATCTAAATTGTTTTTTGTCCTCTAAAAGTGATAAGTCGCAGGAAAAAGTAAAAAAAGTCTATTTTTTTGTAATCAAAAGAACACAAGGAAGAGTATAGACGCGGATTTAGAAAGAATTTTATTTTTTTTTAAATTGGGGCGGGGGCAATTTTATTAATTAAAGTGGCAATGGCCTAGAGGGGATTCGAAGTCAGACACCTTGAAGATACAAGACTAAACTACTAAGTGTGATTTAGAAATATAATTATTGGGAGACAAAAGAAACAATTGAAGCCAAAATTTTGCTATATATACAGTTCCTTCCATCCTTTTCTTGTGGCAAAGTTAGACAAGAACAATATGTATTCATTTATTGAACATAAAAACTATATTAGTTTTACAAATTCTGAAGTTCTATTTTCTTTTTATTTATGCAGGGATTAGTGGTATTATCATTGTCTACTAAGTTCCTTTTAAAGCCCCATGGTTGGGGAAAAATAGGAGTGGTATGCGAACCTCACGCACCAATTCAAGTTGCAATACTTTACATATCTGTTAAAGAAGTGATGCAAATTTCTAGATTTCTCTATTGAAGTCTAGATCAAAGATATTCTAGAAATTACCATTACATGTACTAAGTAAAAGAATCTAGAATATTCTATGTAAATATCAAAAGAGAAAAACCTAGAAGCTACAAGTACAAGATAAATCTAGAATATATTAGAGATGCTAATCATGTAGAATTATCTAGAACCATCCACAGTCGCATATTCTCCTCAACAAAATGGAGTATCTGAGAGAAGAAACCGCACGGTCATGGAGATGGCTAGATCGATGCTAAAAGATAAAGGACTACCAAACATTTTTTGGGCTGAAGAGGTTTATACTGCAGTCTACATTATCAATAGATGTCCAACTCAAGCAGTCCAAGACAAGACTCCCGTTGAAGCTTGGAGTGGGCAAAAACCTTCTGCCAAACATTTAAGGGTCTTTGGATCAATCTGCTACATTCATGTCCCAGACCAAAAGAGGCATAAGTTAGAAGACAAAACGATTCGAGGCATCTTCTTGGGATACAATACACAATCAAAAGGCTATCGAGTCTACAACTTACAAACAAAGAAGCTCATCATTAGTCGAGATGTCGAAGTTGATGAAGCTGCTGCTTGGAATTGGGATAAAGAAAAAATTGAGAGAAGCAAAACATGGGAGCTAGTAGACTATCCAAAATATAAAGACATCATAGGAGTCAAATGGGTTTATAAAACAAAGCTTAACCCTGATGGCTCAATACAAAAACACAAGGCTAGGCTTGTAGCAAAGGGCTACTCTCAGCAACCTGGAGTTGACTACAATGAGACATTTGCTCCAGTTGCTCGTCTAGACACTATAAGAGCTTTAATAGCTCTTGCAGCACAAAAAGAGTGGAGCATCTATCAACTAGATGTCAAGTCTGCATTTCTAAATGGAGTGCTAGAAGAAGAGATTTATATTGAGCAACCACAGGGCTTCGTCAGCAAAGGAAATGAAGATAAAGTACTGAGACTAAGAAAAGCTTTATATGGTCTCAAGCAAGCTCCTCGAGCATGGTACAGCCAAATTGATCAATACTTCATCAATCAAGGATTCAGGAGGAGCAAGAGTGAGCCAACACTATATGTCAAGACCCAAGGTCAGCAGGATACTCTCATTGTCTCCTTGTATGTAGATGATCTAATCTACACAGGAAACAACACGAAGATGATCACTAATTTCAAAGAAGACATGATGAAGACATTCGAGATGACAGATCTTGGCTTGATGAACTACTTCCTCGGCATAGAAGTAAAACAACAAAAAGAAGGAATATTCATCTGTCAAAAGAAATATACTGAAGCACTATTAAAGAAATTCAACATGAACGAATGCAAGCCAGTAGCTACTCCGCTCGTGACAAATGAGAAGTTACAAAAAGAAGACGGAGCACCAGAAGCTGATGCACCGTGCTATCGAAGTTTGATAGGGAGCTTACTATATCTCACTGCTACACGCCCAGACATCATGTATGCCACAAGTCTTCTATCAAGATTCATGCAGAAGCCGAGCCAAATTCACTATGGAGCAGAAAAAAGAATTTTAAGATACCTTCAAGGAACAAAGGAGTTTGGTATATGGTACAGAACCACGACCAACTCAAGATTGCTTGGCTACACCGACAGTGATTGGGAAGGTTCTATTGATGACATGAAAAGTACATCAGGCTATGCCTTCTCACTAGGATCAGGATTTTTTCTCATGGGGATCTAAGAAGCAAGCAACAATTGCGCAATCAACAGCAAAGGCTGAGTATGTGGCAACAGCTGAAGCAACAAGTCAAGCTATATGGCTTCGGAGAATACTTGAAGACATGGGTGAACAACAAGATCTCCATACTACAATCTACTACGACAACAAGTCAGCTATAGCAATGGCAAAGAATCCGGTTCATCATCATCGAACAAAGCACATTTCTATAAAATATCACTTTATTAGAGAAGCAGAGACAACTAAGCAGATTCATCTCGAGTACTGCACAACAGAAGATCAAGTTGCAGATATATTTACGAAGGCATTACCAAGAGTCAAGTTTGAGGAACTAAGATCAAAGCTTGGAGTTTCCGAAGTTTGCATCAAGGAGGAGTGTTAAAGAAGTGATGCAAATTTCTAGATTTCTCTATTGAAGTCTAGATCAAAGATATTCTAGAAATTACCATTACATGTACTAAGTAAAAGAATCTAGAATATTCTATGTAAATATTTAAAGAGAAAAACCTAGAAGCTACAAGTACAAGATAAATCTAAAATATATTAGAGATGCTAATCATGTAGAATTATCTAGAACCATCCTCAAGCACCTATAAATAGGCAAGCTTGGGAGCATTTCTAATCAAGTCATTTGTGACCAATTTGAGAGCAATACAACTATTCCTTTGCTCCAAACATCACACTACTAATTAACTACTATCATCTTCCAACTATCAACTAAAGTCTTCTCTACTATCCAACTATTTACTAAACTAGCATTACTACCTCAAATATTAACAATATCAATATATCTAATTACTCTAGGAAATGGAGCTGCTGATCCAGCATTAGCAACATTTGGTGCTGATCAATTTGATGAAGAAGAACCTAGAGAAAAAAATCAAAGTCCACATTTTACAGTTACTTTTATGTGGCATTGAACATGGGATCTTTAGTTGCTGAGACATTATTGGCTTATATAGAGACTACAGGAAATTGGCTTTTAGGGTTTTGGATATGTGCTGGTTGTGGAATTTCTTCCTTTCTTTTTTTGTTGAGTGGAACTCATAGATATAGACACATTAAACCTTTTGGTAACCCTATCTCTAGATTTGCACAAGTAATTATGTCCTCTTTTAGAAAGATAAAGGTTCAAATACCCAGAAATGGAGAATGCCTCTATGATATTCAAGATGGAGATGATACCAATGTTAAGAGAATGCAACACACTGATGGCCTCAGGTATGTAACTTAAAAAGCATATAGAGGTTTTTTTTCTAGTGTTATGAAAATTAGAATGCCTTTTTTTTTGACAGGCAGAATGATTAGAATTATAAAATAGTCTTAATTAGAGTTTTAGATTTTGGCACAGTCTAGTTGGCCCGCATTTTGGGTTGGACTAACTCTTTGAGTGTTGGCACAAAAATAACTGGGCCAATTTGGCCCGAGACAGCTGGCTCACTGAGGTAGATTCGACTCGTTTATTATGCATTTTATTTAGAAAACTTTACTATTTTATTTGTAAAACAGTTGGCCTTGGCTAGACCTGGTCCAACCTGATGTTTTTAGGCCGAGTTAGGCCACATAAAACATGGCCCAATGAATTTATGGGACGGGTTGTACCGATAGCATATAGTCTTTTACAAAATGATTTCAACATTGTCTTAGTTTTTCTTTATAATACAATTTGTTATATGACAAACAGATTTCTTGATCGAGCTGCTATTATTACTGATGAAGAAAAGAACAAGTTGGTAGAAGGTCAAAAACCAGATCCATGGCATCTTTGCACCGTGACACATGTAGAAGAAGTGAAATGCATTTTGAGAGTGTTACCAGTATGGCTTTGCACTATATTCTCATCCGTCGTCTTCATACAAATGCTATCTCTATTCGTCGAGCAAGGCGCCACAATGGATCGACATTTTCTCAACTTTCAAATCCCTCCTGCAAGCATGACAGCATTTGATATCATAAGCACATCAGCATTTATCATGTTATTTGACGTCCTTATTCTACCATTTTATGTGAAAGTAATGAAAAGAGATCCAAAACTCCCCAACGAGCTGCAGCGAATCGAAATCGGTTTATCCATTGCAATAGTAGCATTGATTGTTGCTGGTTTAGTAGAAAGGAAAAGACTTAATCTTGCTAGTGCTAATGGAAAAGAGACAAGTTCTTTGAGCATCTTTTGGCAAACACCACAATATGTTCTTGTAGGAGTAGCGGAAGCTTTTATTTACGTCGCGCAAATGAACTTTCTTACATCAGAAACACCAGATGGATTGAAGAGTTTGGGAATGGCTTTGTCCATGTCAACATCTGCACTTGGTAGTTATGTCGCTAGCGCAATTTTGACCGTGGTATCGAAGATTACATCAACTCATGGACGCCCCGGTTGGGTTTCGCCGAATCTCAATGAGGGTCATTTGGATAGGTTTTTCTTCTTATCTACATTTTTAACAGCTATTGATTTGATGCTATATATTGTTTGTGCCAGAAGATACAAGAGCATAGAAGTGGGATAAGAGAAGAGGTAAACAAAGAAGAAGAAGTAATTTGATTTTGATGATATAAAGAAAACATTTTAGTTTAGTAATAGGAAGAATAAAATGTTAATTTAATTTGATATACCGCTAGGAAAGTTCAAATAGCGACGGAAATTTAGAGATTAATCTGTCTTTAATTTCCATTGCTATTTCAAATTTTTCTACTAGTGATATGTGGAGGCAAAATTGTTGTTCAAGTTTTTACTTTGAAATTTGAATGAGAATTTATGAATATGGATTTTATTATAACATTGCTTGACTTCTGAGATTTGAAGTTTGTTGAGGTAGAAACCTAACGAGGGTTATCTTGATTTACTTATCTTAGTCTTGATGAAGCTCTTTTGGGTTGCTTGAATTATACTATAGATGTCGTGACACTGCAATTGTTTTTATTGTATAATCCCCCCTCCCTTTTTTCTTAGGCAATTGCTTGAACTTTCATTATTTTAAACCTGGATTGGGTGAAATATGCTGCTGATTGTAGGCCAGAATTCTTTACCTGGGGGAGTGATAATTGTGTTAAGAATATAAAATCAGTTAGAAGTTAGCTTGGTGGTTACTATAGTTAGGTTGTTAGTAAGCATGTGATGTTTTGTTAGATATAAAAATACTTGTATTCTTTATTACTTTGTATTATTTAGTCCAGTAGCTCACTTGGTATGAGTTAGTCAGTAGATGAGTTTGTACAGTAGCTAGTTCATTAGACTTAGTGACTGTTAGAGAGTTGAATTTCTCTCTATTTTCTGTTACAGAAATCTAACTGAAATGAAGTACTCTAGTTTTCATTTCTTCATTTACTTGAAACAATCAATTACAGAGTCTATTTATATGCTAGCTGAGCCATGCTCAGTTAGTTACAGCAGCTACTATTGTGTGTATATTATACAAGTGTGGTGTATGGTGAGGTATATTTTGACCTATACCCTAAGCTTAAACTAAGCTAATTGCTATTCCTCTAATACTCCCCTGCAAGCCTAACTGGGTGCTGTGCACACAGTTAGCTTGTCTCTAAAGGTATCAAACAGAGTAGGAGGGAGAGGCTTTGTCATAATATCAGCATATTGAGAGGCTGCTGGAACATAGGTCACTTGTAACTGCTTTTGCAAAACTTTTTCCCGAAGGAAGAAGAGGTCCAATTCCATATGTTTGGTCCGTGCATGAAGGACAGGGTTATGAGCAAGAGACACAGTGCTCATATTGTCACAGAAGACCGAAGGTGTGGTGTATGGAACCCTTAATTCAGTGAGAAGAGACTGAAGCCACAGTATTTCAGTAGTTACAACAGCTAGAGCCCGGTACTCAGCTTCTGTGCTGGACCTGGAGACAACTGATTGCTTCTTGGCCCACCAAGAGACCAAGTTGGCCCCTAAGAACACACAGGCACCTGAGGTGGACCTTCTGTCATCACTGTCAGAGCCCCAGTCAGCATCACTGTAGGCTGACAGAGAGATAGGTGAGATGGTAGTAGGCTTGAGAACAATGCCCCAACCAATTGTACCTTTGAGATACCTTAAGATGCGCTTGACGGCAACCCAGTGAGTGTCAAGTGGGTCAGACATGAACTGACACACTTTGTTGACAGCAAAGGATATGTCAGGCCTGGTAATGGTGGCATACTGTAATGCACCAACAGTGGATCTGTATAGAAACAGGTCATGAAACGGCTTGCCATCAGTTTTAGTAAGTTTGTTGCCAGCCACCATAGGTGTAGGGAAGCTGTGAGCTTCATGGAGGTTGTGTTTGAGCAGAATATCTCGGATATACTTGCCCTGAGTGAGTTGCAAAGAGCCATCAGCATGTTGCTTGACTTCAATGCCAAGAAAGTAGTCCAAACCAAGGTCTTTGAGGGAGAAAGCATCATTGAGCTTGGAGATTAGATGTTTAATGAAGCCAACATCACTGCCAGTGACAATGATGTCATCAACATAGACAAGCATGTAAACTATGACCTTGCCTGAATGGAAAATGAAGAGGGAAGGATCACACTTGCTAGCATGAAATCCCAAGTGAAGGAGAGAGGATTGAAGCTTTTCAAACCATGCCCTGGGAGCCTGTTTAAGGCCATAGGGTGCTTTGTTAAGCTTGCACACAAGTGTTTTATCAGATGACTCAAAGCCAGGTGGTTGCACCATAAAGACTTCTTCTTCAAGAGTGCCATTAAGGAAGGCATTGTTGACATCAAGTTGGAGCAAGGGCCAGGACTGAGAGATGGCCAAAGTGAGCACTGTTCTGACTGTGACAGGTTTAATAACAGGAGAGAATGTCTCCTTGTAGTCAGCACCATACTGTTGATGGAACCCTTTTGCCACAAGCCTTGCTTTGTACTTGTTCACAGTGCCATCAGGATTTTCCTTGACTCGAAACACCCACTTACACCCAATAGGTTTTCTATTGGAGGGAAGAGGAACTAGAGTCCAAGTGTTGTTTCTTTGGAGGGCCTCAAACTCATCCTTCATAGCTGCAAGCCATGTAGGGTTAGATAGAGCCTGTTTGGCTGTCTTAGGCTCAACATGAGCTAAGAGAAGGGTAGGGTGGATTTTAGGACACACAATACCACTCTTTGCTCGTGTTTGCATGGAGTGAGTGTTGGTGGGATGAATGGGTGGCTGAATGGAAGATGAGCTACTGCTTGAAGCACTTGAGAATTGAGCAGTTGAGTTGCTTTGTGTAGCAGCTGCAGATGAACTGGAGGTGCTGCCCGGTGGAGAAGGAATGCGACCAGGTGAAGTAGGGGCGTTGGCAGTGACTTGAGTGGCAGTAGGGATAGTGGCAAGAGGGATGTTTGGTGATACAAAAGGTGTTGAAGAGCTAACAGATGGGTTTTTGAGCATGAGATGCTTGTAAGGAAACCGATGCTCATTAAAAACTACATCCTTAGAGATGAAGACCCTGCCACTGGAAGCTTGGCACTTGTAACCCTTGTGAGACGTAGAGTAGCCAAGAAAGAGACATTCTTCAGAGCGAAACTGTAGTTCATGTTGATTGTAAGGCCTCAAAAGAGGAAAGTAGGAGCAGCCAAATGTTCTTAGGAACCCATAATCAGGTAAGTTGCCATACAGTTTATGATATGGTGTATCATAGTTGAGAGCTGATGTTGGCAGTCTGTTAATGAGGTGCACACTGGTTTGGACAGCATGATCCCAATACTCAAACGGAAGAGAAGCATGTGCCATGAGTGTCAAACCAGTTTCAACGATCTGCCTGTGCTTTCTCTCCACTAGACCATTCTGATGGTGTGTGTGAGGGCAGATATTTCTGTGAATGATGCCAAGTTGCTGTAAGAGAGAGGAGAATGAACGGAATTCACCTCCCCAATCACTTTGCAGAGCCTTGACTTTGCTACCAAATTGTGTTTCCACCATTTTGTGGAAAATTTGGAAAGAGGCAAGAGCATCAGACTTTCTCTTGAGCAGATAAAGCCAAGTGTACCTAGTGTAGGTGTCCACATAAGCAATATAGTACAGATAACCACCAGTAGACTGAAAGGGTGCTGGACCCCACAAGTCTGCAAACACAAGCTCAAAGGGAGCTGAAGTGGTGTGTGTGGAGCTGTGAGATGGCAATCTATGTGCCTTGCCAAGACAACAGGAGTTACAAAAATCAGTCACAGTCTTATTATTGAAAGGAACATTACAGAGTTTTAACACTAGTCTCTGTGAATCAACACTAGGGTGTCCAAGTCTAGAATGCCATAGTGTGAAAGAATTGGTGTGTGCAGATACAGGCAGTGTAGTAACTACAGCAGTAGAAGATAAGCTGTGAGTAGGAGTAATAGAACCAGTAGTCTTGACAGGTTGAGACAGCAAATTGGAGAACTTGTACAATCCATTGGCATCAAGAGGAGCATGCAGCAGTGTTTCATTGGTACCCTGAGATTTAACAACACAGTTTTTATCATTAAATTGGAAGTAGCAGGAATTATCCTTAGAGAACTGTCGCACACTGAGCAAATTCTTGGTAAGTGAAGGTACGTGAAGAACATTGTTAAGTGTGAGGATACGTGTGGGATTCAAAGGAGATTTAAACTGAGTGAAGCCAATAGACTTAATGTTCAAACCTTGTCCGTTGCCAATAGTGACTTGATCGGGTCCTACAAAGGGAACTTGCTGTGAAATGGAGCTGGAGGCATTGGACATAGTGTGAGTAGCTACAGAATCAGCCCAGAAGCCAGGTGATGCAGTCACTGTGGATGGTGTCCCAGCATTGGCCATGAAAGCTTGAGGTGGAGTAGCTCTCGGCATGAATTGAGTTGGTGAGGGGAACATGGGAGGTAATAGAGGAGAAGGGAACTGATAGCCGTAGTAGGGAGCCATATACGACTGAGGTGAGTAGGTAGGGCGTGGCGGAGATTGTGACATTTGGTTCCAAAGAGCGGCATGCCATGGTGGAGCGAACGACCACGCAGAGTGGTTTGAAGACCTCTGTGCAGAAGGATCACCAGGATTGTAATCACGTTTGAAACGGTGATAACAAACCGATGCTTCATGACCAAATTTGTGACATACTTGACATTGCGGACCATTGCGACCACGTCCACGGCCACCGCGGCCACCACGACCACCGTTGTCACTGCGAGAACCACGCCAACCAGTAGTATTATCATCACTTGGAGATTCAGAGGCCTGAGCAACAAACGCTTGCGCAGAAGTGTTCGCCGAGGAGGACGAATGCTGCGAGTGAGACGCGATTCATGACCGAGTAACAGAGTCTCTGCCTCAGAAATCGAAACAGATCCAGAACGACCACAAATGATGGAGATCGTCGATTCGTAATCGTGTGGTAAACCTTCGAGAATGATATCCAGGTGTTCGCGTGAAGTAATTGGTTCACCAATTGCGCTCAGAGAGTTCACGAGATTTTGAATCTTGAGGAGATACGCAGAGATTGACAAACCGTCAAGTGTGGTGGCGCGAAGTTCAGATCGAAGCTGGCGAGAGCGAGCTTGCGTGTGAACTTGAAAGTGAGCGTGAATTTTGTCCCAAAGTTGAGACGAAGATCTGCAACCGATCACTCTTGTGAGCATATCCTTCGAAATGGTTGATTGAAGCCACACAAGAAGAAGAGAATCCTGTTGTTCCCATTTCTCAAACGCAGGGTTGGCGGAGTTCGCTGTAGCAGCGGCAACCGATAGAAATTTCTCTGGAATTACTAGATTTACCAGATAATGATGTAATCGATGCGCTTTGATGATTGGTTCAACTTGCTGGCACCATAGCAAGTAGTTATCGGAATCCAATTTTTCTGAGATCGCCGTGAAGGGCGAAGCCTTGAGGCGTGTGAGAGACGACGAATTCACTGCGCCGTCGTCAGCGGCGGAAGCACGAGGCGAGGAATCGCCGGAACCTGAAGAACCTGATACCATGTTAGAGAGTTGAATTTCTCTCTATTTTCTGTTACAGAAATCTAACTGAAATGAAGTACTCTAGTTTTCATTTCTTCATTTACTTGAAACAATCAATTACAGAGTCTATTTATATGCTAGCTGAGCCATGCTCAGTTAGTTACAGCAGCTACTATTGTGTGTATATTATACAAGTGTGGTGTATGGTGAGGTATATTTTGACCTATACCCTAAGCTTAAACTAAGCTAATTGCTATTCCTCTAATAGTGACTGACTCAGTTTCCCTTAACTGATTCAATTGTGTATATTGTTGTATATATAGGGATTGATCTCTGATTCAATGAATTAAGTTCAGATTTTACATTCCTAACATGGTATCAGATGAAAGTTTTTTTTCTGAACTTCACCCTCTTTCTCACTCACGAGTCTCTCTCTGAAACTTCTCTCTCTCTCTCTCTCTCTCTCTCTCTCTCTCTCTCTCTCTCTCTCTCTCTCTCTCCACGTGAGTCTCTCTCCCTTTGCGGATAGCCATAAATGGTTTTCCTCTTCTCTCTCTGAAAACTGACTTCTTCTGCCAAGGGTCCTCTTTCTTCCCGATTCTCTCTCGGCAAGCAACTTTAAACACAAATGTACAATTAAATTGAAACTACCATTTATAGCTTCTGCGTTGAAGTTGGTGTTACCGTGAATCTAAATACTCATTTTATGGGCTATGTTCCATTTTCTTTAGAGCCTACACAGTAGATCTTTTTCAAGTGAGGGTGTATATCTTAAGGAATATGATATTCATAATGAAAAGCAATAAATTTTTAATTAATTATTGTTTAAATCTAAATTAAAAAGAAGGTTTTAACTAAACATGTTGTTTGAAGAGCAACATGGCTTGAAACCCCTTGAATTTCATATCTCTGTTTAGCAAGTCATTAATTTTTGCTTGAATACAGCGGATAGTGGTTGAAAAAAATTAGACGTGTTTGACAGGCAGTAGCGGTTTCAATTTTTGGAATAGTTTATAACGTTTTTTAAAACACTGTTTTTAGTAGCATTTAGACTTATAGCTTATAACGCCTCATCATTTTAATCATTTTTTTTTTTTTTGAGATTTCATTTTAATCATTTTACCTGCATAGTTCTTAGACCCACATTTTTTACTCATAAAGAATTTAATGTGATGGGAATAAATATAATTTAATATTTCATGATTTTTTTAATCTAAAAGTTCTGTTACATTTATGTAGTTTCTCTCTTTTTTTTGACAATCTGTATTCACTCACTATTTTTTGTTTAAAAAAATGTTCATAACTTTTTTTTTTGATAAATTGTAATCTCTAAAGAAAAACATTTATCACTTTTTTGTAACATAAAACTTCCGTTCAAATAAATTGGCGAGTTAAAGGATATCGGAATGAGGTTTAGGATTCAAACTCTGGAAACTAACACTCCTCTAACAATTAACAACTAACATTGCCTATCGAAAAAAATCCTCACCCAAATAGTATGCATTGATCCAATATTATTAACCCATATAAAAGCATTTTTTTCACGTTTGGCTTTTCAGTTTCTTTAAAATTGTAATTTTATTTGTTACATACAACATTTTTTAATTAATAGTTAGTAGTATATAAGTTTCAAAAAAGATTTTTTTTATTCATTTTTGTCTTTCCTTGATTCACAGTCCACCTAGAAATAAATAGGACCTTTTTTTAACTGGGAAACTTCTTTTCTTTACTGAATAGATGTATATCAATTTATGGTGTGAGGAGAGAGAAAAGAGATATTAAATGCAGGACAGAAAAAACAAATTAACATTATAAAAATTTAAATTACAATTATACCCAATTATTTAAATACCTTTTTTAAAAATGAATTGGATTTTTAGTCTAAATAAAAAGGTATATAATTAAATCTAACAATTAATTAAACATGTTATTTTACACTACCAGCTAATTCAAACGTTAATTTTACAAAACACTTCATTAGTTTTTAAAAAGACCAAAACACCCTTAAACTTAAAAACAATATATAATTAATTAGTTAATTAATAAGCTAAATATTGTTTTAAACTTTTAGTTCAATTAAATAAATGTTGAATATAGTTATTTAATTAAGTTAGCTAAAAAAATTCAATTAGCTAACTATTTATTTTAAACATTTAACGTCATTAGTTAAATTTTTATTTTAGTTTGGGGTGAACAAATAATGAGTAAAATTGGAATTGTGCTAACTTAAGAACCATTTCCACTTTCTTTCTTTCCACTCATGGAGAGAAATCAAAGAGTACTGTATAAACTAATTAGACGTGTTTGACAAGCAGTAGCGGTTAGCATTTTTAAAGTAGTTTATAGTGATTTTTTGAACACTATTTCAAGTAGCATTTAGACTTATAACTTATAGTGTGTCATCTTTTTAATCATTTTACCCGCATTGTTCTTAGACCCACATTTTTTACTCATAAAGATTTAATGTGATGGGATTAAAAGTAATTTAATATTTCATGATTTTTTAATCTAAAAGTTCTATTACATTTATGTATTCTCTCTCTTAATTGCACTTCTTTTGATTTTTTTCTCTTAACTGCAATTCATGTACTCAGTTATTTCAATTTTCGATGATCACAGACTATTTTTTGTCAAAAAAAATGTTTATAACCTTTTTTTTGATAAATAGTAATATCTCTAATGAAAAACGTTTATCGCTTTTTTGTAAAAAAAACTTCCGTTCAAATAAATTCTCGCCCTAATTCCAAGTAGGTGGTTCAATTGGCGAGTTAAAGGATATCGGAAGAACGTCCAGGACTCAAATTCTGGAAATTAACATTTTCCCCACCCAGATCAATTAACAACTAACATTGCCAATCGAAAAAAATCATTACCCTAATAGTATATGTTCCAATAATATTAACCCTTATAAAAGCATTTTTTTCACGGTTGGCTTTTTAGTTTCTTTAAAATTGTAATTTTATTTGTTACATACAGCTTTTTTAATTAAAAGTTAGTAGTATATAAGTTTCCAACTAGAAATAAATAGGACCTTTTTTTAACTGGGAAACTTCTTTTCTTTACTGAATAGATGTATATCAATTTATGATGTGAGGAGAGAGAAAACAGATATTAAATGCAAGGACAGAGAAAACAAACATTAAAAAAATTTAAATTACAATTATACCCAATTATTTAAGTAACTTTTTTAAAAATGAATTGGACTTTTAGTGTAAATAAAAAGGTATAGCTTGTTAACTTACACCTTCTATTTTTAAGTGGGTGTAAGACAGCAACTCTTTTATAATAT
The DNA here is from genome assembly GCA_039519185.1 of Astragalus membranaceus. NCBI lineage: Eukaryota > Viridiplantae > Streptophyta > Magnoliopsida > Fabales > Fabaceae > Astragalus > Astragalus membranaceus. The sequence goes on along the minus strand of CM076850.1, from coordinate 61,600,748 downwards.
TTCTTTTGTTGTTCGTTCTTACTCTCCTTTTTATACGTCATCTTGTTTGTGTCTATAAAAGCCATATGTAGAACCTGCATAAGGCTACTAATTTAATTTTATTATAATTATGAATTAGATCTAAAGCTACTCCGGATGCAAGTTCCAAATGAATATATTTTTATTTTTAATACATGCATTATCTTTTTTTTAATTATTTTAATTGTATTTTAAATCAGACTTTCAAATTAAGTATATAATTTATATTAGTAAATTATGAATTTAAATTTTCTTTTTTCTGAATATCTTAATAGTTCATTTAATTATCATGAATTTATAGAAAATAATGTACACATATTTCAACATATTTTATACTGTCTAGATAAATTCAACAATTATTTAAACATGTTCTTTTAAATTATTTTACACTACCAAAATACCCTTAAACTAAAAAAATAATATATAATTAGTTAATTAATAAACTAATTTTTTTAAAAATTCTTAATTCTATTAAATAAATGTTGAATTTAGTTATTTAATTAAGTTATCGAAAAAAATTTAATTAGCTAAATATTTATTGTAATAATTTAATATAATTAGTTAAATTTTTATTTTAGTTTGGGGTGAACAAATAAAGGGTAAAATTGAAATTGTATTAACTTAAGAGCCATTTCCACTTTCTTCTTTTCCACTCATGGAGAGAAATCAAAGAGTACCGTATAAACTAATCTCCTCACTTTCTTTCTATTTTATTTCTCTCTTAAATGAAACAATAAAAAACCACTTTCCCTTTTTCCTTCCTCTCTCTTCTCTTTTTCTCTACTACCAAATGGACCCTTAAAGCATTACCCTGCTTGAAGTTGAAAATCTAAAAACGGATTTGACAACAAAATTTTTAAAAAATATATAAAAATCTCCACAGTATCTAATATAGAGTAAAAATCTCCCAAGTAGGTAGCTCAGTTGGCGAGTAAAGGGATACCAAAGGAGTACAAGAATGAGGTTTTGGGTTCAAATCCTAGAAAACCAATATTTCTCCGCCCCATTAACATTGTCTATAAAAAAAAATAATATAGAGTAACTTTACGAGATAAAATGACATATTTTACAAATAAGATAAAACATTTTAAATTATAGTAACAATAACACAATGTTTAGTAACTTATAAGTGTTTTGGTGTTCGAGGAAGCACCAGGAGCAACAACGAGCTAATGAACAAGATCACCAATTTTACACCTCTAGTTTCGTTAATTTCGGTTTACGAAGTTAACTCCCGAATTATTGTTCGTTCAAATGTTAAATCGAGTCTCGGATATGACTATGTCTCAAAAGCAATATTTAATTGCTCGATCATATGAATTGATGGGAGTTTGATGAATTAAAAATGGATTATGGGAGAATTAGAGAACTAAAGGGGGCATTTTAGTCTTTTCCCACTCCTTTAAATAATTTCTTCAGCTCCATTCCTATTAACCACATCACACTCCCCAAAATCAATATATTCTGAAATTGGCAAGAAATAGAAGAAGTAGAGGATAAGGGAGTGTTTAAATGAGAATTTGAATAAAAAGGGGTACAATGGTCATTTCCTCTTAACACACCTTCAGCTCTCAAACATTTTAACAACCCAACATTTTGCCTTGCATTCTGAATACCTGAAAGAAAGAAAAGAAAAGAGTTCATAGGGATTGAGAGAGAGGGTAAGGCCGTGAAGGGGGAAGAAGAAAGGAAGGGGGAAGAACTCCAAGACTACTCCATGCATGTAAGTGTTCTTTGGCTCATCTAATCCCATTTTCCATCCTCTTTCCAAAAATACAACTTTCAATATCTGATTCATCCTCTTCCTCTACTTGCCATTTCTGAACTTGGAGGCTCCACTTGTCCAACAATGAAGCTCTAAGCTTCCTTGGAGTTTGCATGTTACCATAGAAGCGCCCTACTCAATTTAGAAGTCCACCTTCAGTATTTGAACCCTTGTAATGGTCACTGATGAGATCCTAAGTGCCCTAAGCATGTGGAAGGAATTCTTTAAAGAAAAACAATATTCAGCTCCTACATTTGAGAAGCCAAACCTCACATCATCCAATATTTTCTATTTTATTTCTAATTTTCGTATTTTATTTTAATAGAATAATTATAGGTTTGTTTTATTCTTCCTACGTTAGTTTTTGGTTTTTAAAGTCTTGTTAAGTGATTATGATGGCTAGTGGAGTCTTGATGAGGACATGGAGTCAACAAACTTGCTAATCAAGCAAACTTGTTAATCAAGAAAGAGAGTCAGAGCAAAAAAGGAATTACAAGATCCAAGTCATTTATGGAGCATTCATTGCTAAATCAACAAGAATAATTATGATTATGGTTATTTTTAGGTATTAAATATTGTAAATGCACTTATCAATTTATTTGATAATTGCATGATAGTGGGAATTTAATTAGTTAATTTCCTTAAAATTAGGATTTGATATTTATTAGTATATTTTAATTTCTAGGGTTTTATTGAGTCAATTGGACCTAAGGTTCTCTATATATTGTAATTCATTTGATGAAATAAGGAAGTTGAATTTTCAGTAAAAATTTAGAGACGTGTCTCTTTGGTTCTTAGTGAGCCGTTATCTGAGCTTATCGGTTTACCGTGGCGCTCATCTCGACTTATCAACCGGATCCTCCATAGCCGGTTGTGGCGTCTTACCGACTTATCGATCGGTCATCCATCCCCGATCGTGGTGTCTCCATCACTCCCACCTTCATGACTCCTGAAATAGTCACCGACGGCTCTGAGGTTGCCTTCAGTCACCCTTCTGGTTTGGAGTTGGATTGGGCAGAGGAGGATTCATGGAGGAAATAGTTTCCGGTTTTGGAGCTAATTTCGTGGTTGGATGCATTTGTGGAGTTGATGATATAGACACACAAATTCTGCTCAAGAAAACAGTTTTGACCATGTATGGTAAATCCTCCATAGTTATCCGTTGAATGTGATTTTTGTTTCTTTGGAAACTAGACACGAAATCCTTCATTTTGCACTCAAGAACCATTTAATTTAATTGAGTATTGAAGGAGAAATTAATTGGACAGGTCTCGTTTTCAAATCAGGCTCAGCTTGGACCCTGTCCCCTTGTTTCGGTGATATCTCCCAAAATACTGGTTGCATGCGTGTGAATCTTCAACCATCAGAAAGTAGACAAATTTCTCTTCACAATGGGCACTGATTTGGAGGGTTTTGGTCACGAATTGACCAAGTTACGCCTGTTGCAAAATTGTACCCTGATACAGGAAATCGAAAACAAAACTGGAAATATCGGTTCGTCGAGTTTGGTTTCGATTCGTCAAAGTCTCGAGAGTCATCAGTCCAATATACTGGAGAGGAGTTCAGTATCAAGAATGATTGATTGAATTTCTGTTTGTGCAAGTGAGCCCATTGAGTCCAGTTGCGGAGGCATTCGGAGCGTGTTCGTGATTACGGGGATTATTCGAGTGGTTAACGGTTCGATTGTTCTAGCGAGGACGCGACCTCTCTGGGACTCGTCAAACAGGTGAGTTCTACTCACGATTAGGGATATAATGATGTTCTGGAATAATTGTGTCTTTGGTCTTTCGGCAAAATTCTGTGTCTGAGACGTTCTATCGGCTCGAGAAAACTGTTTTCGTTAGAAAGTCATTTTACGGTTTTTATCCAAATATATACCTATATGTGATGTATGTTAACTGAAAATAAGTTTGAAATACGGTCTGAATAATAATACTAAACATTTGTTTTTATGTCTCGGTGTCCATGGAAAGTCTCAGTAACGATTTGGGACCGAATTGGGAGAAACTGATTTTCAGAACAGCTATTTTCAACCATTCTATCAAGGGTCGCGTCGTGACCCATGCCCGTCGCCTCGCGACGAGGCTAAATTTTGTGACAATTTCGTCACTGAGATTTTTCGCGTCGCGACGGAACCCTCCCGCGTCGCGACACAGTTTTATTTTTCAACAACCCTAATTGAAATTGTTTTTACCATAACTTTTGACTCGGGTGTCCGATTGATGTGTTTTCAAATGCGATGGAAAGCTTATTAACAGACCTAATCTAATATGCGGTCTAATTTATAAAATTCCCTGTTTTTGAAGGTGATAATTCTGGAAAGAAACCAACTGTTAGATTTCGTGTGGGTTCACATTCTTTTAACAACTAACCAGACTATATGTCTAACCATGTACTGTGATTATAATGCCGGATGTCTAACTTTGAATTCATCAAAATGGATTATAGATCAAAATAGATATAGATCATCTAAAACTTGTGAGACGGTCCAATGTAGAGACGATATGTATTTTATTATATATCACGTTGGGTGACGACCCAACAAGTAGCATACTAGGGAGGGAAGTCATGATCCCTTTCCTAGGCCCTGTATACGTTTTGGCGTGGTCAAACGTGGGTTATCGGGATTCGTAGTCGTTGTACAGCCGATTTATGCTAAGCTAAGTTAAGAACATAATTTTCCAGGATTCGTAGTCGTTGTACAGTCGGCATTTCGATTTGTAGCTCGTGATGGCTATTAACAATATGTTGTAACGGTTTAATAATTGAACCGAGTGTTAGTGAGGGGGCACGGTAGAGCTCACTGAGACAAGTTGTCTCACCCAGTCATTGTTGTTGTTTTTACAGAGAAGCAGGGAAAGAGAAAGAGTAACCGGCACGGATAGGTGACGAGCTCATGGAGATGTCAAGGACTCTTAGTCTTGATGTTTATATTTCCTGTTTTGTTGTCTCTGTTATGGGTACATGACTTGTACTGGTTATAAGTTGTATGACCCGCTTTTGATTCTCTATTATAGTATTGAACAATTAGGTTGTATCCCTTTCATATGTTTGAAACATTTCTGGATTTAAGACGACTGGAACCGAAGTGCTATGTTTTATTTCGAAAAAAGTTAGTACGTTCAATACTTATGCAGGGATTGTGTCCTCTGATAGTGACTGAAGTTGTGCACTACGATATATCTACACGTTAGAAATATATTGGGGTGTTACATTTGGTATCAGAGCGGTTCGACCTTGTCGGACTTAGTGACCTTCGGGTCAAGAGTAGAGGATCGAGTCAGCTAGGGACTTAGACAATTATGTGTCAGATCTTTTTAGTTTATTATGTGACGTATTGAGTCAGGATCCACTCAATGTTTCATGTAAATTACTGAAAACTATGACAGTTAGTTGCCTCAGCCCCGAAAATGTCCGACACCCTAATCCATAGGATTTTTAGCCTTCTCGCTTCATTAGAGCGCGCAGCTGCAGCAGAGGGCTACAGGTGACATTTGGGAACAATGATGGGCATCCGCGATGGTTCGAGGAAACTGTGAGCGGTTGTTCAGTAAATAAATCGGATGCGTCTAGTGAGTCGCAGTATAAGACATCGTAGGTCTTATCGAGAGTTCAAGTTAAGCAAAGCCATTGGGCAGTAGTAACGTCAGTGTCCTGAAATCTGTCAGATTAGTTAACACCCAAAACCCTGACCATTGATTAGTCAGCCTATCAGTTATCTAAATACTGTTTCACAGTAAATCTTCCCTTCTGGTATAATTCAATCCCAGTATTGACTAGCAGAGTCATAATGTGCCGATCAGGTTAAGTCCCGATCAGGAATTACGAATCACATCCTTTATAGCAAATTAGTATGTGGAATCAGTAGAAGGGAACTTATTTCAATCCTCTGACTAGAAGCATCCCGATCACGGTCTGTGAGAAATTCTCATTAGTCTTCCGACTCATTTGTTCGTAACTTCTGCTCTGGAACTCCAATTTTTATGTTCCGAGAGGCGTTGGAAAGCTAACGAAAATGTCTACACCGATGGATGGGTTGTGAGCCGTACCTCCAATTGTATTGTGAAGTGTGCCTCTGTTTTTAATCTGAACCGTAAACTCTAAAGCATTCGTGGAGTGTGAACCTCCCTGTGTGCGAGAAGTTGGTAGAGTGAGAAGCTTAAAGTCACCTAAGTGGGGAACATGATGTTTTCATGGGAATAGGACCCGTTGAGAAGCTAGATCGATTAATGTAATCGTAATAATTATGTCTGGAATGATACGAGAAATTCGGACAAGAGCTGGGCCAAGGAAAATTCTAAATGATAAATACTCAAATTTTATGAATCAATACGAAGACACTTATGGTGTGCTCGTTTGATTCCCAAAATAACATTTTGTTTTTAAAATTCCCTTGGTGCCACCGCAGTTCCAATTTCATAACTAATCCGAGAATAACTGCTACATTGAAGTTAATCGAGAAACCAAGGATTTCATAGGATGACACTAAATCGTAACTTCTAAAGAAAACCTTAGGTCGTTCTAGTAAGATTCCTAATATCAAAATTCGCATCTCCTTAGGATCTGAGTGATCAAGATCTACTATCAAGCCATGTTAGGACAATCATCTTTCGGCTGTTATAGTGTTCAAGTTCCCGCTACCGAGGTAAAACTCCAATCGTTAATCTTGAATTCGTTAAGATCAACGGTAAGTTGTTGTGACTTTAATCCGTCGGGTGGATCAAGGCTAGTTTCTCCATTCTGATAATTTATTGGTTAGACGCCAATAAAGTATGTGTGTACTGAATTCAGAATTACCTGAAGCCGATAAGTTGGGTACGTGTAGTGCTTTCCCCTTTTCACCCACTACACCCATATGATGGAAGAATGTCTGAGGATGAATCGTATGTCGGTCTGAGACTAAATGATTGGACAGTGAAAGTATAACACAAGAGTCCTTGATAGTGAATCCTATAACCTTTGTGTAGTATCTTGAGACAATTGAGTCGTGCCTATTTTTCATCACGAAATACAAGCCTTTGTTTTAACCTCGAAGTTTTATCTTGGACCGATTCGAGAAAGGAATTGAAAGGAAATGAATTGGATCGAATAGAATAGCGGTTTGAGAAGAATTTTAAAAGCAAATATCCGCTTTTCTTTCGGCTCAATGTCCTTCCCGATCCCTTCCTCGAACAAACCCAATTATTTTTATCTTAACGGAGCCAAACTCAAGCACGATAATGGGAGTTTGTGACATTTTGATCACACAAATGGTTGGTTCCAACAAAGTAACACTTTTATTCTCACTTACGACATTGTAAATTTTTAAAATCAGAGAATGAGATTCTGCTTTGTTGAAACGTCGTGCATTGAGTAAGGTCACTTATAAGTTGGGGTGAATTAACGTTTTTGGATAGTCGTATTTTTTTTGAGGTATTATTATTTGAAAATCCCATTGAAAAGAATTTTTATCCAAATGAAACGATTGTACGTTCAAGTTTTGGAACTGATTTAATGGAAAGAATATTTCACTACGATTCGAGAGTTTTCTTGGGTCAAGTTGGAAGGAAAAATGTTTTCTACCTTCAATTGGACGGAGAGTCAACCTATTTTATAAATAACTTTATTTTCTTCAGTCGAAATTTTTAGTAGAATGCGTCAAGCGCTAATGTAAGCGTAACTCGGGAAAGGAAGAAAACCGTTCTTCCAGATACCGCGTGGTTTGATTTTAAAGTAATCCTATCATAGACATCATTTCCTTCCAAATCAAGCTACAGCTAAGCAGGAACCTTCTGAGTTTTTTCGCTTTGGTGACGAAAAACATATATCTACCCTAAGCTCTAAGGTTATATTCTAAACAGAATGTAGATATACCGTTGGTCTGTAACTGCTAATGTCTGCAATCGAAAAGTTGGGATAGTTGATTTTCGGTTGAAGTTAGTGTCAATGAGGTGTGCGGGATATAAACGATTTTGAGGACAAAATCTTTCAAGTTGGGGTGATTGTAACACCCCTAGTTTCGTTAATTTCGGTTTACGAAGTTAACTCACGAATTATTATTTGTTCAAATGTTAAATCGAGTCTCGGATATGACTATGTCTCAAAAGCAATATTTAATTGCTCGGTCATATGAATTGATGGGAGTTTGATGAATTAAAAATGGATTATGGGAGAATTAGAGAACTAAAGGGGGCATTTTAGTCTTTTCCCACTCCTTTAAATAATTTCTTCAGCTCCATTCCTATTAACCACATCACACTCCCCAAAATCAATATATTCTGAAATTGGCAAGAAATAGAAGAAGTAGAGGATAAGGGAGTGTTTAAATGAGAATTTGAATAAAAAGGGGTACAATGGTCATTTCCTCTTAACACACCTTCAGTTCTCAAACATTTTAACAACCCAAAGTTTTACCTTGCATTCTGAATACCTGAAAGAAAGAAAAGAAAAGAGTTCATAGGGATTGAGAGAGAGGGTGAGGCCGTGAAGGGGGAAGAAGAAAGGAAGGGGGAAGAACTCCAAGACTACTCCATGCATGTAAGTGTTCTTTGGCTCATCTTATCCCATTTTCCATCCTCTTTCCAAAAATACAAATTTCAATATCTGATTCATCCTCTTCCTCTACTTGCCATTTCTGAACTTGGAGGCTCCACTTGTCCAACAATGAAGCTCTAAGCTTCCTTGGAGTTTGCATGTTACCATAGAAGCGCCCTACTCAATTTAGAAGTCCACCTTCAGTATTTGAACCCTTGTAATGGTCACCCTTCTGGTTTGGAGTTGGATTGGGCAGAGGAGGATCCATGGAGGAAATAGTTTCCGGTTTTGGAGCTAATTTCGTGGTTGGATGCATTTGTGGAGTTGAGGATATAGACACACAAATTCTGCTCAAGAAAACAGTTTTGACCATGTTTGGTAAATCCTCCATAGTTATCCGTTGAATGTGATTTTTGTTTCTTTGGAAACTAGACACGAAATCCTTCATTTTGCGCTCAAGAACCATTTAATTTAATTGAGTATTGAAGGAGAAATTAATTGGACAAGTCTCGTTTTCAAATCAGGCTCAGCTTGGACCATGTCCCCTTGTTTCGGTGATATCTCCCAAAATACTGGTTGCATGTGTGTGAATCTTCAACCATCAGAAAGTAGACAAATTTCTCTTCACAATGGGCACTGATTTGGAGGGTTTTGGTCACGAATTGACCAAGTTACGCGTGTTGCAAAACTGTACCCCGATACAGGAAATCCGAAACAAAACTGGAAATATCGGTTCATCGAGTTTGGTTTCGATTCGTCAAAGTCTCGAGAGTCATCAGTCCAATATACCGGAGAGGAGTTCAGTAGCAAGAATGATTGATTGAATTGCTATTTGTGCAAGTGGGCCAATTGAGTCCAGTTGCGGAGGCATTCGGAGCGTGTTCGTGACTACGGGGATTGTTCGAGTGGTTAACGGTTCGATTGTTCTAGCGAGGACGCGACTTCTCGGGGACTCGTCAAACAGGTGAGTTCTACTCATGATTAGGGATATAATGATGTTCTGGAATAATTGTGTCTTTGGTCTTTCGGCAAAATTCTGTGTCTGAGATGTTCTATCGAGTCGAGAAAACCGTTTTCGTTAAAGAGTCGTTTTACGGTTTTTATCCAAATATATACCTATATGTGATGTATGTGAACTGAAAATAAGTTTGAAATATGGTCTGAATAATGATACTAAACATCTGGTTTTATGTCTCGGTGTCCATGGAAAGTCTCAGTAACGATTTGGGATCGAATTGGGAGAAACCGGTTTTCAGAACAGCTATTTTCAACCATTCTGTCAAGGGTCGCGTCGCGACCCGTGCCCGTCGCCTCGCGACGAGGCTAAATTTTGTGACAATTTCGTCACTGAGATTCTTCGCGTCGCGATGGAACCCTTCCGCGTCGCAACGCAGTGTTATTTTTCAACAACCCTAATTGAAATTGTTTTTACCATAACTTTTGACTTGGGTGTCCGATTGACGTGTTTTCAAATGCGTTGGAAAGCTTATTAACAGACCTAATCTAATATGCGGTCTAATTTATAAAATGCCCTGTTTTTGAAGGTGATAATTCTGGAAAGAAACCAACTGTTAGATTTCGTGTGGGTTCACATTCTTTTAACAACTAACCAGACTATATGTCTAACCATGTACTGTGATTATAATGCCAGATGTCTAACTTTGAATTCATCAAATTGGATTATAGATCAAAATAGATATAGATCATCTAAAACTTATGAGACGGTCCAATGCGGACACGATATGTATTTTATTATATATCACGTTGGGTGACGACCCGACAAGTCGCATACTAGGGAGGGAAGTCATGATCCCTTTCCTAGGCCCTGTATACGTTTTGGCGTGGTCAAACGTGGGTTATCGGGATTCGTAGTCATTGTACAGCCGATTTATGCTAAGCTAAGTTAAGAACACGATTTGCCGGGATTCGTAGTCGTTGTACAGTCTGCATTTCGATTTGTAGCTCGTGATGGCTATTAACAATATGTTGTAACGGTTTAATAATTGAACTGAGTGTTAGTGAGGGGGCACGGTAGAGCTCACTGAGACAAGTTGTCTCACCCAATCATTGTTGTTGTTTTTACATAGAAGCAGGGAAAGAGAAAGAGTAACCGACATGGATAGGTGACGAGCTCATGGAGATGTCAAGGACTCTTAGTCTTGATGTTTATATTTCCAGTTTTGTTGTCTCTGTTATGGTTACATGAGTTGTACTGGTTATAAGTTGTAAGAACCGCTTTTGATTCTCTGTTATAGTATTGAACAATTTGGTTGTATCCCTTTCATATGTTTGAAACATTTGTGGATTTAAGATGGCTGGAACCGAAGTGCTATGTTTTATTTCGGAAAAAGTTAGTACGTTCAATACTTATGCAGGGATTGTGTCCTCTGATAGTGACTGAAGTTGTGCACTACGGTATATCTACACGTTAGAAATATATCAGGATGTTACAACCAAGATATTTGCATACCACATCTCCGCTAAAACTTTAAGGGTGTGTTTGGGAGTTTTGAGGGTAGGGGAGAGGAGATCTTGACAAAAATAGGAAGGATGAAAGACAAATGGAAGGAAGGATGTACCATCAACTTTCAATTGAGAGTTTATTTTTCTTCATTAAATCAATTCCCCCCAAATTTGAGGAACCTCAAAAAAATGTATTGAAGGAGGGTTTGGAGGACATAGACAAACTCTTAAAATCATTTACATTCTTTTATAATAGGCTTAAAATAAAAAATATATTAATCATAAGCATTCTCTTATCATTGCCTACAAATGAAAACTTAGTTCAATTATTTTTTGAATTGATTTGTAATCTGAATAGGTGCTTGAACTTGATGGGAACGACGAGGAGTGTGCTGATCCTTTCACAAAAGATGGATCAATTGACTGTTATGGAAGCCAAGCAAGAAAAGATAGGACTGGTGGATGGAGCAGTGCTATATTTTTGTTAGGTACTCGAACACCTCGAGATTTTCAATTTTTTTATTGTTATTAGTGCGCAGTATCTATCGAATTTGATACTATTTATTTTATTAATTATTATGGGTTTGAGATTATCTCACACTTTGATACTCAAGAGTAACAATTTGTAACACCCCAGTATTTTTTATCGAGTAAAAATACCCAAGTGCACCATCCCTAAAACATCAGAGATATAAAATTCTTGCATAGATACTGAACACTGCAATATAGTTCTCGCTGAATAACAACAAAATAGTCTTAAATGCAAATAAGACCAAAGAGGTTCCCTGACCACAACCTTCAGCAAACTATAGTGCTCAATATCATACAAGAAAGCGAAATAAAGTCATAACACTAACGACATAGAGTTGTAGTACATAGACAACAAAAGGAAATATAAACTTAAGCATAAAAGCTAAGTCATCAGCAGTCGCCCAAGCTCAACCTACTCGTGCCCCTTGGATTTCCGCTGTCCTTGTTTCTCTGTAAAACAACAATATATAAACAGTGAGATACAATCTCAGTGAGTTCTACCGAGACCCCTAACAATGCTCTCGGTTCCATTATGAATCCTATTTACCTTAATACGACACCGACTGCAATCCAGTGCTAAATCCCGGTGAACCGTATTATAGGACTTCTTTTATTCGTGGTGTAATTTATAACCACGTGCATTTTAAATCCCGGTGAACCGTGTTATAACTCAGTACGACACTGATGAGATCCTAAGTGCCCTTAGCATGTGGAAGGAATCCTACAAAGAAAAATATTCAGCTCCAGCATTTTAGAAGCCAAAACTCACATCATACAAAATTTTCTATTTTATTTCTAATTTTCGTATTTTATTTTAATAGAATAATTATAGGTGTGTTTTGGTCCTTCCTAAGTTAGTTTTTGGTTTTTAAAGTCTTGTTAAGTCATTATGACGGCTAGTGAAGTCTTGATGAGGACATGGAGTCAACAAACTTGCTAATCAAGAAATGAAGTCAGAGCAAAAAAAAGGAATTACAAGATCCAAGTCATTTATGAGCATTCAATGCCAAATCAACAACAATAATTATGATTATGGTTATTTTTAGGTATTAAATATTGTAAATGCACTTATCAACTTATGTGATAATTGCATGATAGTGGGAATTTAATTAGTTTATTTCCATTAAATTAGGATTTTATAATTATTAGTATATTTTAATTTCTAGGGTTTTATTGAGTCAATTGGGCCTGAGGTTCTTTTGGGTCAATTGGGCTAGAGGTTCTCTATATATTGTAATTCATTCGATGAAATAAAGAAGTTGAATTTTCTGTAAAAATTTAGAGACGTGTCTCTTTGGTTCTTCGTGAGCCGTTATCTGAGCTTATCGGTTTACCGTGGTGCTCATCTCGACTTATCAACCGGAACCTCCATAGCCGGTTGTGGCGTCTTCCCGACTTATCGATTGGTCTTCCATCCCCGATCGTGCTGTCTCCATCACCCCCACCTTCATGACTCCTGAAATAGCCACCGACGGCTCTGAGGTTGCCATCATCTGGTATCAGAGCTTAGGTTCTACCGACTGCAATCCACTGTTACCGTCGCGACGCGAAAAGAGTCAGAGAAATTTTCGTTACAAAAACAAGCCTGGTCGCGACGCGACCGTCTGCTGAAAGATGCAGATCTTGCGGTTTCTCGCGAAATCCGTTATTCCGCTCAATTCCGATTCTTGTTCCGATTAAAAACAGTTCAAACAACCATAAAAACAGACCCAATCAACATCACACAATCAGTCAAATCAATCAAAAACTCAATGTAAACGAATTTTACCAAAATACGATATGTTTTGAAATAACGGTTTTCGACTCAAAAACTCTCGAAACCAATCAACGTAGAAATCGTTGTAACACGAAATCATCCTAAGCGTGAATAAAAGTCACCCTTGACGCGAGAGTCGATACCGAGCCGAAATCACCGAGACTCCAAAAATCCCCAAACGGAAGCCTATGATCACCAATCCGCTTCCAAATTCGATTCGAGCCCCCCAATCGTGTTCAATCTTCCTTGGCTTCGTTCCTAATCAAGTTTCAATCATCAATTTCATTCTATTACTCATGATTTCAACCAATCACCCTCTAAAACCCTAAATTTTCGTATTCCACAAAAAGGGGAAAAAGGGGGGTGAGGAGCTTACCTAGTTCTTGGGTTTTGAAGATGGAGGGGAGATGATGATGATGATGAAGTTTGGGGCTTTGGGGGTGAGTGACGCTTCCTCTTTCTCTTCTTCTTCCTTTCTTCTTCCTTTCTTTTTTCTTCTTTGTTTCTCGCTTCCTTCTTTCTTTCTTTCTCTTTTATTTCTCTAATTCCTTTCCTTCTTTTTCTTTTAAGTGGTGATATGGTCAAATGACCACATTGTCCTTAATCTCTTATTTCTTCCCCAAAACACCCTTTCTTTCGCTTTATCGGTTTAGTGTTTCTGAGACAACCAAATAATTAACTTTAGCACTCGATAAGTACACAAATCAAGTACTAAAATAATTCATTTGGGTCTTCCTCCAAATAATTCGATTAATTATTTTGAGGATGTTACATTCTCCCCAACTTGAAAGAATTTTGTCCTCAAAATTTAACACAACGTACCTCATGAAAACAAATACAGATAGCGGGTCCGCATATCATCCTCCAACTCCCAAGTAGCTTCCTCGGCGGAAAAACCATCCCAAACAACCTTGACAATGGGGATTGTTTTCGTCCGAAGCGTTCTCTCGCCACGCTCCATGATGTAACTGGGATGAGGTTGGAAAGACAAGTCCGGTCGAAGATCAATCGTTTCAAAATATAACGGTTGACCTGGATCGGGAATGTACTTCGGTAATTGAGATACATGGAATACATCATGAAGACTGGACAATGCTGGAGGCAAAGCAATACGGTATGCTAGTGGCCCAACTCGCTCGATAATTTGGAAAGGTCCAATATACCGAGGACTGAGTTTCTTCACCCGTAATGCCCTACCTGTGCCAATTCTCGGTGACAGTCTTAAAAATACATGATCACCCAACTCAAACTCTAGCGGCCTTCTTCTTTTATCGGCATAGCTCTTTTTCCTACTCTGCGCAGCTTTCATTCTTTCTCTGATTTGCCGGATCTTCTCAGTAGTTTCATGAATCATCTCAGGCCCTAACAATCGGTTCTCGCCGACTTCCCACCAACACAATGGAGTTCTACATTTCCTCCCATACAAGGCTTCAAATGGTGCCATTCCTATGCTGGAATGATAACTGTTGTTGTAAGCGAATTCCACTAATGGAAGATGATATTCCCACTTCTTTCCGTTATCGAGCACGGAAGCCCAAAGCATATCTTCTAAAGTTTGGATAGTTCTCTCGGTCTGACCATCTGTCTGCGGGTGATAAGCGGTACTAACAAATAACTTAGTTCCCAAGGCTTCGTTCAAAGCTTTCCAAAATCGAGAAGTGAACTTCGGATCTCGATCCGACACAATGCTGGTAGGAACCCCATGTAACCTCACTATGCTCCTCAGATATTCCTCGGCCAACTTAGATACTTTACTGGTCGAACGAACGGGAATAAAATGAGCTGATTTAGTTAACCGATCCACAACTACCCAAATGGAGTCGTTACCGGCTTGAGACCTTGGCGACGCCATGACAAAATCCATGGAAATGTCTTCCCATTTCCACACTGGCACATCTAGTGGTTGCAATAGACCAGCAGGCTTCTGATGCTCCACTTTAACTCTCTGACAAGTCAGACATCGAGACACAAATTCCGCAATCTCTAATTTCATTCCCTGCCACCAGTACATCTGCTTCAAATCTCTATACATCTTGGTGGACCCAGGATGTAAAGAAAATAAACTTCGGTGTGCTTCCTCTAGCACTTGCCTTTTAATATCTTCATCATCGGGCACACAGATCCTACCGTTGAAACAAATAACTCCATCACTATCTTCGGTAAAATCTGGTAACACTTTTTGTGGTTGTAGCTTCACATCAACTTCTTGTGCTATGCGAGAATCTCTTAAGGAACTAGAGATCCTCATATGGCTCGACACTAACCGGTTCCTCCTTGGCTTTGTATTCAGATTTAAGTCTCTAAAAGACTCCAACAATTCCATTTCATGCATCATTAACCCTGCTATGTGAATGGATTTCCTACTTAGTGCATCAGCTACAACATTAGCCTTTCCCGGATGATACTTCAATTCGAAGTCATAATCCTTCAGAAACTCCACCCATCTTCTCTGCCTGTTATTCAGTTCCTTCTGATCAAACAGATATTTTAGACTTTTGTGATCACTAAAGACTTCGAAACGAGACCCATACAGGTAATGTCTCCAAATCTTAAGGGCATACACAATGGCTGCCAACTCCAAATCATGAGTCGGGTAATTCTCTTCATGAGTCTTTAATTGCCTGGATGCATATGCTACCACTTGTTGATTCTGCATGAGAACATATCCTAAACCCTTCCCAGAAGCATCGCTATAAATTTGAAAATCCAATGACGGATCCGGAAGAATCAGGATCAGAGCAGAAGTCAACCTAACTTTCAATTCTTGAAAACATTCTTCACAATCGGCATCCCATGTAAACGGTTGACCCTTACGAGTTAGCCGAGCAATTGGAAGAACCAGTTGTGAGAATCCCTGGATGAACCTCCTGTAGTAACCGGCTAGACCCAGAAAACTTCTTATTTCAGTGACTGACGTTGGTCGTTCCCAGTTCAATACAGCTTCCACCTTACTGGGATCCACCGCGACTCCCGATTACGAAATCACGTGTCCCAAAAATTCACTTCAGGCATCCAGAAGTCACACTTCGATGGCTTTGCATACAATTTCTTTTCTCGGAGTACATTCAGAACAATGTGGAGATGTTGAACATGCTCCTCAATGGTCTTAGAGTACACCAATATATCATCAATGAAAACTACAACAAACTGAAGGCTGTCTTCGGGATATCTAAGGCTCTAACTTTGATTTGATGATAGCCCGACCTCGGATCAATTTTAGAAAACACCACTGCTCCTCTAAGTTGATCAAGCAAATCATCTATCCTTGGCAAGGGATATTTGTTCTTGATCGTCACTTTGTTCAGTTGTCGGTAGTCAATACACAATCTCATACTTCCATCCTTCTTCTTAACTAACAACACCGGAGCACCACATGGAGAAGCGCTCGCTCAAATGAACCTCTTTGAGATCAACTCTTCAAGTTGAGACTTCAATTCCTTTAATTCTAAAGGAGACATTCTATAAGGAGCAATAGATATTGATCCTGTGCCAGGAACCAACTCTATAGAAAACTCTACCGAGGTCAGGAGGTACAAAAGAAACTTCATCCAGAAAAACATCCAGAAATTCATTCACCACTTGTAGAGATAACAAATCCAAACCTGTTTCAGTGGATGCAGACAACATAATAATGTAAGCTTCCGCACCTTGGAATAGTGATTGGCTTGCTGAGGTGAAAGAGATAGTTGCTTCAGAATTTGCCTGTGTCAATCCCACAGATTCGGAGGTGAAGCTGATGGTTCGATCGGCACAGTTGATTGTTACATGATTTGCAGCCATCCAATCCATACCCTGAACGATGTCCATACTTCTCATAGGCAAGCAAATAAATTTTACAACAAACTTTCTGTCCCCTATGGCGAGTAGACAATTTTCACACAATGATTGGGTCTGGACTCGACCCTTGGCGGTAGTTAAGATAGTTATCGGCTCGGATAGCTCAGATAATGTTAATCCCAACCGATCTACACATGCTTGTGCTATAAAACAATGGGTTGCACCAGAATCATATAATATATTGACTGAGTTATTGAAAAGAGATCCCGTACCCCTCAGTATGTTGTCATTAGGTGTGATGGTCCGAGCATCCAGAGTGTTGATTCGCCCCTGCTTAGGAGCATTTGGTGCTCCTTGAAAGCTCTTCTTTGCTGGGCATTGATTTGCGTAGTGACCTTCTTCATTACAGACATAGCATCGATTGGATCTTTGCTGACAATCACCACTGTGATACCTTCCACAACTCCTACAATTTCTCAACTTTGATGAATCGAACGATTGCACCTGCTTCCCTTTATAGTTGTTTCCCTTGAATTGTCTGCTTGGAGTAGAGGATTCAGCAACCTTCTTCTTACCCTTCCAATAATCTTTTCTTTCAGCATACATTTTCCTCAGATCCTCCTCAGCAACATATGCTTGTTGCACTAAGGCGGGATAATTAACCAGAGTGTAAGAACTGAGGCCTTGGCTCACATCAGCTCGGAGACCTTCTTTGAACATTTGCATCTTCCACATATCATTTGGGGCATAGCTCCCCAACTCATAGAACTGAGACAGTCTTTCAAATTTCCCAGCATATTCCCCAACTGACAAATCACCTTGTTTGAGATTCACAAACTCTGCTTGCTTGCTTAGTTTCTTCACTGAAGGGAAATATTGCTTCAAAAATAATTCCTTGAAGTTGTCCCAAGTGAGGAGAGTTCCTTGGAGTTCAATCATTTGTCGTGCATTACTCCACCAGGTGTGGGCATCTTCATTGGGCATATTTTCCGCACATTAATACCTTTTCTTCTTCCCCGCATTGCAAGGTTTGAAAAATTTTCTCCATTGCATCAATCCAATAATAGGCAGTCATTGGATCTGGTCCACCCTTGTAAGCCGGGGGCTTCATCTTTTGAAATCGAAAATATGTCCGGTTAGGATCTTCTTGATGAGGTTGAACATTGGGCTGCTGCAGACCCATATGATCATGCTGCATTTGCAACATATCCTGCATCATCTTCTGCTGATTCTCAATCACATTCTGCATCCATTCGAAATGTGGATCAGCAGGAGGAGGAACTCCTCTACCTCTTCTGGCCATGATTCTGCGAAATATGCACAAAGTATTAAGTTGATCAAGCTCAATGTTTAATAGCATACTAAGAAGAATCATAACTAAAGGAAGTAAAAGACTCTAACATCTAAGTCCGACTAGGTCGAACTGCTCTGATACCAACTGTAACACCCCGGTATTTTTTATCGAGTAAAAATACCCAAGTGCGCCATCCCTAAAACATCAGAGATATAAAATTCCTGCATAGATACTAAACACTGCAATATAGTTCTCGCTGAATAACAACAAAACAGTCTTAAATGCAAATAAGACCAAAGAGGTTCCCTGACCATAACCTTCAGCAAACTGTAGTGCTCAAAATCATACAAGAAAGCGGAATAAAGTCATAACACTAACGACATAGAGTTGTAGTACATAGACAACAAAAGGAAATATAAACTTAAGCATAAAAGCTAAGTCATCAGCAGTCGCCCGAGCTCAACCTACTCGTGCCCCTTGGATTTCCGCTGTCCCTGTTTCTCTGTAAAACAACAACATATAAACAGTGAGATACAATATCAGTGAGTTCTACCGAGACCCCTAACAATGCTCTCGATTCAATTATGAATCCTATTTAACTTAATGCGACACCGACTGCAATCCAGTGCTAAATCCTGGTGAACCGTATTATAGGACTTCTTTTATTCGTGGTGTAATTTATAACCACTTGCATTTTAATTCAACACGACACCGACTGCAATCCAGTGCTAAATCCCGGTGAACCGTGTTATAACTCAGTACGACACCGACTGCAATCCAGTGCTCAATCTCTGTGTATCGTACAACAAAACTTTCAACAGAACACCGACTGCAATCCTGTGCTAAATCCCGGTGAACCCCCTTACCAATAGTACTTTCCTTAATGGTATACGGGCCTAGGTTTAAGAATCATGACTTCCCCACCTAGTATGTTAATCTCGTGGGTCGTCACCCACACTCGATATAATTGATATATCTACTTTCACATGAACATTTAGTTCATTTACATTAGACCGATAGTTGAACATTTAGTCTGTATCATAAACACAATCTATGTTTGCTCTCGCATACTAATTCGCCGCTTTTAAAACAATTTATAACTTCAAAAACACTTCATTTTAGCTTTTAAATTGTATATTCAGTTAGGCCTCTGAATAAGCTTTCAAAAGCATCTTAGAACACTTCAATCGGGTTCCCGGATCAAAAGTTATCGCAATAACAAAATCAGTGTACAGTTGCTGAAAAACTACAAAGCGTCGCGACGCGAACTGCTACCGTCGCGACGCGAAAAGAGTCAGAGACATTTTCGTTGCAAAAACAAGCCTGTTCGTGACGCGATGGGGACGGGTCGCGACACGACCGTCTGCTGAAAGATGCAGATCTTGCGGTTTCTTGCGAAATCCGCTAGTCCGCTCAATTCCGATTCTTGTTACGATTAAAAACAGTTCAAACAACCATAAAAACAGACCCAATCAACATCGCACAATCAATCAAATCAATCAAAAACTCAATGTAAACGAATTTTACCAAAATACGATATGTTTCGAAACAACGGTTTTCGACTCAAAAACTCTCGAAACCAATCAACGTAGAAATCATTGTAACACGAAATCATCCTAAGCGTGAGTAAAACTCACCCTTGACGCGAGAGTCGATACGGAGCCGAAATCACCGAGACTCCAAAAATCCCGATACGGAAGTCTATGATCACCAATCTGCTTCCAACTTCGATTCGAGCGCCAAATCGCGTTCAATCTTCCTTGGCTTCGTTCCTAATCAAGTTTCAATCATCAATTTCATTCCATTACTCATGATTTCAACCAATCAACCTCTAAAACCCTAAATTTTCGTATTCCACGAAAAGGGGAAAAGGGGGGGTGAGGAGCTTACCTAGTTCTTGGGTTTTGAAGATGGAGGGGAGATGATGATGATGATGAAGTTTGGGGCTTTGGGGGTGAGTGATTCTTCCTCTTTCTCTTTTTCTTCCTTTGTTCTTTCTTTTCTTCTCTTCTTCTTCCTTTCTTCTTACTTCTCTGTTTCTCGCTTCCTTATTTCTTTCTTTCTCTTTTATTTCTCTAATTCCTTTCCTTCTTTTTCTTTTAAGTGGTGATATGGTCAAATGACCATATTGCCCTAAATCTCTTATTTCTTCCCCAAAACACCCTTTATTCCGCTTTATCGGTTTAGCGTTCCTGAGACAACCAAATAATTAACTTTAGCACTCTATAAGTACACAAATCAAGTACTAAAATAATTCATTTGGGTCTTCCTCCAAATAATTTGATTAATTATTTTGAGGATGTTACACAATTCAAAATTCGTACAAAACTCAATTATATTTAAAAAATTTATTAATGATTGAATTGTAAAATTGAGACGGTGAATCAAGGACTAGTTGCATTGGCTTTCACCGGTGTGGAAGTAAATTTGGTTCTCTTTGCAAAGTTAGTAATGAAACAGACTAATGCTGAAGGTTCAACAACATATAGCAGTTGGATGGGCACTACATATTTCTTCTCTTTGATTGGAGCCTTTCTTAGTGACTCATACTTGGGAAGATACCTAACTTGCATTCTATTTCAAGTTATCTTTAACATCGTAAGTAATATCTTGCCTATATATTTACATTCAACTATATTAAGACTTTTCTATTATCTCTGGTCTACTATTATTTCTGGTCTACTTTATAAGAGACAATGTAGTTTTTAGTTCATCGAATACTTGATGTAGTATTTCTGTTCTTTTTTGTTAAGATAAATTTGAGATTAAAAAATTGCAGTGTCTCTTAGAAAGTGGACTATATTTCTTTTCTTTTTTTTTAAGATAAATTTAGGAATTGTTGTCATATTCCATGTGGCAATGCTACAAGTTTAGAGTTTTTGTCTCCCGTATTTTTTGCGAATTTGATCTCCACACTATCTAAATTGATGTTTGTCCTCTAAAAGTGATAAGTCACAAGAAAAAGTCAAAAAAGCCTATTTTTTGTAATCAAAAGAACACAAGGAAGAGTATAGACGCGGATTTAGAAAGATTTTTATTTTTTTTTAAATTGGGAAAGCGGGAAATTTTATTAATTAAAGTGGCAATGGCCCTGGGGGGATTCGAAGTCAGACACCTTGAAGATACAAGACTAAACTACTAAGTGTGATTTAAAAATATAAATATTGGGAGACAAAAGAAACAATTTAAGCCAAAATTTTGCTATATATACAATTCCTTCCATCCTTTTCTTGTGGCAAAGTTAGACAAGAACAATATGTATTCATTTATTGAACATCAAAACTATATTAGTTTTACAAATTCTGAAGTTCTATTTTCTTTTTATTTATGCAGGGATTAGTGGTATTATCATTGTCTACTAAGTTCCTTTTAAAGCCCCATGGTTGTGGAAAAATAGGAGTGGTATGCGAACCTCACGCACCAATTCAAGTTGCAATACTTTACATATCAATATATCTAATTGCTTTAGGAAATGGAGCTGCTGATCCAGCATTAGCAACATTTGGTGCTGATCAATTTGATGAAGAAGAACCTAGAGAAAAAAAAAATCATCCACATTTTACAGTTACTTTTATGTGGCATTGAACATGGGATCTTTAGTTGCTGAGACAGTATTGGCTTATATAGAGACTACTGGAAATTGGCTTTTAGGGTTTTGGATATGTGCTGGTTGTGGAATTTCTTCCTTTCTTTTTTTGTTGAGTGGAACTCATAGATATAGACACATTAAACCTTTTGGTAACCCTATCTCTAGATTTGCACAAGTAATTATGTCCTCTTTTAGAAAAATAAAGGTTCAAATACCCAGAAATGGAGAATGCCTCTATGATATTCAAGATGGAGATGATACCAATGTTAAGAGAATGCAACACACAGAAGGCCTCAGGTATGTAACTTAAAAGCATATAGTGGTTTTTTTTTAGTGTTATGAAAATTAGAATGCCTTTTTTTTACAGGCAGAATGCTTAGAATTATAAAATAGTCTTAATTAGAGTTTTAGATTTTGGCACAGTCTAGTTGGCCCGCATTTTGGGTTGGACTAGCTCTTTGAGTGTTGGCACAAAAATAACTGGGCCAATTTGGCTCGAGACAGCTGGCTCACTGAGGTAGATTCGACTCGTTTATTATGCATTTTATTTAGAAAATTTTACTATTTTATTTGTTAAACAGTTGGCCTTGGCTAGACCTGGTCCAACCTGATGTTTTTAGGCCGAGTTAGGCCACATAAAACATGGCCCAACGAATTTATGGGCTGGCTCAGTCTGGTCTGATTTTGCAATTTGATCTGATGGGACGGGTTGTACCGAGCATATAGTCTTTTACAAAATGATTTCAACATTGTCTTAATTTTTCTTTATAATACATTTTGTTATATGACGAACAGATTTCTTGATCGAGCTGCTATTATTACTGATGAAGAAAAGAACAAGTTGGTAGAAGGTCAAAAACCAGATCCATGGCATCTTTGCACCGTGACACAAGTAGAAGAAGTGAAATGCATTTTGAGACTGTTACCAGTATGGCTTTGCACTATATTCTCATCCGTCGTCTTCATACAAATGCCGTCTCTATTTGTCGAGCAAGGCGCCACAATGGATCGACATTTTCTCAACTTTCAAATCCCTCCTGCAAGCATGACAGCATTTGATATCATAAGCACATCAGCATTTATCATGTTTGTTAATATTTGAGGTAGTAATGCTAATTTAGTAAATAGTTGGATAGTAGAGAAGGCTTTAGTTGATAGTTGGAAGATGATAGTAGTTAATTAGTAGTGTGATGTTTGGAGCAAAGGAATAGTTGCATTGCTCTCAAATTGGTCACAAATGACTTGATTACAAATGCTCCCAAGCTTGCCTATTTATAGGTGTTTGAGGATGGTTCTAGATAATTCTACATGATTAGCATCTCTAATATATTCTATATTTATCTTGTACTTGTAGCTTCAAGGTTTTTCTCTTTTGATATTTACATAGAATATTCTAGATTCTTTTACTTAGTACATGTAATGGTAATTTCTAGAATATCTTTGATCTAGACTTCAATAGAGAAATCTAGAAATTTGCGTCACTTCTTTAACACTTCTCCTTGATGCAAACTTCGGAAACTCCAAGCTTTGTTCTTAGTTCCTCAAACTTGACTCTTGGTAATGCTTTCGTAAATATATCTGCAACTTGATCTTCTGTTGTGCAGTACTCGAGATGAATCTGTTTAGTTGTCTCTGCTTCTCTAATAAAGTAATATTTTATAGAAATGTGCTTTGTTCGATGATGATGAACCGGATTCTTTGCCATGGCTATAGCTGACTTGTTGTCGCAGTAGATTGTAGTAGGGAGATCTTGTTGTTCACCCATGTCTTCAAGTATTCTCCGAAGCCATATAGCTTGACTTGTTGCTTCAGCTGCTGCCACGTACTCAGCCTCAGCTGTTGATAGCGCAACTGTTGCCTGCTTCTTAGATCCCCATGAGAAAAATCCTGATCCTAGTGAGAAGGCATAGCCTGATGTACTTTTCATGTCATCAATAGAACCTGCCCAATCACTGTCGGTGTAGCCAAGCAATCTTGAGTTGGTCGTGGTTCTGTACCATATACCAAACTCCTTTGTTCCTTGAAGGTATCTTAAAATTCTTTTTCCTGCTCCATAGTGAATTTGGCTCGGCTTTTGCATGAATCTTGATAAAAGACTTGTGGCATACATGATGTCTGGGCGTGTAGTAGTGAGATATAGTAAGCTCCCTATCAAACTTCTATAGCGCGGTGCATCAGCTTCGGGTGCTCTGTCTTCTTTTTGTAACTTCTCATTTGTCACGAGCGGAGTAGCTACTGGCTTGCATTCGTTCATGTTGAATTTCTTTAATAGTGCTTCGGTATATTTCTTTTGGCAGATGAATATTCCTTCTTTTTGTTATTTTACTTCTATGCCGAGGAAGTAGTTCATCAAGCCAAGATCTGTCATCTCGAATGTCTTCATCATGTCTTCTTTGAAATTAGCGATCATCTTCGTGTTGTTTCCTGTGTAGATTAGATCATCTACATACAAGGAGACAATGAGAGTATCCTGCTGACCTTGGGTCTTGACATATAGTGTTGGCTCACTCTTGCTCCTCCTGAATCCTTGATTGATGAAGTATTGATCAATTCGGCTGTACCATGCTCGAGGAGCTTGCTTGAGACCATATAAAGCTTTTCTTAGTCTCAGTACTTTGTTTTCATTTCCTTTGTTGACGAAGCCCTATGGTTGCTCAATATAAATCTCTTCTTCTAGCACTCCATTTAGAAATGCAGACTTGACATCTAGTTGATAGATGCTCCACTCTTTTTGTGCTGCAAGAGCTATTAAAGCTCTTATAGTGTCTAGACGAGCAACTGGAGCAAATGTCTCATTGTAGTCAACTCCAGGTTGCTGAGAGTAGCCCTTTGCTACAAGCCTAGCCTTGTGTTTTTGTATTGAGCCATCAGGGTTAAGCTTTGTCTTATAAACCCATTTGACTCCTATGATATCTTTATCTTTTGGATAGTCTACTAGCTCCCATGTTTTGTTTTTCTCAATTGATTTAATCTCCTCCTCCATTGCTTTGACCCATACTTCTTGTTTTGATGCTATTTCATAGTTTTCAGGCTCAAGTATGGCCAAATTGCAAGTTTCATATATATCCGCCAGAGATCTTACTCGCCTCGGAGTAGATTCTGGGGAGGAATCTTGTTGAAGAGAAGACGAGGATCTCCTGTTACTTCTTCAACTTCTTCTTGAGGTTGCTGTACTGGAAGGGAAATGTTGCTTCTCTCAATTTTTTCTTTATCCCAATTCCAAGCAGCAGCTTCATCAACTTCGACATCTCGACTAATGATGAGCTTCTTTGTTTGTAAGTTGTAGACTCGATAGCCTTTTGATTGTGTACTGTATCCCAAGAAGATGCCTCAAATCGTTTTGTCTTCTAACTTATGCCTCTTTTGGTCTGGGACATGAATGTAGCAGATTGATCCAAAGACCCTTAAATGTTTGGCAGAAGGTTTTTGCCCACTCCAAGCTTCAACGGGAGTCTTGTCTTGGACTGCTTGAGTTGGACATCTATTGATAATGTAGACTGCAGTATAAACCGCTTCAGCCCAAAAAGTGTTTGGTAGTCCTTTATCCTTTAGCATCGATCTAGCCATCTCCATGACCGTGCGGTTTCTTCTTTCAGATACTCCATTTTGTTGAGGAGAATATGCGACTGTGAGTTGTTTTTCAATGCCTTCATCCTCACAGAATTTATCAAACTCATGGGAGTTGTACTCTTTGCCGCGATCACTCCTAAGCCTCTTTATGTGTTTGCCACTTTGCTTTTCTACAAGGGCCTTGAACTTCTTGAATATTCCAAAGACTTCTGATTTTTCCTTGATGAAATAGACCCAAGTCATTCTAGAAAAGTCATCGATGAAGAGGATGAAATACCTGTTGTTGGTGAGTGATGGTGTCCTCATCGGTCCACAAACGTCAATGTGGATGAGTTCTAGCACATCTTTAGCTCTCCATGCATTGCTCGTTGAAAATGGTAGTTTGTGTTGTTTTCCAAGAAGACATCCTTCACATGCTCCACTATCTTCTTTTAGGCTTGGTAAATCTCTTACCATATTCTTTTAATATAACAACTTTAAGGCATTCGAGTTGAGGTGGCCAAATCTTCGATGCCATAGCCATGAATCATCAGCTTGCACCTTCATGGCAATGTTAGTGGTATATTTAAAGTTTATCAGGAAGCTTCTGTTCCTCGTCTCCATCTTTACTTGGGCTATCTCAACCCTTTTACTACTGTTATCATAGATTGTGCATTTATCTCCTTCAAAGTGAAGGAGATAGCCTTTTTCCATCATTTGACCGATGCTCAAGAGATTTTCTTTAAGATTGGGAACTAGTAAGACATATCTAATGAGTCGCGCGCTCAATTGGTAGTGGGAAGGGGGTTTAACTTGCACTTATGCCTCAGGTGCAAGGTTCGATTCCCACGGAAGGCAAAAACTCTACAAGAGGGGTAGAGAAGACCGTGAGGTAACAGTGGGACCGGGGTGGCCGCTGCGGTGGACCTGGGCTGTTACACATTTTCTACAGAGTCATCATCACGCCTACTCAATCTTTGCTCATAAGCTTCAAGAGAGCCCATTAGTTCTGTCACAGATAAGTTTGATAGATTCTTCGTTTGTTCAATCGTCGTCACGATTGGATCATACTTACAGGGAATAGAAACTAGAATTTTCTCAACAATTCTTTTGTCGAGAATATTTTCCCCGTAGGCTCTCATTTTAGAAACAATTTCTTTTATCTTAGTATAATAGTCTTGTACGGTCTCAGATTCCTTCATATTTAATAATTCAAACTTACGCCTTAGACTTTGGAGTTTGACGGCACGTACCTTGGCGGTTCCTTGAAACTCCTCCTGTAGTGTACTCCATGCATCCTTGGCACTAGAAGCTCCCATTATCCTCGGAAAAATAGAGACGCCCACAGCTTGCTGCAAGTAATATAGCGCCTTTGAATCTTTTTGCCTATTTTCCTTCAACTCTTTCCTTTGAGCTGCAGTAAGAGTTGAAGTATCTGCGGGAGTAGTAAATCCTTCTTCCACAACTTCCCATAGATCTTGGGAGCAAAAAAATGTCTTCATTTTAATGCTCCAAAAATCATAGTTTTCACCAGAAAAAGGAGGGACTTGGATATTAGATGATGATTGGGTGTTGTTAGCCATTGGCTAAGAAAAAATATAGAAGTAGTGTAGAGTGAGGGTAGTGATTTTTAATTGGTAGTTGGATAGTTTATCTACGCCTAGTATATGACCGAACGTAGCTCTGGTACCACTGTTAATATTTGAGGTAGTAATGCTAGTTTAGTAAATAGTTGGATAGTAGAGAAGGCTTTAGTTGATAGTTGGAAGATGATAGTAATTAATTAGTAGTGTGATGTTTGGAGCAAAGGAATAGTTGTATTGCTCTCAAATTGGTCACAAATGACTTGATTACAAATGCTCCCAAGCTTGCCTATTTATAGGTGCTTGAGGATGGTTCTAGATAATTCTACATGATTAGCATCTCTAATATATTCTAGATTTATCTTGTACTTGTAGCTTCTAGGTTTTTCTCTTTTGATATTTACATAGAATATTCTAGATTCTTTTACTTAGTACATGTAATGGTAATTTCTAGAATATCTTTGATCTAGACTTCAATAGAGAAGAAATCTAGAAATTTGCATCACTTCTTTAACAATGTTATTTGACGTCCTTATTCTAGCATTGTATGAGAAAGTAATGAAAAGAGATCCCAAACTTCCCAACGAGCTGCAGCGAATCGGAATCGGTTTATCCATTGCAATAGTAGCATTGATTGTTGCTGGTTTAGTAGAAAGGAAAAGACTTAATCTTGCTAGTGCTAATGGAAAAGAGACAAGTTCTTTGACCATCTTTTGGCAAACACCACAATATGTTCTTGAAGGAGTAGCGGAAGCTTTTATTTACGTCGCGCAAATGAACTTTTTTACATCAGAAACACCAGATGGATTGAAGAGTTTGGGAATGGCTTTGTCCATGTCAACATCTGCACTTGGTAGTTATGTCGCTAGCCCAATTTTGACCATGGTAACGAAGATTACATCAACTCAAGGACGCCCCGGTTGGGTTTCGCCGAATCTCAATGAGGGTCATTTGGATTGGTTTTTCTTCTTATCTGCATTTTTAACAGCTATTGATTTGATGCTATATATTGTTTGTGCCAGAAGATACAAGAGCATAGAAGTGGGAAAAAGAGAAGAGGTAAACAAAGAAGAAGAAGTAATTTGATTTTGATAATATAAAGAAAACATTTTAGTTTAGTAATAGGAAGAATAAAATGTTAATTTAATTTGATATACCACTAGAAAAGTTCAAATAGCGACGGAAATTTAGAGATTAATCTGTCTTTAATTTCTATAACACCCCAGTATTTCTAACATGTAGATACACTGAAATGCACAATTTACGATGATCAGAGGACACAATTCCTGCTTAATTATTGAACATACAAACTTCTTCCGAATTTAAACAAAGTATTCGGATCATCCCGACTTCATATAATTGAAGTTACACGGTTCACAACCGCAAGGATTACAACTCCAAAGGTTCAATAACTAAAAACAAGGAATATAAATACGGTTCGTACAACTCATAAACAATACAAGTCATACAACCATGACAAAGATAGCAAAGTGAACCAAGAGAAATCAAGACTAAGTCCTTGACATCTCCAAGAGTGCACCACCTACTCGTGACGGATTACCTTCTTCTTACCCTGCTTCTCTGTAAAAACAACAACAATGATTGGGTGAGATAACATATCTCAGTGAGTTCTACCGTGCCCCCTCACTAACACTCGGTTCAATTATAAAACCGTTAACATAAATTAAATAGCAATGTCTAGCTACTAATCGAAACGCCGACCGTGCAATAGTTCACTAATCCCGGCGAATCGTGTATTAAATTTAGCATAAACCGGCCGTGCAATAGTTCATTAATCCCGGTAACCCACGTTTGACCACGCCAAAACCTATACAGGGCCTAGGCAAGGGATCATGACTTCCCTCCCTAGTATGCTACTTGTCGGGTCGTCACCCAACGTGATACATAATAAAATATATATCGTGTCCGCACTGGACCGTATATTAAGTTCTAGACATTCTAAAACCATAGTTGACTTATAACCCGTTTTGATGAATTCAAAGTTAGACATCCGACATTATAATCACAGCATAACAATTGACATCCAGTTCAGTTGGTTTATTCAATACATGACCCCACACGCATACTAGCTTTCGAATTTTCGATCAATTTGACTTAAACTTTAAGAAAACCTTTATCATATCAAACGACGTCGAAAAATTGTGTCTAGATTTCAAAGAAATAAGAATTGTTCAAAAAGAAGTTCAATTGAGAGCACAATACCCAAAACACTGGACCTATACCGAGTTTAACTTCAGAAAATTGACCTAACTTGGGATACTCATAGCTCGAGCTACACAACTCCAATTTTGATAACACCAGTTCCAAAATAACCAAATTTAAGTCTAGTTTCTAAAAAAATAGACCACATAATTTTTGGACAGACAGAACATTCCCAGTTTCAAAAAGACAGTACCTATGTCCAGAATGCATCCAGAATATTACCCAAACTTCTGAAACTTCTAATTTGAGCCAGACAACTCCAATTTTGATGAAACTAGTGCCAAAATGACCAAAAGTAAGTCAATTTTCTAACAAAATAGACGAGATAATTTTTGGACGGACAGAACATTCCCAGTTTCAAAAAATAGTACCTATGTCCAGAATGCTTCCAGAATATTACCCTAACTTGTGAAACTTATAATTTAAGCTAGACAACTCAATTTTTGATGAAACCAGTGCCAAATTAAAGAGCCTTAAGTCTAGTTTCCAAAAATGTATTACACATAATTGTTTGATTACCAGAACTCACGCAACAGCCAAAATACTGAACACACATCCAGAAACTTTCCAACAGTGAAATCTCTTCATCAATTTTTCATATTTTTCAGCAACCAGCAATCATAACAATCAATATCGAAATCTAAAAATCCCTAAACGTGAGTAAAATTCACTTAGTCGACGATTCGACGAGGAACTCCAACGGAATACGCGATAACCGAATCACAAGAACCCACGAACAATCCCCGAGAGACACCAATTCGAACCAAGACAGCAACTTGAACTGGAATCAACTGAGACAGCAGGTCCACAACTCCCTTTTGGTTTTAATCTTCGAAATGCAGCTTTTCCAAGTTGTCTAGGCCACTCTAAAGGTTCTAACTTGCACATGCAACTGATTCAAGAATGGAAAATCTCAACTTGAATTCAAATCCGAAAATGGTAAATAGAAGAGGAGGGTGATTCAGCTTGAACAAGTGGTACAGGAAGATAGGAAATCGAAAATGGGATGAGAAAGCATCAAGAATACTTACATGCAACCAGAATGGTGGTGATGGCAGCCCCTTTTTCTCTCCAATCCTTCGCCCCTCCCTTCTCTCTTTTCTCTCTGGTTTTCTTTTGTTTTGAATTCTGTTTTCAGCTGAATGAGTAAGTGGAGAGTGGGTTGTTGACCCTCTGTCATATGATGTAAGTTGTCCAATTTTAGGACTAATTGTGCGGGTTTTGATTGTATTATAGTCAGTATCTGGGGATTTAGCTGAGTATTAGAAATTTGTAGTAGGAAGGCCTTTTGTAAGCCATTCCTGCATTGTTGGAGTTATTTTGTACTTGAAGACCTCCAATTTGTATGTTATCTTTCGGCGAACCAGACACTTGCCCGGAGATGCAGTACAATTGGGAAGACTTAAGTTTCTGTTCAATACCGCGTCGCGACCAGGAGGGTTCGCGTCGCGAAGGAAGCATGATGCAGGAAGGAATTGGATTCTGTCCAATATCGCGTCGCGACGGGCTCGTGTTGCGATGCGATGGTTTACTGAAGTTAGGGTTTTTAATTCAGTTTTGCGTTTTTTCAAGGGAGCTTGGTCATTGGAGCGCATCCAGACGTCTTGGAGTAGAGGAAAGTGAGATCTTGGGAGTTCTTCACCACTTGGGAACGAGGGTTGAAGGTTCCTATGTCTATCTTTACTTGTATTGCTTCTTTTACTCTAGTTATGTCTCTATTCACCATGTGTAACTAATTTTCTAAGATTAGGGAGAGATGATTCTCCCCGAACCTATGTTATGGATACTTTGTTATGGTTAATACAATTAGTTGTTTGAATTATCATAAGTCTATGCCTCTGATCGTAATGCTTTATAGTTACATATGATAATTATAATGATTTAGGTTATGTGATCGCATAGGGATATGAGTTGCATGCTGGATATGGGGTATTAGATCACGATCTTGTGATCACCATAGGAATATGGGGTTGGATGCATGAATTCTCTATTTCTTAAGTTTATTGCTTTACCGGTTGGCATGATTCACCTAAGGAATTAGGGTAACTCAATTAGGTAAAAGGGGTTCTGAGGCAAGGAATTGTCCTTAACCTACCATAGTGAATTGAATCTGGTAGTTCAAACAGTTAATCTGTAATTAGCTGAAGGTTCATAACATAGGTGAAGGGAGAGGATTCGACACCTAATCACTTTCTCTCGTTATTTCAACAACAGTCTTTATTTTCGCGTTACGCAATTACAAATCAAATCAATTTTCACAATCTAGAAGTAATCAAATTTGCTATTGTTACAACACGCAGTCCCTGTGGAATCGACCGGTACTTACCGTAATTTTATTACTTGCAACGTTTTCAGTACACTTACTGAATTCCTTAACAAGTTTGCCGGGGATTGTTGACTTTGTTGTCGACAAGGCAAACGAGTTGATTCTAGATTTTTAGTTTTTGTTGTTTTTAGTTACTTAATTCTGCTACTTGTTGGTTTCTTGAACTTGTTGACGTTTGCTTAAGTGTTTCAGAGATTTGTGCATGCGGAGCAAGGGTCCACAAGAACTCTTGTTTTGTAACATCCCTAATTTTTAAAGACTCGTACTATGATGCCTAAGACCGAGTAATTATTTGTGGGAATAATTGGTTGTGTCTCGGGGATTAATAGTCGAGGAAAAGTCCAAAGAAATCCTACTCTACGTTTAATTGTGGCTTAGTCATAATTTAAATGAACAATTCAGCTGAAGGGTAAAATCGTCATTTCGCCTCACATCGAAGATTTATCAATTGATTGAAATAATTAATCGCAACTCGAGAGAGAGGTAGTCGAGAAACCTATGCCGAGCGGAAAGCCATAAGATTATTGGGGTTTTAGCCTCAAGACCAAGAATTAATGGGCCAAGGGCAATTTGGTCTTTTCCACCCAATTAAAACCCTCAGCCCCTTTGAAACATAACAACACTCATGTTCATTCCCATTTTCAGTCTGAAGCTCAGAAAGTAGATTAGAGAGAGAGAGAGAGAGAGAGGAGAATGTGAATGGAGAAGAGAGAGGAGAAGAAGAGGAAATCTCAAAACCTTGGTGCATGCAAGTGATCTTCATGCCATCCTTCACCATTTTTCTTCCTCTACCCTTTGATACCACTGTTTCTGATCATCCTCCCCTACATCTCCATCCACCATTTTCGAGTAGAAGAAGGATGGAGCTGGGATTTCCAAGTTAGAGGGTGAAGATGCAAGTTCAACAAATTTCTGGGAAAAACCCGTATGGTATACCTTCGGTGATTTCATCGAATCTCCCTGCACACAACTCCGATGATCGTGATTCTTGTTTCGCTGGAAAGTAGACAAAAATCTCTTCATTTTGGGCACAAGAACCGTATGATTTCATGGAGAAATGAGAGAGATATCCTGTTTACAAGTTTCGGTTCCAGAATCAAACACTGTCCTGGACCAGTCACCTTGTCTTGGTGATATCTCCCAAACCACTGGATGCATGCGTGTGAATCCTTGACCATTTGAAAGTAGACGAAATTACCTTCACAATGAGCACCGGTTTGGATAATTTTGGTCACGGATTGACCAAGTTATGCCTGTTGCAAAACTGAGTCATGTTGCTGGAAAACAGAAAGAAGAATGCTGGAAATGTGATTCGTCGGATTTGGGATTCGAATTTTCAAGTCACGCAAGACGTCAATTCTATCCACCAGAGATGAAGTCAGTATCAAGAGGGGTGTTGGTTGCGGAATTCAGTTGCAGAGGCATTCGGAGCGTGTTCGTGATTACGGGGATTGTTCGAGTGGTTAACGGTTCGGTTGTTCGAGCGAGGACGCGACTTCTCGGGGATCGTCAACCGGGTGAGTTCTACTCACGGATAGGGATATTTTTATGTGTCTTGAAAATATATCGGTTTTGAGTCATAAGGCATTATCCGTTTTCGAAAGATTTTGGAACCGAAAACCGTTTTTGAGAAATATTGCGTTTTTACGGTTTTTATGAAATTGTTGGACAATTTGCGAAGTTGTGAATAACTCGTTGAAATAAAATGATTTGTATACTATCTGGAATATTTGGGATTTTCTGAGTTTCAGGAGTGATCGATATTAGAAATCGAATTGGGCGAAAACGGAAAGCGGAATTGAGAAATAGGAGAATTTTTGGAAACAGACACAGGTCGCACGGACCGCGCGCCTGCTACGGGTTGGTTTAATTGGAAATAAAAAGAGACGCACGGGTCGTGCGCCCCTGGGCACGGACCGTGCGCCCTCTTCGGGTTGGTTGTGTGATTTTGGTAAATCACGCACGGGTCGTGCGCCCCTGGGCACGGGTCGTGCGTGAGGTTCTGGTGCCAATTCCCGTTTTCTCGTTTCGTCGCTCCGTTTGATCCCGAACCTTTTCTAATTTCTTTCTCAATCATTTAAAAAGGAATTGCCTTACTGACAACCGTATTTTGAACTTGTTCAACTCATGTTTGTGAAAAGAACTTCGAAAGCATAATTGATTGAAAAACCGAAACCCTAGTACGCGTGTGAGTACACTGACTGATGGATTGACTGAATATATGTTTATATATGTCAAATGAAAATGATTATAATGCCGGAGGTCTAAATTATGAATTCCTCAAAACGGGTTATAGATCGATATGGATATTGTTTATCCAATTATTATGTGATTGATCCTTTGGTGATCAAAATGAAAAAGAAGATATAAATTATCTAACTCTCGAGAACTTGATGCGTATTGTCATACGTATTGCGTTGGGTGACTACCCGACAAGTAGCATACTAGGGAGGGTAGTCATGACCCCTTACCTAGGCCCAGAATGTGTGTTGGCGTGGTCAACTCACGGGTTACCGGGATTAGCACCGGATTGCAGTCGGTTTATGCTAAATGGAACACACGATTACCGGGATTAGCACTGGATTGCAGTCGGTACGTGTTAAATAAATTCACGAAGTGCGTGGCATTTCGATTAATAAATATAAGACATTGTTATGTCAGTTTTCTTATAACGGTTTAATAAATTGAACCGAGTGTTAGTGAGGGGGCACGGTAGGACTCACTGAGACAAGTTGTCTCACCCAATCCATATTTGTTGTTTTTACAGAGAACAGGTTATAAGGACAGCAGGCGGCACAGTTAGTCGTCAGGCTCGAGGAGAAGTTGGAGATGTAACCTTCCATCTATGTTTTGGATTATTTCTGATGTAGTCTCTGTATTCGGTCTTATGACTCGAACTTGTATCAGGTTATATTTTTGTAGTTTCCGCTGTTTCTTGTAAAGATGTATATCTGAACAGGAATTTTTATACTCTGATTTATACCAAATTGTATATTTAGGTATTTCTTTGTTAAAGAAATACCGGGGTGTTACATTTGGTATCAGAGCGGTTCGGCCTTGTCGGACGTAGTGACGACCTTCGGGTCGAGTATTAGGTCGAGTCAGCTAGGGATTTAGACAATTATGTGTCAGGTCTTTTTAGTATATTATGTGACGTATTGAGTCAGGATCCACTCAATGTTTCATGTAAGTTACTGAAAATTATGACAGATAGTTGCCTTAGCCCCGAAAATGTCCAAAACCCTACACCATAGGATTCTCAGCCTTCTCGTTTCATCAGAACGTGCAGCGGCAGCAGAGGGCTACATATGACATCGGGAAACCATGATGGACATCCGCGATGGTTCGAGGAAACTGTGAGCGGCTGTTCAGTAAATGAATCGGATGCGGCTAGTGAGTCGCAGTATAAGACATCGTAAATCTTATCGAGATTACAAATCAAGCGAAGCCATTGGGCAATAGAAATGACAGTGTACTGAAAGCTATCAGACTGGTTAACACCCAAAACCCTGACCTTTATTTAGTCAGCGTGTCAGTTTTCGAGATATCATTTTCATCATAAATCTTACCTTCTGGTGTCAGTCAATCCCAGTTAGGGCAGCAGTCAAGGAAAATCTTTATCGGTGAATTTTAGGCATAGATTCCAATTCTTCTTCTTCTTCCGAGTCACAATGTGACAGATGACAAAGCCAATTGAGTAAAGATACTCCATCGTCAGTATTGACTAGTGGAATCATAAGTGCCGATCAGGTTAAGTCCCGATCAGGGATTACGATTCAAATCCTTCAACGCGGATTAGTGTGTGGGATCAGTAGGAGTGACCGTATTTCAATCCGCTGCTGGAAGCATTCCGATCACGATCTGTGAGAAATTCTCGTTAGTCTTCCGACTCATTTGTTCGTAACTTCTGCTCCGGAACTCCGATTTTTATGTTCCGAGAGGCGTTGGAAAGCTAACGGAAATATCTACACCGATGAATGGTTTGTGAACCGTATCTTCAATTGTATTTTGAAGTGTACCTCTGTTTTAAATCTGAACCGTAAACTCTAAGCATTCGTGGAATGTGGACCTCCCTGTTGTACGGGAAATGGGTAAAAGGATCTCCAATCAGTCAGTTCAGACTCCTAGAACCCGTTCTTAAGCTATATTGATTAATGTAATGTAATAATTATGTCTGGATAGTCGCGGAAGTTCGAAAAGAAGCTGGGCCAAGGAAATTCTAAAGGATAATTCCAATTTCAACGGATCAATACGGAGACACTCATGGT
The DNA here is from genome assembly GCA_039519185.1 of Astragalus membranaceus. Taxonomy (NCBI): domain Eukaryota; kingdom Viridiplantae; phylum Streptophyta; class Magnoliopsida; order Fabales; family Fabaceae; genus Astragalus; species Astragalus membranaceus. The sequence continues at coordinate 61,565,093 of CM076850.1, read as the reverse complement.
GTGCTCGTGTGATTCCCACAATAACCTTTTGTTTTCAAAAATCCCTTGGTGCCACCGCAATTTGAATTTCGTGACTAATCCGAGAATAATTGCTACACTGAAGCTAATTGAGAAACCAAGGATTGCCTAGGATGACTCTAAATCTCATCTTCGAAAGAAAACCTTATGTCGTTCTCGTAGGGTCCTAATATCGAAATTCGAGCATCCTTAGGGTCTGAGTGATCAGGATCTATGAAAGATAGGTATCAAAATTCAAAGGCTAGTTGATCTAGAAAGACAACTGTGATTGGATAAGTCGTTGACTTAGACAATCCTGAAAGAGCTATGACCTGTATAAGGGCAACAGACTGTAGGTTTGAGTTCTGAGGACAAAGTCATAATGGTCGAAAGACGCACCCTTATCATTATCTTGGGTTAGTTAAAACATCGGTTGTACCGGTGACTACCTGAAATGCTAGAAATGTTTCTAAGATAACCAAAGATGTGGGTTACTCAAACGTTTGCTCAGAAGTATTGGAAGGCTAGGTAACACGTGAATATAATAGCTAGTTGGAGAAGTATCAAGCCACGTTAGGGCAATCATCTTTCGGCACTTCTAGTGCTCAAGCTTCCGCTACTGAAGTGAAACTCCAATCGTTAATCTGGATCCCGTTAGGGTTGACAGTAAGTTGTTATGACTTTGATCCATCGGACAGATTGAAGCTAGTTTCACCATTCCAATAATCTATCGGCAAGATGTCAATAAAGCAAGTATGTACTGAATTCAGAGTTGTCTGATTTAGCCAGTACACGAGACTTCTCTAAGAAATCCGATGAGTTGGGTGCGTGTAGCTCATCTTCCTTTTACATACTACACCCGTATGATGGAAGAATGTCTGAGGATGAACCGTAGGTCGGTCTGAGACTAAATGATTGGACAGTGACTGTATGACACATGAGCCCTTGATAGTGAACTCTATAACCTTTGTGTAGTCTCTTGAGACAATCAAGTCGTGTCCATTTTTCATCATGAAATACGAACCTTTGTTTTAATCTCGAAGTTTGTCACGGACCGATTCGAGAAAGGAATTGAACGGAAATGAATTGAATCGAGTGGAATAGCGGTTTGAGAAGAATTTTTTTTTAAAGCAAATACCCGCTTTCTTTTCGGCTCAATGTCCTTCCCGATCACTTCCTCGAACGAACCTAATTATTTTTGTTTTAACGGAACCGAACTCAAGCACGATAAAAGTTTGCGAGATTTTGATCGCACAAATGGTTGACTCCAACAAAATAACACCTTTATTCTCACTTTCGAATTTGCAAATTTTAAAAATTTGAGAATGAGATTCCGCTTTGTTGAAACGTCGTGCATCGAGTAAGGTCATTTATAAGTTGGGGTGAATTATCGTTTTGTATGGTCGTATTTTTCAAGTTATCGTTATTGGAAAGCCCCATTGAAAAGAATTTTTATTCAAATGCTTTCAAGCTTTGGAAAAGATTTAATGAAAGAATAAATCACCACCATTTTATAGTTTTCTTGAGTCAAGTTGCAAGAAAAAATATTTTCTACATTCCGTGGGACTGAGAGTCAAATTGTTTTATAAAAATAACTCTGCTTGCTTCGGTCAAGGTTTTAGTAAATTGAGTCAAGCGCTTTTGTGGGCGTAACTTAGGAAGGGAAGGAAACTTTTTCCGTCTACCGCGTAGTGTGATTTCCAAGTACTCGTCTCATAGGCGTCGTCTCCTTCCAATTCAAGCTACGGCTAGGCCGAAACCTTACGAGTTCCTGACTTCGATAGTGCAGGATTTGTGGATACCATAACTATGAGTTCGTATCCTCAACAGATTGTAGGCATTCCATTGTCCATAACAATTAGTGTCAGCTCTCAAGAGGTCGGAATAGTTAATTTCTGAAGAAAGTCTGTATCTTCATGATGTCTTTCACGTGTCTCAGTTGAGAAAATGTATTCCCGGTCCACTTCAGCCGTTGAGCACTGAAACGATCGACCTTCGACCGGATTTATCATTCCAACCTTATCCTAGTCAGATCCTAGGGCGTGGCGTGAAGACATTGAGGTCAAGGACTAATCCGATTGTCGAGGTAGTCTGGGAAGGCTTCTCAGCCGAAGAGGCTACTTGGGAATTGGAAGAGGACATGATGACCCGATATCAATATCTTTTTTTTGCTTAAGGTTCTTCTTGTCAATTTTGAGGACAAATTTTTTAAAAGTTGGGGTGATTGTAACATCCCTAATTTTTAAAGACTCGTACTATGATGCCAAAGACCGAGTAATTATTTGTGGGAATAATTGGTCGTGTCTTGGGGATTAATAGTCGAGGAAAAGTCCAAAGAAATCCTACTCTACGTTTAATTGTGGCTTAGTCATAATTTAAATGAACAATTCAGCTGAAGGGTAAAATCGTCATTTCGCCTCACATCGAAGATTTATCAATTGATTGAAATAATTAATCGCAACTCGAGAGAGAGGTAGTCGAGAAACCTATGCCGAGCGGAAAGCCATAAGATTATTGGGGTTTTAGCCTCAAGACCAAGAATTAATGGGCCAAGGGCAATTTGGTCTTTTCCACCCAATTAAAACCCTCAGCCCCTTTGAAACATAACAACACTCATGTTCATTCCCATTTTCAGTCTGAAGCTCAGAAAGTAGATTAGAGAGAAAGAGAGAGAGGAGAATGTGAATGGAGAAGAGAGAGGAGAAGAAGAGGAAATCTCAAAACCTTGGTGCATGCAAGTGATCTTCATGCCATCCTTCACCATTTTTCTTCCTCTACCCTTTGATACCACTGTTTCTGATCATCCTCCCCTACATCTCCATCCACCATTTTCGAGTAGAAGAAGGATGGAGCTGGGATTTCCAAGTTAGAGGGTGAAGATGCAAGTTCAACAAATTTCTGGGAAAAACCCGTATGGTATACCTTCGGTGATTTCATCGAATCTCCCTGCACACAACTCCGATGATCGTGATTCTTGTTTCGCTGGAAAGTAGACAAAAAGCTCTTCATTTTGGGCACAAGAACCGTATGATTTCATGGAGAAATGAGAGAGATATCCTGTTTACAAGTTTCGGTTCCAGAATCAAACACTGTCCTGGACCAGTCACCTTGTCTTGGTGATATCTCCCAAACCACTGGATGCATGCGTGTGAATCCTTGACCATTTGAAAGTAGACGAAACTACCTTCACAATGAGCACCGGTTTGGATAGTTTTGGTCACGGATTGACCAAGTTATGCCTGTTGCAAAACTGAGTCATGTTGCTGGAAAACAGAAAGAAGAATGCTGGAAATGTGATTCGTCGGATTTGGGATTCGAATTGTCAAGTCACGCAAGACGTCAATTCTATCCACCAGAGATGAAGTCAGTATCAAGAGGGGTGTTGGTTGCGGAATTCAGTTGCGGAGGCATTCGGAGCGTGTTCGTGATTACGGGGATTGTTCGAGTGGTTAACGGTTCGGTTGTTCGAGCGAGGACGCGACTTCTCGGGGATCGTCAACCGGGTGAGTTCTACTCACGGATAGGGATATTTTTATGTGTCTTGAAAATATATCGGTTTTGAGTCATAAGGCATTATCCGTTTTCGAAAGATTTTGGAACCGAAAACCGTTTTTGAGAAATATTGCGTTTTTACGGTTTTTATGAAATTGTTGGACAATTTGCGAAGTTGTGAATAACTCGTTGAAATAAAATGATTTGTATACTATCTGGAATATTTGGGATTTTCTGAGTTTCAGGAGTGATCGATATTAGAAATCGAATTGGGCGAAAACGGAAAGCGGAATTGAGAAATAGGAGAATTTTTGGAAACAGACACAGGTCGCACGGACCGCGCGCCTGCTACGGGTTGGTTTAATTGGAAATAAAAAGAGACGCACGGGTCGTGCGCCCCTGGGCACGGACCGTGCGCCCTCTTCGGGTTGGTTGTGTGATTTTGGTAAATCACGCACGGGTCGTGCGCCCCTGGGCACGGGTCGTGCGTGAGGTTCTGGTGCCAGTTCCCGTTTTCTCGTTTCGTCGCTCCGTTTGATCCCGAACCTTTTCTAATTTCTTTCTCAATCATTTAAAAAGGAATTGCCTTACTGACAACCGTATTTTGAACTTGTTCAACTCATGTTTGTGAAAAGAACTTCGAAAGCATAATTGATTGAAAAACCGAAACCCTAGTACGCGTGTGAGTACACTGACTGATGGATTGACTGAATATATATGTTTATATATGTCAAATGAAAATGATTATAATGCCGGAGGTCTAAATTATGAATTCCTCAAAACGGGTTATAGATCGATATGGATATTGTTTATCCAATTATTATGTGATTGATCCTTTGGTGATCAAAATGAAAAAGAAGATATAAATTATCTAACTCTCGAGAACTTGATGCGTATTGTCATACGTATTGCGTTGGGTGACGACCCGACAAGTAGCATACTAGGGAGGGTAGTCATGACCCCTTACCTAGGCCCAGAATGTGTGTTGGCGTGGTCAACTCACGGGTTACCGGGATTAGCACCGGATTGCAGTCGGTTTATGCTAAATGGAACACACGATTACCGGGATTAGCACTGGATTGCAGTCGGTACGTGTTAAATAAATTCACGAAGTGCGTAGCATTTCGATTAATAAATATAAGACATTGTTATGTCAGTTTTCTTATAACGGTTTAATAAATTGAACCGAGTGTTAGTGAGGGGGCACGATAGGACTCACTGAGACAAGTTGTCTCACCCAATCCATATTTGTTGTTTTTACAGAGAACAGGTTATAAGGACAGCAGGCGGCACAGTTAGTCGTCAGGCTCGAGGAGAAGTTGGAAATGTAACCTTCCATCTATGTTTTGGATTATTTCTGATGTAGTCTCTGTATTCGGTCTTATGACTCGAACTTGTATTAGGTTATATTTTTGTAGTTTCCGCTGTTTCTCGTAAAGATGTATATCTGAACAGGAATTTTTATACTCTGATTTATACCAAATTGTATAATACCTTTGTTAAAGAAATACCGGGGTGTTACATGTTTGACCCGGAAATTGAAAAACTAGCAAAATCAAATCGAAGAAAGGCTAAGCTTGCCAAGCAGCAAGCAAGGGAATTGTCACAGGTACAATCAACTTCTACCTCAGTACCGGAAGATTTTTCGAGTGAAGAGGAAGAAATGGCTGATCCTCCACCTCCACCAAGACGTACTCTAGGTGACTTCGGGCGAAGAAATCAAGGTGTCCAAGCTTAGCATTTCAAACAGTGGGCGTGGGCCAGTTTGACATCAAATCTTCTGTCCACACTGCCCTTAAATCAGAGCAGTTCTCTGGGTCTGATGCTGAAGACCCCAACCAACATCTCTTCCAATTTTATGAGATATGTGGTACTACACACCCTGAGGGGGTGACTGATAATGCAAAGAAGGTTCGGTTGTTCCCATTCACTCTAACGGGCTAAAGATTGGTTGAACACTCTCCCAGGGACCGTCAACACTTGGAATGACCTCGAGAATAAGTTCTTGGAGCGATTCTTCCCTGTCTCCAAGTTTATAAGGAAAAGAGCTGAAATCTCTAACTTTACTCAAGGGGAGTCAGAGTCGTTGTATGATTCTTGGGAGAGATTCAAACTGTTGCTCAAAAAGTGTCCGGGGCATGGTATAGATGACTTCTTACAGCTGCAAACTTTCTGTCATGGTTTGAGACCTCAGACAAGAATGATGCTAGATGCCTCAGCTGGAGGATCTTTGGGTACAAAGACTTGGGAAGAAGCAAAATAGCTAGTAGAAGACATGGCCTCCAATGAATACAGAATTCAGAATGATCGGGGAGGTGTAAGTAAAAAGGGTGTGCTGGAACTAGATTCAAACAGTGCAGTGTTAGCCCAGCAGAAATTAATGTCCATGCAGATTGAGGCCCTCACCAAACAATTGGCTGCAGCTTGCGAGGTTGGGACAAAAGGCCAAGCAACCGCCCAAGCAGTGCAATCAGGTGGGTGCATTTATTGTGGCAGAGAAGCTCATGAAGGGGATTGTGCAGCCCAAGGAGAGGCAATGGAACAGGCCAATTATATGGGAAATTTCCAAAAACAAGGTGGGAACCCTTTTTCCAACACCTACAATCCTGGGTGGAAGAATCATCCCAACTTTTCTTGGAAAAACAATGAAGCCTCAGGTTCCCAACAACAGTCTCAGACACCTAATCAACAACAAAAACCCCCTTCTCGGTTAGAAGATGCGTTGATGCAGTTTATGCAGATGACCAAAAACACCTTCCAGTCCCAAGAACAGGTAATGATAAACATGGGAAAGAACCATGAAGCATCCATGAAGAACTTGGAGACCCAAATTGGCCAACTGTCAAAGCAATTAGCTGAGAAGTCCAACGGTAGTTTCCCTGCAAACACTGTGGATAACCCCAAAAATGAGAACTACAATGCTATCTCGCTGAGAAGTGGTAAAGAATTGAGACCCGTTGAGGTAACCAAGCACAAGCCTAGTGAGGAATTGAAAAAAAAGAATGAGGTGATAGAAAAATAAAAAGAAACAGGAAATGAGAAAATGGAGGGGGAAGCAAGAGAGAAGGTCCAGGAGATCCCATCATATATGAAATTGCCCTATCCCCCATTACCTAAGAAGAAAGAGAAGGAGGAGCAATTCTCCAAGTTTAGGGAAATTTTCTCACGTCTCCAGATCAACATTCCTTTCGCAGAGGCATTAGAGCAAATGCCCATGTATGCAAGGTTCATGAAGGAATTTTTGACTAAAAAGAGGAGGTTTAAGGATGATGACATTGTGGCTCTATCTGAAGAGTGTAGTGCCATAATCCAAAACAAGCTTCCTCAGAAGTTGAAGGATCCTGGGAGCTTCACCCTCCCGTGCAAAATTGGTGAAGAAAAGGTTGATAACGCACTTTACGATTTGGGGGCGAGCATAAACTTAATGCCCCTAGCCATGTGGAGGAAACTGGGCGGAGGAGAAGTGAAACCAACCACCATGACCTTGCGACTTGCTGACAGGTCCATCAGGAACCCTTATGGGGTTGTGGAGGATGTCCTGGTCAAGGTTGGCAAATTCCTCTTCCCAGTAGACTTTGTAATTTTGCAACTGGATGGGGATACGGATGTCAAAAGCTCCATGAATGGAGACAATGACATTCCGTTCATTCTGGGAAGACCCTTCCTGGCTACCAGTAGGGCAGTAATTGATGTGGCTGAAGGGACGGTGAAATTGAGGGTCCAAGATGAATTTGAGACCTTCAATGTGCTTGAGTACACAGCCCCGATGAAGGAAAAAGAAGAATGTCACCGCATTGAGACCACTAATTCCAAGATGGTTGAGAAAAAAATCTACCACCCAACCCGTGAGAAGCCACCTACTGTTTGGAAGGACCTGAAGGAAACTACAAGTACAGCTGGTAAGAACTGTAAGATTAAAGTGGAGTATGCCAAAGGAGTGCTGGAAGAGGCACTGAAAAAGCTGAGTGCTCCACCGGAGCCAAACTAAGCCATCTTCTGACAACCGTCAAGCTAGTGACGTTAAAGAAGCGCTGAGTGGGAGGCAACCCACTGTGAGGTACCAAGTATTTATTTTAGTTTAATTCTAAGTAGTCAATTAAATTTTAATTTTGGGTTAGTTTTAGGCAAAATCTGTGTTCGGTCAATTTCGCTTCGCGAAAGAGAAGGATTTTAAAGAAAAAAACGTTTCTATCTTATTTCGCGTCGCGAAATAAGAGTGTCGTGTCGCGATGGGTTTAAATTTTTTAACTGGAAAACGGTTCTGTTTGATTTCGCGACGCGATAGAGACGCGTCGCGTCGCGATGCGAGACTTTTTAGCCTGATTTCAGGCAGACCGAACACAAACATAGAATTTTTTAAAATTTCCCCTTTCCCTCTCTTGTGCCCACACTGCAATCCCCTTCCCCATTTCGTTTTTGCTCTAATCTGGTCGTGGATTCTTGCGACTTTGCACGAAATCATCATCACCAAACATCTCCAGGTATTGATTTTAACGTTTTAATTCAATTAGAGTAGAAATTTCTATTTGAATTGATGGTTGTTAAGTTGAACTTGGAGCTACAAATTTTGGGGTTGGGAGGACAAATTAAGAGTTGGAAATTGTTCCCCATTGTAGTACATTGCATGATTAATGTTGATTTCTGAATTTGGGGACTGAATGATTGAATTGGGGTAAGAACTAAGTTGTTTTTGGGGTGTAGCCAAGGTGTTTGACGAAATGCTTGAATGGAAATTTTTGTGTAGCCAAGGTGTTTGTAAAAAGGCCCAAGTGAGTTTTGGCTAAGCAACCCAACTGTTTGTGAAAATGCCTAAGTGAATTCTGTTTTTGGGTGTTAGCCTGTGCTTTAATTTTTTCAATGATCATTGAACCTTAGGGTAGTTGACTAGTGATGAGAAAAATTTTATTGCCTGTTTCTGGGAATTTCTCTGCTGTGAGTGGGGCCCACACCAAGGACCCACCGAGAACTAACAATTTTTGCTGGATTCTGTTTTATTTCATTTCAGGACATTACAGGTAAACAGAAATGATGAGGCAAAGCAAAGCAGGCACCTCCAAGAAAAGGAAAGGGGAACCCTCAGTTGAGGTTCACAGATTCAAATCCCCTGAGCACGAAGAGCGGTATCAGCAGGTGGTCAAAGGCAAGAAGATAAATCCTGAGAGGGCCTTTGACCTCTCCACAGATGAGTTCCCGATTATTACTTCCACACTGCGGGAGTTGGGGTGGCTTCCACTCAATGCAATGATTAAGCAGGCGAACCAGAGCCTGGTCAGGGAGTTCTACTCCAACGCCTATTGGGAGGAGGAGAAGGACAAGTCTACATCAGTTTATGTCGAGGCAAGACTGTGTCCTACTCTTCCGACAGCATCAACAGCCTACTTGGGCTACCTACAGAGGCCTTCTGTGCTATGTGCTATGCTGCAGTCAACCCCAGGAAGATTGATTATGAGGGGACCTTGAGAGAGCTGTGCCGTCCAGGGGCACAATGGGCCGGATCCCAGAACCTTCCACGCCGCTTTTGCAATATGGGACTGAAGCCAATCCCAAAGGCCTGGAATGCATTTTTCAATCAGTCGATCATCTATTGTTCCAATTCCACTGATGTGAAGGTCAAGGTGGCCATGGGGCTATTAGCTATTATGAGAGGCCAGAGGGTGAACCTGGGGAGAGCCATATCTGAGAGCATTGCTGAGATAGTCAGATGTCCTAGGGCTAGATTGGGGCATGCTTCTGTGATCCATGCCTTATGTATACAGCAGGGCTGTCCTGAGTACCATGATGACTTACTAGTTGATCCCAGGGAGCCCATCACTGCAGCCTGGATCATGAAGCAGCCCGATGGGCCTATGGATGGAGCAGTTCCACCACCGCAGCCAGCATCTCCAGCACAGCAGCAGCCAGCAGGCCCATCATACCGTCAGATGTATGGCAGCGACCCTTCCTTCCGGTATGACCTCCATATGGCCAACTGGTGCGGGACGTCGATGCTACTACAGCAGCAGGGCATAGGTGTATCTTACCTTGCATCAGCTAGAGTCCACCTGGCTACCCAGGAGTATATGGCGGAGAACAGGGCAGCAGGTGCATCTTCATCAGCACCACCGGCAGAGCAGCAGCCAGACTCTCAGGACCCCCTACTTTCAGGGGATGAGTACATTGATGATCACATTTCTTTTCCCTGAGCAGGAGGCTCATTGATTTTTTACTGTTATTTTCAGACATTTTTACCTTGCATTTTTAGTCCTATTTTCCCCTTTGACTTTATTTTGCACTTTGGTCTGTACTATATTATTACAACTTATCCTGTGATATTGAGGCACCACTATCTTAAACATTTTGCAAGCAGCTTCAATTATGATGATTTGTGGTATTTAGTTTCATATGTTTTACATTTTACCTTGTGATTGCTAGTATGTCAAATTTTATCATCAGGTATTGCTAGTGGTCATGCCAAAAGTTGAGGCAGACTGAGATCATCTATGGGCATTCTCTCAAGTAACATCTCTAAAAATTCCCAGCTGTGAGGTTTGCCCCCAAACACTTATTCTATTCATTGTGTGATTATTCTTTGCTTGCATTAGTCTGCAGAACTTGAGCTTGTACTTAACTATCTTGCATGTGATTTATATACACACTGAGGCAATTTTTGAAAACCTGAGCCTTTCAAGCCAACCCTCTAATTGCTATCCCTTGTTAGCCCCTCTGAGCCTAATTGTTTAATTTTTGTAATTTTCCTGCACATCATAGCCTAAGTTTTCTTAACTTGGAGTTAGGTAGATTAAAGCATGAGAGTGGGGAAACATTCTAAGTTTGGGGTTGCACATGGAATAGCAACATTCTAAGTTTGGGGTGGTATACAAGAGAAAGGAACATACAAAGAAAAGAAGGAAAAAGAATATATATATATATTTCAAAAAAAAAAGAGGTTATATATAAATAAATAAGTAAATAATTCCTTCTCTTGTGGAATGCTTTGGGAAAAAATGGGTAAGTGAGTGAGATTGTTGAAATTGACAAAGAGAGAAGTAGGCCTAACTCCAAGTTGTAACCTACTTATCCAAATGTATCCACCCTTACCTAAGCCCCATTACAACCTTTGAAAGTCCTCAAAAAGTGTGTGTGTGTATTTCTTGTGTATTGATTTGTATAGTACTTGTTCAAGCCTATGAAACGATGATGCAGGTACTGTGAATTGAGTGAATACCCTAAACACCTCAAAGAGAGAAACACCGGTGAGATGTGTGAAAAAGAGATAACTTGAGAATGATTGCCTGCTTATGATCTTGTGTCTTACCGATTCAGTTGTCTTGCTACTGCACTAGGTTGATGATGATTTTTGATATACTGTGTAGTTATTGGTTTGTGTAGAATGTGTGACAGCTAAATAAAAAAGTAGCCACAACCTGAATTGAATGTTTGCTTGAGGATAAGCAAAAGTTTAAGTTTGGGGTTGTGTTGACCCTCTGTCATATGATGTAAGTTGTCCAATTTTAGGACCAATTGTGCGGGTTTTGATTGTATTATAGTCAGTATCTGGGGATTTAGCTGGGTATTAGAAATTTGTAGTAGGATGTCCTTTTGTAAGCCATTCCTGCATTGTTGGAGTTATTTTGTACTTGAAGACCTCCAATTTGTGTGTTATCTTTCGGCGAACCAGACACATGCCTGGAGATGCAGCACAATTGGGAAGACTTAAGTTTTTCTGTTCAATATTGCGTCGCGACCAGGAGGGTTCGTGTCGCGGAGGGAGCATGATGCGGGAAGGAATTGGATTCTGTCCAATATCGCGTCGCGACGGGCTCGTGTCGCGACGCGATGGTTTGCTGAAGTTAGGGTTTTTAATTCGGTTTTGCGTTTTTTCAAGGGAGCTTGGTCATTGGAGCGCAGCCAGACGTCTTGGAGCAGAGGAAAGTGAGATCTTGGGAGTTCTTCACCACTTGGGAACGAGGGTTGAAGGTTCCTGTGTCTATCTTTACTTGTATTGTTTCTTTTACTCTAGTTATGTCTCTATTCACCATGTGTAACTAATTTTCTAAGATTAGGGAGAGATGATTCTCCCCGAACCTATGTTATGGATACTTTGTTATGGTTAATACAATTAGTTGTTTGAATTATCATAAGTTTATGCCTCTGATCGTAATGCTTTATAGTTACATATGATAATTATAATGATTTAGGATATGTGATCGCATAGGGATATGGGTTGCATGCTGGATATGGGGAATTAGATCATGTACTTGTGATCACCATAGGAATATGGGGTTGGATGCATGAATTCTCTATTTCTTAAGTTTATTGCTTTACCGGTTGGCATGATTCACCTAAGGAATTAGGGTAACTCAATTAGGTAAAAGGGGTTCTGAGGCAAGGAATTGTCCTTAACCTACCATAGTGAATTGAATCTGGTAGTTCAAACAATTAATCTCTAATTAGCTGAAGGTTCATAACATAGGTGAAGGGAGAGGATTCGACACCTAATCGCTTTCTCTCGTTATTTCAACAACAGCCTTTATTTTCGCGTTACGCAATTACAAATCAAATCAATTTTCACAATCTAGAAGTAATCAAATTTGCTATTGTTAGAACACGCAATCCATGTGGAATCGACCGGTACTTACCGTAATTTTATTACTTGCAACGTTTTCAGTACACTTGCTGAATTCCTTAACATGGGTTGGGGTTGAGATTGGGGTGGATGGTAAGTTGGGCTTAGTTGGGCTGAGGGTCAAATGGTAGAGAAAAGTCCAAACTACCCTTGGCCCACTAAGTTATGGTTTAGGTACTGGAATCTCTTTTAATCTCACGGTTTTCACTAGACATTTATTTCTCGACTGCCCCCACGTTCGACACGCAACTAGTTATTCCTATTAATTTTCTAAAACGTTCCTATACATCATAATTCGAATTTTAAAAATTAGGGATGTTACAATTTCCATTGCTATTTCAAATTTTTCTACTAGTGATATGTGGAGGCAAAATTGTTGTTCAAGTTTTTACTTTGAAATTTGAATGAGAATTTATGAATATGGATTTTCTTATAATATTGCTTGACTTCTGAGATTTGAAGTTTGTTGAGGTAGAAACCTAATGAGGGTTATCTTGATTTACTTATATTAATCTTGATGAAGCTCTTTTGGGTTGCTTGAATTATAGTATAGATGTCATGACACTGCAATTGTTTTTATTGTATAATCCCCCCTCCCTTTTTTCTTAGGCAATTGCTTGAACTTTCATTATTTTAAACCTGGATTAGGTGAAATATGCTGCTGATTGTAGGCCAGAATTCATTACCTGGGGGAGTGATAATTGTGTTAAGAATATAAAATCAGTTAGAAGTTAGCCTTTTTTTGTGACAAAAGTTAGAAGTTAGCTTGGTGGTTACTATAGTTAGGTTGTTAGTAAGCATGTGATGTTTTGTTAGATATAAAAATACTTGTATTCTTTATTACTTTGTATTATTTAGTCCAGTAGCTCACTTGGTATGAGTTAGTCAGTAGATGAGTTTGTACAGTAGCTAGTTCATTAGACATAGTGACTGACTCAGTTTCCCTTAACTGATTCAATTGTGTATATTGTTGTATATGTAGGGATTGATCCCTGATTCAATGAATTAAGTTCATATTTTACATTCCTAACATGGTATCAGATGAAAAAAAAATTTTCTAAACTTCACCCTCTTTCTCACTCACGAGTCTCTCTCTGAAACTTCTCTCTCTCTCTCTCTCTCTCTCTCTCTCATGAGTCTCTCTCCCTTTGCAGATAGCCATAAACGGCTTTCCTCTTCTCTCTCTGAAAACTGACTTCTTCTCTTCTCTGCCAAGGGTCCTCTCTCTTCGCGATTCTCTCTCGGCAAGCAACTTTGAACACTGCTGCTGCATCGCGTGAGTTCTCTGTTTCTTGTTCATCTCTGATTCGGTTCCAGAAATCTCTTTTTTTTCTTCTCATCGCGTTTCTTGCTCATCGCGTTTCCTCTATTCTTGATTTCTGGTTCGAAATCTGTTTCAGTTTCCTTTTCGATGTGAATCACTATTTTCCTTTTTCGATTCTGAATAGTCTTGCTCCTGATCGATAATTGTATTTCCTTTTCTCTTTCGATTTTGGATTTTAACCTGGATCGAATCCTCTATTAGTAGTTTCGATTTCCTCTCATCGGTTTCTTGAATCGATTATTCTCTGATTCACAATCTCGTTTTCCAGTCCGTGTTTTTTTTCTTTCTGTTCTCACTACGAATCACGTTTTCTTCTCTTGATTCGAAGCTTTTTCTGTTCTTGTTTTGTCCTCTCTGAATCGATCATATGCCTAAATCGATTTCAGTTTTGGTTGCAATTTTCCTGTAATTTTTCTGTTTTGGACGTTGTGTGCGATTTCCCCTCTCTTCTTGCTTCCGTGCTTCTGTGACCTTAATCGTTCTCTTGTTTGCAATTTGCAATTTTGATTCCCTCTCACCTTCTCTTGTTAATCAAGATTCTAAATCGTTCATTCATCTTGCATCGATTTAGTTTTTGTTTTTTGCAGAATGAGTCTGAAGCCATTTATTTATTTTTGACAAGGCGTTTCGGGTTAGTTTGGCTTGCTACCCAGAATTGGTTGTGCATTGCTGTTTCAGATACTCTGGTAGTGTCACATCCGAATTCTGGATTCAAAATTTGTTGTAATGACACGTCAGCAAAGCAGTTAGAGAGAAGTTCAAAAATGGACAAAAGGGGTTATGCTCGAAAAGGAAGTGGCTCGAGAGTCCATACTTATGCTCAAAAAGGACTGTAGAAGCCAATCCCGAACGCTAGAAGAGAACTCACGTTATTTCCCCGAAAGACACACGGGAGCTCTCAAAGGAAAGACTCGAAATTCCAAGTGCAACACGTGAAGATATGAGGCGGTTAAGGCAGTTGTCTCGAGTGGGTTCGAAATGCAAGGACAGATGTAAAGGATCCAAGACGCCAAAAAACATGTGGCATCCATCATTTCTAGTCATTAGTTAGTTTTATATTTTATCTACTTTCAATAAGGACAAGTGTCCAAGACATGCAACGTAGCGGTTGGCATTTTTAGCTCTAAAAAGAGTAGTTCAAACGATGTACTCAGGGCGATTTCATACCATCTAGTAACCCATTATGTAACATCCCCAAAATAATTAATAGAATTATTTGGATGTTAACCCAATTGAATTATTTTAGTACTTGACTGGTAAATTTGTTGAGTGCTAAAATTAATTATTGGTTGTCATAGGATCGTTAACCGGTTAATTCAGGGCAAGGACGATTTGGAAACAAAATTAGAGATTAAGGGCAATGTGGTCATTTGACCACATTACCACTTAATATATAAGAAAAGAAAAGAAAAGAATTAAAAAGAAAGAAAGAAAGAAAGAAAGAAAGGAAGGAAGCGAGAGACAGAGAGAAAGAAAGGAGAAGAAGAAAGAAAATTGAGAATGGGTATGGAAGGAAGAAGAGGAGCAAGGGAGAGTTAGGTTCGTCGAAACTTCTTCCTTCCAACACGAAAAATGATCAGCGTTCCTTCCTCTTCAATTTGATACCAATTTCACCACAAACAACTCACTCTACACCAATCCACCATTTTCGAATATTGTGAAGAAAATGAGGGATGTTGAGTTTCTTGGTTCATTCTTGTCTTGAAAGCTTAGGGATATGCCATTGAGAGGTTGATTGTTAACTTGGAGAGTTAGGGTTTGATTGTCAAAAATTGGGTTTATGTGAAGGAGATGACTTGAGGTTAGGGATGATGAATAGTGTTCATGGAGGTTGAAGGTTGATGTTGAGGTTCATGTTGAAAGATGAAAGCTTAGGAATCAAGTTGGGGCTTTAGTGAGGAGCTTGAAGCCTAGGAGCTTATGTTGGTGTCTAGGTGAAAAGCGGATTTCTCGAGTCTCGCGAGTCGGATGTTCGAGTTGCGGAAAGTTGCGGTGTTTCGTGATTTTCATCACGATAGGTGAGTTTTACTCACGTTTAGGGTTATTTCGTTTTTGAAATGAATTTTATGTTTTGAATTGACTGGTTGAAATGATGTGATTGTTTCGGTTTGAATTGCGTGAGAAATGTCATTTTAGTCGAAAAACCGTTAAACCGACAATTAACGGATTTTGGGGAAATTGATGTTTGATTGTTAGGGATTGATATGATGATGATTATGGTTGTTTGTATTTGTTTTTGGACTGTTTTTGTGTTGAGGCTGGACTGGAACAGGTATCGGATATGATCGAAACGATGAAATTTGTGAAAACGGGATGAAAATTCAGTGTTGTCAAAAGAGCACGACCCGTGCGCCCCTTTCGATTTGTATCTTTCAAAGAGGACTTACAGGGCGCACGACCCGTGCGTATGGGAGCACGGACCGTGCGCTGTCCAAATTTTCCAAACTTGCCCGAAAGGATCCCGATCGATTCCAATCCTCTTTTAATCCTTTCATAACCCTTTTCCAATGATATTAGGCTTATAATGCCATGATTTTGAATGTGTTTTCAAAGGGTTTTATAAATGGTTTTAAAAGCGACGAATTAGTATGCGAGAGTAAACTTAGATTATGTTTATGACGCGAACTCAATGTTCAACTATTGGTCGGATGAAAATAAACTAAGAGTTCATATGATAGTAGATACATATATTATATCGAGTTGGGTGACGACCCATGTTAACATACTAGGCGGGGCAGTCATGATCCCTTACCCTAGACTCCGTGCCATTAGAAAAAATGCTATTGGTAAGGGGGTTCACCGGGAATATAACAGTGGATTGCAATCGGTGTTATGTTAAAAGTTGTTGTGCGATACACCGGGATTATAGCAGTGGATTGCAGTTGGTGCCGTACTTTTTTTGTTGTGCGATACACCGGGAATATAGCAGTGGATTGCAGTCGGTGCCGTACTTTGTTTATTGTGCAATTAACAGGTTCACCGGGTATGTAGCGGTAACGTAGTCGGTGATCTGTTAAAAGTTAAATAATGTGGTTCACCGGGTTTGTAGCAGTAATGCAGTCGGTGTCGTGTTAAGTTAAAAGGAACTCATAATTGAACCGAGAGTGTTAGTAGGGGTCTCGGTAGAACTCACTGAGATTGTATCTCATTGTTTATATGTTGTTGTTTTACAGAGAAACAGGGAAAGAGAGGACCACAAAGGCATGAGTAGGTTGAGCTCGGGTGGTTGCTGATGACTTAGCTTCATGCTTAAGTTTATGTTTCCCTATGTTGTCTATGAACTGCAACACTATGTCTTTTGTGTTATATCTTTCTTCCGCTTTCTTGTATGATATTGAATACTTTAGTTGCTGATGGTTTATGGTCTGAGAACCGTACTGTCTTGTTTGTAAATAAGACTGTTTGGTTTACATTCAGGGAAAGTTTATAGTGATATTCGGTGTTTAAGCAGGGAATATATCTCTGATGATCTAGGGATGGTACACTTGGATATTTTTACTCGATAAACATACCGGGGTGTTACAGTTGGTATCAAAGCAGTTCGACCTAGTCGGACTTAGTTTAAGGTTGAGTCGATTCCTTGTTAGTCCTTGTTGTAATTATACTTGTGATGCTAAGAGACATTGAGCCTGATCAACTTAATACTTAGTGCATCATAAGCAGAATTATGGCAGGATGATCAAGACGCAATCCTCGACCAAGACCGGAATCTCCAACCGGTGCATCCTCAGGAAAGGCGACATGACAGTGGAATAAAAAACCGCTAAGTTTGAGAAATTGTCTCTGTTTTTCCAAGTGGTAAAGTATGCTCTGAATGAGGAATGGAAGATACAGATGTATAAGATGGGCCTTCGTGCTTATATGACTCAGGGTCTCAGTTCTTAAACTCTCACCAATTATGCTGCATTAGTGCAACTAGCCTATGTCGCCGGGGATGATCTCAAAGAGAGTACTGAAAAGGAAAGAAGTAGTTGAATTATCAACTCCGAATGCAAAGTCCTAAGATAATTTCAGCAAAGGAAAGGCAGGTGCAATTCTTCAATTCTTGAAAGGTCAGAAGATGTTCTAACTATGGAAGACATCACCAAGGTGATTGTCAGCATAGATCAATCGGTGCTATTATTGTAATGAAGAGGTTCACTATACAAATAAGTGCCCTGCAAGGAAGAGTTCCAAGGAGTTACAAGCAGCTCTAAGGCAAGGACGAGTCAACACTCTAGATGCTTAGAAAGTTACAACTGCTGACAACTTACTGAGGGTCGTGTCCAGACCTAATCTTAGTGTCAAATTGTCCACTTGTCATAGGGGACAGAAATTTTGTTGTAAAATTTATTTGCTTGCCTATGAGAAGTATGGGCATCGTTCTGAGTATGAATTGGATGACTGCAACTCAGGTTACTATAGATTGTGCCAATCGAACGATTAGTTTCGCCTCAGAATCAGTTGAATTGCCAAAGACCAATTTCTGACGCAGTTATCTCTTTCACCTCAGCAAGCCAGCCATTATTCCAAGGTACAGAAGCTTGTGTTATCATGTTATCCGCATCCACTGAAACTAGTTTAGAATTGTCATCTGTTCAAGTTGTGAATGAATTTCTGCATGTTTTTCCGGATGAAGTTTCTTCAATACCTCCAGATCGAGAGGTAGAGTTTTCTATAGAATTGGTTCCTGGCACAGGATCAATATCTATCGCTCCCTATCGAATGTCTCCTTTAGAATTAAAGGAATTGAAGTCTCAACTTGAAGAGTTGATCTTTAAGAGGTTCATCTGACCGAGCGCTTCTCCATGGGGTGCTCCGGTGTTACTTGTCAAGAAGAAAGATGGAAGTATGAGATTGTGTATTGACTACCGACAACTCAACAAAGTGATGATCAAGAACAAATATCCTTTGCCATGGATACACGAATTGCTGGATCAACTTCGAGGTGCCGTGGTGTTTTCAAAAATTGATCTGAGGTCAGGTTATCATCAATTAAAGGTTAGAGCCTTAGATATTCTGAAGACAGTTGTCCGTACTAGGTATGGACATTATGGGTTCGTAGTGATGCCCTTCGGTTTGACTAATGCTCCGGCGGTATTCATGGACTACATGAACCGAGTTTTCCACAC